>CM062812.1:178246704-178888795 GCA_031772625.1 Pinus tabuliformis | reverse complement strand
CAAGCTATGTGGGCTTGATTGGGGGTAAAACTCCACAGTTAAGCGCGCTTGAGCCAGAGGAGTTCTGGGATGGGTGACCTCTCCTGGGAAGTCCTGGTTACCGGGTGCAAGCCCCGGAAGTGATGATTGATGCTATGTGATTCGTTCTCCACATTTCACTAGTTTCAATCCACTTCTTCACCCCTGTGAGCATCACCCGATGCAATGAGTGCTAAGTGAACTATTCAAAAATCATGAGAAATTAGTCAGTTACGACTACCTCTCATGGAAATGGTCATACGTTTGAATGACTTACTTAACGCAGTTGAATCCCAAAAAATGATATCTAATATAATGCACTGCGTAAATCCCCCATACTTAAATTCAAAAAGAGTCAAGGGATCTCTACTTGAATGGTTCATGAGGCACAATACTTGCTAAGGTTTTGCAAATGGGGTAGCAAGCTAAGTGGGCTTGATTGTGGGGAAAAACTCTCCACAGTTAAGCGCGCTTGAGCCAGAGGAGTTCTGGGATGGGTGACCTCCTGGGAAGTCCTGGTTACCGGGTGCAAGCCCCGGAAGTGATGATTGATGCTATGTGATTCGTTCTCCACATTTCACTAGTTTCAATCCCACTTCTTCACCCCTGTGAGCATCACCCGATGCAATGAGTGCTAAGTGAACTATTCAAAAATCATGAGAAATTAGTCAGTTACGACTACCTCTCATGGAAATGGTCATACGTTTGAATGACTTACTTAACGCAGTTGAATCCCAAAAAAATGATATCTAATATAATGCACTGCGTAAATCCCCCATACTTAAATTCAAAAAGAGTCAAGGGATCTCTACTTGAATGGTTCATGAGGCACAATACTTGCTAAGGTTTTGCAAATGTGTAGCAAGCTAAGTGGGCTTGATTGTGGGGAAAAACTCCACAGTTAAGCGCGCTTGAGCCAGAGGAGTTCTGGGATGGGTGACCTCCTGGGAAGTCCTGGTTACCGGGTGCAAGCCCCGGAAGTGATGATTGATGCTATGTGATTCGTTCTCCACATTTCACTAGTTTCAATCCCACTTCTTCACCCCAGTGAGCATCACCCGATGCAATGAGTGCTAAGTGAACTATTCAAAAATCATGAGAAATTAGTCAGTTACGACTACCTCTCATGGAAATGGTCATACGTTTGAATGACTTACTTAACGCAGTTGAATCCCAAAAAAATGATATCTAATATAATGCACTGCGTAAATCCCCCATACTTAAATTCAAAAAGAGTCAAGGGATCTCTACTTGAATGGTTCATGAGGCACAATACTTGCTAAGGTTTTGCAAATGGGGTAGCAAGCTAAGTGGGCTTGATTGTGGGGAAAAACTCCACAGTTAAGCGCGCTTGAGCCAGAGGAGTTCTGGATGGGTGACCTCCTGGGAAGTCCTGGTTACCGGGTGCAAGCCCCGGAAGTGATGATTGATGCTATGTGATTCGTTCTCCCACATTTCACTAGTTTCAATCCCACTTCTTCACCCCTGTGAGCATCACCCGATGCAATGAGTGCTAAGTGAACTATTCAAAAATCATGAGAAATTAGTCAGTTACGACTACCTCTCATGGAAATGGTCATACGTTTGAATGACTTACTTAACGCAGTTGAATCCCAAAAAAAAAATGATATCTAATATAATGCACTGCGTAAAATCCCCCATACTTAAATTCAAAAAGAGTCAAGGGATCTCTACTTGAATGGTTCATGAGGCACAATACTTGCTAAGTTTTGCAAATGGGGTAGCAAGCTAAGTGGGCTTGATTGTGGGGAAAAACTCCACAGTTAAGCGCGCTTGAGCCAGAGGAGTTCTGGGATGGGTGACCTCCTGGGAAGTCCTGGTTACCGGGTGCAAGCCCCGGAAGTGATGATTGATGCTATGTGATTCGTTCTCCACATTTCACTAGTTTCAATCCCACTTCTTCACCCCTGTGAGCATCACCCGATGCAATGAGTGCTAAGTGAACTATTCAAAAATCATGAGAAATTAGTCAGTTACGACTACCTCTCATGGAAATGGTCATACGTTTGAATGACTTACTTAACGCAGTTGAATCCCAAAAAATGATATCTAATATAATGCACTGCGTAAATCCCCCATACTTAAAATTCAAAAAGAGTCAAGGGATCTCTACTTGAATGGTTCATGAGGCACAATACTTGCTAAGGTTTTGCAAATGGGGTAGCAAGCTAAGTGGGCTTGATTGTGGGGAAAAACTCCACAGTTAAGCGCGCTTGAGCCAGAGGAGTTCTGGGATGGGTGACCTCCTGGGAAGTCCTGGTTACCGGGTGGGTGCAAGCCCCGGAAGTGATGATTGATGCTATGTGATTCGTTCTCCACATTTCACTAGTTTCAATCCCACTTCTTCACCCCTGTGAGCATCACCCGATGCAATGAGTGCTAAGTGAACTATTCAAAAATCATGAGAAATTAGTCAGTTACGACTACCTCTCATGGAAATGGTCATACGTTTGAATGACTTACTTAACGCAGTTGAATCCCAAAAAAAAAATGATATCTAATATGTAAAGAAACAAATCTCTCATTAAGCCATGAAAAATGTTTCATGATGTTTAACAAAGGAATTGTTTTAGGTCATCATATTTCAGGAGATGGAATCAAAGCAGACTCATCTAAAGTTGAAGTCATTTCTAAGTTATCAGTGCTAAGTTGTCAAAAAGATGTTAGAAGTTTTCTCAGTTTTACTGGATATTATATAAGATTCATAGAAAACTTCACAAAAATTGCATCCTCACTTTTTAAATTGCTCACCAAGGACTGTGAATTTAATTGGGCTTCTGAATGTCAAGCTACCTTTGAAACTTTGAAAAAAAGAATTTCTAAAGCACCTATATTAAAAGGACCTAACTGGAAATTGCCTTTCCATATCTCAACGGATGCTTCAGATTCAGCTTTAGGAGTTGTGTTGGAAAAGAAAGATCTTACTCCTTATGCAAACTATTATACTAGTAAAAATTTAACTCCTATAGAGTTAAATTATACTGTAACCGAAAATGAGTTTTTAGCTGTAGTTCATGCCATTAATAAATTTAGACATTACATAACTGGCTATGAAACTTTTGTTCACATAGACCATTCTGCCATTAGATACCTAATGAATAAACCAGTCACTAATGGAAGAATAACCAGATGGCTCTTACTGTTACAAGAATTCAACATAACCATTAAAGATAGACTAGGAAAGCAGAATACAATTGCCGACTTTTTATCTAGAATCCAAAATGAAAATAATGATCAACTAGTAGAGGATAAATTCCCCAATGAATATCTTTTTGCAGTATCTACTAAATCACCTTGGTATGCAGATATTGCTAACTATTTAGCTACAGGAAAAATGCCATTTCATTTATCTCCTAGAGAAAAGAGAAGAATAGTCCACAATAGCACATATTATTCATGGATAAATGAAGAGTTATACAAGACAGGACCAGATCTCATCATCAGAAGATGTGTTCGAGAGGACGAAATACCAAAAATACTTAAAGCTTGCCATGATGAGCCATGTGGGGGACATTTTTCTGACAGAAGGACTGCTTACAAAATCTTGCTTTTAGGATATTATTGGCCTTCCATTTTCAGGGACACCAAAGAATATGTTAAAAGATGTGACAGTTGTCAAAGAATGGGCAAACCCACTCTTTCAAATGAAATTCCACTGCAACCACAGGTACTCATCGAACCATTTGAGAAGTGGGCACTAGATTTTGTTGGACCAATTAGCCCACCTTCAAAGCAAAAGAAGTATATTCTGGTATGTACTGATTATGTCACTAAATGGGTAGAAGCTAAAGCACTTCCTTTTGCTACTGAAAATGTTGTAGTTTCATTTCTTTTTGAGGATATTTTTACTTGTTTTGGTGTTCCAAGAGAAATTGTAACAGATCAAGGAACACAGTTCACATCCAGATTAGTGCAGAAGCTTGTGGATCAATACAAAATCAAACATCAGAAGTCCACTCCATACCATCCACAAGCCAATGGACAAGTTGAGTCCACAAATAAGGTGATTGAAGCAATCCTTACCAAGACTATACATCTACACAGAAAGGACTGGGTGGAAAAGCTTCCAGAAGCTTTATGGGCCTACAAAACTACATGGAGAAATACTACAGGACATACTCCCTATGAACTTGTTTATGGGAATTAAGTCCTACTTCTGATAGAGTTCCAGATCCATACCTATAAGACAGCAGTCCAGCTAGATCTTGACTTATCAGAAGCACAGAAGAAAAAGATGAGACAACTAAATGAACTTGATGAAATCAGACAAGAAGCCCTCCAAAGAACTAGCCTAGTTCAACAACAGAGATCTAGATGGCATGATAAGTACATTAAAGAAAGGAAATTTCATCATCCAGGAGATTGGGCATTACTCTTTGATTCAAAGTTCAAGAATTTTCAAGGGAAATTCCAAACCCACTGGCTTGGACCTTATGAAGTTGAAAGTGTTTTTGACAATGGTGCAGTTAGAATCAGGACTATTGATGAAGAGAAAATTCCTCTATTAGTGAACTGACATCGACTCAGATTGTACCAGAAGCCATTGACAAAAGAGGAATTTGTTAAAATGTTCCAAGATAATTCAGAACTGAAAATGATCAAGAAGAATTCTTCTTCTTTTCCACCTTAGAAATTTTTACTCAGTTTACACTCTAAAAAAAATCAATAATAATAATAATAAGTAAATTATAAGTATATATATAAATATACATACATATAATAATAATATAAAAAAAGGTATAAACATGAAAACCAACATGTTGTTGGCAGGTTTATATAGAAAATTTAGAGTGAAAACCAATTTTTGTTGGCACTTCAAATTTTCCTTTCAAAAAGAAAATAATAAAGTTCCTTTATTAAAAAGTTTGTTTTTTTTCTCTCAGCTGTAGAATCAACAACTTTCCACAGCTTGGAAAAGTTTCTGTAGCTACGACAAGTTTCTGCAGCCTAATAAATTTTTTTTTAGCCTACAAGGACACTTGGTGATTTGAATTGAAAGACAACTAACAGAGAAAAGTACCTGCAGGAGATCTCAGAAAAACAAACAAGGTTAGCAAAGTGGATCACAGGTATGTGCTACTTTAATTTAGCAATAGGGATTGATATATTGCATATATGACTAAGAAGACATAGTACTGCCGAAAATTGAAACGAAATCATTACAATTTAAGGGTGATGGTCGCCTAACAAAACATCATAATCCACCACTTAAAAGTCATGTCATGTTCTCATTCCAAATCCGCCGAAGTAATTACCAAATCATCATTTTAAATGCGCCCAACGGTCTGATTCATTCCTATAACCCTTATTATAATCCACCTGTTCTTACACTCCTCTGAACTTTCATAACCACTCTGTCCTTCCACCACTTAGAAAAACCCTACCAACACCATTCTCTTGTCAAGGTAACCAGTCTTTGAGGAAAATCATCCTCCATAATGGGGATCATTGTTCAAACCGAGCCAGCAAGGAAGAAATTCTTGGAGGGATACCCTCAAACCAAGGAGTTGCTGCAAAAGAAACAATGGTTGCAGTCCATTGAAAAATTCAACAATTTTTACAGGAAAGTGACAAAGACATTTTCACATTCGTTTGATGGAACTGAAGCCGAAATAGGAGACATTAAGCTAACCATAACGAAGTCCATGATCACAGAAGAGAGGGGGAAAATGGTTCAAGAATAGGGGAATTAATGGAGAAAATTGGAAGGTCTTCCTGAAAAATCCAAATATGGGCACCATTGTCTTCAAGAAAGGTATTCCCAACACATCCCTTAAAAGTAAATGGAAAAATTTATTACTTATACTTCAAAAATTTGTCACCTGTGAGGGTCGGTTTGGGTATATGTATTTTTACCATGTTAGGATGATGATGCATTTTCTTGAAGATCACCAGATGAATCTTCCTTATTTTATATTAAATAGTCTCAAGAAAATGTCCACAAACATTTAAAAGAGAACTCAGTTTATAGAAAATACCATGTATCATCATGGTCTGATAAAGATATTGGTTGAGTTCCATCTTCAGAGTATAGGGGATAACTGGGAGAGTTTCCTAGTGAGGAACCATTTCGAAGAAAGATCCCCAGAACAAGCCAGCAACAGTAGGACCCTCAGAGGAAGGAAGAGAACAATAGAAGTAGTAAAAGAGCAAGAACCCCAGACTCACTCGGAATTATCAGAAGAAGAGTTGCCCATAGTGGATATATTGCAGAGAATGAAAAAGGGAAATCTTAGAAGGAAGAAAGTTAGCAAAAGAGCAAAGGAAATACCACAAACCAGGACCCTTCCTCAAGAAGAAAAATCAGAGACTAAAAGAAGGAAAGTACAGGGATTACAAACCTCAGGGCTAAGGAGGAGTACAAGGTTGAGCACAGTGCAACAGATAATCTCAAAATCTACAGAATACATTAATCATAAGGAAAACAAGCCAACTAAGAATGAGCCAACTGAAAACCTTGAAAGTTCTCCAAAAGGGTCACCAAAATCATCACCGAGAGTATCACCACCACCTTGCATCTCACCTCTAAGAAGCCCAGTGCATAGTCTGGGTGTTGACCCTGTTCAACAGGAGATATATGACTATATAGAGTCATTGGAAAGAAAAGAGACAACAACTAAAGAAACAATTCAAAGTCCTGGAGAAGGGAGCAATCAGTTAAATGAACCACAGGAACACTCAGCCTCAAACATTTTAAAGCAAGAGATTTTTGAGTTAGAAACATTGAACAGGTATCTCAAGAATGAGAATCAAGCATTGAAGGCACAAAGTGAGATCCAGATTGCAAAAAGTGACAATCTCATCCTTCATTTGAGTTTGTGGTATAAAAAGAACAAAAAGTTGAAGAAGGAAAACATGACAATGCAAAGAGAGATTATCAACTTAAAATACAAAATTCTCATGAGAAAACCTAGGATGCTAGTAGCTGCCAGAAAGAAGAAGAAAGTGAAACTTGGAGGTGATGAACAAAAGGCACAAGTGACTGACAATGATGAAGTGTATGAGGACATACAAAACCTCCAGCCTGGGGGAATGTAGAGTCCAAAGATTGTCTTACCTTGACATCCCTTTTTGCCTATATTTCCTCTCTTTTCCTATACTTACCACCTAAATAATGCCATAGACACAAGGTTTTGTTAAAGGTAAGCAATAACATGTCTTATTATTCGACTATATACCCTATTGTTTTCTTAAAGAATGCATTTGGCTACAAAATTGGTTTGTTTCCGCAGCTAATCTAGATTTCTGCAGCTGCCTCCATTGTTTGCAAGGTTCAGAAGCTCTAGCTCAGTGACGAAGGATACAGATGGATAAGGAATGGTCCCCTAGTGGATTCCTTCCTATTCCCTCAAACCAGTTCATCAAGATGATCGCAGGATATCACGGTCAAACCCCAAAGTCAACTACAGGATTGTCGCCAGAAAAAAAATCTGAGTTTCATCGAAACCTTATCGATTTGCTTTCAGAATAGCAAATTGAAGGTTTAGCGATATAGTTTAATTGAAATAAAGATATTTAGGCTTAAAATGCTCATGCTGTTATGCCAAATACTTATTATAAAAACCATGGTCGCACTGTGTTTTGGTGCATGCCGGATGATGTAATTTTTGAAACAAGTTTGTTAAATCTCGTTCTACAAGTAATAGAATTGGTTTTGTGTGTGTATGCACTGCGTTGATTGGAGATTATGGACTGATTCGTGGAGGGCCCCTATGACCAGTAACAGGTCTTTAACCAATTGCAATTAGATTTCTTTCATTCCTTGAATACTCTGTTTTTGTGTGAATAAATGCAGTATGATAAGTTCGCCAGTGAATCGTTATATGCATGAGCACTTCCCTTTTCTTTATACCTAGTTTAATATGCTATTTGAATTGCTTTTTATCTGGTACAGTATGGTTATTTCATTTTCTTTTTATCTACTGTAGTCCAACTGTGTTTACTTCATAGCATAGTTGTTGTTCAAAATGTTTTGTTTGGGTGAAACTGAATAAGTAAAAGAGTGAGAGCCTTCTCATTAGAAATTGAATTCGGACAATATTCCTTTATAGTTTGTTAGAATAGATTTCTATTGCACTTGGTAAATTAGAGCTGCAGCATAAAAATTCACGGCAAAAATCCAAAACAGTCTAACACAAGTAAAATCTAGAATCACTCTCATATCATCCATAAATTGACTCAATAGATAATAACTCCTAAGGAATTAGTTGATAACTTTAGGGATTGAGACATTAATATAATTATGTTGGGTCCCTATAATACTACTGATTACCCCATTACTATTGTAGTTATACCCCTTATTTATATTGGTGTGCCCCTATTACCCCCATATTGTTATTTCTGTGCCCCATAGAATCCCTCTATTTTTATTTTTGTGGCTTTATATTATTATTGTTAGGTCGGCTGGATTATATTATGACTCCTTAGACTCCTATATATAGAAATGAGGTTTTGTCATTTGTATCATCCAAGAATTGTTCATTTATGTAATGTAAAGGAGGTTTCCCCCTCGAAGAGGCTGAATTCTAAGGCGTTGATCTCTCTTTTCTATCTTTTCTTGAGCTGGTTTCATAACATTTGGTATCAGAGCTTTGGATTCTAGGGTTTCGCTGCTCCAAACAGGTCATCGTGGCATTTTCGCTATAAATTTTATTCTGTGACGTTTCAGAAGTTGGAAAAAAAACCCATTTGAGAAGCAAATCGCGCTGAACCTTGGGTCCGAATTTCAGAGCTTTTTGCGTGATATTTGCGGAGATATGATCTGAGGAAGTTGGTCTTTTTGCAGACTCCTGAATTACATTCAAAACAGGTGACCTGGGGAAAATCGTCATAACTTTCTCTCTGGGGATCGGATTGAAATTTCGTAAGAAGGTACAGAAATAGGACGGACTGTAGTTTCTTGTGTGTGTGTTTCAGATTCAAAGGTTGAAACAGTGACTCGTGGCACGTCGTACAAGTTCGCTCTACTGAACTAGTCTAAAAGCAAGTCACTGTGGGAGATTTCACATAACTCTTCCTTGGAGAATCCAATTTGGCTCAGACTTGTGGCATTGGAAAGAGGACGCCGAAGGCTACTACAGGTAGCAATTTCAGAACTGGATGATCCGAAATTACAGAGATACATTAGATTCAATATCAGGCTTCTATAAAGTGAAAAAAGGTGTGTAGTTTTTTTTTTTAATTTTTGTGTAAGCTTGGTTTAAACGAAATTCAAAGGGCATAGTAAAGCATTATTATCGGTAACTGATGCCCCGAGGAAAGAAAATGCAAACACCTAGTAAGGAACCTGAAAGCTCTAGCATGACTCATGAAGAAGAGGAAGAAATGCTACATGATATATCAAAATTACAAGAACAAGTGCAACAAATGTCACGCTCACAAAAGCTAACAGAAGCTAAGATAAGTGGCGTGGAATCTAAGATAAAGGGCATGGAAGCTAAGATGGATGATTCGAAGACAGATTTGAAGAGAGACATGGCAGATTTGAAGATAGATTTGAAGACAGACATGGAAGAATTGAAGAAGTTGCTACAAGAATGGGTCACTAATGGTGAAAAGGTAGTAAAGGAAACTCATGATGAGAACAAAAGAAATGTTAATCATGATTCCATAGATGCTAATGTTGGATCGAAGAATCACCATATTCCAAAAATAGATATGAGGAAGTTTGATGGCAAGGATCCCGCCACATGGATATTACAGATGGAGCAATTCTTCGATCTCAATAATGTGCAAAATGCACAAAAGGTACGTATGGCAACTGTATATTTGGAACCAAATCAGTTTGTATGGTATCAATGGCTTTGCTCTCGTAAACAATTTATCACTTGGGCAATTTTTACGGAATAATTGATAGCACATTATGAATATACAGAAAGCAGCACTTTTTTTAGCCAATTGATAAGTCTCAAACAAAAGGGTTCAGTAATGGAGCACATTGAGGAGTTCCAAAAATTGAACATAATGGTAAAAGATATTCCAGAGGAGCATAGCATTGATGTGTTCATAGGGTCTTTAAAGGATAATATCCAACATGATGTTCGCCTTTGGGAACCTGATTCATTAGAGAAGGCATTCAGGTTAGCAAGAAAAATGGAAAGCAAAATTATGGCAACCAGGAAGCATACCACTCACAACTATAAAGACGGAAGTGTTGTTGCCCCTAGTCTTCCACAACCTATAAGGTTGACACCACAACAATTGGAAGAAAAAAGAGCAAAAGGGCTTTGTTACAGTTGTGATAGCAAATACACTAAAGGTCATAAGTGTGCTGAGAAGAAATTATTCTACATAGATTGTGAAGAGGAAGAAGAAAAGGAGCAAGAAAGGTCAAAAGAAGAAGATATACTCCAGGAACAAAGCCTAGATGAAGAACAAATAAATCCGACCATATCTTGTAATGCATTGGCGGGAATTACCACTCCTCAAACCATCAAGATAGAAGTACAAATCAAGAAGAAAAAGGTAATAGTGTTGATTGATTCAGGAAGCACCCACAATTTTATTCATTGTAGGGTAGCAAAAGAATTGAATTGCTTCCTATATCCAGCACCAGAGTGTCAAGTGATGATTGCAAATGGAGGAACAATAAATTGCTCTGGAAAGTGCCATAATATCAAGCTATCCATGGGAGAATATGTATTGACTAGCCCAATGCTTTCCATTCCAATGGGAGGTGCTGATGTTGTACTAGGAGTCCAATGGCTACAATCCTTGGGTACAATAGCTTTTAATTTTCAAGAACTTTTCATCAATTTTTTTGAAGGAAAGGAAGTTAAGTTGAGATTATTGCTAAGTAAAGGAACCAGGAAAGATAATCAGCTCTAATGGCATGACAAAGCTTCTAAAAAAGGAGCAAAGAGGTGTAATTGCACAATTATGTTCGCTAGATGTTTCCACATTGGAATCATCTATTTCTCCAGATCTCCAAAAAGTCCTGGACAATCATTCCAAGGTATTTGAGACTCCAAAAGGTCTCCCACCTATGCGTGATCATGATCATGCTATTCATCTGATTCCAGGAAGTGTTCCTCCAAACATCAGGCCGTATAGATATCCCTATGTCCAAAAAAGTGAAATTGAACGTATGGTTGCAGAAATGCTAGAGGCTGGTATAATTCAACCGAGTCAAAGTTCTTTCTCAGCTCCAGTAGTATTGGTGCACAAGAAGGATGGATCATGGCGCATGTGTCCGGATTATAGGGAGCTCAACAAGCTCACTATTAAAGATAAGTTCCCCATTCCTGTTATTGATGAATTACTGGATGAATTGCATGGATCAATTTACTTCACCAAGTTGGATCTTCGTTCGGATATCATCAAATCAGAATGAAGATTGAAGACATTCCGAAAACGGCATTTAGAACTCATGAGGGTCATTATGAATTTTTGGTCATGCCTTTTGGCCTTACCAATGCACCTTCAACATTTCAAGGTTTGATGAATTCAATTTTCAAACCATTCCTTAGAAAATTTGTGTTAGTATTTTTTGATGATATACTAATCTACAGCAAGTCATGGAAGGATCATGTTGAACATGTTGACAGGGTGCTACAACTATTGGAGGAGAAACAATTATATGCAAAAAGATCCAAATGTTTCTTTGGAGTCCAGGAGGTGGAATATTTGGGTCATATTGTATCTCATGAAGGAGTTAAGGTAGACCCTAGCAAAATTAAAGCCATTAAGGAATGGAAAATCCCCACATCCATAAAGCATCTGCGAGGATTTCTTGGGTTGACAGGGTATTATCACAAGTTTGTTAAGAATTATGGGAGAATAGCAGCACCTCTAACAACATTATTGAAGAAAGATTCATTTTCATGGACTCCGGAAGCAACAAAGGCCTTTGAACATCTTAAAGAGGCAATGTGCCAAGCACCGGTCTTAGCTACACCGGACTTCACAAAAACCTTTATTGTGGAATGTGATGCTTCAGGAAATGGAATTGGTGCTGTTCTAATGCAAGATGAAAGACCCATTGCTTTTGAAAGTCGTCCAATCAAGGGAAAGTTTTTAAGAAAAGCTATTTATGAGAAGGAAATGTTGGCAATACTCCATGCACTTAAGAAATGGCGACCCTACCTAATGGGAAGACACTTCAAGGTAAAAACGGATCATGATAGCCTTAAATACTTTTTAGAACAAAGATTATCCTCGGAAGAGCAACAAAAGTGGGTCACAAAGATGTTGGGTTATGACTTTGAAATCATCTACAAAAAAGGGAAGCAAAATGTGGTGGCAGATGCACTCTCAAGAAAGGATGAGGATGTGGAGCATTGTTGTGTGCCATTTCTATTATCCAACCAGATTGGATAAATGAAGCAAGGGAGGAATGGAAGAATGACGAAGAAGTGTGGGCACTTATTCGAAAGCTACAACAAGATTCCAGTACTTCTGATACATTTAGCTGGCAAAATGATTCGTTATGGTACAAAGATCGCTTATACCTCTGTAAGAATTCCCAGCTAAAACAAAAGATTCTTATGGAATTGCACACTTCTCCCTTAGGAGGGCACTCAGGATTTTTAAAAACTTACCACAGGGTTAAGAAGGAATTTTTTTGGGATGGCCTTAAATCAGATATTCAAAAGTTTGTGGCAGAATGTTTGGTTTGCCAGCAAAATAAAGTTGAAACAATTAAGACACCGGGTCTATTACAACCTTTATCCATTCCAAGCCAACGTTGGGAGGAGGTTTCAATGGATTTTATCACAGGTTTACCCAAGTCTGAGGGAAAGAGTGTCATCATGGTGGTAGTTGACAGACTTACCAAGTATGCACACTTTTGTGCATTATCACATCCATTTAAAGCCAGTACAGTTTCTACTGCATTTATGGAAACAGTTCAAAAGCTACATGGAAACCCAAATATTATTGTAAGTGACAGAGATCCCATTTTCACTGGAAATTTTTGGACAGAATTATTTTCTTGTCTTGGTACTCAGTTAGCTCATAGCTCATCTTATCATCCTCAATCTGATGGGCAAACTGAGATAGTAAACAAATGTTTGGAAGGATATCTTCGTTGCTTTGTATCTGATAAACAGACACAATGGGTCAAATGGTTGCCTCTGGCTGAATGGTGGTATAACACTTCCTTCCATACAACAACAAAAATGACCCCATTTATGGCACTTTATGGGTATCAACCACCATCCATCACATCATATTTAAGAGAAAATTCTAAGGTTCAGGCAGTGGAACATCACATCGAACATCAACAACAAGTCCTCCAACTCTTAAAGGATAACCTCGTGTTGGCACAAAATAGAATGAAACAACAGGCATATCAACATTGCAGTGAAAGAAGTTTTGATGTAGGTGATTGGGTATTCCTACGGCTACAACCATATAAGCAAATGTCCCTAAAGCAAGCTAAGAAGGATAATAAATTATCACCAAAGTATTATGGTCCGTACAAGGTGTTGCAAAAGATTGGTACTATGGCATACAAATTGGAGCTTCCTGCAGCTTCTCGATTGCACCCAGTTTTCCATGTTTCATGTTTAAAGAAGGTTATAGGTGACAAGTTCCCAATTCAAACAATATTGCCAGAACTTGACGAGGAAGGAAAATTATATTGGAACCGGAAGCAGTCACAGAAACAAGAACTCGACAGCTACGAAATCGATCAATTTCAGAGTATCTTATCAAGTGGAAGAACTTATCCGCTGAAGATTCCACATGGGAGGATGAGAATTTTATGCAGAAGTATCCAGAACTACTCAAGCGTTGAGGACAACACTTTTTTGAAAGAGAGGGGCATGTTGGGTCCCTATAATACTAGTGATTACCCCATTACTATTGTAGTTATACCCCTTATTTATATTGTTGTGCCCCTATTACCCCCATATTGTTATTTCTGTGCCCCATAGAATCCCTCTATTTTTATTTTTGTGGCTTTATATTATTATTGTTAGGTCGGCTGGATTATATTATGACTCCTTAGACTCCTATATATAGAAAGGAGGTTTTGTCATTTGTATCATCCAAGAATTGTTCATTTATGTAATGTAAAGGAGGTTGCCCCCTCGAAGAGGCTGAATTCCAGCAGTCAGTCAGCCTCCAAACAACCCAGACTGTGCCTTGCGCAGCCTTGGCATTTAGTCTCCCGACCTCCAAGGGGAAATTGTGCAACATTCATGATTAGTCACACATGTATGTTGCAAGTCAATTCTCAAGTTTATTTTGTTTTCGATTGACAGATTGCTTTCCATGAGTGTTGCCATGTCTCCAGGTATCGCAGGTGTTCATCTACCTCTCAGCAATACAGATACAATGGTTTCTGAGAGAGCAGAGTCGAAGACACCATTCAAAGCACACTTGGCGATGTAGTCGATCAAGTGTCTATGGACTTGCCTACCCACAAAGACATCAAGTTGTTCGTAGACAAGGACATCAAGATATGATTAAAATAATATCACAACGAGCAACATCATGAACAACAGTTGAAGGCAGCATACCAGATGCAACGAATGCAAGAGGAAGGTTGTTGACAACACAGAGGCAGAACAATGTTGCAAGCTCAAGTAGATCCACTTGTGGTGAAAGCAACTTTGGAGGCTTAGGCTATGAGGTGATTGTGTGACATGAAGTTCACACGAAGGCAGAGAGCGAAATAGAGAAGGAGTTGCATGTGATTAAGCAGCAACTCAAGGAAGAACAGGAGTTGCATAGACAAGAGAATGATTGCATCCATAACATACAACAACGGGCGCAACATGCACTCACGGATGAAACTACACCCGTACAAGTTAAAGATCCATCCCAATAGCTGACACAGAGTAGACATGGTGAGCAGTGTTGTTGATCGCATGCAATGGAATTCAGTAGTATGTATGTCATTTTGTGCACACACATGCGACCCCACCCATTCAACACACTCACCGAGAAAAGACAAGAAGCAAGTCCAACTAGAGCTAAACATGTAGTTGACAGTTGATGCACATGACCACCAGCACACACTGGAAGATCAACACGAACATTATGCATCAGTGTGTTGTCGGTTCAGCCGCACCCAAGAAGACCATGTGCATGTTAGCAGACGAGTTGGATGGAGGAGCCACACTAATGCACCCAAATGAAACGGAGGTAAGAGTTCGCTTCAGCAAGATGTCACCATGGAGCACATGCACACCATCATGGATGACCAAGCTTGGCATCAACTCACCACCTTCACCATCACAAGCATGTCAAAGAGTTGGTCTCATGTTATGAAACCAGCTCAAGAAAGATAGATCAACGCCTTAGAATTCAGCCTCTTCGAGGGGGCAACCTCCTTTACATTACATAAATGAACAATTCTTAGATGATTCAAATGACAAAACCTCCTTTCTATATATAGGAGTCTAAGGAGTCACAATATAACCTAGCCGACCTAACAATAATAATATAAAGCCACAAAAATAACAATAGAGGGATTCTATGGGGCACAGTAATAACAATATGGGGATAATAGGGGCACAACAATATTAATAAGGGATGCAACTACAATAGTAATGGGGTAATCACTAGTATTATAGGGACCCAACATAACCCTCTCCTTCAAAAAAGTGTTGTCCTCAACGCTTGAGTAGTTCTGGATGCTTTTGTATAAAATTCTCATCCTCCCATGTGGAATCTTCAGCGGATAAGTTCTTCCACTTGATAAGATACTCCGAAATTGATCGATTCCGTAGCTATCGAGTTCTTGTTTCTGTGACTGCTTCCGGTTCCAATATAATTTTTCCTTCCTCGTCAAGTTCTGGAAATATTGTTTGAACTGGGAGCTTGTCGCTTATAACCTTCTTTAAACATGAAACATGGAAAACTGGGTGCAATCGAGAAGCTGCAGGAAGCTCCAATTTGTATGCCATAGTACCAATGTTTTGCAACACCTTGTACGGACCATAATACTTTGGTGATAATTTATTATCCTTCTTAGCTTGCTTGAGGGACATTTGCTTATATGGTTGTAGTCGTAGGAATACCCAATCACCTACATCAAAACTTCTTTCACTGCAATGTTGATCTGCCTGTTGTTTCATTCTATTCTGTGCCAACATGAGGTTATCTTTTAAGAGTTGGAGGACTTCTTGTTGATGTTCGATGTGATGTTCCACTGCTTGAACCTTAAAATTTTCTCTTAAATATGATGTGATGGATGGTGGTTGATATCCATAAAGTGTCATAAATGGGGTCATTTTTGTTGCTGTATGGAAGGAAGTGTTATACCACCATTCAGCCAGAGGCAACCATTTGACCCATTGTGTTTGTTTATCAGATACAAAGCAACGAAACATTTGTTTACTATCTCAGTTTTCCCATCAGATTGAGGATGATAAGATGAGCTATGAGCTAACTGAGTACCAAGACATGAAAATAATTTTGTCCAAAACTTTCTAGTGAAAATGGGATCTCTGTCACTTACAATAATCTTTGGGTTTCCATGTAGCTTTTGAATTGTTTCCATAAATGCAGTAGAAACTATACTGGCTTTAAATGGATGTGATAATGCACAAAAGTGTGCATACTTGGTAAGTCTGTCAACTACCACCATGATGACACTCTTTCCCTCAGACTTGGGCAAACCTGTAATAAAATCCATTGAAACCTCCTCCCAACATTGGCTTGGAATGGATAAAGGTTGTAATAGACCCGTGTCTTAATTATTTCAACTTTATTTTGTTGGCAAACCAAACATTCCGCCGCAATTTTTGAATATCCGATTTAAGGCCATCCCAAAAAAATTCCTTCTTAACCCTGTGGTAAGTTTTTAAAAATCCTGAATGCGCTCCTAAGGGAGAAGTGTGCAATTCCATAAGAATCTTTTGTTTTAGTTGGGAATTCTTACAGAGGTATAAGCGATCTTTGTACCATAAAGAATCATTTTACCAGCTAAATGTATCAGACTTACTGGAATCTTGTTGTAACTTTCGAATAAGTGCCCACACTTCTTCATCATTCTTCCATTCCTCCCTTGCTTCGTTTATCCAATCTCGTTGGATAATAGAAATGGTGCACAACAATGCTTCCACATCCTCATCCTTTCTTGAGAGTGCATCTGCCACCACATTTTGCTTCCCTTTTTTGTAGATGATTTCAAAGTCATAACCCAACATCTTTGTGACCCACTTTTGTTGCTCTTCAGAGGATAATCTTTGTTCTAAAAAGTATTTAAGGCTATCATGATCCGTTTTTACCTTGAAGTGTCTTCCCATTAGGTAGGGTCGCCATTTCTTAAGTGCATGGAGTATTGCCAACATTTCCTTCTCATAAATAGCTTTGTGTAAAAACTTTCCCTTGATTGGACGACTTTCAAAAGCAATGGGTCTTTCATCTTGCATTAAAATAGCACCAATTCCATTTCCTGAAGCATCACATTCCACAATAAAGGTTTTTGTGAAGTACGGTGTAGCTAAGACCGGTGCTTGGCACATTGCCTCTTTAAGATGTTCGAAGGCCTTTGTTGCTTCTGGAGTCCATGAAAATGCATCTTTCTTCAATAATGTTGTTAGAGGTGCTGCTATTCTCCCATAATTATTAACAAACTTGCGATAATACCCTGTCAACCTAAGAAATCCTCGCAGATGCTTTCTGGATGTGGGGATTTTCCATTCCTTAATGGCTTTAATTTTGCTAGGGTCTACCTTAACTCCTTCATGAGATACAATATGACCCAGATATTCCACCTCTTGTACTCCAAAGAAACATTTGGATATTTTTGCATATAATTGTTTCTCCTCCAATAGTTGTAGCACCCTGTCAACATGTTCAACATGATCCTTCCAAGACTAGCTGTAGATTAGTATATCATCAAAAAACACTAACACAAATTTTCTAAGGAATGGTTTGAAAATTGAATTCATCAAACCTTGAAATGTTGAAGGTGCATTGGTAAGGCCAAAAGGCATGACCAAAAATTCATAATGACCCTCATGAGTTCTAAATGTTGTTTTCGGAATGTCTTCAGTCTTCATTCTGATTTGATGATATCCTGAACGAAGATCCAACTTGGTGAAGTAAATTGATCCATGCAATTCATCAATCATGGGAATGGGAAACTTATCTTTAATAGTGAGCTTGTTGAGCTCCTTATAATCCGGACACATGCACCATGATCCATCCTTCTTGTGCACTAATACTACTGGAGCAGAGAAAGAACTTTGACTCGGTTGAATTATACCAGCCTCTAGCATTTCTGCAACCATACATTCAATTTCACTCTTTTGGGCATAGGGATATTTGTACGGCCTGATGTTTGGAGGAACACTTCCTAGAATCAGATGAATAGCATGATCATGATCACGAATAGGTGGGAGACCTTTGGGAGTCTCAAATACCTTGGAATGATTGTCCAAGACTTTTTGGAGATCTGGAGAAATAGATGATTGCAATGTGGAAACATCTAGCAAACATAATTGTGCAATTACACCCCTTTGTTCCTTTTTTAGAAGCTTTGTCATACCGTTAGAGCTAATTATCTTTCCCGGTTTCCCTGCAATACCCCTTAATTCAACTTCCTTTCCTTCCACGGAAAATTTCTTGAAAATTAAAAGCTATTGTACCCAAGGATTGTAGCCATTGGACTCCTAGTACAACATCAGCACCTCCCATTGGAATGGAAAGCATTGGGCTAATCAATACATATTCTCCCATCGATAGCTTGATATTATGGCACTTTCCAGAGCAATTTATTGTTCCTCCATTTGCAACCATCACTTGACACTCTGGTGCTGGATATAAGAAGCAATTCAATTCTTTTGCTACCTTACAATGAATAAAATTGTGGTACTTCCTGAATCAAACAACACTAATACCTTTTTCTTCTTGATTTGTCCTTCTATCTTGATGGTTTGAGGAGTGGTAATTCTCGCCAATGCATTACAAGATATGGTCGAATTCATTTCTTCTTTGTCTAGGCTTTGTTCCTGGAGTATATCCTCTTCTTTTGACCTTTATTGCTCCTTTTCTTCTTCCTCTTCGTAATCTATGTAGAATAATTTCTTCTCAGCACACTTATGACCTTTAGTGTATTTGCTATCACAACTGTAACAAAGCCCTTTTTCTCTTTTTCTTCCAATTGTTGTGGTGTCAACCTTATAGGTTTTGGAATACTAGGGGCAACAACACTTCCATCTTTATAGTTGTGAGTGGTATGCTTCTTGGTTGCCATAATTTTGCTTTCCATTTTTCTTGCTAACTTGAATGCCTTCTCTAATGAATCAGGTTCCCAAAGATGAACATCATGTTGGATATTATCCTTTAAAGTCCCTATGAACACATCAATCCTATGCTCCTTTGGAATATTTTTTACCCTTATGTTCAATTTTTGGAACTCCTCAATGTGCTCCATTATTGAACCCTTTTGTTTGAGACTTATCAATTGGCTAAAAAAAGTGTTGCTTTTTGTATCCTCATAATGTGCTGTCAATTCTTCCGTAAAAATTGCCCAAGTGATAATTTGTTTACGAGATAAAAGCCATTGATACCATACAAACTCATTTGGTTCCAAATATAAAGTTGCAATACGTACCTTTTGTGTGTTTTGCACATTATTGAGATTGAAAAATTTCTCCATCTGTAATATCCATGTTGCAGGATCATTGCCATCAAACTTCCTCATATCAATTTTTGGAATATGGTGGGTCTTCGATCCCACATTAGAGTCTAAGAAATCATGATTAACATTTCTTTTGTATGCATCATGAGTTTCCTTTACTACCTTTTCACCATTAGTAAGTATTTCTTGTAGAAAAATTGTCAAATCTGTCTTCAAATATGCCATGTCTCTCTTCAAATCTATCTTCAAATCTGCCATGTCTCTCTTCAAATCTGTCTTCAAATATATCTTCAAATCTTCCATCTTAGCTTCCACGCCCTTTATCTTAGATTCCACGCCATTTATCTTAGCTTCTGTTAGCTTTTGTGAGAGTGACATTTGTTGCACTTGTTCTTGTAATTTTGATATATCATGTAGCATTTCTTCCTCTTCTTCATGAGTCATGCTAGAGCTTTCAGGTTGCTTACTAGGTGTTTTCATTTTCTTTCCTCGGGGCATCAATGACCGATAATTATGCTCTATTATGCCCTTTGAATTCTTTCAAAATAAATTTTCAAACCAAGCTTAAGCAAAAATTTAAAAAAATCTACACACCTTTTTTCACTTGTAGGAGCTTGATATTGCCTCTGATGTATCTCTATACTTTCTAATCATCCAGTTCTGAAATTGCGACCTGCAGTAGCCCTCTGTGTCCTCTTTCCAATGTCACCAGTCTGACCCAAATTGGATTCTCCAAGGAAGAGTTATGTGAAATCTCCCACAGTGACTTGATTATAGACTAGTTCAGTAGAGCGAACTTGTACAAGGTGAAACGAGTCACTGTTTCGACCTTTGGCTCTAAAAAATACCTACAAGAAACTACAGTCCGTCCTATTTCTGTAACTTCTTATGAAATTTCAATCCGATGCTCAGAGAGAAAGTTATGACGATTTTCCCCAGGTCACCTGTTTGGAATGTAATTCAGGAGTCTGCAAAAAGACCAACTTCCTCAGATCATATCTCCTCAAATATAGTGCAAAAAGCTCTGAAATTCAGACTCAAGGTTCAGCATGATGTCTTCTCAAATGGGTTTTTTTTTAGCTTTTGAAACGTCGCAGAAAAAAATTTATAGCGAAAATGCCATGATAACCTATTTGGAGCAGCGAACCCTAGAATCCAAAGCTTTGATACCAAATGTTATGAAACCAGCTCAAGTAAAGAAAGAAAAGATAGATCAACGCCTTAGAATTCAGCCTCTTCGAGGGGAAACCTCCTTTACATTACATAAATGAACAATTCTTGGATGATTCAAATGTCAAAACCTCCTTTCTATATATAAGAGTCTAAGGAGTCACAATATAACCCAACCGACCTAACAATAATAATATACAGCCACAAAAATAACAATAGATTGATTCTATGGGGCACAGTATATGGGGATAATAGGGGCACAACAATATTAATAATGGATACAACTACAATAGTAATGGGGTAATCACTAGTATTATAGGGACCCAACATCTCACCACAACGGACCGAGTGTCAATGATGTCTTGCATGGATTGCTCAAGTCATTTTGTATCAAATGGGCACATGTGCACTGTAATATAACGTCTTGTCAAGTGGAAGTTCAAGTGTCGATAGTTGGATGTAACAACCATAAAGTAGATGAAGAGTCACGAGGGTAGATGAACTGTTACAAAGGGGAATGTCAAGGGTCACCCCACCCTTTGCTATAAATAGAACCTCATAACTCATTGTAAAGGATTTTGGTCAGCCAAGCTTCCGATAAGACTATCTTGGAGAGAGCTTGGACAATATTGTAATGAGCCTTAGCTTCTCCACTGCGCAGATCTAATACATCTCTTTGGAGGAGCAAGCAGTTGTGGCAGTAACATTTCTCTATCAGAACTAGTGGTTGGACATGGATGTATTGTATGACTGGAACTTACACTTCTTAATATAATAAGAGCCATCATGTTTCATGCATATGTTGTATTGTATTCTATGCTATCTGGTTTACTCTAAATGATATATGTATTGGTTTTCTTACGCATGCATGCATAACTATTGTTGGAAATAATACTGAGAGGGGGGTGAATCAGTATTATCAAGCCAAATATTCCCTTTTAAAATTCAGATGATATACGCTACTTCAGTTAGTAAAAACCGCGTATATACGCAACTATGTAGAAGGAAACCCGCGTATACAATGAAAACTTATAATTTACTTTATCTTTCAGATGTTGATTATTAATCTGTGTATCTGAGTGAAATAAACAGTAACCAGACCAGTAAAACAGAGCAGAAGACAGTCACACACAAGAACACAAGATATAAGGTGGAAACCCAATGTGGGTGAAAACCACCTGCTGCAATTCGTCTCTATCTTCCTTTAATTAGAAACTTCTGTTTACAATGTACTGGTGCAGTCCTTTACCAGTACGCAGGCTACAACCTGCAGAGAGTTACAACCCTCCCTCGTTTTCCAGCTTCTCTTGGAAGGGAGCTACAACCCCCTTAGCTCTTGTACTAGCCGAGATACTAGTACGTAGGTGCTGGCCTACTGAAGGCTACAACCTTCTCTTTCTTCCAGGGACCACGTTTCATAAACTTTTAGACTGGATCCATGAACATCAATCAATTATCAAGATTTCTGCTTCAACCAATCTCCTTTCCACCGAACACAGTGACAGTAACCATATACCAAATTCTGAACCCAGAACACTGCAGCAACAAACAGAGGCAGCTAGATCACAATAAAATATATATACACTACTTAAGCAACCTGAAACCTGTGTGCATACACTCTTGTGTGTGGAGCAACCTGCGTATACACAGTTTGCCTTTACTGAACCTGCGTGTATACGTGCCTTCGCTTCACTGAACCTGCGTACAGATCTATAAAGGATAATTTACTCTTTCAAACAGTCAGATACTAATTAACCCAGATTATCAGATTTATAGATCACGCATGCGCCTCATAGAACAGATCAAATCATACAAAGATATTATCATTCAAGCCTTAAAGATTATGACCCATCAATAGATCTTATCCTTCTTTATGCGCTAAGGTTCCTCCTTCATTCAGATCCAGATCTGCACCATAACCCAATCACAAATATTTCAGATCTAGCACTCATTAGATATTCAATTCATTCAGCTTGTCCTTTGCCAAATGATCTCCTTCCTCTTTTATAGTCTTAGGCCTTTCTCAATACCACGGACCAAAACCATAATAACACAATACCACGGACCCAATACTTGGGGTCAACACTTCTGACGAGATACCATGGTCCAAAACCATAGGTTCAAATACCAAGGACTAACTACCATGGACCAAAGGTAAGTTTTCCAACATATACGCGCTTTTCCTTGCATGAAAGTGCGTGTATACGCATACGCGCCTTCGAAACATCTAACCTGCATGTATACGCGACTTTGTCTAGATGAACCTGCGTATATGACTTTTCCTTCATTCTGAAGGCCTGAACTAAGATCTGTCACCAGATAGAGTTGCCATCAAGGACAATACCTGTGCCATAGCCCCAAACCTGTGCCAAAATGCCAACAACTATATGTGTATGCATGTATGAATCTTTCTTAAATGTGTTTTTGGTTTAACCATCACTTTGGATTGCTTGCTAAATTTCCTTCCATGTTGTGATGCATCTTCGCTTGTGTGTTCCCTTCTTAACTGCGTGCTATCATAGGTTTCAAAGGGGCACACTCATCTCAACCCCCATGTGTTAGAACCTCTCATGCACCTTCCTTGGCTCACTGCAGCTGTCACACCCTTGCTACCAACAGAGTTATCTTACTTGCCTCTGTGCGAAATCGCAGTCAAGGCATTACCGTACGACCCATTGCTGGGACTCCTACACCAAACAGTCTGAGGTCTAATTGGGACTTCTTATCGGGGAGATCCCCTGACATGTTGGTGGGTCTAGCATTGTCAACATTTTGGCACTAGAAGGAGGGCCAGATGACAAGTTGAGTCCTCACATCTATTTTGAATCTCTACATATCTATCATGACTAATTACCGAGTTGCTCTTCCAGAGTGTATGTCTTATGGAAACGATTTCATTATCTCAGAAAAGCTCTTGGTTAACTTGTCTCATAAAACATATGATGGTGGAGGCCACGTAGCCTTGGTTAGGCATGCGGTTGGCGTTGTAGGCTCATGCGAAAGGCATGGAATCTTTGAAGAATACATGACCTACGCGTTGTTCATCTACACGCTTCGAGGGAACCCAATGCACTGGTGTGCCATGTTGATCGAAAAATCTATTCATTCTCTTGCTCATATGGTCCAAGAGATAGATCGTGCTTTCAATCACTTTAACTATAAAGCACTCAACAAGAAATTATGGAATTACAAAAATCACCCGATGAATCCATTGAACAATTTTACACACGCTTTTGTAATCTTGCATATCGATTCCCCGAAGATGATATTGATTGGGAATTTCTTGATGGAAGATTTGAGTATCTTATTCACATATCTGAACCCCGCTCAACACACTTCGGTGATGGAGCTACACAATCACAGGCAGGCACAGTTGCTATCACAAGTGACTGTCTGCCTTCACCTCATCAAACAGCTCCACCACTGCGGAGTGGTGTGGGAGATCATGCACACACATCTGTTGAACTGTCACATCCTCCCACCCCACCTGCTCTTGATATCTGCATAGATTTGGCTTGCAAGCCTATTGGTTGTCACGTGGATTCATTCCCTCAACCTCTATCCTCGTGCTCTATTGATCCTCCAAATTGTATTGTCTTGTGTTCTCCCATTCCATACTCCTTCCCTGCTGTGAACGAGGATCAAGTTGTCAACGGAGTTGGTGTTATGCAGCCAACCTATGCCATCATTCATGATGAGTGTGTGCGGGAATCTAAATAAGAACCCACGGTGAAGGATGACTCCCTTCCACTCGTGCCTCATCTGCTTTATCTTGACATCCCTTGTGATTCTGCCACTGTTGATTTCCCCTGTGAAAACCCATTTCCAGATGTTTCTGTCATTACAATGTGGAGATGACACATCTTCCTTGGAAAATCCGTCCAATCTGTCATCTATCTTTCCTAAAAACATAGAGGGTGAACATATTTTCTTCCCATCTACCCCTCTTCCCAATTCATCAAATCATGAGGATGCCGACAAACATCCTAAATTTTCTTATCTTGGTTGTCATGATCTATCCATTTCCTCATCTGATCACGATGTTGATTCAATCATTGTTAATATGTCCAAGGCACTGGTATATGATGATCTATCTGTTGACGAATTCGAAACCCCACAAAATGTCGAGGCACTTCAGCCTGAGCTGATGGTTATGTCAGGCCCTCGCTGTCCTGAGGTTGGTTTCACTTCTGGTCAAGAAATTGTTGAAACACTCAAGGCTCCTCATCACTCTCTGCTTTGCATTGAAGATCAACCAAACACCTAGATTTCGCTTCCTCCACTCGAACTACATGATCCCATCGCTCATGCATTGGAGGAATCTTACACAGCAAGCACACATGCATAATGTAAGTGGTCTACCTCTCTCACATTTTCTTGCATGTCACAGTCAAGAGAATTCATACACTCAACATCTGCACGTAGTGTAGCACAGCACCATGGAAGATCCACAGAATGCATGTCATGCACTTTCACTCATTTTTGTTTTGTGGACGCTTTTAAACTCAGAGTGTGTTTGTCTTCACTGTTACATATTTCTTGTTTACTGGTTCGCACAATTGTCTTGTTCGTGAACCATGCCTTCACCAACATGGGTCAACCAATGCATCAATGGCTACATTTGGAAGTATCACTTCACATGACATGGCACATGCACAGTTAGCTTAGGAGTAGGAGCAATGTTTGCTTTCAGTCTGTTTGCTTGCATGTTTGTTTTCTTACTTGCTTTGTTGGTTTATTTGTCTTCTTACTTGTTTGCTTGATTTGCTTTCACTTTTGATTTTGCTTCTACTTCTACTTTGTTGTTTGTTTGCTTGTTTTGTTCGTAGGTTAGTTTCGCATGAAACCATGTATGACTCTTGAAACAAGATGGGTAAAGTACAAGAGGACTTGCACAACTATCAACATTTGGTTATCTGTTGTGTGCTCTCTTATGTAAGAACTTTTTGTCTTTAGTCCATGATACATCAATGGAAAATACATATTGTTCGAAGTAAACCTTGGTGAAAACACAACGCTTGCGTGCTAACTAGTATCACCTACTCTAGTCGGTTGTTTTTGGGTTAACCCTTGTCAGCCTAGTCAAGTAGAGTAAGGTAAGGGGGAAAACCTTAACAAACATGTCAGAGGTATAATAAACTACTTATCTGCAGGAAAAACCTCTTTTGCTCTCAATAAGTCAGGATCCCTCTTCCGCCTCTGAAATGAATAAGTGTTATGCACAATTACGAAGATGAAAAATGAAAAAGTGAAAAAGGTTTGAAAAAAATGAAAATGAATAAGGCAAAAGAAGAGAAAGGATTCCTGCGCAGAGAGGTGATGCAAGTAATTCTGTCGGGGTACTAACCAGGCTCGCTAGCAGCGGAGCCATGCTTGTGTTCCTATGTGACTCTGTCGGGGTACTATCCAGGCCTGCTGGTAGCGGAGCAACAGCGGAGATAAAACTAAGACTCTGATGACTATACTGCTTGTGCACCAATATACCCCTCGACCCCAATCGAAACAACTGTGTTGACTTGGTTTGGAATGTGTGTCAATCGACTAAGAGCTTGGCAGATGCTACATCTTATGATCTAGGAGGATCTGTTGATTCAATTGCATAGGTGTTTAAGTGTCGATTCAGTGTTTTGGTTCAATATGGTTCGCCTTCTCAGGATTTAGAGTGTCGTCGTAAGTGCTCTTGTATCGATGATATGTTTTTGGTTTTGTCACATTATGACAAATGTGTTATAAAAAACCCTAATCCTAAAACTAGACCATAAAACCCTAAACCTAATGCTAAATACCTAAGTTCTAAGTCCTAAACACCAACAAACCATGTGTTGAAACATTACACAACATAAAAACCTAACCTAATACACTCTCGGCCTATGGTTTAATATAAAACATTACAAAACATTATAAATAAACCAATACACAGTCACCCTAAACCGCACGGTCAGCGCAAACCGCATCGGAAAAGGGTAGACATGTGACCAGTGCTAACTGCCGGGTTAACAACAACTGACAGTTCAGTCCCAAACCATAGCGGATATGAAACTGTAACCACAACATGAACACTTACAGGTAAGCCGTCAGGTTATGTAAACCGTGCAGAGTTAACTGCTAGATGTTGACCGCAGTGGGGACATGTGAGCAGAGCTAAGTATAGCCGTCAAGGTTATCTCCACAGTTTTGATGAGCAGTTACGGTTAGGCGGTGGCAGTGCTATGTGAGCGTCGGGATAACCGCCACCGCCAACCATTACAGTGAACGGTCAGTGGAACTGCCAGAGCCCAAAACCACTATTATGACTAGTCACATGGAAAACCCTTAGCTCTTCACCTGGTTAGCTAACCACTTGTGGTTTTGGGGTTAATCCAAGGTTTATTTTTGGGTTTTCATTAAAGTTTTGGTTATTTAATTAAATCCCCATGTAAACCTAATCACTAGGTGTCAAAACATGGTATGACCGAGAACCAACAAACCTTCAAGTTAGCTCATTCACCTCAAATGCAGTCAGAAGTGGATTCATGAACCCGGAGGCCTATAAAAGGCAATTTTTCCCTCATTGAGAAAGAGGAGTGGTTTTCAACTTTTGTATGCAGATTCTGGAGGACATAGGCGATTTTGTTTTCAAAGTTTCGGGAGCATCCCGGTTCGGTTTTGGAAACCGTAAGTAGTGTTGGAAACCTGGTTTAGAGGGCTATCTGATAATAAAGGTCAGAATTGCATGTGTGCAAGACTAAATCGATGTGTAATCAACACCTTCTTCTCATTCCTAATTAAAACGGTCGCCCATCATGAAAGAGGACCCGGAGACGTAGTTCATCAGGGACGAACTCTGTAATCAATCTTGCTACCTAGTATATCTGTGTATTTTCTATTTTGCATCTTACTTATGGTCTATCAGCTGTCATAAAGTGTTCTTCTCCAGTAGTTTTCCTCGATTTCTGTGCTTTCAGTTAATATTCAATTCTTAGATGGCTAATCACTTCTACATCAGTATTTAATTGATGATCATTTCAGATCATATAATTTGGTATCAGAGCAGGTCACATTTGTAGAATGTGCCATTGAATGTTAACCAGGTCAAAGTCATAGCGAGGAGAAGGAATCCTTGAGTAGATCAATCCAGAGATTGGAAAGTGACGAGTCGTTCAGAAATCAACCATGTTAGGACTTGATGTAGGTGAAAATACTGAAACAAAGATGAGTGAGGAACAGTTTCAGCAGGCGTTCTTAACCATGCAGCAAATGTTGGGAGAATTATACGGAGACAAGAAGGCGAGAGATGCTTCTTCTTCAAAGACATCGAAGAAGGACAAAGGTAAAGATAAGGCTAATAAACCTCCTTCACCTCCATCATCTTCGTCATCCTCTTCTTCTTCTTCTTCTTCCATTGCAAAATCTGAAACGGAAAAGAAACCTAAGAAAACATCTCTTTTGAAAATTGATGTTAAATTTGAGTTACCTGTTTATGATGTCAAAATGAATCCTGAAAAGCTAGATAACTGGATAAAGCAGTTAGAAGTGTATTGTCGCATTCAGAACATTTCTAGCGATAAAACTAAATTTCAGTTAGCTACACTTAGCATGGGGGGAACAACTTTAATCTGGTGGGAAAGTAAAACTCAGATAGATGTAAAACGTAAAGGAAAAGTTATCTCTTCATGGTCTAAGTTTTTAAAAGATCTTCAGAAACAGTTCTATCCTTTATTATACATGCAACAAGTTGTTATTGATTGGTAGCATCTGAGGCAAGGTAAAGGGCAGAGTGTTCAGGAGTTCAGAAAGAAAGCATTGGTGCTTGGTATTTCATCAGATACACGTGAAACTTTGTTAAAATACATCGGTAGTTTACATTCATATTTGCAACATACTTTATTGATGTTTAATCCTAATGATTTTGATGAGGTGTGTGTTCAGGCCATACATATTGATTTAGGTGGCAGACCATTCAAGTTTTCATCTCAATCTTCCAAAGAGTTGGAAACCAATGATTCCAGTGACAGTAAGGGGAAGAACATTTCGAAGAGAAAGAAATCAGTGATCGTTCAGAAGGAAAGACCCACTTGTTCTCATTGCCAGAGAATCGGTCATGATGAATCAAAGTGCTAGAAACTTCATCCACAACTTAAGCCCAAATAGTTCCTTAAGGCGAAGGATGAAAAGAAGGCCATTGCAACAGTCCAGCAGGATCTAGGTTCAGATTCAGGTGATGAAAGGAGGATAACCACCATAGTTACGACAGGTAAAACTTCTGACACTGGTTCAAGTTCGAAAACTATTGTATCTTCTTCAAACATAAATCCTTCACATGAGGATAAAAGAGTTGAACTTTTCCACATAATGATAACTTCTAAACATACAAATATTGATACAATGATTAATAGTGGATCGCAAGCAAATTTAATATCTGAACATATAGTTAATCAATTGGGATTGGAGACACGGAATCATCCAAGACCATACCCATTAGGTTGGATTAATAAATCAACTCAGATGCATGTCACAAAGCAGTGTTCGTTAAAATTTGCAATTACATCTAAGTACATTGATGAAGTGGAGTTAGATGTGGTCCTTGTAGACATATGTGGAGTTGTCTTAGGAAGTCCTTATCTTTATGATAGAGATGCAGTGTTTTACAGAAGAGAATATAAATATCACCTAAAGAAAGAAGGGGTTGAATTTATTGTTAGGGAACATAAAGTCAAATAGGGATGATTGTTCGAAATGCGAGATTCAGTTTATAGATCAATTGGTCAAGGTGGTTAATTCTTTTCCAAGAAATCTTATTCATAAACAGGATAAGCAACATGAGATACATTTAATGTCCTATGAACATCTTCTTAAAGACAGAATGACTCTCAACTCATTCATTCAACTGAATTCTAGAAACTATCATCATCAGCAGTGTATTGCAGGGAATGGTACATGTGAGTCTAATTAGAGACTTGTTTCAGATGGTATGTTTATTTTCAGTTTCAAGGGTGCAGGTCAGTATTGGGGAAAGTCAGTGTTACATTTCTTTGGTATTGCATCATCATTTCATGCTTTAAAAAGTAATGAAGCCTCTTTTCAAGTGGAGAGGAAGTTTATAAGTTTTCATGACAAAGCATTTTCGAAAGCAGATCTAAAGTTTCCTTATCATGATTTGAAAACTAATGCATTAAGTGAAAGTGTTAGTCAATGGAGATATCAGTTAATAGACAAAGAAATAGTGATTCAAGTAAATCAACAATTACTTAGATACTTTCAAAGTCAAACTAAGTTGCAGCAATCTTTACATCACAGTTGGATGAGTTTTGTGCAGCAAGTTCACTTGGTAATCAGTCAACAGGAAAATAAATCAAGTCAATTAATGATATGAAGTCAAAATCAAAGGAGTCTTTGAATATTTTAGTTATTCTGGAAAGTAGATTGTTAATACCCATCAGATGTATTGAACAAAGTTCTACAAATACTGTTTTCAAAGATGTTTTTGAATCACTAACTCATGATTCTTTGTGGAAATAATTCAATTGCCATGTTGATAACAGGTTGTTTGCCCATCGTCGCAAGTTGTTCATACTGTGGATGGAAGAAACAGGTCACTGAATCGAAAAGTGCCATGGTCAGCATCATCAGGGTCATCAATTGCAAGTGATTGATCAAATGTATTGGTACATCATCGGGTCAAGGTGGAAAGAGAGGGAGTTCTACCCTCATCGAATATTTGTTTAGTCAAACTTTTGTGGTCCAAAGGCTTTCAAGTGGAGAGGAATGATCAAGGAGGATCCATTGATTCAATTGCATAGGTGTTTAAGTGTCAATTCAGTGTTTTGGTTCAATATGGTTCGCCTTCTCAGGATTTAGAGTGTCATCGTAAGTGCTCTTGTATCGACGATATGTTTTTGGTTTTGTGACGTTATGACAAATGTGTTATAAAAAACCCTAATCCTAAAACTAGACCATAAAACCCTAAACCTAATGCTAAATACCTAAGTTCTAAGTCCTAAACACCAACAAACCATGTGTTGAAACATTACACAACATAAAAACCTAACCTAATACACTCTCGGCCTATGGTTTAATATAAAACATTACAAAACATTATAAATAAACCAATACATAGTCACCCTAAACCGCGTGGTCAGTGCAAACCACATCGGAAAAAGGTAGACATGTGACCAGTGCTAACTACCAGGTTAACAACAACCGACAATTCAGTCCCAAACCACAGCGGATATGAAATTGTAAGCACAACATGTGAACACTTGCAGGTAAGCCATCAGGTTATGTAAACTGCGCGGAGTTAACCGCTAGATGTTGACCACAGCAGGGACATGTGAGCAGAGCTAAGTATAGCCGTTAGGGTTATCTCTATAGTTTTGATGGGCAATTATGGTTAGACAGTGGCAGCGCTATGTGAGCGTCGGGATAACCACCACTGCCGATCGTTACGGTGAATGGTCAGCAGAACTGCCAGACCCCAAAACCGCTATTATGACCAATTACATGGAAAATCATTAGCTCTCCACCCGGTTAGCTAACCACTTGCAGTTTCAGGGTTAATCCAAGGTTTATTTTTGGGTTTTCATTAAAGTTTTGGTTATTAATTAAATCCCCATGTAAACCTAATCACTAGGTGTCAAAACATGGTATGACCGAGAACCAATGAACCTTCAAGTCAGCTCATTCACCTCAAATGCAGTCAGAAGTGGTTTCATGAACTTGTAGGCCTATAAAAGGCAGTTTTTCCCTCATTGAGAAAGAGGAGTGGTTTTCAACTTTTGTATGCAGATTTTGGAGGACATAGGCGATTTTGTTTTCAGAGTTTGGGGAGCATCCGGGGTCGGTTTTGGAAACCGTAAGTAGCGTTGGAAAGCTGGTTCAGAGGGCTATCTAATGACAGAGGTCAGAATTGCCTGTGTGCAAGTTCAGTTTGACTAAATCACTGTGTAATCAACACCTTATTCTCATTCCTAATAAAAATGGTCGCCCATCTTGAAAGCGGACCCGGAGACGTAGTTCATCAGGGACGAACTCTGTAATCAATCTTGCTGTCTGGTATATCTATGTAGTTGTTGTTTTCACTTATGTTTTGCATCTTACTTATGGTTTATCAGTTGTCGTAAAGTGTTCTGCTCTAACAGTTTTCCTCGATTTCCGTGCTTTCAGTTAACATTCAATTCTTAGATGGCTAATCACTTCTACATCAGTATTTAATTTATGATCATTTCAGATCATCTTACAATCAATCAAGTGTGGAAATTGAGATGAACTAAGAATTGAACAATACTTCCAAAGGTGTTAGACTTGCTTTTCATGAACAAGGTCCATTCAGAGAGCTAGAGTTCTACCAATGTGTCGCCAAGTGTTGTAGTGGCTACAACCACCCTCCAAAATTTTGCCTTAGCTTCGTTTTGGAGCTTCCCTACCAATCTTTCACAACATCATGTATTGTTTCATCAAGTACACAAGCTTCAACGATTTTCTTGCAGAAAGACAGCTTGTCCATCAGAGCTTGTTGCATTTCCCTCACAGGTTCTTCCTCCAGACTTGGTCTAGCTGCAGGCTGAGCATCTCCCTCATGAAATTGTACAATTCTAGAGGGAAACTAGCCTTCCCTCTAGAAATTGTGAAATTCTGTCTGGCAGCCTCTTGGGCTCCATAATTGAGCAATTCTATTTGGAAGCCTCTTGGGCTCCATAATTGTGCAATTCTTCCAGTCAGGCTTCATCCAGAAAATTGCGCAATTCCTCCCAGTAGGGCTGCTCAGCCCAGTAATCGTGCAATCCTGGGCAACAGCTAGCTGCTCTGCCTAGAAACTGCACAAATCTCCTGGGAAGCTAGCCAAGCTCCCTTCCATAAATGCTCATTTTCTCCCAGCAGTTGAGCAACCTCTTGCATGTGCAGTTGAGTTGATCGATTCCCTTCGGCACTGTGCGAAACTGATTTGTATGCATGGGCTGATTCTCCCAATGTAGCATGCAAAAGCATCCCTTGATTCAGGGATCCACTTTTAGTAGCTAGAGGTTGCATGCAAGGATCATCTCGTAAACCTCCCACCAAGTGTCACTCTTCCTAGATTTGTGGCATCCGCGTCACATCTTCGATTTTAACAAAACCCATGAATCGGACATTGCAGAGCTCATTCCTAACATCAACCTTGTAGCTCTATCATCCCACATTGCATCTAAGAGTCGTCGACACATTTAGCTCAGCTTTTTTTGGGTAAGCCTGCTTTCCATGTCTTGTGTTATATTTCTAGCGCTTTTTGTGTTTTGCTTCATATGAATGTTGTCTGCTTGATTTCAGTGAGCACTTGTTATCGTTTCAATACATACTAGCTTGTACTAACACCATTTCAGTTTTCGTTAACATCTCACAGTTGTCGCATGCATGAAACTGTTTTTCACGAAAGGTCGCCGATTTGGTGACTTGCCTCACCCACATGCATGTTGTTCTGTTTTCTCAATCTTTCATTCACTATTTGCATGCACAATCATTCACTTATGCTTACACTTAGTGTTGCCATGCATTCGCATTCAAATTCACTTTTAGTTGCTCATCGGCGAGTCTGGGCAGCCTTGGCTCAAACTCAGCCTCACCAAGACAACATTGCATAATCTTGAGAGGGAAGGATATGTCTTCCTCTCAGGAAATGTGCATTTCTTCCTAGTGACTGTCCTCTAGTCTTGCATTGTGCAATTCTGAGGGAGAGTGACTACCGGCCCAAAAAAATGCGCAATGTAGTCACTGAGCTTGCAACCATTTCTAGCTAAGATTGTGCATTGCGCAATTCCAGCAATCAGCAGTCAGTCAGCCTCCCAGCAGCCCAGTGTATGCCTTGCGTAGTCTTCGCAGTCAGTCTCTCGACCTCCCGGGGGAAATTGCACAACCTTCATGATTAGTTACACAGGTATGTTGCAAGTCAGTTCTCAAGTTCATTTTTGTTTTCGACTAACAGATTGCTTGCCATGCGTGTTTCCATGTCTCCAGGTATCACAAGTGTTCATCTGCATCTCAACAGTAGAGTTACAATGGTTTCCAAGAGAGTAGAGTTGAAGACACCATTCAAAACACACTTGGGGATGCATTAGATCAAGTGTTTATGGACTTGCCTACCCACGAAGACATCAAGTTGTTCGTAGACAAGGACATCTAGATATGATGGCAATAGCATCATAGCGAGCAACATCATGAACAACAGTTGAAGGTAGCATATCGGATGCAATGAATGCAAGAGGAAGGTTGTTGACAAAATAGAGGCGGAACAAAGTTGCAAGCTCAAGCAAATCCACTTGTGGTGAAAGCAACTTTGGATACTTAGGCTATGAGGTGACGAAGCGACATGAAGATCACGTGAAGGCAGAGAGTAGAACAGAGAAGGAGTTTCATGTGCTCAAGTAGCATCTCAAGGAAGAACATGAACTGCATTGAAAAGAGAATGAGTTGCAGCCATAATAGGTACAATAGTGGGCGCAACATGCACCCATGGATGAAACTACGCCCGTACAAGTTAAATATCCATCCCAACAGTTGGCACGGAGTAGACATGGTGAGTAGTGTTGGCGATTTCATGCAAAGGAATTCAGTAGCATGCATGTCATCATGCGCACACATGCAATCCCACCCATTCAGCACACTCACCGAGGCAAAGACAAGAAGCAAGTCCAACTAGAACTGAACATGTAGTTGACAATTGATGCACATGACCACCAGCACACACTGGAAGATCAACACAGACACTATGCATTAGTGTGTTGTTGGTTTGGCCGCACCCAAGAATACCATGTGCATGTTAGCAGACGAGTTGGATGGAGGAGCCACACCAATGCACCCGGATGCAACAAAGGCAAGAGTTTTCTTCAGTAAGATGTCACCATGGAGCACATGCACACCATCACGGACGACCAAGCTTGGCATCATCTCACCACCTTCACCATCACAAGCATGTCAAAGATTTGTTCTCACCACAACAGATCGAGTGTCAGTGATGTCTTGCATGACTTGCTCAATCCATTTTGTCTCACATGGGCACATGTGAATTGTAATGTAATGTCTTGTCAAGTGGAAGTTCAAGTGTCGATAGTTGGATGTAAAAGCCATAGAGTAGATGAGGAGTCATGAGGGTAGATGAACTGTCACAAAGGGGAATGTCAAGGGTCACCCCAGCCTTGGCTTCTCCACTGCACAGAACTAGTACATCTCTTTGGAGGAGCAAGTGGTTGTGGTTGTAACGTTCTGCTATCAGAACTAGTGGTTAGACATGGATGTATTTTATGACTGGAACTTACACTTCTTAATATAATAAGAGCCAACACGTTTCATGCATATGTTGTATTGTATTCTATGTTATCTGGTTTACTCTAAATGATATATGTATTGGTTTGCTTACACATACATGTATATCTATCTGTGTATGTATGTATGAATATTTTTGAAATGTGTTGTTGGTTTAACCATCACTTTGGATTGCTTGCTAACTTGCCTTCCATGTTGTGATGCATCTTCGCTTGTGTGTTCCCTTCTTAACTGCGTGCTATCATAGGTTTCCAAGGGGTGCACTCATCTGAAACCCCATGTGTTAGAACCTCTCATGCACCTTCCTTGGCTCACTGCAGTTGTCACACCCTTGCTACCAACACAGCTATCTTACTTGCCTTTATGTGAAATCACGGTTAAGGCATTACCGTACTACCCATTGTTGGGACTCCTACACCAAATGGTCGAGGTCTAATTGGGAATGCTTACCGGGGATATCCCCTGACATGTTGGCGGGTACAACACCGTCAACATATTTATATGATGTGGGCCTTTCAAATGCATCCACATTTCCCTTTAAAGTTACCATTGGCCATGTTGTCCTAAATGCATCTCCATCCCTAAAATCTAGTCAATGAAAATTGAACATAGTTTTGATACCAAAATGTTATGACTTACAAAAATATTATATTTACCATCCTTCAACAACATTCCCTCATGTAATTATCATTAAAAATTTGAAACAAATAACCTTTACCTCTACAAAAAAATCTAGCATATAAGATTTGAAGTTACAACAAATCAATTCTCTTAACATAGCAATATATAGACAGTTTAAATGGAGAGTTGATAGAGTACTTCAATGTTTCTTAAGTGTACATGTAGCATACCAAAGTTAGACGGTGTAAATTGCTAATGTTGATCGAAAGTATCTAATATTTGAAAACAAAATCTCAGATGCATAATAGTCATTAGATAAGGATGGTTAGGTATTACCTATGTCAAAAAATAGGTGATTCCATACATTAATTATCTTATGGAAGTCCTTCAGTGGATGTGATAACATCCTCCATCACTTTAATGCTAACACTGTCAATGGTTTCTATATCATAAGTTATTAGACATCTTTAGTTTGTGGTTGTTATCTTTTTTTCCAAGTTACAAAGCCTAAGGAAAACCCTTAGGTACTTCACTTCATTTTGAGGATGGTGTTGTAAGAGTGATTTTTTTTAGTGTATTACAATGTTTATGGCTTCTTTATTTCTTTAAATAAACAGATTTTTTATCCAAAGGAATATTTTCCACCATGCCGCCCATTGTTAATTTCCATGCAACTTTGGGAGTACATCATTGAAGTTTGTTTTGGTTGGCAGCAGAAAATTTATATCGAGACCCCCCAAATGTTTGACATTTAATCGAGGTGTTTGAAGTTGTTCCCAAGAGGTTTTCCACTAAGATATGCATCAGCTAAAGAGTCATGCGCCCCCCCCCCCCCAACTTCAATGGTTCTCAAATCAACCATCGCACTCCCTCCATATATTGCGTAAGTGATGTGACTTGTGGGACCCTAGCTAGACATTGAGGCATCACGTCATCTAATGGTGCAATAGTAATGCTAGATAGGTAATACAATAAGCATTCTAGGTGGAATCCAAGATGCACAAAAGTATTGGTCCACATGTCAAGAACGTGGGAATAACATCAACATAATAAATGAGCAAGAGTCTGTCATGTTTTTCAAAATAAAAGGTTCATGTCCAATCAAATTATGTCGTGTGTCTCAATGGTTGGGTTAATTGTTAAAAGGAAAAAGGGGTTTCTTTGTATTATTATCCTTGATGCATTGTGTAGTTTATCTTCAGAAAAATCCTCGACAATGTATAGAACCCATGCAGATGACTATAGCTAATCACTAGGTAAAATTTAAAGTCCTACCTTATTTCCTTTTCAAATAAAGATGAAGGTTAAAGTGACAAAGCCTTGAAATTCAGATTCTTCCCATCTTTTTAATTTTGAATATTTTCCATTAACAGACAGGGAAGCATATTCACAAGAAACCCATTGTGAATTTGATCTCTGTGAGTTGGGGGAGTGGGTTTTCTGGAATTTTAAAGATCAACGAGATATTGAGTTGAGATGGGAATCTTATTTGGCATAGTTAATCATTCCATGGACACACGCTTACCCATTATCTAATTCTTGGTTTGCTAAAATCACTTTCCTGGTAAACAAGTTGTCATGTCAAAAAATGGGGCTACCATGTTTTACATTAGTCCTACAACTATTCAAGACATGCTTAAGATAGTGATGCCAAATCAAACCTAGTCTCTAAATGAAAATTTCTTGAGTAAATCTTATAATGATTTAACCCCTAAAGACAAAGCTACTATCATAGAGTCTTTCTTTCCTCTAAATTCTTAATTACCAGAGAATGCTCCTCCTTATCCCTCAAGTATATTCCTTGAAATGTCAATGCAACTTATGTCAATGGTTTGATGTCTATTAAGATATGATGATGACCAAACTGTAGATGATATTGTATTAGAGTTTTTAATTTCCCTTTCACTGGCAAAAAATACTTTTGTCAAGTTCTACTTCAGTCGGTTTTGGCCAATGCCATTAATGTTTAGTCAGCTCATTATCGTCTCACTAAATATTTTGGATACTATGTCAGATATTTATGGGGAAGTAGAACTTACCATCACTACCATTGGTTCTAGTCTTGGTGGAGGCACCTTTTATTTAGTGGGACCTTGATTTCATTGAAGAGATTCACCCACCTTCAAGTAGTCAACATAATTGGATCTTAACAACTACAAATTACTTCACTAAGTGCGTAGAAGCAATTTCAACAAGGGTTGCAATTGATACAATGGTAATTAATTTTTTAGAGGAGAATATCTTGTCTCATAGTTGTGTACAATGCCACATCTTGTTGGGAAGTAGAACTTACCATCACTACCATTGATTCTAATCTTGGTGAAGGTGTCTTTTGTTCAATGGGCCTTGATTTCATTGAAGAGATTAACCCACCTTTAAGAAGTCAACATAAGTGGATCTCAACAACTATATATTACTTCACTCAGTGGGTAGAAGCAATTCCAACTAGGGTTGCAACTGATACAATGGTAATTATTTTTTTAGAGGAGAATATATTGTCTACATTTGAATTTCCAAATGAAATCATCATAGATAATGCTCGAGATTTTAAATCAGTAACAATGATTATCTTTTGTAAAAAATATAATGTTTCCCTAAATCAATCCAGTACATATTATCCACGGGGAAATGGTTTAGTTGAGTCTTCTAATAAAATTCTTGTTATAATGATTAAGAAGGTGTTATAAGACCACAAAAAGAATAGGGATGCTCACTTAAAATTTGCACTTTCGGCCAATAGGGTTTCTACAAAAATATCATTAGTGAAATCACCTTTCTAGTGGGTACATGGGATTGAAGTTGTTTCTCTCACTCAACTAACATTTCCTATTATGAAAATTCAACATAATTTGTATTAAGAGCCCAATGATTGTATAAGAAACATACACCAACTGATAAAGCTTGTATAAGGTAGAGAACATGTGTAGGTTAATTGGCAGCAACATCAGGACAATATGAAGAAGATTTTTGACAAGAAGGCCAAAGAAAGAGAACTCAATAAGGGAGTTTTAGTGTTGAGGTGGGATGTCAGAAGATGTGAGAAAGGAAAACATGGAAATTTTGATAACTTGTGGTTGGGACCATTCAAAATTGTTGGCAACAAAGGAAATAGTTAATTCATCTTACAAAAACCTAAATGGTGGTCCTATCACTACCTGTGAATAGGCAATATTTAAAGCATCTTATACAATTTTGAAGAGCCTAATGGTTCTTATTTCATTTTTCCTTGTGAATGCCAATGTGATTTAATTTTATAGCACATGGTTTGATAGTATGCTAACAACATTTAACTCCATAGCCCGAGGTGAAGGAACTTGTGGTTCTCAGCATCCCACAAGGAGATGCAGCCCCTAGATGGAGCCAATGTTGTAATAGTAATATTTTTAGTGTATTGAAATCTTTATGGCTTGTTTATTTATTTAAACAAATAATTTTTTTATTATTATCAAAAAGTGCATATTTTCCACCCTCCCACCCCTTTTTTATTTTCATGCAACTTTGGTAGTGCATCACAAAATTTTGTTTTGAGTGGCAGTAGAAAAGTTATATCTAAGCCCCCCCTTGAGTGTTCAACATTTAACAAAAGGGGGGAGTCATGCCTGAGTAGTTTACTAACAAGACACACATCAAATAAAGAGTCATGCTACACCCCCACCCGTGATCCCACGTAGTTGATGTGACTTATGGGACCCTTGCTAAATAACAAGGCATCACATCGATCACTGGTGCAGGTGCAGTGCTATATAGGTATTCCAATAACCGCTCTAAGTGGCATACAAGTTGTGTAAAAGTATTAGTACACGTGTCAAGAATGCGGGAATAACATTAGCATAACAAATGAGCAAGAGTCTATCATATTTTTCAAAATAAAATTTTCATCTTCAATCAAATTATGTTGTGTATCTCAATGGTTGGATTAATCATTAAAAGGGAAAAAGGGTTTCTGGGTTTCATTATCATAGATATGTCATGTGGCTTGTCTATAAAAAAGACATCAATAGCCTATAGAGCCTACATAGACGACTACAACTGATTAACGGGTAAACTTTAAAGTCCTACCTTATTTCCTTTTTAGTTAAAGATGAAAGTTGAAGTGATAAAGCTCTAAAATTCACACTCTTCCCATCCCATCAATTTTTATTATTTACCATTAATATACAGGGAAGAGGATTGACATGAAATCCATTGTGAATTTGATCTTTATGGGCCCAAAGAGTCAGATTTCTAGTGTTTTAAAGATCAACAAGATAAAGCATTGACGTGGGGATCTTATTTGGCACAGTTTATCATTCCTCAGACATACCCTTGCTCAAAATTTATTTCCTGATGTGTTGAAAATTACCTTCTAAGTAAACGAGCTATTATGTCAAAAAAGGGAGATATCACATTTTACACTAGTCCTACAACTATTCAATAGATGCTTAACATTGTGATGCCAACTTAAGAAGAACTCAAGGAAAGGGTTTAGATTCTGAGAGTCAAATTGTATTATTGTATCCAAGGACAATAATACTAAAGTTTTTAATCAAGAGATTCTTTTTTCAACTATTATCAGTATGTAATATTTGTATTAGTTTTCCTTTGTAAGTTTACATTTTTTTTCATCTCTGCAAATGTTTCAAGTTATATGAGATATCTCTAAGAGGTTAAATTGAGAATGAATTTCCCTAGCTTCTAGCAATGTTATGTTATACATAGAGATTTATGATAGAACCAATTTGTTTTTATCATTCCCCCTAAATGAATTGTTAGATTATTATCGATATTTGATATAATTAAAGTTTTTGTTATGTTATAGAACCATTGGAATATTATTCTTATGTGTTTTCTACAATATTAGGTCTCAAAGTATTCAATGAATGTTATAAAGTCTATTATATCCTTTCCCTTTTTGTATATCACATAATCAATCAAATTAGTTTTCTACCTTAATTTGAAGCTAGCCTGTTGATTAGATATTTGAAATGTGTTCTTCCTACAACCCATAAAATAGGAACTAATTTGAATGAGAACATTTTTCAAAAAACATTATAGGTTTCTTGGCATAGTTTTCTAGCCAAAAACTATCTCAAGGAAACAACATATGGTACCCAAGATAAACCCTAGATTCTTTAGGACCCAAGGCCATTCAATAACAAATCTTATCATTTCATCATTTCACTTGTGAGAATTGAATGTGGGTGGAGAAGATAACAACCAGTCCTCCTAACCACCCAATATAAACCCCTTCAACAATTTGTAGACGATATTTATATTCTTTACAATAATGTTCTATATGTCATCTTTCAACAACATTCCCTCATGAAAATTGTCATTAAATATGGATGCAAATGTAATTCTTTTTTTACAACAAAATATAAAGTTTAAACTTTTAAATTTCACCGAATTACTTCTCTTAATAATCCTTAACATGATACAATGAGTCCAATAGGGTATTCCAAAATGCAAAGTAGCCTATCGCATTGGGACGTTGAACTGATAAACTCACCCTCTTATAAATGAGAGGTCATCCATGATTAGATCAATAACCTTTTTTTATCATCGATATTGGAAATTACAAAATTATGATACTAATATTATCAATAATTTCTATGCCATAAGTTTTTTTAACATCTTTAATTTGTGGTTTTATATATACAACTCATGGTAACATTTTATATTCCATCCTTCAACAACATTCCCTCATAAAAATTAATAATAAAGATTAAAGAAAATGTAATTTATTTTTCACAACAAAATATAACATTTAAGCTTTCAAGTTTTTCACAAATCACCTTTCTTAACATAATATAAAGATTCAATCAAATCCTCCAACTCAACCTCCTTTCAATGAGGGCCATCCATATTGGAATTAATCACCTTTTTTTTTTCATCCCTATTTGGAAATTACAAGATCATGAGACTTCATTGTAATATGTAACATAGTTCTTTAAAAAAAAATTATGTATTTTGTAATTAGTAAAAATAAATTTATAGTTGTTTAAATGATTGCATTGATTTTTGTTTCTTATTATTATTTTGTTAGTGGAAAAGTTTAGTGTCATATTGTTTTTCTTTTTGGTAAATTAAATCGCTTTATATTATCAAAATAAAATTAGAGATACATGGTTGTTATATCCAGTCAATTAAGGATTTATCTATATTATTCTAGGGATGCAAACATACCCACAATTCATAAGTTTTCTGATTATCTCAAAATACTAAAATGAGTCTTGCAACTAACCCAAGAATACAAAAATGCCCTTTATGTTGGGAAATCATCGTAACTCATAGCAGGAATCCAAAAAATACCATCAAGCCTAAACATCATTCTGATTCAAAGGAAGAGATGAGAGCGGGGGCCCTGGCACTCAATCCAAGAGGTGCAACAATGTCTGAATCACAGTGCATGTGTCTTTCTACATGGGCCAACCTTGCATCCAACCTATCCAAGGTGAAGTTCTAGTCCCTTAGCATCCTCTTGATCTCCTCTAAAGAATCAAATAGATTATACCTTTTAACTTGTGTATACCATTCAAATTATTTGTCCTTCAAGACCATTCCAACTAGAGTTTTCATTTGCCAATGTAGAGCCAATGGGGTCTAGAACCCAACAAGAAACCTCATCCATAATCTCAAAGTTCGAGTGGGAATGTATTTCCACTCCTGTCTAAGTTTCCATCTTTTTAATTTCTCTCCATGTATCCGGTGAGACTGCATTGAAATAGGTTGCAACGAAATATTGAGAAAAAATCCATGCCCTTCATTGATCTTATGGGTTGCTTCCCCCACCCCCCTCATACAATGCATGCATTGCCTAGGAAGCGTCACTGTTAGAAGGGGGACACACCTATAGCAACTGCTAAAGCGACCTTGGACTAAAAAGTAACAAGAAAATGACCTAGCTAAAACACTATTAGGGACTAGACAACATGAGAAAGAGTCATCACAAAAACTCATAGGTTGGGCCGTACTAATCGAAAGGACCCCCATCTCAGCACCCACATACACCAAGGAATTTATCATAATACAAAACCATAGACCACCCATAAAACTAAACTTGCAAAATTTGCACGATACTGAGTAATGCCAAGAGGGAGAGAGGACATTACCTTGATTAACTATAATCGTCATGAGAAGCAGCCTACTAGACATGGAACAAGACACCCACATACCATAATTCCCCACTCTTCACTTAGACGATGAAGTATTGTACCCAACACTAATTATAATCAAAATTTCACTCAGCGTGAACCAAATAATAACACTTAACTAACAACTAGGTAAAATAGACAAGAAAGAATAAAGAGTAGGAGGGAAGTAACCTAAATAATCTCATCAAAATAAATAGTGATTTCCCCCAGTGACCTTTGCAAACAAATTTCAAAATCCACAACAAAAGCTCCACATGCAGAAGAACATAACCCACCCACCTTCGTTTCTTTAGCACCATATAACCCACAAAACTTGTTGGATAAAAATTAGGCTCCCATATAGGTGTCCCTTTTCCAACCAAATAAAATTGAACCACTAGTAGTAGAAGGGAGGTCATCTACTAGAGCTATCCTCTGCTTTGAGCCTCCAACCAAAATACCCAATAGATTTATAAATTGTAACAATCTCGGGTTAAAAGTTCATGTAATAACATTTAATAAAGGAAAAATAAGACCAAGGTCAAGGGACACTTATTCCAAGTTGAATGTTGGGAAAAATATCTTAGTGGGCATCATTTTTTGTGTTTATGGCTAAGGGGAAATTAGCTGTTATGCAACCAACTCACAAAATAGAAGAAGAGATAGGTCAACAACTTTAAAATAAGCCTCTTCGAGGGGGCAACCTCCTTGACATTATACAAATGAATAATTCTTGGATGATTCAAATGAAAAAACATTATTTCTATATATAGGAGTCTAAGTGGTCACAATATAATCAAAGTTGACATAATAATGATAATGTAAGGGCACAAAAATAACAATAGTGGGCTTCTATGGGGCACAATAATAACAACATGGGGACAATAGGGGCACAACAATAACAATAAGGGGCCACAATAACAATAATAATGGGGAATCACTAGTATTATAGAGACCTAAAAGGCCCCTTTCCTTCAAAAAAGTGTTGTCCTCAACGCTTGAGTAGTTTTGGATGCTTATGTATAAAATTATCGTCCTCCCATGTGAAATCTTCAGTGGGTAAGTTCTTCCACTTGATGAGATACTCTGAAATTGATCGATTTCGTAGTTGTCGAGTTCTTGTTTCCATGACTACTTCAAGTTCCAATATGATTTTTTCTTCCTCGTCAAGTTTTGGAAATATTGTTTGAACTGGGAGCTTGTCACCTATAACCTTCTTTAAGCATGAAACATGGAAAATTGGGTGCACTCAGGAAGATGCAAGAAGCTCCAATTTGTATGCCATAGTACCAATCTTTTGCAACACCTTGTATGAACCATAATACTTTGGTGATAATTTATTATCCTTCTTAGCTTGCTTGAGGGACATTTGTTTGTATGGTTGTAGTTGTAGAAATACCCAGTCACCTACATCAAAACTTCTTTTGTTGTGATGTTGATCTGCCTGTTGTTTCATTATATTCTATGCGAAAGTGAGGTTATCCTTTAAGAGTTGGAGAAACTGTTGTTGATGCTTGATGTGATCTTACACTGCTTGAACCTTAGAATTTTCTCTTAAATATGTTGTGATGGATGGTGGATGATATCCATAAAGTGCCATAAATGGGGTCATTTTTGCTGCAGTATGGAAGGAAGTGTTATACCACCATTCAGCCAGAGGCAACCAGTTGACCCATTTTGTTTGTTTACTAGATACAAAGCAACGAAGATATCCTTCCAAACATTTGTTCACTATCTCAGTTTTCCCATCAGATTGAGGATGATAAGACGAGATATGAGCTAAGTACCCAAACAAGAAAATAATTCGGTCCAAAAATTTTAAGTGAAAATGGAATCTGTGTCATTTACAATAATCTTTGGGTTTCCATGTACCTTTTGAATTGTTTCCATAAATGCAGTAGCAATTGTACTAACTTTAAATGGATGAGATAATGCAAAAAAGTGTGCATACTTGGTAAGTCTATCAACTACCACCATGATGACACTCTTTCCTTCGGACTTGGGTAAACCTATGATAATATCCATTGAAACCTCCTCCCAATGTTGACTTGGAATGGATAAAGGTTGTAACAGACCCGGGGTCTTAATTGTCTCAACTTTATTCTGTTGGAAAACCAAATATTCTACCACAAACTTTTGAATATCAAATTTAAGGCCATCCCAAAAAAATTCCTTCTTAACCCTATGGTAATTTTTTAAAAATCCCGAGTTCCCTCCTAAGGGAGAGATGTGCAATTCCAGAAGAAGATTTTGTTTGAGTTAGGAATTCTTACAAAGGTTTAAGTGATCTTTGTACCATAACAAATCATTTTTTCAGCGAAATCTATTAGATGTACTGGGATTTTGCTACAAATTTTGAATGAGTGCCCACCCCTTTTCATCATTCTTCCATTCATCCCTTGCTACGTTTATCCAATATGGCTCGATGATAGAAATGTCACAAAGCAGTGCTTTCAAATCCTCATCCTTTATTGAGAGTGCACTTGCAACAACATTTTGCTTCCCTTTCTTGTAGATGATTTCAAAGTCATAACCCAACATATTTGTGACCCATTTTTGCTGCTCTTCTAAAGATAATCTTTGTTCCAAGAAGTATTTAAGACTATCATGATCCATTTTTACCTTGAAGTGTGTTCCCATTAGGGAAGGTTTCCATTTCTCAAGTGCATGTAGTATTGCCAACATTTCCTTCTCATAAATAGCTTTTTGTAAATAATTTCCTTTGATTATACGACTTTCAAAAGAAATGGGTCTTCATTCTTGCATTAAAACAAAACTAATTCCATTTCCTGAGCCATCACATTCCACAATAAAGGTGTAGGAATTTACATGGTAAGTTTCTTAGATAGAACACCAAAGGACACTGCTCACAAACAGATCACAGATCAGTACACGAGCATTCCAAACGGGGTTAAAACCCTCAAAGAGGGAAACAGTCCATGACCTGAGCCAATGCGACCAATCAGGCAATTTATTAATGTAAAAGAAAGAAAATTTACATAAGCTTCTCTCATGAACGATCACCTCACAAATGACCCTCCATGCTCTTTAATAGAGATCATGGACCAATCGGGTGTTAAGCCATGGATCAAATGTCAGTAATACCAAGCATAGAATGAATCATCAGATCACTTCATGTCTAGAACATATCATAACCGTCGGATTGTAAGTGAAAAAAAGTATATACTAAAGAAACACACTTTACCTAACTATACACTAGACCATGTTGTACTTAATTATTTCTTATGTGTTGGAATATCCTAACACCCCCCCTTAAGAACAAATTAGGATAGGATTGAAGGATGTACAAAGATGACACAATAGGAGTAGGAAGGAGGCATTACAGCCTATCCCCCCTTAGTGACAACTTCCTAAAATCCAACCATAAATGAAATTTTAGTAAACTTCGCCTCTGTGAGAGCCTTTGTAAAGATGTTTGCAACTTGATCATCAGTTGAACAATATTGCACTTCAAGAACATGGTCATGAATGAACTTTCTGATGAAGTGCATGTGTAGTTCAATGTGTTTTCTATGCTGATGTTGGACTGGATCTTTGCATAGTTGAATGACACTTCAATTATCACACCAAAGTGTAGCCAAATATTACTTCTGAAAACCAAACTCTGACAGGATCTTACAAAGCCACAGGGTTTCCTTACTAGCTTCAATGGCACCACAATAATCTGCTTCTGCTGAAGAAAGAGAAATGACACTTTGTTTCTTGCAAACCCATGTAATAGGTTGAGAACCAAGAGTGAAGACGTAACCCACAATAGACTTTCGATCATCAGGGTCACTAGCCCAATCTCAATTAGTGAAACCAACCAATAGAGGAGATGCTTTTGTACTGTAATGAATTCAAAACAGAACTGCACCTCGAACATGATGAAGTATTCTTTTAGTTGTTTTCCAATGACTTTCATGTGGGTTTTTCTTAAACCGAGCAACATGGCCAACAACAAAGGAAAGGTCAGGACGGGTATGGGTCAGATACAAACGTTTTCCAACAAGTTGAGGGTATAAGGTAGCATCAACTTCAGGGGAATAATAAGTGACTGAAATTTGGCTCCATACTGAAATGGAGAAGGGGATGTATTATAGTCTTCCAAGTGAAATTGGCGTATAATATCATAGGCATACTTGGACTGGGAAAGGGAAATACCTTCGTTGGATTATAAGACTTGAAGACCAAGAAAATAATGCAAGTGTCCTAAGTCTGTCATTTCAAACTACTTTTTAAGGTGAGAATTCACATGGTTTATAAGGTTGGGATAACTACAATAAGGATAAGATTATCAATATAACGAACAAGAATGATAAGAGACTTACCCACTTTCTTGGTGTAGACAGTATTGTCAGAATGAAACCTAGAAAACCCAGTATCTAAAAGAAAGCTATCCATTTTGGCATACCAAGCTCGAGGGGCTTGCTTGAGACCATAAATGGATTTCTTACGCTGACATACAAGGTTGGAGTCTATTTGTATAAAGCCATGAGGTTGTTCCATATAGATTTCTTCATGCAAGTCCCCATGCAAGAAGGCGGATTTAACATCCATATAATGGACTTCCCATTTGAAAGAGGCAACAAGGGAAAGAACAAGGCGGATAGAGTTCATTTGGAAACAGGGGAGAAGGTTTATGTATAGTCAATGCCTTCAACTTGTGAAAAACCATTAGAAACAAGATGAGATTTATGTTTATCAAATTTTCTATCTGGTCCAAACTTGGTTCTGTAAACCCATTTGCATATAACAAGTTTTTGTCCCTTTGGAAGAGGAACAAGGTCCCATGTATCATTTTCCAATAGTGAATGATATTCTTAATTCATAGTTGCATCCCAATCTGGATGGACTGAAGCTTATGCAAAGGAGTCAGGATCATAATTCGCTAAAGCTTGAGTCAGTAAAGAAGAGGCTCTATCGAACTGAGAATGTGTATGAGGTTGATCTGTAGGATCACCTGCAAGAGCACCTACTGCAAGTAGCGCGGACCCATTTTGGAAGCTGAGGAGTTGAAGGAGGATCCCAAGAAGGTGGGGGAGGATTGTCATCCTTGCTGTCATCATTTGAAGAAGGAATATTTTTAGAAGTAGAAGGGATAGAAAGAGGTGGCACATCCACCGAACTCGGCTCGTAGGCCGATATATTTTCAACAAATTTTACATCTCTTCTAATGATAACATTTTTGGATTTAGGTTGAAGAAGTCTATATCCTTTGACATATTCAGAATATCCAACAAAAATACATTTTTCACTCTTAGGTTCTAAGGCTTTATGTTTCTCATCTGGAATAAGGACCATGCTTCACTTCCAAAAACACGAAAGTGACTTACATCTGGTTTAATTGAGCTCCATGCTTCTTCTGGAGTGATATTCTTTAAAACCTTAGTAGGAGTGTGATTTACTATGTAATTTACACAATTAATTGCTTCTGCCCAAAAATTAAGACTAAGTCCTTTAGTATGAAGCATACAATTATCCATTTCCTTTAAGGTGTGATTCTACCTTTCAGCTACACCATTTTGTTGTGGAATATATGGAACAATATGTTGCAATTGAATTCCATCTGCAAAAGTTGATGAATTTGTTGTTAACATATTCTCGACCATTATCAAATCTTAGCTTAAGAATTTGATGTCCAGATTGTTTCTCAACAAAGGCCTTAAAGGCCAAGAACATGTTAAAGACTTCACTCTTGAGTTTTAATAAGTATACCCAAGTGTGTCTGGAGAAATCATCAATGAAAGTTAAGAAATAATTGTAGCCAGAGAATGAAACAACTGGAGGTGGACCACATAAATCACTATGCACAAGTTGTAAAGGGGATGGGTGTGCCAAGGGGCACATTTTTAAAAAATACCCCGATGATGTTTTCCGAGTACACATATGGAACAAACACCATCTCTACAAGATACCATAGGAAGACCTGTCACCATATTTTCTTTACATAAATTTTGAAGGGAGCAATAGTTTAAGTGACCAAATCACTCATGCAAAAGTTTGCTCACTTCATCATTATGAGCAAAAAATATAGAAGGAAGAGTTGATGACCCAAAGTTGTTAAACTTATACAACCTTGTAGAATCATCAGCAATGCTAGTAGCTAAAATCTATCTAGGACATCTTAGTCCCTAATTACAATGTCATGAGGTGAAAATTCAACGGTTTTACCTTCACCTGAATGAGTTATCTGATATACAGATAGAAGGTTGTAGAATAAGGTAGGAACACATAAGACATCATTAAATTGACCATTATCTAGATGAATAGTTCTAGTCACTACAACACTAAGAGATATATCATCACCAACACATGTATTTTTGGTGTTATAATCATTTAAAGTAGAAAACATGGCTTTGTTTTTGACCATGTGATAAGAAGCTCCAGAATCAATGAGTCACTCATGAGAATGAGAAGAAGAAGATACATTTAGTGCATAACCAGACCAAGATTCTTGACAACCACATGCAAAAAGTGTTATCCCTGAAGATGAAGTTGAAGGCGAAGAGTGCTCCAAATGGATGTTATGCTTCTTCATTGTTGCTTTCAAGGCTTCCATCTTCTTAAAGCATTTGGATTTTAAGTGGCCATCACGATTACAAAAGTTGCAATGTTTACCAGTCTTCTTCCCTTTGTTTTTAGTTTCTTTATCATTTTGTTGAGTTGATTTTTCATTTTGAGATTGAAATGACTTAGGACCCTTGTTTGGTTTATGACCATTCTTTTTAGGATGTTGCTTCTTAGGATTCTTTGAATTTGATTGTTGCTGGGTAGCTAAGGCTTTCTTAAAAGAGTTTTTGGTATTAAGAAAACCAAGATGTAAGAGTTTTTCTTGTTCTCTTATTAAAGAATCGAAAAAGGCATCAAAAGAAGGGGACTTGTAGGCTTGTCCTTGAGAAATAAAGGCTTCTCTAGTATAATGGAAGGTGGAAACAAACATAGAGTAGTGTTTAGTCAATTGGGTGTTCCTAAATTGATGTCATTAATTGTCAACCCGGGGCTCGTAAGCTGATGAAGTGAGGGTGTACTATATGTACTTAAGTAACTTTCTTAGAGCTTTTGTCGTTTGGGGGTGTTGTTTATGGTTAACTTATCTTCCTAAGATGGAGTGATGATTATAGACAGATGAGTGCAAGTGTGTGAGAGGTGAGTTCTAGATGAGTGAAAGTGTGTGTGATGGTGATTTCTAATTACTTGCTGAACTTGTAAAGGAAAAGAACTTGAAAGAAATGAATAAATTAAAATGAATTGAAAGTAAATGACCACGTTCTAATGGCATTAGTCTCTATCCATACTGCTGCAAATAAAAGAAACCAGAAAATCACTTCAAGGATTGTTGTTAATGATTATCTCCTCCTAACTCCCTGCTTCTACCACATAGTATTGCGTAAAACACGATTAGGAGGTAGCTGAAGACAAATCCAAGAATTGATAAAAACTCTAATCTACTCTAATTGACAAATTGTAACACTACTAAGCCTTTTCCAACATACTGCTTCCTACATATGTGATTATGTGTAACAAGTGGAAAAAGTATTAGTATCACAAGCCAAGACTACTCAAATACAAGCTGCAATTAATTAGTGTTCTGTTCTCTTGAAACATAAGCCATTCATGATAAAGAGAGCATAAATTAGTTAGCATCCAACTTGTAAAACTAAGCTAAAACTAGTCTAGAAAACAGAGTAAAAAGGGCATCATTATGAACAAGACAACTGCAACTACCATTAGATATTAAAGCAAACACAACACACTTAATCCCGGGTGAAAACCTGCAAAGAAGTAAATCTGATCAGTAAAAAGAAAGGCTGCAGCAATAAAGAGAAATCAAGCTATACATAACTCAAGAAAGGAAATTCTGTTTGTAAAATAAAGAAATTGCAGAAATATGAACATGAAAATACTTTACAAGGCTAATACGAACAGGGGCCCTCCATTCATATTATCCACAGAAAACTCAGATGCTCTTAAGACTTCAAAACAGTGTTTCCATTACTTCATATGCAAAGATACATAATCCAAAAGTGTTGGAACAGCTCTTATAAAAACAGAGTTTGAAAACGTGCCAAAATTCTCACAAATACATACACTACAGCATCTGAAAAGGTAACATCAGCGTACGCAGACGCAAGTATATATAGGCATCTGTAAGATGGCCTAATACGTAAACATAAAAACAGAAAATGAACTAACTGTCATGCGTATTAAAGGTGCAATTAACACGTCATAGGCTTCGTGGTCAAGCTGGAGGTCCTGGTCGATATGGGCAATGAATCTAACATTAGATCATGTCCCCCACGGCTTTCAAAACATGGACAGGTCACCTTTTCAACCGACGTGATCAAACGGCTTACGTATCCACGTTAAGCTGCCTTTATTTGACCGAAACTTGACCCCCTTTGACCGGAGGTACAAATGACGTGGCCGGCTGAACTGATGGCACAGGAACCTCGAGCATGTATATTCCAACATGCCCACGTGGCTCATTCTACAAAATAGCACGTGGAACCTTGAGAACAATAAAATGGCTGCAGGGTCATCAGATGGCTGCGGAATCAGCAGATGGCTGCGGAATACCTGCAAGTATGTCAAAAACTAAACAAAACAATTACCCATTAGCAAAGCTCACTTGATCATGTTTAATGACAACTAATGTAATGATCTGGGTGGAAAATGAGGTAAAAGAGAGAGGAAAGTGATGAAAACAGTAGGTAATGATGGAGGATAAGGTGTAAAGTAGGGACTCTACATACCCCCACTACGAGGGCATTGCATGTCCTCATGCAAAAACACTGATCAATCAACCTGCTGTGATGCCTCTGCCAAGACATCCAATCTCCTCTTCTTTCTTTGTGTAGCCACATTAACCCTTGGTCTTTTCATCAAACACCTGAATTTCAGATTGATTAAAGCTCTGTTTAATTTTCTGCATCTTTTCTTGAGCTTTGTGTTTTTCTTCTGCCACAGACTCATATGAAGCATGGTGTTATCTTGGATCACCTTATCCAATTTGGCTTGCTCTTTCAACTTTTCATTTTCTTGCATAATGTGGCGATTTAGAACCTCAATCTCAAAAATTTCCTGTTTCAAGGAGTGGACTTGTTGTTCTAAAGGCTGAACATTACTAGGGCCAGCGGCTGCTTGCTCCAATGTTTCCAGATAATTATACACTTTTTGCTGCTCCGGGTCCACTTCAGGTGACTTTTTGGGACTTGGTTCATAATCAAATTCAGATCCATGTTCATGCTCAAGTTCATGTTCAAACGGACTTTCCTCACGTGGAGGAGAAGTCTCAATGTGCTCAGCGTGTGGAGGACTTGTAGCACCTTTTTGAGGTGAACTTAAGTCAATGAAGAATGACTGTTTACCCTTTGTGGCCCCTACTTTTCTATTTTGCAATCTGCTGCTCCTTCTTACAGAGGTAGTACTCTGTTTTCCTTTTGGTATTTTCTGCTGTTTTTCTTTTGGTACTTTTTGCTTCTGTTTTTCCTCCTTTTTGGAGAGAGCAGTTTTGTGAAGTTTGGCCATTCTCTGAACTAAGGGTTGAGTGTCTTCCTCACTAGTATCCTCAGGAGTGAAGGGAGTTTCTTGGACTACAGATTTACCTTTATCTTGCTTACGTTTCTTCTTCCCTTCTTTCCTTTTCTGAGCAATTTCTTGAGCAAGTTCTGAAAGGGTTTCAGAGATAATTCCTTGGGCTGCTTGGTTATCATCTTCAGTAAATCCAGGGTCAATATCCTGTTCAGAATGCTGTATATCAGTTTCCTCATCAAACTGGTCTTGAACTGTTTCCTCTTGGGCAGTTGTTTCTTGGTTAACCCCCTCTCCTCTTTTTCTTCTACTTCTTTTTGGCACTCGAGGGGACCCTCCAGAAGTTTCTCCTAATTCTTGAAAATGGTTTCTTATGAGAAACCTCTCCCATGAGTCTCTTTTTGATTTTAATTGTTCTTCTACCAGCAATTTCACAAGACCGTGATGACATAAATGTGCTTCAACATTTCTAGGGTTCTTTTGGACCATTGCACACATTTTCTTAAGACTTAAAAATAGAAAGTAAGGGAGGTTAATGTCATCTCCTAGAAAATGCATCATCACCTTTGCATGATAAACATATAAGACCCCAAATCTTCCTTCACAAGTGAAAAATTTCTGCACTAACAAGAGTAAAGTGGTCCACTCTTCTTTAACATAAGAAACCGGAATCCCTTTGGTAAAGATACTTGTGTCCATACCTGGGTTTTTCAAAATTCGTTTCCACTGCTGATCTTGGACTGCCCGGTTCTTAAACCACCTTTCTCCGGTCTGTGGAAGTGAGGTAGCTTGAGCTATGCTGCTTTCATTGACTGTGAATTGTAAGTCTCCTATCTCCACGTGACCATCTTTTTCTCTGAAAGACCTTGCAAAGGCCTTTGTCACCTCCTTATGGTAGCCTTTGAACTTTTGTACACATTGTAACCAATTTGCCTTTTGTAATGCCTCCTTGACCTGAGGATAACCCTCCAAAAACTTTGAACCTTCCGGTTCTGCCCTCAAGAGCTTCCCCATTGGCTTTTACAGCTCTGTTCTAGTTGAAACACGGCTTTAAAACGGCTTCACACAGTCAATTCACGGCTTTGGTTTCAGAACACGGCTTCAACAAGGGTTTTACATAGTAAATTCACAACTCTGTTCTGGAACACGGCTTCAACAAGGGTATTACACAGTGAATTCACGGCCTCAACACAGGGGATTATGGGTTCAACTTTGAATACGGCCGTAACAGACCCCACTGGTGATTTAGAATTAGCGGAGAGGAGAAAAAAACAGAGTATGGTGAATGGCAGCGTAGTGAGCACAGCATAACAGAGTGTGGTGAATGGTAGCACAACGTAGATGGAATAAAACATGCGAGTGGAAATGGGAGTGAAATGATATGAGCGTAGGGGGGTAAAAGGATTAATGAATGAACAACGGCTATGTCCTTAGATCTCGACTTCGGAATTGCACTTGGCTGCATGAGTTAATGTCGTGGAGACGTAGTACATTAGGTTACGTCACCTAAGTACGAGATCTTAATGGAAGAAGCAGCCGGAAGTGAGATTTAAAATCGTGGTAATTAAGGACTGATAGTCGTGGATGATACGTGGATATATGGTCTCATGGCTAGTAATCATTACACTTAGTGGCAAGAAACATAATTTAGAGAACTTTGCATAATGGAATAACTGTTAGCTTAGGATTTGAAACATACCTCAGATTCCCGTTTAGATTTGCCTCTGATAACTTGCCACTTAACCCTTCACTGATTTTTGCATGACTATTTTCCATTTTGTTATTGATGACTACTGTGTTGTAAAGAAATTTCAAACAGACTGTGTTTTTTATTTGTGCAGGTACAGAGAGCTGCAGAATCATTAGATGGCTGCAGAATCCTCAGATGGCTGCGGAATCTGCAGTAGTAGCCTCCAACTGCACAAAAGCAACTTTAGTTGTAAAAAAAAAATGACTTTATTGATGAGATGGAGTGTAGTGGGTGGATGGATGAATGAAAACAAATGAGGTGGAGTGAAAATGAATGAAATGGTGGGTGAAATGGTGGTGATGATGAAATGAAATGAAATAAGGGAAGAAAGAGAAATTTTTTTTTCTCTAGAAAACATGTGTCAGGTGACCCTGATTTTCACCTCAAGTTTCTGTATGAGACTACCAATCAGAGATTGGTTTTCAGGCTCATACATTTATTCTTTTTTTTTTTCTTTTCTTTTTTCTTTTCTTTTTTTTTTTTTTTTTTTTTTTTTTTTTTTTTTAAACCAAAGCTTTAGGCTGATGGAGGAGAAGAATCCTTCTCCACCAGCCTGATTGCAGAATCTCCTTTGAACAATTTGACAAACTCTTCTTTTGAGAATGGCTTCTGGTAGATTTTCAAGCGGTGGCCATTCACAATAAGAGGAGTATGGAATTCATCGATAGTTTTCACTCGAACTGCTCCATTGTTAAAGACTTCATCAATCTCATATGGCCCAAGCCAATGAGTTTGAAACTTTCCTTTGAAGTCTTTGAATTTTGAATCAAACAATAGAGCCCAATCTCCTTTCTAAAACTTTCTTTCTTTGATATGACGATCATGCCATTTAGATCTTTGGTGCTGAACTAGATCGGTCCTTAGAATTGCATCTTGTCTCATTTCATCTAGCTCATTTAGCTGGTCCATTCTGTGTTTTTGAGCTTCTGAGAGGCTCATGCCCAATTGGACTGCCATCTTGAAGGTCTTGATTTGGAACTCAATAGGAAGCAGGACTTCCTTCCCATAAACAAGTTCATAGGGGGAATGTCCTGTTGTGTTCTTCCATGTGGTCCTATAGGCCCATAAGGCTTCAGGGAGCCTTTCCGCCCAATCTCTTCTATGAAGATGAACAGTCTTGGTGATAATGCCTTCAAGAACTTTATTGGTAGATTCCACTTGACCATTAGATTGCGGATGGTAGGGAGTAGATGTTCTGTGCTTGATCTTATATTCCTCCATCAGCTTCGCCATCAAATTGGATGTAAACTGGCTGCCTTGATCTGTCACAATTTCCCTTGGGACACCAAAACGAGTGAAGATATCCTCAAAAAGAAATTGAACAACTGAATTTTCAGTGGCAGAAGGCAATGCTTTTGCTTCTACCCACTTAGTAACATAATCAGTACAAACCAGTATATATTTCTTTTGCTTTGATGGTGGATTAATTGGTCCAACGAAATCTAGAGCCCATTTCTCAAAGGGTTCGATGCATACCTGAGGCTGTAGAGGCATTTCATTTGAAGGAGTTGGTTTCCCAACTCTTTGGCAGCTGTCACACCTTTTAACATACTGCTTTGCATCTTTAAAGAGAGAAGGCCAATAATATCCTAGAGAAAGGATTTTATAGGCTGTCCTCTTATCCGCAAAGTGCCCGCCGCATGGTTCATCATGACATGCCTTAAGGATGTCAGGCATTTCATCTTCCCGAACACACCTTCTAATTATACAATCTGGCCCTGTTTTGAACAATTCATTAGAAATCCAAGAATAATGTGAACTCTCCCGTATAATTTTCCTTTTCTCATTAGGAAATAAGTGTAGAGGAAGCTTCCCTGTAACAAGATAATTAGCCATATCTGCATACCAAGGAGTCTTGGTAGTCACTGCAAACAAGTATTCATCTGGAAACTTATCTTCTACTGGAGAATCCTCATTAGTGTTTTGGATTCTAGACAAGAAATCAACTACTGTGTTTTACTTTCCAGGTCTATCTAACACAGTAATGTTGAATTCTTGTAAGAGTAAAAGCCATCTTGTAACTCTACCATTAGTGACAGGTTTGTTCATTAAGTATCTTATGGCAGAGTGATCAGTATGGACAAAGGTTTCATAGCCGGTTATGTAGTGTCTAAACTTGTTGATTGCATGTACCACAGCTAAGAACTCTTTTTCTGTAACAGTATAATTTAACTCAGTGGGAGTCAAATTCTTACTTGTGTAATAAATGGAATAAGGGATCAAATCCTTTTGTCCCAAAACAGCTCCTAGAGCTGTATCTGAAGCATCAGTAGAGATGTGGAAAGGGAGTTTCCAATTTGGCCCCCTTAAGATGGGTGCTTCAGATATTCTAGACTTTAAAGTTTCAAAGGCAGATTAACACTCAGGATCCCATTTAAACTCACAGTCTTTGGTAAGCAATTTGAAAAGAGGAGATGCTATCCTAGTGAAGTTTTCAATAAATCTTCTGTAATACCCAGTAAACCCAAGAAAACTTCTAACATCCTTCTGGCAATTTGGAACAGGTAACTTAGAGATGACTTCAACTTTGGATTTATCAACCTTGATCCCATCTCCTGAAATATGATGTCCTAAAACAATCCCTTCAGTAAACATCATAAAACACTTTTCATGACTTAAAGAAAGATTTGTTTCCTTACATCTTACCAGTACTTTTTCCAAATTTTCCAAAGTTTCTTCAAATGTATTACCATAAACTGTGAAATCGTCCATGTATACCTCTACACAATCATGAATCAGATCTGAAAAGATTCCTAATACAGCCCTTTGAAATGTAGCAGGTGCATTGCACAATCCAAAAGGGAGTACTCGGTAGGCAAAAGTTCCCCAAGGACAAGTAAATGTGGTTTTGTCTTGATCTTCAGGTGCTACCTGAATTTGATTGTACCCACTAAAACCATCCAAGAATGAGAAATACTTTTTACCTGCTAAAGTGTCTAGTACCTGATCAATAAAAGGTAAAGGAAAATGATCCTTTAAGGTTGCCTTGTTCAATTCTCGATAATCAATGCAAACTCTCCATTTACCATTCTTTTTGGGCACTATAACCAAGGGAGAAACCCATTGGCTATCTGAGATGGGGTAAATGAAGTTTACCTTGAGCAATTTCTGGAGTTCTTCTTTCACGATTTCCCTAAGGTTTGGATTCATCCTTCTTTGTGGTTGCCTAATAGGTCTGCTATTCTCTTCAATGTAGATGTGATGAATACAAGTCTTAGGATCGATTCCTTTCATGTCAGTGTATTCCCATGCAAAGGCAGTGGAATGTTTTTGCAACAGTTTAGTTAATTCTTCTTGTGGTGGTCTTCCCAAGTTTTTGTTAATGTTTAATGTTTTTCCTGGGAGGATTTCAACTGTAGAACTACCAAACTCTTCCATTGAGAAGAGAGACATTTGTCTAGAGGAGAGATATTCAATGTCTGCATCTATCTGAAAATGTTCAGAGTCATATTCTAAAGATACTTCAAAATTTTCTAATGTATTTAGAATTTGACTATCCTCATTGATCTCAGAGATGGTTAGAACTGGTTGTATAGTATCTTCATCCTCTACCCGTTCATCTTCTCCTATTTCTGTTATAGCTTTTGCTGGGGGATACAAGTTGAACTTCTTGGTGGAATTACCATCTGATATATACATGTCTCCAGACCTACAGCTTATGAAAGCATCAGCTGTGGCCAGCCAAGGTCTTCCTAAAATAAGAGGATGTCCTCCTAGATTATTCTTGGGAGTTAAAATCATAAAATCAACTGGATACTCCCAAGAATCTAGAGAGACTGGAATATCTTCCAATACACCATCAGGTTTAATGATTGATCTATCTGCAAGCTGCAGCAAAGTAGGTGTAAAGAGAAGATTAGGAAGCTTTAACTGATCCATGGTCTGTCTACTCATGATGTTGATCGCGGCTCCTAAGTCAATCAGAGTATTTGGGATTTCAACCCCATTAATATGAGTTTTGACAATAGGGCTACCGGGATCTACATATTTTTGCATGGTAATCTTACCCATCATTATGTCTGCAATTTTTCCGACTAGATGTATCCTTTTAGTATCTCTGGTTCTTTTTACTGTTTTCTTCAAACTCAACTCCTTTATTGTCTTTGCTAGAATGGGAATTTCCTTAATGGCCTGTAACAAGGGGATCTTGATACATACATTTTTCAATTCATCTAGGAAGTTATAGTCAGGCACCCATATCTGCTTTTCCACCCCTTTATCAATTTGCAATCTTTCAGGAAAGGGAGGTGTAGCTGTAGGTGTAGGTTGCTCAACTATGGGAGTTGTAGAAATTGATTCTTTTTCTTTTTCTTTTTGGGTATTTTGGTTTTGAAGTGATACTTCGGAACCTTTATTGACTTTGAGAGATTCCTCCTCAAAAATGCTTGGTTGTTGAACACTTGTGGAAGGTTGATCTAGGATTCTACCTGATCTAAGTTGTACTTCATTGAGAGGAACAACCATATAGGTAGGGAATGGTTGACCTTCCATCACATAAGCATTTTGAGGGTTCCTATTATTCGGATTTGGTAATGGCTGAGAGGGAAGTTGATTTGACTTCTGCTGGGTGAGTTGAGAATTTTGATTTTGTGGAGGAGTTTGTTGTTGTTGAGGGTATGGCAATGATAGTTGTTGACCTTGGTTTGGAAGTTGTGGAGCTTGCTGATTCTGAAATGATGGAGGATATTGATAGAATTGAGCAAGTCTTGCATAAGGATTTTGCATGCTTTGCATCCATGCTTGGAAAGCATTTTGAGGTTGAGGCCAAGGTTGTTGCCAAGGATTCCAATTTGGTTGGGATTGAGAATTCATAGAGTTGTTAAACCCTTGATTCTGTTGTCCTTGCCACGGTCTCCTTGCAATGAAACAGAGAGATTCAAGTGTATCTGGATCCTCTTGAAAGACTGCTTTGAGGCCAGGAATTGAGGGACAATCCTTGGTCTCATGAGTTTCTGAGCAAATTACACATGTTTCTACAATGTGTGCATCTAAGGGACATTCCCTTAAAGCATGTTTCTTTCTACATTTCGGGCAAAAGATAGCCAAAGCCTCAGCTTCTGCTTTCTGTTTATTGTGAATCTTAAGGGTATCAAGTTGTTCACTAAGACTCCCTAAGATGTCAGTTTTAAATTCATCAAGCATATTGCCGATTTCAGCCCTACTCACTGATCCTGTTGCAGATTTATTCGCCCTAAGGAGAGAAGGATCTCTAGGCCCTTTTTGAGTTTTTGATTTGCCCCTTGAGAGATGGATACAAAGTTCTGCTATGTCATTGAGAGAAAGTTGAGAAATATCCCCTTTTCCCATCATGTTTAAGATGTCTATCCATTCATCCCTAATGGCTTTTAATAAGAGGGCTTTTAAGGTCTCTTCATCCAAGGTATTCATTTTTGCTCTTTTCAAGTTATATTGAAACCTTTCAAGTAAATCTTCTAGACTCTCATCTTCTTTTTGTATCATTTTAAAAACCTCGTCTTTGTGATTAGTAGGCATGCAATAGTCTAAATACCTATCCAAAAATGTCTGTTTCATCTCATCCCAAGTCCTAATGGATTGAGTAAGTAACCCCATGAACCATTTCAAAGCTTGATCTTTTAATGTTGAGGGGAGAAACTTGAGTTTCTGAGTATCATCCAGATAGTCATAGGTTCGACACACAACTTCAAATTCAAACAAGAATGTTTCAGGGTCCTCAGTTCTTAACCCATGGAAATTTGGGAGGACGGATGGTGATATGTTTTTCATGGTGGCTCGGGAATCCTCATTAACAATGGGAAACCCAAATGAATTATCCCCATCTCTATTTCCTCCTCCAATGGGACCTCTACCTCCTCCATTAGTGTTATTGTTATTTCCTCCTCCTCCTCTACCTCTACCTCTACCACCTCCTTCTTCCTCTGCCATGATGATTCTCCTAGGGATTTCAAAATCTTCTGGTTCCTCTACAAAAGGTGAATGAGAAGAGATTTCTCCTTCTTCTTCAGATGATTCCAATTCCTCAATTACAATTGGTCTTCTTGTAGGAGAAAGAGAAGAGTCTCTTCCTGGTTCAAACTCAATAGAAGGTGTAGGAGAGTCAACTCTTGGCTCTTGAATTCCAGGAATTCTAGGACTAGGAGTTTCGGTTGGAGATAAGGGGGGTGTCTCTTGTCTATCCCTTGAAGCAGATGGACTTGTAAAAATTGAACTTCGAGCTCTAGCTAAAAACCGTCCTCTAGAATCTCTAGCTCTATGCATGTCATTTTTTTTATTATTTTTCTTCAAGTCAAGTTAATAGTTCTTTTTTCTGATCTTCCAGTTCACTCTAGGTGCAAGAAGAGAGCATACTCAAGAGACTACTAAATCAATAACTTTCTCCTTTCTGATCCTCCAGATCACTTTAAAGTGCAAGAGGAGAGCATACTTAGATAGGTTATTAACTTCTTTTCTTGAAATTTTTCTTATGTTTTTTTTCTCTAAGTATGGCTACTTAATTTCACTTCCCCGGCAACGGCGCCAAAATGTTTAGTCAATTGGGTGTTCCTAAATTGATGTCATTAATTGTCAACCCGGGGCTCGTAAGCTGATGAAGTGAGGGTGTACTATATGTACTTAAGTAACTTTCTTAGAGCTTTTGTCGTTTGGGGGTGTTGTTTATGGTTAACTTATCTTCCTAAGATGGAGTGATGATTATAGACAGATGAGTGCAAGTGTGTGAGAGGTGAGTTCTAGATGAGTGAAAGTGTGTGTGATGGTGATTTCTAATTACTTGCTGAACTTGTAAAGGAAAAGAACTTGAAAGAAATGAATAAATTAAAATGACTTGAAAGTAAATGACCACGTTCTAATGGCATTAGTCTCTATCCATACTGCTGCAAATAAAAGAAACCATAAAATCACTTCAAGGATTGTTGTTAATGATTATCTCCTCCTAACTCCCTGCTTCTACCACATAGTACTGTGTAAAACACGATTAGGAGGTAGCTGAAGACAAATCCAAGAATTGATAAAAACTCTAATCTACTCTAATTGACAAATTGTAACACTACTAAGCCTTTTCCAACATACTGCTTCCTACATATGTGATTATGTGTAACAAGTGGAAAAAGTATTAGTATCACAAGCCAAGACTACTCAAATACAAGCTGCAATTAATTAGTGTTCTGTTCTCTTGAAACATAAGCCATTCATGATAAAGAGAGCATAAATTAGTTAGCATCCAACTTGTAAAACTAAGCTAAAACTAGTCTAGAAAACAGAGTAAAAAGGGCAGCATTATGAACAAGACAACTGCAACTACCATTAGATATTAAAGCAAACACAACACACTTAATCCCGGGTGAAAACCTGCAAAGAAGTAAATCTGATCAGTAAAAAGAAAGGCTGCAGCAATAAAGAGAAATCAAGCTATACATAACTCAAGAAAGGAAATTCTGTTTGTAAAATAAAGAAATTGCAGAAATATGAACATGAAAATACTTTACAAGGCTAATACGAACAGGGGCCCTCCATTCATATTATCCACAGAAAACTCAGATGCTCTTAAGACTTCAAAACAGCGTTTCCATTACTTCATATGCAAAGATACATAATCCAAAAGTGTTGGAACAGCTCTTATAAAAACAGAGTTTGAAAACGTGCCAAAATTCTCACAAATACATACACTACAGCATCTGAAAAGGTAACATCAGCGTACGCAGACGCAAGTATATATAGGCATCTGTAAGATGGCCTAATACGTAAACATAAAAACAGAAAATGAACTAACTGTCATGCGTATTAAAGGTGCAATTAACACGTCATAGGCTTCGTGGTCAAGCTGGAGGTCCTGGTCGATATGGGCAATGAATCTAACATTAGATCATGTCCCCCACGGCTTTCAAAACATGGACAGGTCACCTTTTCCACCAACGTGATCAAACGGCTTACGTATCCACGTTAAGCTGCCTTTATTTGACCGAAACTTGACCCCCTTTGACCGGAGGTACAAATGACGTGGCCGGCTGAACTGATGGCACAGGAACCTCGAGCATGTATATTCCAACATGCCCACGTGGTTCATTCTACAAAATAGCACGTGGAACCTTGAGAACAATAAAATGGCTGCAGGATCATCAGATGGCTGCGGAATCAGCAGATGGCTGCGGAATCAGCAGATGGCTGCGGAATACCTGCAAGTATGTCAAAAACTAAACAAAACAATTACCCATTAGCAAAGCTCACTTGATCATGTTTAATGACAACTAATGTAATGATCTGGGTGGAAAATGAGGTAAAAGAGAGAGGAAAGTGATGAAAACAGTAGGTAATGATGGAGGATAAGGTGTAAAGTAGGGACTCTACAAGTAGACTGGTCCTAACTTAGTAAGAATGGAATAGATAAGGCTACCATCTTCTTTCTTAACCTTAACACCTTCCAAGAGAAGTCTAAGGGTCTTGAACTTGGACAAAAAATAAATGCAATCAAAACAAGCATACACTTTCAGTTCCACCAAAGCAAACAAATGTAATCCATGTTTGACAATGGATCAAAAGCAACTTTCAAAGTACAAAAATGATCCAATACTAATGAAAATAATTTCGCAAATATGAACCGAAAGCAACTTGAAAATGGTGTCCTGATCATAGTAAAACTCCTAAATGGAGACAATCAATCTTAGTAAAACAAGCCAAGTGATGAGTGAAGGGTGACCTAGACCTAAAAGCCCTAGAAGACAATCAGTCTTCAATCACACATCAACATAAGCCAAGAGACAATTGCAACCACTAAAGGACAACAATCAAGACAAACACACTGTAATCACACTGGAAAAACACTCATAGAGGTTGAAATCCACTAAAAATAAGAAGAAACCCTAATTTTTTCTATCCTCAGGGATCAACGCACCTGTTAAAGGAAAAAGAGCAACAAAAGGCAGAGCAACGTAACTGTTAATTCAAAATCAGCGTTGGCAGCGCTTCTATCAAACCAGAAAACGAGATGGGTGAGGAAAAGAAGGAAAATAAAAAAATTCAAAAATCAGACCAGACTCAACACTCTCAAGGAAAAACCAATGACTGTATAAACCTACAGTGATGCACACAAGCCAAGAAATCGACAGTTGGTCAAACTCAGCAGAGGATCAAATCGAAGGAATGGATGGAAAGGTTAGAGCTTCCCTAGTGGAGTCACCATTTTGTTGTCTAGGTAAATCCTCTCTGTAGATAGAGACGATCCCTCTAGCGCAAAGAGTGGGTCTAGCAACAAACGAACAATCTACAAGATACTTTCCTAAATTACAATCAATATGAGAAAAGAGGAAGGAGACCTACCTAGTTCTAATGCTATAATGCACTCCTTTGTTGAATATCTTGATCACTTGCTCTTTAGACCCAGTCCTTGTTGCTCACAACGTTTGAATACCCACACAAGAGGCTGAAGACACAACAAAGCATACAAGTGCAAGAAGCATAATCAAATGTAATCCACTTAACAGATCAAGGAGCATTAAGATAAATGAAGCATTGACACAAGAATTTATGGAAAGTGAACCAATAGTTGTATATATTAATGAATAAAAGAGGAAGCATACAACCTAGGCCTTGATGTTAGTAAGCCCTCCTTGAGTGAATTTCCAAGTCCAAGCTCAAGCTCTCTAAGCACTCCTTCTCCAAGCCAAAGTGAATAGCATGTAGGCACTATCTCAGCATAAGGGTGCAAATAATCAAAGACCAACCATTTGGGAATGGGAGAGGATGAATATATAGGTAGGGAGAGAGAGTTAGGATCTCACCAAAGATAGGGGAAGGTCCTCATCTCAAGGAGGAAGCTCATAGGGATAAGATCAAAGGGAAATATTAGGAGAATTCAACCACATCCACAACGAACAACCTCTAGCTCATCATTCTGGAAGCCTCTAGATCATGAAGCTTCTTGTCCTCTTTGGGAAAACTTGCCTTTTAGGGATTAGCGCGAGTATCCAGGTAAAAAACAATGCTGCCAATGCAAAGCTGGTATAGTGAAACCCAGCATCAACATGAGTAGGCAGTGTCACAATCACGCTGACCCTGAAATTAGGGTTTTGAGCTCATCTCCTCAAGGAAGGCTTAAGGTATGTTTTCATCAGTTCTTCCGGGAGGACCTGTACTGCATATCAGGATGGGTACACTACATAATTATCAAGTTTTGGGCACTTCGAGGTATGACACAGGGAAGTGCAGGAGGTGTGACAAAATACTGTGTAAAAAACCCAATTTAAATCATTTTGAAAAACATTAATCCCATAAGTCACAATCATTTTCCAAACCACATGAGAGGAACCCAATTGTAGATCATAAGCCTATGTCTAAGAAAATCATGAGATGAATTTTATACACCACAACAATGCATAACCGCTTTTTTATGATTGACTTTTAATCAAATGATGTGTTAAAAAAACAAATGTCAAAAGTAAATAGGTGGCTAAAGAGCATGAACCTATGTTAATAGTTGTAATTGTAAATTATGATGCAACTCCATCGACTGGATGCAAATAGGAAAACCTAAACATACAGGGGGATATGATTCCAAGTAAGGGAGAAAAAGAGTTTCTAAAAGAAAACTTGTGATACTTTGATTAAGTTAATGCAACAAATTTATTCAAGAAATAATTCCATTTTCACTCACATATAGATTGACATTCATTACAAGAGAGAGAATTTGGTGAGTGAGCTTATATGAAATCATTTGTTGGTACACAACCCGACTTATGGGTGATGGAGGTATCTACTTAGCCACAAGAGTTAGGATAGACACATCAATCTCATGGGAAAGTTATAAATGTAATGATAAAAAATTCATAAAGAACAACCTGCTACTAAACATTAATTTCAAGTATTTTCAATCGCTAATCACCAAAATCACACATATTGAAAACTTGTAAGGATCATAAAAAGAGGAAGTAAAGATACAAACAAAAAATCCAATTACATTGATGGATGAGTCATGCTCCATAAGGTGCTCCCTCTGCCATTTTGGAAATCAACTAAGCAATGTTGAGAAAGGAGCCATGACCAATCTATTTGAGTTCATGGTTAATAATCTGCTCCAAGTGACTTTAGGGGAAACACACCATGTGAATTCCCTTTAGAGGCATGGATATGAGAAGAATAGCAGACATGTGAGAATTGAGAGAATATAAAGTTGCATCTTCCCACTAGAATTCTTTTATTATCATTGTGAATGGAGGCATCGATAAATGAATGGTTTTGCACTCGTGTTTTTTAAGAAGGGACTCCATAGCAAGAAACCCAGACAACCCAATTTAAATCATTGTGAAAAACATTAATCAAATAAGTCACAATCATTTTCCAAACCACATGAGAGGAAACCTAATTGTAGAGCATAATCCTATGTCTAAGCAAATCATGAGATGAATTTTATACACCACGACAGTGCAGAGCCACTTTTATTGATGATTAGTTATTAATCAAATAATGCGTTAAAAAAACAAATGTAAAAAGTAAATAGGTGGCTAAAGAGCATGGACCTATGTTAATAGTTATAATTATAAATTATGATGCAACTTCATCAACTAACTGCAAAATAGGAAAACCTAAATATATAGGGGGATATGATTCCAAGTAAGGGAGATAAGAGGTCCTTTGGGTTATTTTCCCTTTATATAAGATAGTCAGAATTCATGTTCTTGCAATTCTAGCGGCAAGTATTTGACAGGGTTGGGTCCTTCGCCAAGGCAATAACTGGTTGCTGGTCATTAAGGTCTCACCAAAGCTTTATGACCAAAAGGGAAGGAGACAAAGACTTTCAATGATCGATCGTTGGTATGACTAGTTAGCACAAGCATATAATTAAATGGCTCATAAATTATTAAACAACCCATAAAGGTTGATAGCTATCAAAAAACTTATTTGTTATTTAATTTATGTGATTCTGGGAATTTATAATGCCATGGCAGGGTGAGGTAGCAAAGACATATCAACTCAAGATTCAATAGAAACATAAATTGAATATTACCTGGCTAAACAAAAAGATTGAAACACAATTTTTGAACCTTTGCAGCAACAAAAATAAGTGAAACATCGTTGAAGCCAAAGAAATATTCATAACCAAAATTGCAAAACTGAAAGGTGGTTCCATCGGAAGACAAAACAATGACAACCAACATTGCATAATTAGGGGATAAAGTATAGACCACTTCGAAGTTAAGGACCATTCAAAAATTAATGCACTAAAAAATATAGTTTCTACTTCAACTGAAAAGTTTTCTGATACTTCCTTGCGTAGCAATTGGTTCTGGTTTTTCACGTGTTAACTAGATGTCAGACCTTTCTCACAGTAGTGTCATTCCTGCAAACAACGTAGAATTGAAAGCATATATTGTATGACATGATTGTCTTCCAAACACATTAATAGAGGGAAAATAAATACATATCACAAAGACCAAAGGTGAGAGTGCCAGGGTGTGAAAGTGACATCGAACATAAAACCTTAAGGATCCAAACCTTACATAAAAGTGTGGTGTTCAATAATCTCCTCCTAAATATTTGGTGGGTTCATAAGCATATTGATAAGAAGTTTATGAAGATAGGTTCCTCCTTCTTCCCTATATTCAACTAAGGGTGGATTTCCCAAGAAGAAGAAGAAACAAGATAGGGTCCCCTTAATGTAATCCTAAAACTGAGGCCCTGTTAGAACCCATATGAAGGCACCGGATTGGGGGCAGGCACTAGGTTGGTTTGTTCCAGTCGATCCAAAAACCTTTGGAAAACATGCATTTTCATAAGAAAATATTTGTCAGGAAAGAACACACTAGACTGGATTGACAAAGAAGGAAATTGAAGAGAGTTGGTTGAACACAAAGGCTGGTCAAGAACCTATTGCCTGAGAATGGCTGAGACGATGGCTAGATAGATGTGGGTATGTGGCTAGAGAAGAGTTTCCTATCATGTTACGACAAGGAAAAGGAAATGGATGGAAATGGAGATAAGAAACAAAAAACAATCATTCTTAACAAAGCACTTCGAACAATCCACCGTCGAGGGCAATAGAACAATGGCAAATGCATCACTAAGCCTTTGCAACAACACAAATAAGTGAAACATCATTAAAGGTAAAGAAATTTTCACAACCAAAATTGCAAAAGTGAAAGGTGGATCCATCAAAGGAGAAAACAATGACAACACAAATTACATAACCAAGGGTTAAAGTTTATTTGCAAAAGATTCAACCATACACCACTTTAAAATTAAGGATCATTAAAAAACAAATGCACTCAAAAACCTAGTTTCTACTTCAACCGATAAATTTTCCTATAAAAAACAAGATTGCATGTGAGATAATCCATGCACCGAGCATCAATATCAGGGAGTGTGCATATTTTAATTGCAAGTTCAAAAACAAGCCGAGGTCCTGGGTAGTTGCTCTGATGTGGCGTGTACCCAACCTATTATGCAAAGACGTGAAGACGCGGAAACCCCTGGAGCTCAATAAGTGCAACTTCTGAGACTCATGAAATTTGATAAAATATCAACCACAAGCAAAAAGTTGGTATGAAACCTATATTACAATTAAAATAGAGATTCCCAGTAGCATACATTTGCAGATATTTGCTCAACTGGAATTAGGATTCCAGGACAATGACCATCGACAGGATTATTCACGCGCGGAGGTTAAATGATCGTGGAGACTTCCTTAATTGGCATATGTTCAAGGTTTTTGCTGATAGTTAGCATTACAAAGGGTGAGTAACATGTAATAACATGGGCCACTATTTGCATATTCAAAGATCGAAAGAAGAGAGAATTCATGTAAAAAAGAAGCGTGAACAGATGGAAATTTGTGTAATAGATTCTTTGTTGAGCACCACGCAATAGCTGGTTAACAAATTCTTTGTTGAGGACCATCCAACAGCTGGTTAACAAATTCTTTTCTAAGCACCACGTAATAGTTGGGTAACGAATTTTTTTGCTGAGCACCACGCAATAGCTGGGTAACAGATTTTTTTGCTGAGCACCACGCATCAACTGGTTGGCATGGCAGACAATCTAGAGAAGTTTCTCAATGGTAAGAGTCGAGGACAAAAGGGGAGGTGAAATAGAGTTGAGGAAAAAATAAATGGTATGATTCCGAGAAGAATGCATGGAACTTGGATCGACTGCATCAACTCTATGCCGATCAATGGATTAAAGTCGCTGGGGACATACCTACACTGGCTCATTACTCCCAGGGTGAAAGTGCAAGAAAGAAAACAATCAATTCTTCAAATTGGCGACTGCCTCCTCAGCATGGGGGTATGGAAACTAGGGACTAATAAACTATTGGGGATGGTGTATAAAGATCAATTCACGTCGAACTGGGCATGGTGGGTCACAACTTGTAACACCTCCTGGGGCAGGGTCATGGGTAGAGAGTTGCAGGGCATTGAGAGGGGTAACATCTATTTACATTGCTTGACATCGCAAAGAGGAATGGGAGGTTAAAACTGTTGAGATTGCAACAAGATGATGGAGCTTAGTGAAAAGAGTCGCCTTCACTAAGTGGGCCCACAGGCTATTTTTGGCGCAAGTCTATTTTTAGACTATGTCTATTTTTAGACATATGGATCATGTCTATGGATTGCAGGTTGCTGTTTATGGATGATTGGTCAAGTTGGGAAAAATAGATGGACTTCTATTTTTAGATCACAGCAGAGTGACTGCTCAGTCTAAATATAGAACAGTCAAATATTATTGTCTCATAATAATATTTGGACTATAAACTTAATCTTATTCTCTTGGAGCACTTAAGGATGAGCTACGGATGTGGTACATACAGATCCCAGAAGCAAATACGTGGTTACCTATGGGATGATTGATCTTTACATGTAGGACTTCAGTTAGAACTCAAGTGAGTTGAGTTTAGTGGACTGGAGGTGGAGTTGATGGAGTTGTGTTCAATTTAGCTTTGTTAAACTGGTTGTATTTAGTCTAACTGGCAAATAGACTAGAGATGAGTTGGGTGAATTAGTTATTAATTAATTCACAAGTTATTAACTCATAATGTAACTATAGAATACATCAGTTAACTCAGTTGCATGTCAGTGCATGTTCAGTTCAGCAGGGACAGGTGTTAGAGGATCAGATTGCTATCAGTTGTGACTATAGTTGTGCATGATGATTTGCACAATCAAAGGGATTGAGTATGCCAATGAATTGGCCAATACCAAGTAATTGTAGCCTGTGCTCACGTCTTACATAGTGTGAGTGATTCTTTGCAGGTAAAATACGAGTTTGGTAAACCATTCTCATCAATTCTTGAGCAGGTATTGAGCTGTGGAGGCAGGCAAGCAGTGGAATAGATTTGGAGATCAGATCTGAGCTATATTGTGTGTAATAGGTGGAGATGGTACTGGATTGTTTGTGATAAGCATTGTACTTTGTAATGTTACATGTTCTCAATCATAAATATATAGATAGTGTGGGGTTTTTAGCAAGATGCTTTCCCCGGGTTACATACTGTGTTAATGTGTGAATGCTCTTGATGTTTTATTGTTATTGATGTTGTTATATTGATGATCAACGTAGAGGAGCTTATGTATTGTGTATGTATTCCGCAATAGTACATGATCAGGATAATCTCTGTTGAATATGTGTTTATTATTCAAAATTTCTACATGGTATCAGAGCTGTTGATCATCTGATCTACTATTTAGGAAGTGTTTACATTCTATTTCTTCAGGCAGAGTCTGTAATCGGGCCAGGTAGCCTCTGGATTTATCCTTCTTTTGGAAGGTGAAATATCTGGTGAATGCCCATACAGTCGATCTCTATATGAGAAATACTTTGTTCTCACGAATTCTAGATCAGAAGTGGTTGAGTTGGTGCTGGTGGAATTCGAATTTGCAGTAGTGTTGTTGAAATGTCTTTCAATGAATTGCGAATGTTATTCCAAAGCAAGAGCGACCTGGTGCTCAAGGATAAACTCAGAAACAATAAGGATGAGAATGGATCTTCATCAAAAGTATCTGATGAAGAGAATTGCGCTTTGGCTGCCAAAGCAAAGAAGGGGAAGAACGAGAAAGCTTCTCATTCTGGTGCGAAATGCAAGAAGCAGGACATGTCTAAGGTGAAGTGTTTTCATTGTCACCAGCACGGACACTATGCCACTAATTGTCCGCAGAATAAGAAGAACAAGCAGACTGCTGGATCTTCAGCAGGAGAGGCTCTAGCCTTGCAGCTTGAGCTTGATTTTTCATTGATCGCATGCTTGGTTTCAAGTGTGATGGGATCGGTGTGGTTCTTGGATAGTGGTGCGTCTTTTCACATGACGGGAGACAGAGATTTGTTTTCTGATCTGGAGGACAAAGATCTTGGAGTGCACATCGAGATTGGCGATGATGGTAGATACAGTGCGACCAGTATCGATACCATTTCCTTTGAGAGGGAGTCTGGTAAACCCTACGTATTGAAGGAAGTCATGCATGTTCCAGGATTGAAGAAGAATCTCATCTCTGCGGTGATGTTAGAAGACAAGGGGTATGATGTTGTTTTCAGCGAGGGAAAATCTTTCCTGCGCAACAAGACAACTGGTGAGACCCGGAAGATAGGGGTTCGAGTAAGGAACCTTTATCAGTTGCATGTAGATGGATGCGTAGCAATGGCAGGCAAGGCAGAATGATTGGTGAGCCGGGATGGTGGCGAGTTGTGGCACAGGAGATTGGGTCACCTTCACCATGGAGCCTTGAATATACTGCAGCAGATCACTACAGGGCTTCCTAAAGGCACTCTTGCGCAGTCAGATCAATGCAAGGGGTGTACTTTGGGGAAGTTTGTGAAAGTCACCTTTCACGAGAAGGATAATCGCGCCACGACGATCCTTGAGAGAATTCACACAGATGTGTGTGGACCTTTCTCAGTTGCTTCGACAACAAAACACAGGTATTATGTGATTTTTGTTGATAATTTCTCTCGTAAGTGTTGGATCTTCTTCATGCAGAAGAAGAGCGAAACATATTCAAAGTTCTGTGAATTCAAAGCACTGGTCGAGAAGGAGTCGGGGAAGAAGGTGAAGGCTCTTAGGAGCGATAACGATGGTGAATACATCTCAGACGAGTTCAAGGATTTCTGCAAGGCAGAAGGGATTCGTAGAGAGCTCATAGCTCCCCATAACCCACAGCAGAACGGGGTAGCTGAGCGGAAGAACAGAACGATCGTGGGTGCTGCACGGGCGATGTTGCATGATCAGGGCCTACCCCTTCACTTGTGGGTGGAAGCATGCAATACAGCAGTTTATGTGCAGAACCGTTGTCCTCATAGGATACTTGGCATGAGTACACCCGAGGAGGCTTATTCTGGTAAGAAGCCTGATCTTTCTCATTTGAGGATTTTTGGTGCTAATGTTTACATGCATGTGACGAAGGATGCCAGGAAGAAGTTGGAGCCGACCGCAGAGGTTGGGATATTTGTGGGGTACACTGATACACCCCACAACTATCGTGTGTATTTGCCAGATAGTGGTAAAACAATTGTGCGACGGGATATAAAATTTCAGGAGGAGAAAGCCATGAAGTGTTCGCTTGAGAGGGAGCTACACTTGCATGCAGATGAGGAGCTATTAGTTCCTAAGGATGAGCTTCAGGACGTGGATCAGCCACAGGATGAGGTTCATGGAGTGGAAGAGACCACTCATGCAGCGCCAACCATCGGAGGGCGAAAGCGCTTGACAGAAGTTGAGCGTCTGGCTCAAGATGCAGAGAAAGTTGTAGGACCACCTACAGCGCAATGCAGGCAGAGACAGTCACCTGATCAGTACACTGGATACATGGCTCTTACGAGCAAGTGTGTTGTGACTGAGCCATCCTCTTTCGAGGAAGCTGTGGAGGATCCCGCATGGCTAGACGCCATGGTGGAAGAGTATGATTCTATTGTCAGAAATAGTACATGGGAGATTGTTCCTAGACCGGAATGGAAATCAGTGGTGGATTCGAGATGGATCTACAAAGTTAAGCAGGCAGCTGACGGGAGTGTGGAGAAGTACAAGGCAAGATTTGTTGCCCGAGGCTTTTCACAGATAGAGGGAATCGATTATGAGGAGACCTTTGCACCTGTCGCAAGGTATTCTTCCATACGGACGATTCTTGCTCTCTCAGCGCAGATGGGATGGCACATTCATCAGATGGATGTGAAGACTGCGTTCCTCAACAGAGTCATTGAGGAGGAGGTGTACATTGAGTAGCCCAAAGGCTTTGAGGTCTTCAGCAACGAGTTGCATGTGTGCAGGCTCAAGAGAGTGTTGTATGGGTTGAAGCAAGCACCACGTGCTTGGTACACACGGATAGACAGCTATTTCACAGGACTTGGATTCTCCAAGAGCGAGGCGGATCCTAACCTATACCAGATTGTGGTGGAGGGTAAGTTGCTTATCATTGTACTGTATGTTGATGATTTGATTCTAACGGGTGATGAGTTGTTGATACTGTCATGCAAGAAGGATCTTGCTACAGAGTTTGAGATGAAGGACTTGGGCCTCCTTCACTATTTCCTAGGATTGGAAATATGGCAGCGCAGTGGTGGACTGTTTGTTTCTCAGGGCAAGTATGCTCGAGAGATACTAGAGAAGTTCAACATGCATGGCTGCAAGCCTGTTGATACTCCTCTTCCTGGAGGTTGGAGGAAGGAGGATGCCACTTCGGGAGAAGAAGTGGATGCCACTGTTTATCGACAATTGGTGGGGTTACTGATGTATTTGGTCAATACACGACCCTATATATGCTATGCAGTTAACCAGCTTTCACAAGCTATGGTTAAGCCTACCAAGCTCTTCTGGAAGGCGGGCAAGCATGTATTGCGCTACTTGAGAGGCACATCGGGATATGGATCTTGGTACAGACTGGAGGATGCAGATTGGGCAAGGAGCTTAAGAGGCCAAGTATATGGCAGCAAGGACTTCAGGTACCATCATATCAGAGATTATGTGCAGCGGAGGATCATGTTACTTTCATACATTCCAACGGAGGATCAGGATGTTGATATTCTGACGAAGGCTCTCACCAGGAGCAAATTCGAATACCACCGAGGCAGGCTAGGGGTTGCTGATAATCCATATCTTGTCGAGAGGGAGTGTTGAGATTGCAACAAGATGATGGAGCTTAGTGCAAAGAGTCGCCTTCACTAAGTGGGCCCGCAGGCTATTTTGGCACAAGTCTATTTTTAGACATATGGATCATGTCTATGGATTGCAGGTTGCTGTTTATGGATGATTGGTCAAGTTGGGAAAGATAGATGGACTTCTATTTTTAGATCACAGCGGAGTGACTGCTCAGTCTAAATATAGAAGAGTCAAATATTATTGTCTCATAATAATATTTGGACTATAAACTTAATCTTATTCTCTTGGAGCACTTCAGGATGAGCTATGAAGGTGGTACATGTAGATCCCAGAAGGAAATACGTGGTTACCTATGGGATGACTGATCTTTACATGCAAGACTTCAGTTAGAACTCAAGTGAGTTGAGTTTAGTGGACTGGAGGTGGAGTTGATGGAGTTGTGTTCAGTTTAGCTTTGTTAAACTGGTTGTATTTAGTCTAACTGGCAAATAGACTAGAGATGAGTTGGGTGAATTAGTTATTAATTAATTCACAAGTTATTAACTCATAATGTAACTATAGAATACATCAGTTAACTCAGTTGCATGTTAGTGCATGTTCAGTTCAGCAGGGGCAGGTGTTAGAGGATCAGATTGCTATCAGTTGTGACTATGGTTGTGCATGATGATTTGCACAATCAAAGGGATTGAGTATGCCAATGAATTGGCCAATACCAAGTAATTTTAGCCTGTGCTCACGTCCTACATAGTGTGAGTGATTCTTTGTAGGTAAAATACGAGTTTGGTAAACCATTCTCATCAATTCTTGAGCAGGTATTGAGCTGTGGAGGCAGGCAAGCAGTGGAATAGATTTGGAGATCAGATCTGAGCTGTATTGTGTGTAACAGGTGGAGCTGGTACTAGATTGCTTGTGATAGGCATTGTACTTTGTAATGTTACATGTTCTCAATCATTAATATATAGATAGTGTGGGGTTTTTAGCGAGATGCTTTCCCCGGGTTACATATTGTGTTAATGTGTGAATGCTCTTGATGTTTTATTGTTATTGATGCTGCTATATTGATGATCAATGTAGAGGAGCTTATGTATTGTGTATGTATTCCGCAATAGTACATGATCAGGATAATCTCTGTTGAATATGTGTTTATTATTCAAAATTTCTACAAAAACGAGCCAAGTTCCAAAAAAATGTGTTTCAGTTGAAAGGAAATGCGCCTTGTGATAGGAGATTTACTTTCAAGGTGTTACAAATGTAGGTAATTTTTATGGGACTGAGGGCTCCTATGTGGGATATATGTGGTCAGCTTCTATTGTAAAATTGGAAAGTTTTGGAATTTTTTTACATAGATGTATCTAAAGATAAAATTGAAAACACATTTTGGTAGAGGCATAGAGAAAGACAAGATTGAAAATGGATTTTGGCACATGCATAGACAAGTTACCTATTGATTTCGAAAGCAAATCCTTCAGGTCTTTTAGGGTCGATGCAGTTGGATGTTCTTAAGCTTCGATGATTTTCCTGAAACAACAACAGATAATAATGCACCCCACTCCTATTTAGTATATACTCGCACCCGCAAACCACACTGCAGGGAAAATTGAATGACGAAACTGAACAAAGGCCATGATTCCATGCCTATTCAATGCAATTTAATACAGGAATAGACATGCTGGGAGCCTAGAAATAAATGAACTGAGGTGATGAGCATGATGAGCATGGGCAAAATACTGCGTAGGAATGGGTGGTCATTTCAGATACAGGGAACGACCATAAGAAAAATGGATGACTTAGTTCAATCACATAAGTTAACAACACTATAAATGGGCATGGATTAAGTACCAGGACCGGAGCAAGGGCCATAGGCTATAAATGGGCATGGAGAAAGTATATAGTGCAAGTACCAAGATCTGAAAGCAATAGTCCATCCTGAACCTCATCTTCAGCCGAGTGGGTAGCCTCCAATATTTAGTCTCTTCATAAAAATGGGATGCCACGGTCTATTTAACGCAAGTAAGCAAGGCACGCTGTCACGAAGTCCTAGATGCGAACTATGCAAAGGATAAGGGGTAAGCATAAAATTTTGAAAGATAAACTCCTTCGCCCTTACCACGCACAACTGTCCAACCTTAACAGAGAGCTTCCCCAACTCATTAGGGCTGACCATGCACCTTCAGTTCATCTGAACATCATCTACATTGCTGCAATGATGAAGGAGGTCAATGATAACTCATGACAAGGTGTTGATAGTCCATGGAAGTCGACAACGTACGCGACAGTTCCATATGGAAAATTATTGTTGGGCCGAGGACGATGAAAACAAATGTCTCTAATTGGCTCGGGTGAACAGGGTTTGCCCACCCCAAGCCCACAGTGGAAGACGTCTATCAACATAATTATAAAGACAATTTTAAAATACCGGGTATCCAAATGTTATCTAACATACACTTGATATGACATGTTTCACAGAGAAGGAAAAGTCAAGTAAACAAAAAAGCCAACATTTAACCTCACAAAAGGCCAACTATTTAAACCCAAAAAAAAACTTAATTTTTCTAGGCATTAGAACCCTTCAAATTTATTATGAGTTTAACATCAAAATATGTCAAGACTCTAAGAGTATACAATTGTCAACGGAGAAGTCTAAACATTTTAAGGTTCATACTTTTAAGATATTCATCACTAAATTTTATTAATAAAGAAAAGTTAGAATTATAAATTTTCGTTATTATTTTTGCATTTTTATTATAGAATTAGATTTAATGCTTCCAATAACCCTTATCTTATTATGAAGGTGTAATGTCAAAAAATTAATATTCATGATATTACATATTTTTTTCATTATGTTTACAGACATGTTTATTTTAGAATAAGACTTCTAGAATTTTAATTAATTATCAATAATTATTAGTTAGATGGTAAAGATTTAACCTTTACAAAATATTCTAGTATATTTTAAATAATATTCACATTTATCTCCAAAGTAGTTATGCATTTTTTTATCCTATTAACAAGCACAACCATATAAATTAAATCATTGGTAAATGTTGATAGCATGATACGTATTAAAACACTTCATGATATGTAATTAAAAAAATCATAAAAACTAACTAAATTATAACTTTATTTTAAATTATTATTATTATTATTATTATTATTAAAAAAAATTAATATGTAAGTTTAACATATATACATTTAAAAAAACATGGAACAAGATTGTTAACCAAGGAAATTTATCCCCACTTTAGCATGGAGATTCTTAATTTGTAAACACAATTTGTTACAATACTATGTGCTAATAGCATGGCTTATCAATACCCCATGCCCAAAATACCATAATTCACTTGATGTGACACTTGTTCATATGATATTCTTTTTGCACCAAGAGGCATTCTACAACACAATATATGGGAGATGTGTAGATGTAGTCTAAGAAAATATGTAAACATTTTTGCATGTCAGCTTAATATGTTGAATTTATATTAATATTTCAATTTATAAGACGTAAAAGATTTGTAAACATTTACATGTCAACTCAATTAAAATAACAATAAAAGGTTTAAAGTAATATAGAGCCCAGTATAAGGAAATATTGTAGGGTCTATAAAAGTTTACAAGTAATCAAATAATAAAATTCAATTTGTTATATTGTAATTTTGTTTTTATTAATAAAACTATGAATAACTAATATACATATCACATTAAAATATATAACATATAAGTAGCTAAGTTAAGAACCATTTTACAATATTGTTCAGTGTAAGGGAGATGTGTGTAATGTAAGTAAGTTTGTTAACATTTATTAGATGTGGGGAAAAATATATATAGGAAAAAAAATTAAGTGTTGCTTCATATTAAAACATATATAAATGTAAATTGTATGTAAAAGGTAAAAAGCAAAATGTAAAATATAATGCAAAATGTAAAACATAAAATCTATATAAATTAAAATAATGATTTCATAACCATATTTAAATTTAATTAATAAGCACATAAAAACTTAGTACTTATAATAAATTTACAAGATAGCAAGATTTTTAACCATGAAAATTCACGTCCACTTTACCATCGATATTATTAACTTGTAAATAGACTTTGTTACAATACCATGGGCCAATACTATGGCTTATCAATATTAGATGCCCAAAACCATAATTAAATTAAATTAACAAGCACATAAAAACTTAATACTTACAATAAACTTACAATATAACAAGATTTTTAACCATAGATATTCATCCCCACTTTACCAAGGATATTATTAACTTGTAAATAGGCTTGGTTACAATACCATGGGCCAATACCATGGCGTATTAATACCAGATGCCCAGAAATCATAACTCATTTCACAATCAAAATAATTTAATTTTATAACATTTTTTTAATTAAATCTAGAATAAAAAAGTTTATAATTACTTTTGAGATATGTTTAAACCTCTATCCTCACCACTACTAAAAATATTTCCTAGATATTCAAGAGAGGAGAGAGGAAGGGAGAGAGAGATGCAGTGGAAGGGGGAAAGAGGGGGAAGGAGAGAGAGACTCACCACTACTAAAAAATTTCCTAGATATTCCAGAGGGAAGGAGAGAGGGAGGGGGAGAGAGATTCACTTGAAGGGGGAGTAAGAGGGAAGGAAAAACAAAGATATAAAGGTGGAGAGAGGAGTGACAAGAGGGGGGATGAAGAGAGAGAGAGATCGGGGTGTGGTGGGGAGAGAGAGAGGGAGGTGGGAGAGAAAGAGAGAGATAGGACTTGAGAGAGAGAAGGAAAGAGAGTGAGGGAGAGAGGGAAAAGAGGGGAGAAAAATACATAGATAGATAGAATTGGGGAGAGAAAGGGATTGTCAAGGGAGAGATGGAGAGAGAGTGAGGGAGAGAGGACATAGGATAAGAGAGGGAGAGAGGACAGAGGATAAGAGAGGGAGAGAAGGAGAAGGGAGGGAGAGAGAGAGAAGTGGAAGATAAAGAGAGATGGGTTGGGCAGAGACACAAGGAGGTAGCAGAGAAAGGGAGAGAGGACTTGAAAGAGAGGAGAGAGAAAAATAGTAGAGAGAGTAAGGGGGAGAGGAGAGCCATAGGGAAGAGAGAGATGTTACTTTTAGATGTAAAAGATATAATTTTTTTGAACCTTAATCTAAGCCTCAAGTGAAGTGACATGATTACCACTAGCAAGAGCTGTACAAAGACTACATGGACACATTATAATGTTCACTCACATGTATAGAGGATATACACGTGGAAAATTAGGTTTATGATGCTACGTAATCATGCAATGAGTGCACAATAGTATATATGATGAATGACTTAGTGGTAAATTATAAGTGACTTCAAAGTTGGAATATGATGAATGGTTTAGTACTAAATTATAAGCAACTTCAAAGTTGGAATAAATAACATTTAACTTGGTTATATTTTTTTAATGTGTTTGTTTATTTATGATAAAACTAAAAATTTTATTTGTTTATATAAACCAACCTAGATCCTTCTTAACTCCCATCTACCAAGGGTACAGAGCGATCAAATCTCTTGAAGTGCAAACCCCTTTTAGAGTGCAAAAATACCACATCAATACCACATGCACAAAAAATAATCTCTTATTATTAATAATTAAACAAACCTAGATCCATCTCCATCTTAACTCTGGATCTATTAGCGTAATTAAATTGTTGTTTAAACAGTAATGAGTACATAAATGTCAAAGAGACAACATGGGGTCTAGAGGGATCAAATCTCTTGAGGTGCAAACATCTTTTAGAGTGAAAAAAACACCACATCAATACCACATGACCAAAAATAATCTCTTATTATTAATAATTAAACCAACCTAGATCCATCTCCATCTTAACTCTAGATCTATTTAAATTATTTTTTTAACAGTAATGAGTACATAAATGAATGTCAAAGAGAATGGTTGCCACTATATTCCAAATGAGTACATAAATTCATTTCAAAGAGAACATTTGCCACTATATTCCACTTGGTAGAACTAATATTTCATAAATGTAAAAAAGACAACATGTTTTCTAAGACTTGAACCTGAGACACAAATCATGAACCATACTACTTTATTTAGATTCTTTTGGCCTAAAAGTAATTGAGTATGGTACTGTAAAGTACCACATATCCTCTATCATTTTCTCTCTACAACTATTCGAAGTCATGACATCTTTTTAAATGGTCAGATACAAAACCACCTATATGGTAAAAAACAACTTCATATATTAATTATTTTTATCATAAATGAAATGAAATGATATTTTAAGGTCCACGAGACTAAAAATAGTCTATGAGACCATTAGTTCCCTATTTTTTTCTTTTTGCAATTCAATCATTTTCTGATTCAAATTGATGATGAACTGGTCCATCCTTCCAACAATCCCCTTGCTAAAAAGACAATGCCAAGAAACTGATGCTAACATGTTCTCATAACTTTCTCTGATATCTTTGAATGCATCACATTCCAAAATGAAATGTTTTTCTGATTCCACAACCCCAGACGTGCAAAATGTACACACCTGTTCTTCCCAAGATTATTTAGTCCTTTTCCACTGTCCTATTTCACACCAAAGTTGATGTGAGTTGGTCCTTAATTGAGCAATAAGAACCTTTGCCCTCCACGAAATGCTAGCTCCAATGAAGTTTTTTTTGTTGTAGATCACACGTAGGGTTGAATTCCTCAATGTAATATTTCTTCTTTCTATCCAACTCTTTTCCCCATGCCTTTTTACGAAACTTCTTCATAACAAAATCCTTTAGCTCCTTGCTATTCATGGGACAGACATTGAGGTAGATATTCCATTTTTGCATCCATGTGTAGTTTTGTTTCATCCATGTTTTATTTCTTTCACTCATGCCTTCATTAAAGATACCATTAGGCCATCTACCTACTCTCATTTGCTCAATTCTTTTTAGATATCTTATGAGCCCCACCATAGCAATTGCTTCAATGGGAGTTGCTCTTGTTTCACTCAACATTATCTCATAAGGTACTGAACTTTTTATTTTGAACTTGCTCATGATCAGGGGTTTTTGGATTTTCTAAATTTGTTTCCATTTTGAGATGGCAGTGCTACTAGCCCACAATTCACACCCATATAGCATCACTGGACAAAATAGGAGTCCAAAAAGCACTTTAATCGTTTTCCAATCCCATAACTCTACCTCTCTACATATGTTTTGAAGAGCATATAATGCTTTCCACCCTCCTAAAATTCTCTTCTTTCTGTAGTCCTCCCAATTGAGTTTGTTGTTGAAATCAATCCCAAGGTAATTGTACTCATTTACTTCTTCAAGAATGTTGTCTTCAAGGAAGAAAGTATGTTGGCTCTGCTTCCTTTTATTAGAAAAAGTCATTATTTTGGTCTTTCTAGTATTGACTTGCATCCCCACTGCTCTACAAAAATGCTTAAGGGCATATAAGTGCATTTGCAATCCATGGGATGATTTAGAAATCGATACAATATCATCAGTATATAAAAGAAGCTTTATCACAAACTCCCCCAACCGAACACCATCTCCACTTTGCAAATTTAGCCACTCTTCCAATTTATCAATATATAGACCAAAAAGAGTAGGGGATAGAGGGCAACCTTGCTTGACTCCAATGTCACTTCTAAAGCTTTCTAAAATACCCGTTGAGGTTCTAAATTTGACTTTTGCTGGGCATGGAATCCCCCCAAGGCATGTTTTGGGGCTCATAGCCCAAGTTTTGACCGAATCTTGTTGTAAAGCTCCGCGAATTGCGGGCGCAGAGCGCGAAGTCATAATAGAGTCACAGAGTTGTCCACCCTAGTTTTGTAATGTAATGTCGGCTGGATAGACCTACCCATGGTCCGCAGACCATGGGATTATATAAATAGAGTGAGGCTCTAAGTGTATAAGATAACCAAGAGAGAATAGAAGATAAGAAGTGGGAGTGATTGAGTCAAGTGTAGAGTGTGTCTGTGGGTAGTAGAGTAGGAGAAGGCTCTGCAGCTAAGTGCGCAGAGGCCTAGTAGTCCACAACTGAGTGCGCAGACCCTTGCAATTGAGTGCACAGGGCGAGTCGAGTCTGTAACCATGGAAAGAATCAATAAAGAGAAGATTGGTTATAATTGTGCGCATATGTTCTTGGGTTAATGCATGATTGATATAGCTTGCAAATATACTGTTTATTTACTGCGCGCACCTGTATGAATGTTTTATGTTATTAATTATAACTCAAAGCACTCAAGTAGGCAAAGATAATTAAATAGCATTGGAATATAAGCAAGGTCTTGGGTAATAGTGCAAAACACGACACAACCCCTGGATAGGGTTGCGCGAAGGAAGTGTATCAGGTCGCGAGGAACGGGAAGGTGCATGAAGCAACTTGCGCACAAGGAGAAACCGTGGATGACTCGAACTCATCAGACATCTCCAGGGGGCGGAAACATGGTTCTAACACCCTCCCATACTACTTCGGGTGAGATCTCAGTCCGCGCTCCACGGACTATTGCCGAAAGGGTCAATAGTACTGGAATTTGTTTGGCTAACTAACTTTGAACCTGGGTCAGGCCCCAACAAGCCAACAAATGGTTCCATTGTCAGGACTGAGATATGCATAAAGATGTCTGATGTCATACCACTGGAATTCGACAAAGAAAGGAATTGAGGAGTGGTTGGACAGAAAGATTCACAAGTTCGCGGCGCAGGAAAACACGAATCCGCAATTATCAAAGGAAGAGTGGTTATATTGCTACTTGCATATGGAGATCCACGAAATTTTCTTTGCATCCTTCCCCACTGAGTTGTACGAGTGGATCTCGAAGCTAGCATATAGCCAAGGAAGGTGTAAACTTGACAAACCTATTGTGTGGACTCCAGAATTGGTGGGCAGACTGGAAGCATCGGAAGATAGGATCGTGTGCGTTGTCGATCACTGGCTAGATCGAATCATTGGAGGATTCATCACTGAATTCGCGGTAGATACTTTGGTCAGTTATAACGAGGTAGAATGATGCTTCCTCAAGGGACAGTGAGGTAAGTGCGTTAAATCTTTGAACACCTGGATTAAAATGCTACTGTGTGAAAAGTGGGTTATGCGAATAAATTGATGTTTGGGGCTACGCAAAGTGGGAGGATCTACAGAAATGAAGGTAGCACAAAAATAGAAACTAGCCCCTTGATTTCAACTCTGCGCAGAGGCGAAGAAGAACTCGCGAAGGTTTCACCAAGAAGTATGATCAATCTGATAAAGCAGAGAATTTTGCGCATACCACCCCCACCCACACCACCACCAATTTCACCATCTTCACCCCTGACTTCGCCCATACCACCTCCGCCACCACCGCGAAGCAGTATGGCCAACGCGATAAAGCTACCAGTGTTCAAGGGAGTAGGGAATGAAGATCCGGACCAATTTTGGTTCATGGTAAAAGCGGTATGGGAAGCAGAAGGTGTCACGAATGACAATATAAAGAAGGCAACGTTGGTCAGTGCTTTGTAGGATCGCGCGCTGACTTGGTACATTAAGCATTCCAATGACAATTCGAATGCAGGGATAACAGATATCCAGGCTACGCTAAATAAGGAATTTAGCAGACCAAAATCAAAGGCACGTCGATCATTGGATTCAAGGAAATCACAACGCTACCAGGCAAAACCACGTGGGAGCTAGATCAAAGACTGAAGTGCACAAATCGCGAAGCGAACATGACCTTAACAGATGGGCAACACCACGAATGGTTTGTAGCCTCATTAACACCACATCTATGGAATGCGTTGTCGCAACAAAGGCTAACAATTCAGGCTGAAGCTTTGGAGGTCACGATGAGATTACACGAGACTCTGATACAATATCCAAACCTGGGAGTCCAACAGATTCACGCGCAATTGAAAAACTTGTGCCTTGAGATGTAGAGTTTGAAACAAGATAGGACGGTTCGTCCATAAGTGTGCAACGAGGTATGGTGCGTAAAGTGGAAGGGCCAGGGGCACGACAAGGACCACTGCCCGGTGTTTGCAAATTACCTCGCGGGAGGAGGACCAATTCCATTAAGACAAGAGGCACAATTAGGGACCAGCATGGCGCCTGCATTATGGTGCGCGATTTGTCAGATATGAGGGAAGCATGCCACATATAACTGCCATCTATTACAAAAGTATACGCAGAATTCCCAACAGTTTTCTGTAATTTCTGCAGGTCAGTAGGCCATGATGAGTGCACTTGTAGAAGTTATGAACTGATGATGGATCAAACTCTTACCTATAGGGTTCAAGCCGAAACATGGTCCCTCGATCAAAACACAGGGATGGTGCGCACAGGATTTTAGGGGTGCAGACAAGGCCGAGGAGGAATGGGACCAGGAAGAGGTCGTGACCAACTGATATGTTACAATTGCGGAGGGCCAGGACATTATGCCCGCACCTGTATGAATCCAACGCGACCATCATGCTTATATTGTACATTGTTCGATCATGAGACAAATGACTGTCCCACGCTGATAGCGAGGCTGCGCGATAGAGGAGCACTCCAACCTCCCCCGACTCAGAGCCTGCAAATGATGCGATCTGAGTCACGCGAGGAAGACCGGAATGTAAATATTGTGCTTCGGAGTGGTATTATGACAGGGAATGACAAAGACAAGCAACACGAAGAAATTACCTAGGTTCGCAAAGCACCAGCAAAGGAACCAGAATTTGATTTGGAGCACGCTAAGGAGACATTCATGGAAGCTAAGAAGAGCTTCATAGATGCCTCCACTTTAGGAAGTAAGGACAGACTGGAGCCAGAAATGGACCCATCGATGCTCACTACATTCTTGGAGACAAGCATGAAGCTTTTGGGCGACAGCAAGGCTGCGAAGGGACTGCAAGAACTCATAACTAGATGTGCTGGGACCACGCCAGGAGAACCGCGCGTAGTTCGGAAGCTCGGGAAGCATGCGATGTGAACAGGAAGAGAGATGAGATTGATCGCGCAGATTGGGGAATATTAAATGGATAAAGTGATTTTGGATCTAGGATCGGACGCGAACGTCCTACCAAAGCAGACATGGGAGCGCATGGGCAAGCCTACGCTACAATGGTCTCCTATCCAACTGTGAATGGCGAACTAGCAAAAGATCCTACCTATGGGAAGATTGAAGGGAATAATAGTAGATATCGAAGGTGCGAGCACACTAGCAGATTTTGAAGTGATAGAGATTGTTGATGACAACAATCCCTATCTCGCGCTTCTGGGAATAGATTGGGCCACTAACATGAATGGAGTGATAAATCTAAAGAAGTGCAAGATGTTTTTTGAGAAAAAAGTCACCCCACATAGTGGTACCTTTAGACCCTGTGGAAGGATTGCACTACACAGAGCCAGTGCGCGATTACGATAACAACGACAATCTAGACTGCATTTACAAGATAACCGCGTGGGAGCAAGATTGGGTAAATCCAACAGCAGTTGGCCGAATATCTTGGGGGCATGAAAGCTCCTCCACATCAGATTCTGACGAAGAAATAGAACGATGGCAGAACCAGTGACACGAGGTAACCACGCTCAACTGTAACATGATGACAAGGTCACTACGCTGCATAGCAACAGAGGTAAGGCATCTGCCTACGTATGATGGATTAGGTGAAGTCAAGGAGTTCGTGAACAAATTTGAAAAAGAAGTGCCGGAACAATAGCGTTTTGACGCTCTAAAATGGGTACTGCGTGCTGCGCCCTCAAGGTGGTGGGGTACGCACCAACAGAGTTTTGAGGATTGGCGCGAATGCAGAAGGATCATGTGCCTACGATTTGAGAAGCCTCAGATGCGGATAAAATCCTAGTATTATGGATGAAATGGCCCGTGTGCCCACCTTTTCCGATGGATACAGCCATATGCTGCGCAACCTACCCAAAGGCACACCGTCGTCGAGGTAGGAATCACGATCGGTAAGTAAGAGCAGGCAAGACAATAGCGCGAACAACCCCTCTGTTTGGGACCAGGGGGTATGGTAAGACTAAGTGCGTAGAAGGTTAACCATGTGGAAGCCTTTGACAGAGTGTGCGAAATACTGAACAGGGTCCACAATGTGAAACAAACTGACTGGGACCTGCACGTACCAACGGTTCTATGGGCGTATAGGACCATGTGCAAGAACTTGACCATGCAGGCACCGCCAAGGCTGGGATATGAGACGAATGCTGTAAGCCAGCTAGTTTGAAAAGCCTAATCCAGCACTGGTAGGGACAACGGTTCATGAAACCTTGGAAGCAGAAATACAACATGGAAACCTTAGACTCCAAGAACTTGAAGAAGAAAGGGTACGGTTAAGGAAGAAAAGCACTATGGTGAACGCGGAAGTCAAGAAGCTGGAGGACGAGATTAAGGAAGATTTTCTCGCCAGAAAAACTAGGATGGTAAGACAAGGCGCTTACGACCAGGGTAGCGCGTTGCAAATGGTGAAGTGCACGATGCCGACCATAACAATAAAAGGTGGGGATTCTTCGGGAACCATGATGGAGGATAGGATGGAACTTTACACGAGTGGTGCAGCCACCTAACTAGCCAAAGGAAATGCAGTCTTAGTGCTCCAAGCAGTTGAAAGGAAGCATAGGACTATAAACTACTCAGCCCGAAAGCTGCGCGAGGTTGGATCTGCGCGTAGAAACCAAAAGTCACAGGGTCCGCGACTGCGCATGGGGGGCTGCCGTGCCACGCGGGTTGGCTAGAAAGTGACTGTTGAAGTCACTATTCATGATGGGATGCTCGACTTGAGGCCAAATGGAGTCGGTGGCAGGCATTTAAGACGTGATTTATGGGCAAGATTTGGGAAAATCTGCCGCTAAGAAAGCATTAATGAATCGAAATTGGGGGGAACGGTCGAATTTGAATTCAAAAAGCACTATAGAACACAAAGGGTTTCCCAGCAAACAACACTTGGTCACTTGTGAATTGAGTGATTGAGCAGAACCCTGAGTGTTGTGAGCCAAGCGTTGATTAAGCCCCTGAGTTCGCGAGTGCTAAATTTCTGGATGAGTACGATGGCAACTGCTTAGGATGTCATGGAAATAACAGAAATGACCGCTGAGGAGGCCACACATGCCCTGACTATGGGGGATGTTCCAGAAGGTGCTAAGATTGTGGCAGAAATCCCGAAATCACTGCGCACGCCAAGACCCAAGAAGGACAAACAAGCAATGGTCCTCATACGTGTGTCCCCATGGAACCCGTTGTGCAACAAACTGTCAATGGAGTATAAGGGGAAAGTCATCGCCATAGAGACGGATGAGGAAGATTTGGAGGATCTTATCATCGCATAGGAGGAGGATGAAGGCATGGAGGAGGACACTCAGCCTGCATGCTCTGCAAAAAAATTGCCTGCCTATGTCTCCCCATGAAAAGGGAAGGAGAAAGTGCCCAAGGACTTGGACGAGACCAAGAGCTTGCTCTAGACCTCGCTCCTCCCAGATAACATTATGTTTGAGGGCACGCACCTAGGATGCGTGCCGAGCCTGAAATTTGAAGATTGGGACCTCCCTAACCATGAGAAGTTCCCTCACCTTAAGACCAGGAACCTTATGAAGCCCAAGCAAAACACTACGGTGGGGTTTACAGAACTTGAGCCGCGAAAGTGGTTGTGCGGAGTAGAAAAGGCTAGATTACTGAATCTGCTCTGGGTGCCGCACTACCATTACACCCAAATAAGCATTTTCGTCATCAAGCAGCTACTCTGCCTGGTGCATGATGGGTGTTTGTGGCTAGAGGAGCCCATCCCCGTCAGGTAGAACTGATTCACCGCATTTCCCAACTTCCATGCAAAGGAGAGGACCCTGCGGGCATATCAGAAGGGAAGGGCAGTGACTTGGCCATTGCGGTGGCCATGAAGAAAAAGTACAAGTTGGAAAAGAAAAAAAGGGGCTACGCCATCTCCAACATCAAGGAGAAAGTCGTGCGCGTAGCAACCCAAATCCTGGCAGGAAAGGTCATGCGCAAGTGCCGCGTGGACGAAGTCCCCACGCCAGTGGTAGCACTAGTTGAGCAGTGCGCGGAGGGGGTCCAATTTAACTGGTCCGAGTTCCTCTGCAAGGAATTTTTAGAAAATTGCCGCGAAGCCCAGGAACAAGGAAAAACGTTCCACTATGCATGGTTGTTGCTGTCCATAGTGCTCGTGGTTGGGGAGTTGCCGGAGGATAGTCAATTCCCCATAATTGACAAGGACCTGCAAGAGGCCACGAAGTATGCTTCACTTTGGGCCACGAAGGATGCTAAGCGATACGTAATAGCAAAATCTTCTGGGTGTTCATGGAAATGAACCTCAGAATGGGGATCAACCATAAGCCATGGTTGTCACCCACTATTTACAACAGTCTGCAGGGTTTTGCAGAATTTAAAGCGAACATGCATAACATCTATATTAGGGCACGCAAGGACTCGACTAAACAGTGGACCAAGCTACCCTTCGTAACCATTGACGACGTTACTTTCAATGTGCTGGAGGCATGGGCGCCGGAGTGGCATGCCCCGGACATCGCAGAAATCGAGAAGTCAGCGGCACAACAAAAGAAGGACGAAGCCAAGCTACGCATCGCATAAGTGTGGGCACCGCAGGACGCGGCACAGAAAACAACTGAGCAAGAAAAGGTCGCAGTAGCAGCAGCAGCACAGGAGGCAGCCACAACGGCGGGCGAGGGCCAAAAAATGCCTTCGCAGGGGCAGGAAGTAGAGGAAGCAGAAACAGAAGAAGGAGGCGCAGACCCATAAACCGCATCAACACAGCTGAAACACTAGCACCCAGCCGAGTGGGTAGGGTCACGGAAGAAGGTAAAGGCCTTGAAATTGTCCATTAACGCGATCACCCTAACCAAGGGTCATCTGCACGACATCAGCGAAGCGGTGCGCGATGTCACCAATGAGGCTCTCCAAGATTTCATGCAGGAGAACCAGATTATGTTGGGGACCCTCAAAGCACAGTTGCAGGAATTACAGGTACGCCCCCCTCAAGTTGGTACAGTCGGATCCTTGGCAACAGAGCAGATGTTGCATGTGTGGATAACGAACACCATAGTGCTATGGGAAGGAGCACTAGTGGCATCAAATGAGGTTGACCGGCCTTCGGCTAGCGCGTTGAAAGGTCTCGGTATCAATCTAGCTGCACTCCCGCGTGAGACCTTATATGTCTTGCAAGATGGGATAACTGCAGAGCTATGAGCTAGGAAGAGCCATGCGCTCCAAGTCCTCAGTGAGAAGAAAATAAATATGCAACAACTAAGCTTGTAGCATGACGAATTGGTGTCGTAGAATCAACAGCTGGTACAGGTGATAGACGACGCTTGCCAAAGCGTCCCAAAGCTGGCCATCTCAGCAGAGGTGCGAATCCACAGATTAACAGCAGGGGTCTGCAAGGCGAGGGAAGAAACGACAAAGTTTCAACTGGAGCTGAACCTTCAGATTGCCGAGCTGCGGTTAAAGGCATAGCAATCCACTCCCCTGGAAGTTAGAGAACAGCGCGCTAGCGCTATCACAGTGGGATTGGAGGAAATTGGTAGTGCAGTGCAAAACTGCACCAGCATGTTGGAAGAATCATTTGAGGTCCTCACAAATCTGCTGGAGGACCCCAACATCGAGCTCTTGGAGACAGAGGCACGTGAACTCCAACAGCAGTAAGATAACATTAAAGGAACTGCGTAGACGGTGGCCCTCACTCAGAGGCTCACACGGATGCAGCAGGCTAAATTGCTGAAGGAGCAGGTGGACACGACACGACATAAGGAAGCAGTCCTAAAGGCACGTGTCCAACCTTGGATCGACGAGGCCTTCATCATCATGGAAGAAATTGAAGGCAAGCTCGCACACATGTAGGGGATACACACATTGATGCAGAGAAGCACTCCCGATACAGAAGTTTCAGAGCAACGTATGCAACAAATCTAGCAAGCAATAGCTCAGTGTGCTGCTGATCTCTGAGAGTTCGAGAACAGTTGGAGGGACTCCGCACCAAGATCGTTGCACCGATAGAGTGACTCAAGGGCGAGTCACGATGTTTGTGTTGGGGGCCTGTTGAGAATGGAATCCCCCCAAGGCATGTTTTGGGGCTCAAAGCCCAAGTTTTAACCGAATCTTGTCGTAAAGCTTCGGGAATTGCAGGCGCGGAGCAGGAAGTCATAATAGAGTCACAGGGTTGTCCGCCCTAGTTTTGTAATGTAATGTCGGTTGGATAGACCTACCCATGGTCTGTAGACCATGGGATTGTATAAATAGAGCAAGGCTCTAAGTGTATAAGATAACCAAGAGAGAATAGAAGATAAGAAGTGGGAATGATTGAGTCAAGTGTAGAGTGTGTCTGTGGGTCGTAGAGTAGGAGAAGGCTCTGCAGCTGAGTGCGATGTAAGGACCTGCAGTCCTTGACACGCGCTCCTGGCTTGAAGTGCGACTTGAGCGACGAGTTATGGAAGCTCTACGACCAGCGCGTGAGGAGACATAAGATAAAATGCGTAGATGGGTTGAGCGACCATGTTTATATGATGAACAACGTGGGGTGTTCATGCTATGAAGCCGACAGTTGGAAGTAATGGTTGAGGGCGTTGGTCGACGAGCCGACCAAGCGCAAGCATGAACAGAAACGTTGGTTGGTGAATTGAATAGGTCGGCCAAGGGAATGGCATAACCGTTGGACAACGTATATATTGTGCGTGAGTTGGAGTCATTTGCATCATTAGATCTTCACTCATCCAACAAGGAGAAGTGCGTAGACAAGGAATAGCCGCAGCAATAAAGGGAAGATGCAGCACGGTGATGCGCCCAACCTTGGGTGAGGCTACACGAGGGAAACACATTGTCTTGGTTTGGGTGAGGGCGCGGGTAGAGGAGCGCCCGTTGGTCGAAGAGTAGGGCATGCACGGGTGTGGGCGCCCGGTTGTTCAAAGGAGCGCCCGACGGTTGAACAAAGGCGTGGGCGCCCGGTTTGTGTGACGACTTGGCACGGGTTCTTGGGTAGCTCAGGGTGAGCACCCACTCGTCGTGAAAGGGTGCACGGTGAGACATTCGGTGAAGCCGGTTGTGTGAAGAGGGTGCCTTGGTGACTTGGTGGAGTCACCCGCCCATCGTGCACGAAGACAAGGTTCGGTTGTGAAGTGCGGAAGGCAGCTCATGTAAGGGTGCGCCCACCCGCCTTGGGCAAGGAAATCTTGGTTGTAAAACGGAGGTGTGACAAGATTGTAAATTTGGCTAAGTATGAAACTTGGTGTTTCCCAAGTATACTTGTAAAGCTTTGTAACATTGAAGATTGTATAATATATTATTTGGGCAGACTCATTGTTTAGGGAGTTGCCCCTCCCTTTATGATGTGCAATTGTGTTCTCGTTTATAATTGCTGATGTTAATGAATGTGTATGGGTGTTCATTGGTATAAAGGAAACATTAATAATACTTGGTTGCGAAACACAAACTAAGTAGGATAAGTGGTTAAGCGTAGTCCACGAACATAAGTATTGGTGAAAAGAAAGTGTTCGGTGGTGCCGCACCTCGCCAAGCGCGGTTGAAAGACTACCGCCGGCTTGGGGGCGTGACAGTTGGTATCAGAGCTAGTCTGAAGACTTGGAGGAGTCTTGCAGGAAGCTGGGTGAAGCAGGTGTGTAAACACTTGACAGTTGGTGACAGGTGAACAAGCACTTGCAGGTGAAGGAAGCTAATTTCACATACAAGTGGAACAAGAGCTGGTTCATGTCTTGCAGGGAACTTGGAGAAGACTGAAAGGCAAAGATAGTGGATGAACCTCTGACAGGTGAATCTAGCCATAATGCAGGTGAAGTCTTCCGGTACAAAGTGTTGGAACAGATGGGTCGTTGGAGTTTTAACTGGGTTTCGATGAAGGCCGAGAACATGAGGATTCGGGAAAGCTATTCGGAACTAAGGAGGGAACTCGAAGAACTCAAAAGCCAATGCGGAAGTACGACAAATGTTGAAATCAAGGAACTTGATTAGGAGATCCGACAAAGTGGTCTTGGTCTTCAAGAGCTCTTGGATGAAAGAGCACGGTTAAGGAAGAAAAGTGCCATGGTGGAAGCCGAAATCAAGCAAATTGAGGAAGAGATAAAGAAGAAGCTTCTTGGTAAGAAGATCGTTGTAATTGAGCAGGAAGAGCTCGACTACATTGACAGGCTAGGAACTCACTACCGAGACAATCTAGAGGATGTTCAGAAACTTAGTTCTATGGAAGTAGTCAATGGACACTTGGTTGGTGCACTTGAGCAGAATGCGATGGAGGACAAGCTTGAAGGGAATCAAGCTAGACCCAGATCGAGTTGCTTGAAAGAGCCAAGCAAGGAAGTGAAGTACCTTAGGAGGAATGTCAAGTTGGAGCACAAGCCAATTGACACTTCTGAGGCTGAATTCTTGAAGAAGGTTGCTGATGTGAGACACAAGATAAAGTCGACAGAAGGAGGTGATGCCTTGAAGCTGAGTTTTGTGCAGGTGACCGTGAAAGGCAAGAGATTTGCAGCTTTGGTGGATTCGAGGGCTACTCATAGCTTCTTAAGCAGGAAAGCAGCAAAGTCTTTTGGGAAGAAAGCGAAGATGGAGAGGGAATGGAGTGCTTTCAAAGTAGTCAACTCTACCATGAAAGCTATTATTGGTGTGATGGAAAACACTTAGGTGAGAGTGGGATCGTGGTTTGGAAAGTTGGACTTGAGGATCGTGGACCTGAATGATCATTCTATGGTGTTGGGCAAGATTTCATGAGACTTGCACAAGCCATACCAATGGCGGACCGAGACATTCTCTTGATCACAGCTGAGGGAAGAACCATGATGGTTCTGATGAATAGAAGGAGTTGCTTGGGGTATAGACCGAGGATGAATTCTATGACTTTGTATCCCAAAGATCCTAATGTGAAGCATGAGGATGTGGAGCAAAGAGGACTTGGGAGTATGACTCAAACAACGAAGGAAGGGAAGTTGATTGACTTTGTTGCAAGAGCGAGGAAGAATGAAGTAAGTGAGAGGGCAATCTCACAAACCTTGGAGCACTTGACAGAGACATCTTCTACTAATGATCTTCACAATGGAGTTGTGAAAGAAGGGAGTCTGAGTACTACTTCAGAAGTAGTGGTTGATGAGGATTATGAAGGTAGAGATCCGGCTAGTATAGTGGATTTTTGTAGGTATGCTATGGGCATATATGACTTTCAGTTGACGAAGGACAATCTTGGAGAGCTTGGGTATACATGTGAGGAGATTGAGGCTGTGCACAGATACTTGAGGACACAACATCAATCAGATACATGGGTGGATGAGAGTTAGGGAGGAAACTTCCTGGCCCTCCTTTCTCTATAGACAACCTTGGAGATGGGTTGGTGCACGGACCTTGTTTGGAAGGGGTTGCATCAACTTAGCAAGGGGCCTTGGGAGGAGGCTTCTTTATGACAGATTGCAGACTTGGATGCAGATGACTAGATGTTGGGATGGAGTCTACATGGGTTGGACATCATGGACAACTAGAGTCATGGACATCAGGTTGGAGACATGGAGCATGACAGTTATGCAGGGACATTATGTAGAAGCATGTGTAGAGGTGTCATTCATGGAAATTCTATGGGGAATGTCGAAGCAAAGGATGTTGTGCAGATGTTGTTGTGACATGGAGATGTATGAGCCAATGGAGAGGTTGTACACTCTTATGCAACAAGGCCATGGGTTGAACATGTTGCAGATGGGATGGAGCTTCCATGGACCTGAACATGGGGATTGGATAGATTCTTGATGAGTCCGAGATGTAGCAGAAGTCAGGGAAAGACTGATGGGGACATAAGGATGTGCATTCTTATGATTTGAGCATGACAGTTGGACTGATCACCCGACTAGTTCGAGTCATGAGGGGTACCAATGTGCAGAGGTGTGTTCATATCAGACTGGGCTGAGGTGATGGTTGGCAGAGGGATGTGACTATCAGGCCTACACTTGACGAGGGACATGCAAAGATGTGTTGTGATGAAAGACTACAGGATGAGGACGAGACATGATGGAGACAGTGGTTCTACATATGTTGCAGGAATGTTTGCAGTATGTGGAGGAGTTGATATCATGGATAAGACTATTTAGATATGGAAATTTTGATCTTGGTGGAGGGCTACCAGGATGGTATTTTGTCGAGGACAACAACGAATTTAGGTGGAGGAGGATGTAAGGACCTGCAGTCCTTGACACGCGCTCCCGGCTTGAAGTGCGACTTGAGCGACGAGTTATGGAAGCTCTACGACCAGCACACGAGGAGACATAAGATAAAATGTGTAGATGGGTTGAGTGACCATGTTTATATGATGAACAACGTGGGGCGTTCATGCTATGAAGCCGACGGTTGGAAGTAATGGTTGAGGGCGTTGGTCGACGGGCCAACCAAGCCGCAAGCTTGAACAGAAACGTTGGTTGGTGAATTGAACGGGTTGACCAAGGGAATGGCATAACTGTTGGACAACGTATATATTGTGCGCGAGTTGGAGTCATTTGCATCATTGGATCTTCACTCATCCAACAAGGAGAAGTGCGTAGACAAGGAATAGTCGCAGCAATAAAGGGAAGACGTAGCATGGTGATGCGCCAAACCTTGGGCGAGGCTACATGAGGGAAACTCATTGTCTTGGTTTGGGTGAGGGCGCGGGTAGAGGAGCACCCGTTGGTCGAAGAGTAGGGCATGCACGGGTGTGGGCGCCCGGTTGTGCAAAGGAGCGCCCGACAGTTGAACAAAGGCGTGGGTGCCCAGTTTGTGTGACGAATTGGCACGGGTTCTTGGGTAGCTCAGGGTGAGCGCCCACCCGTCGTGCAAGGGTGCATGGTGAGACATTTGGTGAATCCGGTTATGCGAAGAGGGTGTTTTGGTGACTTGGTGGAGTCACCAGCCCGTTGTGCACGAAGACAAGGTTCGGTTGTGAAGTGCGGAAGGCAACTCGTGTAAGGGCGCACCCGCCCGCCTTGGGCAAGGAAATCTTGGTTATCGCATGGACGTGGGACAAGATTGTAAATTTGGCTAAGCATGAAACTTGGTGTTTCCCAAGTATACTTGTAAAGCTTTGTAACATTGAAGGTTGTATAATATATTATTCAGGCAGACTCATTGTTCAGGGAGTTGCCTCTCCCTTTATGCTGTGCAATTGTGTTCTCGTTTGTAATTGCTGATGTTAATGAATGTGTATGGGTGTTCATTGGTATAAAGGAAACATTAATAATACTTGGTTGCGAAACACAAACTAAGTAGGATAAGTGGTTAGGCGTAGTCCACGAACATAAGTATTGGTGAAAAGAAAGTGTTCGGTGGTGCTGCACCTCGCCAAGTGTGGTTGAAAGACTACCGCTGGCCTGGGGTGTGACAGCAGAGGCCTAGTAGTCTGCAGCTGAGTGTGCAGACCCCTGCAGCTGAGTGCGCAGGGCGAGTCGAGTCTGTAATCGTGGAAAGAATCAATAAAGAGAAGTTTGGTTATAATTATGTGCATATGTTCTTGGGTTAATGCATGATTGATATAACTTGCAAATATACTGTTTATTTATTGCGCGCACTTGTATGAATGTTTTATGTTGTTAAGTATAACTAAAAGCACTCAAGTAGGCAAAGATAATTAACTAACATTGGAATATAAGCAAGGTCTTGGGTAATAGTGCAAAATGCGGCACAACCCCTGGATAGGGCTGCGCAAAGGCAGTGTATCAGGTCGCGAGGAACGAGAAGGTGCGCGAAGCAACCTGCATGCAAGGAGAAACCACAGACCAGTCGAACTCATCAGACATCTCCAGGGTGCGGAAACCTGGTTCTAGCACCCTCCCATACTACTTCGGGTGAGACCTTAGTCCTCGCTCTGCGGATTGTTGCCGAAAGGGCCAGTAGTACCGAGATTTGTTTAGCTAACTAACTCTGAACTTGGGTCAGGCCCCAACAAGCCAACAACTTTCACTTCTTCATAAAGTCTATGGACAACGACTTTATAATGCACATGAATTTCAATTTCTTCCATTCTACGCCACAACTTGTCCCTAGGGATTATGTCAAATGCTTTTTTGATGTCAATAAAGCAGCAAAATACTTCTTCTTTGTCCTCCCAAACCTTTTCAACAATGTGTCTCAATGTGATACCATGATCCACTGTAGAATGTTTTGACCTAAAACTTGCTTGTCCTCTTACCCTCTTTTTTTTACTTAATTCTATCTTCTACCATGATGCTGAAAAGCTTTGCAAACAAAGGATTGATCATAATTGTTCTATAGTTGGATGGATTATTAATGTCTCCACTTTTAAAAGGGGTATTTCTAGGCTAGTTGTCCAGTCTCTTGGGAATCCTTGCTGAATGATGTTGTTGAATATTTCCATGATGTGCAGTGCAAGAGCATTCATTCCCCATTTTAGATACTCTCCTTGAAGTTCAACCAAGTCCTTTTCCTTTCCTGTTTTCAACTTCTTAATTCCATTCTCCACCTCCTGTAATGTGAAGAGATTTGAATTTGTGTTGATCCTAGGGGGGACTTCGCCTCAAATTCTTGCTCATAGATTTGCCTTGCATATTCAAACCATTGATTGGCTGTAATATTATTTTCAATTTGCTTCTTCCTTGGTTAGTTCCTACCAGAAAAGCTTTGGATTATTTTTGCTTAAATACATTAACTCTTCTCTCGTTGTTTGCATGAACTCATCTTTTTTCCTTTTTAGTATCTGCTTATATAACTTTACATTCATCTTCTCCTTTCCTGCCCTTTTCAAGGTTCTCCTTGCCATTTTGCATTCGTCATCAAACCAAGCATTTACAGGAAAACAATTTGATTTTGATTTCATATTTTTTGCTTTTTTGCACTTCCCAAGTGCACTTTGAATTATATTTGTTAACTCATGATTGTTGAAGATTTTGAAACTAGTTTTCTCCTTCCGAATTAATCTCTCTAACATTGTCTTGAAGACAATACAATTTTCTTGTGTTAGAAGAATTTTGCCCCTTGATAGTGATTGTCGAGAGCATTGGATTTTCCTCCTATGTTGTCTTTCTTATAACCATGATAACCATATATAAATTGGGTTATGGTCTGATTTTAAGTCCCAAATATGCTCTCCAATACTAACTTCATCTATCTTTTCTATCAAGCTTTGTGAACACATCACATAGTCAACGACACTTGCCCCATTGTATGTGTTGCAAGTGAAGTTCCCAGACCTTTTCCATCTATCTAGACCATTGCAAATAATTAAGTTGAAAGCCCCACACAGTGTAAGCAACTCCTCTCCAAAATGATTGCTAACTTTGTCATCTTCTGAACACCTCACCCATTGGGGATTCACCTCTTCAGCGAGCCAAATAGTATTGTTATCCTATTTGCAACAGAGAATGCTAGCTTGATTATTTGATGTTCTAGCATTGAAATCTCCCACTAAAAGAACTTCTCCCTGCTGAGAGTACACGACAATATCTTGTTTTAAAGTTGCATATGGATCCTTGCTGTCAAGCCCCTTATTTTTGTAAGTTTTTGAGACTTGAGGGGCAAAATAGCATGTTGCAATTCTTATGTGATTATCATTCTCTGATATTTTCAACCATAAATATTGTTTATTTGCATCTTCTTTAATTAACTGAATGTGACGACCTTCTTTTTCTTTCACTAAAACTAGTATTCCCCCATATCCTTTGCCATTTTCTGCTACCTTGTTCCAAACTACCAACTTCAAATAACTGTCAAACACAGGAGTTTTGCAACCATCATGCTCATGAGTTTCTGTGAGACAAATTATGTCTCTACCTTCCACAATAGGCCCTAACCCAGGTCCCCTCCTCTAAGGGTAACCTCTACAATTCCAACAAACTAAACTTAGGTAGACCTGGGTAGGATTTGACTGCTACGCAATTTGGCACATAAGACTCAAATTTGAGTCGTCACCCCTTTTTGTCCATGCCACTTATTGTTTTTGTCCCTATAATTGAATTCTTTGTTTTTTCTTTACTGCCAGCTTGCTGCCTTGTTTTTCCCGAAGTCCCAAACACTGCAATAACGACTTTACCCTTGTACAACCATGCCCTTTTCCCTTCATTTCTTGCTGTTCTAATTTTCTCCACTTCATCCCTTCTCTCCTCTTGTTGTTTTTTGGTTAAATCTTCAACAAGGAAGAAGTGTGAGCCTTTCAAGAGTTTATTTTTGCCCAAAAGCTGGTGTTTGTCTTGTACGCTTGCCATGGTGAATTTTATGGGTCGAGGTCTCTCTTCACATATCCTCCCAACCCTTCTTGCTTGACAAATTTTCCATTTCCAATGTAGTTTCTCTTTCAGAAAATCTCTTGTCAAATTAAGAGTACTTTCATTCTTCCCATAATCACTTATTCCCCTAATAATAAAGTTTGTTTTCCTGTCCTGTCTTTCTTTGTGTTCTTTTTCTTGTGCTCTACGAGCACTTGTATCTTCTTCTTCCTCTATCCTTATGTAACCATTAGCGTCTTAAGCTCTAGCTTTGATTTCTTTTGGACTATCTTTCCCAATGTTCCTTTTTGCCTTCTTTTTGGAAATATCTATTTAGTGAGATACTTGTACCTCTTCCTGAATTTGTTTGGAAATTATCACATCCTTATTTAATAATAATAATAATAATAACAAATTTTCAATAGGGAAGTTTCTAAAAGTTTTAATTAAAAGATTTGATTAGGAGAGTACAATTTCAAACCAAACTATTTAATTGCAACGTCCCTCATCTTCATCGTTCTCATCCTCTGGTTACGGTTTGATAATAGATTTGGGGTTTAGGGTTTTAGTCATGGCGAAGAATGCGTTGCGCCCCTCCTTACCAGTATCCCCTGTTTCTGCTTCTGATTCAGCTCCTGCTTCTACTTCCACTACTAAAAAAAGCAAGAAGCCCGACCCAGCGGAGCTGTTAGCTCTGTACGAGGCTAAGGGTTTGAACCCCACCGAGGCATCCCACCAGGCCATCAAGGACTTGCAGAACGTCATCTCAAATCTTTTGTATAGCCGCGCACGCTCCTCGGAACGAGACCAATCCTCTCAGCAGGGCATCTCTTCAAAGATCGACTATATCAGCACCCGTCTCTCCTTGCTGGAAATGAAGGTCGATACTAAGCCCGGCATAGCCCAGACCTTGGTTCTCAGAGTTTCAGCCAGTGCGCTTGTACAGGCCACGCCTCACTTTTTTAGGGCTGCCTGCAACATATGGTCCGGCTTTCGAAACTCCATGAAGGGAAATCCATAGCGCCGTGATTCTTGATTGAGGGTTAGTTCGCTACTCTAACCTGATGATTTTTTAATCAATTTTTTGCATAGCTTATTTTTAGGGTCATGTCTTGTTTCATTACTTCTCAGTGTTTTAGGTTTGTTAAATATAGTTATATGGAATGCATATTCCATTTACATTTGGATTACCATGCCACAAAATTAATTTGTTTCGAAGGAATGACAGACAGAGTAGCTTTGTGTGTTTTGAAAAGAGCTTTCCATGGGCTCACATCACTTGTAAAACATTAATCACTTCCACACATATGCTACCCAACTTTTAAGGACATTGCTGGATTTAACTGGTTTGAGGAATTTGGATTTCCTTAATCGTGGCTTTGAGTAATGAAAAAATCTATTTACCTCAAAAATAAATAAATAATAATAATATATATATTACATTAATTAATTTGCATCTTAATACTAATTTTTATATTATTGAAGTTTTGATATTAATGATGTTTTATATGTTGTTTTCATTTTATAATTATTATAAATATAAAAATATTCACAATATATTAATCACAAGACCTTGAACAATATGAAAACTATGATTTAAATTTTCAGATAAATATTTAACTCACGTTTAAATAAAATCCCTTTATAAATATTGTATAAATTATTTATTTTAAATTATAATGATCTTGTAATAAAAAATAAATTAAACAAGAAGTTTCGATGTTATTTATATATAATATATAACAGTTACCATTTCAAATTAAATGGGCAACGATAAACTAATTACCACTTAAAGGGGTGAGAATAAAAGCATTCATGTGACCTTCAAGCTTTGTACTATCTAGTGTTTGGTTATATGTTTTACGTGTACATGTGGCATCACCTTATGAATACTATGTTTCATAATTTTGAATATTATATCTGGGTTTGGGTTGTGAAACTCGATTGCATTATATAGGATTGTTGTGTTATTAGGAGAGTACAATTTCAAACCAAACTATTTAATTGCAACTTCCCTCATCTTCATCGTTCTCATCGTGTGGATGCGGTTTGATAATAGATTTGGGGTTTAGGGTTTTAGTCATGGCAAGAATGCGTTGCGCCCCTCCTTACCAAACTATTTAATTGCAACGTCCCTCATCTTCATCGTTCTCATCCTCTGGTTGCGGTTTGATAATAGATTTGGGGTTTAGGGTTTTAGTCATGGCGAAGAATGCGTTGCGCCCCTCCTTACCAGTATCCCCTTTTTCTGCTTCTGATTCAGCTCTTGCTTCTACTTCCACTACTAAAAAAAGCAAGAAGCCCGACCCAGCGGAGCTGTTAGCTCTGTACGAGGCTAAGGGTTTGAACCCCACCGAGGCATCCCACCAGGCCATCAAGGACTTGCAGAACGTCATCTCAAATCTTTTGTATAGCCGCGCACGCTCCTCGGAACGAGACCAATCCTCTCAGCAGGGCATCTCTTCAAAGATCGACTATATCAGCACCCGTCTCTCCTTGCTGGAAATGAAGGTCGATACTAAGCCCGGCATAGCCCAAACCTTGGTTCTCGGAGTTTCAGCCAGTGCGCTTGTACAGGCCACGCCTCACTTTTTTAGGGCTGCCTGCAACATATGGTCCGGCTTTCGAAACTCCATGAAGGGAAATCCATAGCGCCGTGATTCTTGATTGAGGGTTAGTTCGCTACTATAACCTGATGATTTTTTAATCAATTTTTTGCAGAGATTATTTTCAGGGTCATGTCTTGTTTCATTACTTCTCAGTGTTTTAGGTCTATTAAATATATTTATATGGAATGCATATTCCATTTACATTTGGATTACCATGCCACAAAATTAATTTGTTTCGAAGGAATGACAGGCAGAGTAGCTTTGTGTGTTTTGAAAAGAGCTTTCCATGGGCTCACATCACTTGTAAAACATTAATCACTCCCACACATATGCTACCCAACTTTTAACGACATTGCTGGATTTAGCTGGTTTGAGGAATTTGGACTTCCTTAATCGTGGCTTCAGAAGGCTATTATGATGTCAAACATGAGCTATTTATTTCAATTTCTAATTTGAAGGTATCTATGTTGGAAACTGGAGGAGTAGAAAAAAAATGTGCCACTTCCTCAGCTCAGGGAGCAGAACTGTTTATGTGGGAATGAAAGAAAAGCCCTAATTTTGGTTAATTCGGGGAAGGGGTGAGTTCTTGTTGACTTCCTTGTGCTTTACTCTGCCTTGGCATATTCAGAAAACTCTACTGATATTATTTGCAATGTAAATAAATCCTATAAAGAAAATAATAATTGCTCGAAAGTGTGAGGAGTATCGACCACCCAACTGTCTATTAATGGGAATTGCTGAGCATTAAGTTCAGTACTCACCCAGGGTCATGCTGGGGAGTCATGCCAGTTATACTCACTACCATTTAATCTCGGATTTGATATGTCATATTTTGGATGGGTTGGCTATCTCTGCGGATGACGGAATCTTGAGTTTCACAACGTTCAATGCACTCGACTTATTACATAGCTTGATGGTACTGGGTTACGCCCAACATAAATTAGGGCATAGATCATCCCACCTTATCCAGATAGTAGAATGTACTTAAACTTTTTCATTCCAAACAGATGGATATATATTTCTTAATAAATTATTTTTTCTGTTACTGGCTTTTGCAAGTATATCTATATAACTGGCTATGTGTTATGAGCAATTTTGAGCTTTGGGATAGAGAAACATTATCTCATACTTTCTTAACAGATTTGAGTTTTGGGATAGAGAAACATTATCCCATATTTTCTTAACAGCTGAGAGTTAGAGTAATTATCTAAAAGTTTGAGAGGTCAAGATTTGGGGGGAGGAAACCAAATCTTTATGGGAATTAGAGGTATTGGATTCTGTAAATTTTCCTTTTTGGATGGGTTTTATTTTCAGCAACCATCATCAGGATGAGTTTTATTTTCAGCAACCATCATCAAGGAGGAAAGTTTGTTTGATATTTATGTTTTTGTGGATTTATTTTTATTTAATACCTTTTCAACATTTTTGGATAACAATATTCTTTCTTTTTCTTTGGATGGCTGATTGGCATATTTTTAATCCACGCATTTAGATTCTTTGGATGGCTGATTGGCATATTTTTAATCCACGCATTTAGATTCTTTGGATGGCTGATTGGCATATTTTTAATCCACTTATTTAGATAAAGTTACTTGTATACTTTTTAGCTTTTTAGTTAAGGTTAATGAGCTTTGTTTGTTTGGGGTAGTTCAATTGGCAGTGGCAGTGGAAATGAAGTCTTACCGTCTAACCACCGTCTAACCCAATTGGAACTCTTAGTTTCAAAAATCTTGTCCTATCCTCCATCGGGGTGAGAAGTTGAGAAGTTGAACATGATAAAGATGTAGTCTTACCAAACTTACAAATAATGAACTTTGTTTGTTTGTATGTATTTTTCTGTGTAGTCATATGTATAAGAACGAATATCCTATACATGCCCTAGTCATTGGTGGAATCAATATAATAAAAAATGGAATTTTCAGATTTGGAATCCATTTTTTTTCATGAAAAATCATTTTTTTTTCTGATAAATTTTGATTTATATTAATTTTAACAGATATTTTGATAATATTAAAAGAATTAGTTTAATTTATCTGAAATCGGTCATGCACGGACTAATTTAATTTCAACACATATTTTGATAATATTAAAAAAATTATTTTAATCTATCTGAAATATATTATACAGGGATTATTTGAATACTAAAATCTATAGAAATGTATATATATTCTATATTTTTTTGGATTCAAATTAATGATCTTTTGGGAAAAATACATATTTTTAATTATTAAATCTATTTAATTAAAAGTCAGTATGTAAATCTTAACAAACAAATTAAAAGAATTTGTCTCGAAAAAATTGAAAAAAATACCTAGTTGTTGTATAACCTGTAAAGTTGCTGGTCCAAAATGCAAATTGACTCTGTCCTTACTATTCCCTTGTTCATGACATGCGAATAACCCAAGTTAATAACATGCAAATGAGAGACTTGTTCACTTTATTGCGCTGAGAGGCACATTTCTACAATGTAGTATGAGGGTGATGTGTGATTTTGTCCATGTTCAACGTGGAGTTGACATGCATCCCTTCATCCCTTTTCTCCACTTCATCCCTTCTCTCCTCTTGTTGTTTTTTGGTTAAATCTTCAACGAGGAAGAAGTGTGAGCCTTTCAAGAGTTTATTTTTGCCCAAACGCTGGTGTTTGTCTTGTACGCTTGCCATGGTGAATTTTATGGGTCGAGGTCTCTCTTCACATATCCTCCCAACCCTTCTTGCTTGACAAATTTGCCATTTCCAATGTAGTTTCTCTTTCAAAAAATCTCTTGTCAAATTAAGAGTACTTTCATTCTTCCCATAATCACTTATTCCCTTGATAATAAAGTTTGTTTTCTTGTCCTGTCTTTCTTTGTGTTCTTTTTCCTGTGCTCTACGAGCACTTGTATCTTCTTCTTCCTCTATCCTTATGTAACCATTAGCGTCTTAAGCTCTAGCTTTGATTTCTTTTGGACTATCTTTCCCAATGTTCCTTTTTGCCTTCTTTTTGGAAATATCTATTTAGTGAGATACTTGTACCTCTTCCTGAATTCGTTTGGAAATTATCACATCCTTATTTAATAATAATAATAATAACTTTTCGATAGGGAAGTTTCTAAAGGTTTTAATTAAAAGATTTGATTAGGAGAGTACAATTTCAAACCAAACTATTTAATTGCAACGTCCCTCATCTTCATCGTTCTCATCCTCTGGATGCGGTTTGATAATAGATTTGGGGTTTAGGGTTTTAGTCATGGCGAAGAATGCGTTGCGCCCCTCCTTACCAAACTATTTAATTGCAACGTCCCTCATCTTCATTGTTCTTATCCTTTGGATGCGGTTTGATAATAGATTTGGGGTTTAGGGTTTTAGTCATGGCGAAGAATGTGTTGCGCCCCTCCTTACCAGTATCCCCTGTTTCTGCTTCTGATTTAGCTCCTGCTTCTACTTCCACTACTAAAAAAAGCAAGAAGCCCGACCCAGCGGAGCTGTTAGCTCTGTACGAGGCTAAGGGTTTGAACCCCACCGAGGCATCCCACCAGGCCATCAAATCATTTTGTATAGCCGCGCACGCTCCTCGAAACGAGACCAATCCTCTCAACAGGGCATCTCTTCAAAGATCGACTATATCAGCACCCGTCTCTCCTTGCTGGAAATGAAGGTCGATACTAAGCCTGACATAGCCCAGACCTTGGTTTTCGGAGTTTCAGCCAGTGCGCTTGTACAGGCCACGCCTCACTTTTTTAGGGCTGCCTGCAACATATGGTCCGGCTTTCGAAACTCAATGAAGGGAAATCCATAGTGCCGTGATTCTCGATTGAGGGTTAGTTCGCTACTCTAACCTGATGATTTTTTAATCAATTTTTTGCAGAGCTTATTTTCAGGGTCATGTCTTGTTTCATTACTTCTCAGTGTTTTAGGTCTGTTAAATATAGTTATATGGAATGCATATTCCATTTACATTTGGATTACCATGCCACAAAATTAATTTGTTCCGAAGGAATGACAGGCAGAGTAGCTTTGTGTGTTTTGAAAAGGGCTTTCTGTGGGCTCACATCACTTGTAAAACATTAATCACTTCCACACATATGCTACCCAACTTCTAACGACATTGCTGGATTTAGCTGGTTTGAGGAATTTGGACTTCCTTAATCGTGGCTTCGGAAGACTATTATGATGTCAAACATGAGCTATTTATTTCAATTTCTAATTTGAAGGTAACTATGTTGGAAACTGGAGGAGTAGAAAAAAAATGTGCCACTTGCTTAGCTCAGGGAGGAGAAGTGTTTATGTGGGAATGAAAGAAAAGCCCTAATTTTGGTTAACCCGGGGAAGGGGTGAGTTCTTGTTGACTTCCTTGTGCTTTACTCTGCCTTGGCATATTCAGAAAACTCTACTGATATTATTTGCAATGTAAATAAATCCTATAAAGGAAATAATAATTGCTCGAAAGTGTGAGGAGTATCGACCACCCAACTGTCTATTAATGGGAATTGCTGAGCATTAAGTTCAGTACTCACCCAGGGTCATGCTGGGGAGTCATGCCAGTTATACTCACTACCATTTAATCTCGGATTTGATGTCATATTTTGGATGGGTTGGCTATCTTTGCGGATGACGGAATCTTGAGTTTCACAACGTTCAATGCACTCGACTTATTACATAGCTTGATGGTACTGGGTTAGACACAACATAAATTAGGTCATAGATCATCCCACCTTATCCAGATAGTAGAATGTACTTAAACTTTTTCATTCCAAACAGATGGATATATATTTCTTAATAAATTAGTTTTTCTGTTACTGGCTTTTGCAAGTATATCTATATAACTGGCTATGTGTTATGAGCAATTTTGAGCTTTGGGATAGAGAAACATTATCCCATATTTTCTTAACAGATTTGAGTTTTGGGATAGAGAAACATTATCCCATATTTTCTTAACAGCTGAGAGTTAGAGTAATTATCTAAAAGTTTGAGAGGTCAAGATTTGGGGGAGGAAACCAAATCTTTATGGCAGTTAGAGGTATTGGATTCTGTAAATTTTCCTTTTTGGATGGGTTTTATTTTCAGCAACCATCATCAGGATGAGTTTTATTTTCAGCAACCATCATCAAGGAGGAAAGTTTGTTTGATATTTATGTTTTTTGGATTTATTTTTATTTAATACCTTTTCAACATTTTTGGATCAACAATATTCTTTCTTTTTCTTTGGATGGCTGATTGGCATATTTTTAATCCACACATTTAGATGCTTTGAAAGGCTGATTGGCATATTTTTAATCCACTTATTTAGATAAAGTTACTTGTATACTTTTTAGCTTTTTAGTTAAGGTTAATGAGCTTTGTTTGTTTGGGGTAGTTCAATTGGCAATGGCAGTGGAAATGAAGTCTTACCGTCTAACCCAATCGGAAGTCTTAGTTTCAAAAATCTTGTCCTATCCTCGATCGGGGTGAGAAGTTGAACATGATAAAGATGTAGTCTTACCAAACTTACAAATAATGAACTTTGTTTTTTTATATGCATTTTTCTATGTATTCATATGTATAAGAACGAATATCCTATACATGCCCTAGTCATTGGTGGAATCAATATAATAAAAAATGGAATTTTCAGATTTGGAATCCATTTTTTTTCATGAAAATCCATTTTTTTCTGATAAATTTTGATTTATATTAATTTTAACAGATATTTTGATAATATTAAAAGAATTAGTTTAATTTATCTGAAATCGGTCATGCACGGACTAATTTAATTTCAACACATATTTTGATAATATTAAAAAAATTATTTTAATCTATTTGAAATATATTATACATGGATTATTTGAATGCTAAAATCTATAGAAATGTATATATTCTATATTTTTTTGGATTCAAATTAATGATCTTTTTGGGAAAAATACATATTTTTAATCATTAAATCTATTTAATTAAAAAGTATATATAACAAACAAATTAAAAACAAAAAATTGAAAAAAATACCTACTCTTCTTAAAAAAAATGTTATATATAAATAATTTTAATCAATAAATGCAAATTTATTGAAATAAATAAATCCACTATTGTTATTTTTTGCAAAGCTATAATTCTATATCCATAATAATGAAAGTGTTAGTGACTCGATCATCTTTTTGGGAGAATGAGCAAAATGACATTAATACTTCCAAGTCTATTAAGTTGATGGTTACTATTACAAAAGTTTCCAAATCGTCATAAAAATGTTCGACAAAGCATAATGTTTACATTTATGATCACAAAATATGATTGAGGTTGTATTTGTGTTTACGTCTATGTAGTATAATATTAAATGTGGCAAAGCAAAAAACATAAAGCAAGTAGTATTAAATGTGGGAAAGCAAAAAACATAAAGCAAGTAGTAGATATTATTTATATAAGTAAATAATTCTTTTTAAATTAAAAATAATTATATATATAATTAAGATTTCAAAAAAAAATTCATGAATACGATTTTTATGACACTGTCATGTTGTTTATTATATATATATATATATATTGGTAAATATTTTTTTTATTAATTAAAAATAATTATATATGGTTAGGATTTTTGAAAAAATAAATAAATACCGGTAGTTTTTTTTTGATATTTAGGCAGATAGGCCTTCCTTTGAAAGAGACTTTCGTCGTCCTTTTGTTTCTAACGCTGACACTTGTTGTCCACATTCAGCGAGCATAAAGCCCCTAGGATTCGATCGCCTCTTCTCGCTCCATTGTTTCAATTCCCTCTGCAACGCCTTCGTTCGCATAAGCAGCATGAATTCCCGTAATTTTTCCGATGTTTTCGTTGTGGCTAAGGGGAGTGGGCGGCGGTGGACAGTGGAAAGGGATATGGCACAGCTAGAACAATGCAATACCCCTGAAAGCGATCGACATACCGTTATTAAATTGGAGGGTAAACACCCTTTTCTTTGGCACGACCATTGGCCTGTTCTTGATTATGCCAGAGTCTTTGAATGCCTGGTTCTTGTTGATAATTTGTCCGCTGAAGTCTCCAGAGTCGTATCCAAGCTAAAGAGCTTAAGCTCTCGAACTGGAATTGATCAGGATAAAATTAGAATGAGCCCATTCATATTTCAACCCAAATATGTGGCGGTTCATATGAGAATTGAGAAAGACTAGATGATCCATTGCAAGAAGCTTGAGATGAGGTCCAGAGCTAGAAATGGAAAGGACTTGAAAATTTGCAGTAGTAAGGAGGAAATAATGAAGAGGGTTGCTCACATTCCTGGACTGGAGAAGCCCTCTGTTGTTTATCTCGCTGTTGCCGACGATCTTTTAGAGGACAGGGTGCTGTTAGAGGGATGGAGTGACTTCTTAGCCCCTTACGAAAAGAAGAAACTGGGTGTGTTGGATATCTACTCAAAGTGTCCCTATCTCATTCAATGTGCAATTGATTATGAAGTATGCCTGCAGGCTGATACATTTGAGGGGAATAACTTTTCTACATTTTCGAGTCTCATAGTGTTGCAGAGGACCATGAGAATGGATAGCGCAGAGGATTGTGAAGGTTCAACTGTGGCTTCTTATGCTTACAACATTGAAGGCCCTGCAGGAGGACTTGAAAGATGGGCAACCAACATGTCGGATTTGAGCCTTGCTGCTATTAGCTATGGATCTAATGAGGTCTCTTGCCAGTGAAAGACTAGAACCAGATTGTTCAATTTTAAGCAGATTCAGGTTTGAATCTCAACAAGGTGATTTTCTGTAACATTATTTTGTAAGCTGTATGCTACAAAGAAATTTCCTGGTCAATACCTCTTGCAGAAGCTACAGTTTATGTGCATTTTGTATGATTCTTCCTCACGATCATGCTCTTCAAATATGATCTAATAGCTTTTTAACAGAGAATGGGAGATTAATGGTGACTAAATACCAATTGGTGTTGTTCAAAACAAATTGTTATATACTATTGTTAAATTGGGTCTATATTTATTTCAGAATTAATGAAGTTTGTTCTTGAAGATGTTTATTCTAAGCGACTATTTTGGATATTTGGCAATTGCATATACAAAATTAGATGGTTTGACTCTAAAACTATAACGAACGAGGACCCTAGCCTGTCTTTGCAATGCATCTGGCTATTTCTGGTTGTAGTAGAAAGGGATTGATTTTCCTGTCATCAAAATAGTTGAGCAGAGACTATAAGTGAATCTTTTTTCCCTGTAAAAGCGGCCGAAGACAAGTTCCTGGAGAAAAGTTTAAACAGCGCTGTCATTAACTGTGTTGTAGAGCAGATAAGACTGTATTTTTTATTATAAATGCCGAACAACTTCAAGGTTCTCAGCTTCAGAGTGGACAAGTCCTGAATTTGCCATTTGCCAGTATTGTTGGTGCTCCTGGTTCAGGGCAATTAAACCGTATGCCAATGCCAGCATATGGCCTGGGTGCAACTGAATCTAATGTACCAGAAGGAATTGGACGGATGTCAACTGTAGACTATAAGAGCCAGAATGTGCACATTCTCCAAGGAAATGATTATTCCATTTCCAGTACTGTTTGTTTATCTTCCCCTTTAACAACATCTGATTTTGAAGGTGGAATGAACATTTCAAGAATTAAAGCAAGCACTATTTAGTATTGAGTAGTTAGGTATACTCTGTAGTTGGGCCCCAAAATTTTTTAGGAGATGGAAATGCATCACAATGTGATGTTGAATTCTTGTCTGTGAAAAGAATATGTATACATAGTTTTTAGAATAAACTTACTCGAGAACTATACCCTAATTTTATGATGAACCATTTTAGTTTATATTTGTATTAATCATAATACCTCTGTCGTAGCTTGTGTCAAACCGTTATACTTGTTTCCAATGATCCATAACAAAATACAAATTACAGATCCTAAAAAAAGATATTCAATTGGTACAAATGATGTGCAGGCATTGCAAAGTTCCATCTTCAAAATGGCTGTTTGATTATTTTTCCACACAAAAATATCTTATGCACTGCAGTGTCCACCTTCTTAAGAGCAGATAAATAATTCCAATTTGCAATCACAAAGGATGATCCAGTTTTATGTTGCCTTCCCATGTCATGATTGGTTGCTTCATCATCCCCAAGAATTTTTAGCAGATGGCAATGCATCTCAATGTGTTCTGGAAATCTTGTCTGTGGAACGAATATGCATGCAGTTTTTAGACTAGATCAAGAACCTACTACAGAACAATACCCTACTTTTACGTTGAATCATTTTAGTTTACACATGCATTAATCATAATAACTATGGTGTAGCTTGTGTCAAACTCTTATACTTGTTTCCATCTTCCAAATGCCTATTTGATTATTTAATTCCAAACAAAAGTATCTTATCAACTGCAATGTCCATCTTCACAAAAGCACATACAGTAAATCATAGCTGTAGGTTATGATATCTTTACTGTGTGCATATGGATGCCTAAGTATTTTCAGTTGAAAAGCAAAGCTACATACTAATTCTCCATGGCTTAACAAAGATGTTTCTTCAAATGTATCTAGCTTAGAGAAACCTAGTATTTGAAAACTACTTAACTAAAATCTTTCCCTCGCCTCTGGTGAAACTGTCGTTGAAATTCGCTGTTCAATACTGGAAAACTAAGAGGCATTTCTTGGTTATTTAAACCACAAGGGGAACTGACACATATGGTGGAAATGCGGATCAAAGTGGAAGAATGATACACTGCCTTGCAAATGCTTTCAGCATTAACTACTTGTGTGCTGATTAATTCTTTAAAGTTTCTTCAGTTTTTCAGCTCAGAGTTCATGTTTGCTCAGTTTTACCAATTTTTTTAGCTTTGGGCTTTTGAAAAGTTGCACCTCAGGATCTATGTTTGCTCATTACCAATCCGTTAGCTTTGTTACTAATTTCTGTAAGGAGATGCTAACTTTTGTCACCTGTTACAACTGAGATCTACCTCTAAGCTACAGGCCAAGTGGCCCATCATTTTTTTTTCTACGTTAATATAAACTGGGTTTTTGATGATTGTAATAACTTTTGTTTCTCTTCTGTGGGAAATTTTGTGCAGGAGTTCAAACGGTGTATATAAATAGAAAGATGCAGAAAGTGACAATCACGGGATATGTGAAGCTGAACAAGGTACTGAAGAAAGTGAAAGGCACTGGGAAGCGTGCAAAACTGTGGCCATACATGCCATACAGCTCGGTTACCCAGCCTTTCTCTACTCAGAATTATGACAAGAAAGCCCCTGTTGGGTTTGTGAGGAAAGAGAGCTTCAACACCAGTTCTGTCTCCAACCGCCAAGATGATCAGTACACTACTAACATGTTTAGTGAAGAATTTCTGCTATTCTCTTGTAATCTATAGGCCCCCAAAGCTCCTCATAGATGAGAATATTTGCAGGATGTTAATATTGTTGTAAGTTTGTAGTAGATGTGGAATGACTAACTTTTGTGCTGCTTCTCATCTTCAACAACAAGAGTTTCTGTGGTGAATGAAGGGCTTACATCCTGAAAGCAGAATCCATGTCCCGCCTTGTGAAGCAGCTTTCCACTGTGATAGCGATCTTTATAATGTCTCTGGTAAATCCTTTAGACTGCTATTTCATTTTGTAATATGATGGGATTCACTCTACGAGATTAGGGGATTCACTCTACAGAGTCCATGTCATGGCTTGTGAATCAGCGCTCCACTTATGTTTATTTTCTCTGTAATGACCCTAATAAATCCTATAGAATGAGATTTCATTTTGTAATATGATGGGATTTCACTCTACAAGATTGGTTTCAGTTTTACTTGTATTGTGGTATATGAAATTTCTCAGTTTTACTTGTAATAGGATGGGATTTCATTCTGTAATATGATGGGATTTCCCTTTGCAATATTAGCTACTAAATTTTACTTGTATGGAAAGATTACTACTTTCTTTGTTCAATATTTTATTTTAATTGTATTCATTTCTGTCTATTATATTATATTTTATTATAATTTTGTTCATTTCAGTCTATGATATTTTATTCAATTCTATCACATTGTTTTTCGAAATTATAAAATTAAAGGCAGCTTCCTGTTTTTTGAAATTAGAAATTATAAAAGCAAGGCAGCTTCTGTTTTCTGTCATTAAAGCTATCTTTTGATGCAGATTAAATATACCATTTTTAAATATTTAAAATTCAAAAATATTATTTAAATGCTCGATTATCACCAAGCTTCTTGACTTTAAACTTTTATATCGCCACTAGTGTCATCCAGCTCATGGATCCACATTAATAAAGTGGATATAGTTAAGACAGGTATATGGTATATGATTTCATATTGATAAAGTATTTCCAATGAATAGAGGAGTATAATTTGAATTTAAAGTGGGTGTTTTTCCATTTTCAAATAGGTATGTAGATACAGAACAATAGGCATTGAGATACAACGTTCTTTTATAATAAAGTAAATTTAATTGGAACAACTTTTACTTTGGGATTTTATATTTTTTAATCTTTTATCACATAATATCATAATTATAAAAATTCAACAATTCCAATTTAATAATCCTATCGGCCTTGCTTTGTACCTTTGGGACAATCGCTAGTTCTATGTTGCTTATACATTATATATATATATATATATATATATTGCTAAATAAGTTTTTTTATTAATTAAAAATAATTATATATAGTTAGGATTTTTGAAAAAATAAATAAATATTAGGAGTGTTTTTTAGGCTCACATATTGTTTTTGAAAAAAATATTTGGTGTTTTTTGAGACTAGTAAGTGGTTTGCCAATTAAAAAACTAGCTACAATCATGATTATATAGAAAACTTTTTAAAGATTCAAGATTTCAAGGAGGGAAATGCCTTTTACATTGACATGATTTTCTTTGAGTTGATATATTGTTCACTGGATTCTTGGATCAATGCCTTATTGCTTGTGGCCTCACTTTTTGGATTCTGTCTTGTGTGAAGACCACTTTGAAATCATTCATGTGAACCTTAAAACTAGATTGTGAAGAACTCAAGCTTAGTTGGTTTTTTTCCTTGCTTCAAAGATAAACATTGTACAAAATATTAGCTTGATGAGTTGGTATATTTTTCATATATTTTCCATGCCATTCTTCTGCAAGAAAAGTTGGTCATGGATAATCCAGATCATGTTTCTTTTGGTAGGGCTTTTGCTTCAACTTCTTTTGATAGGGAGCTAGCCATTTTCTGTGGTAATGGATTTATTGGTGCTATTTAAGAGACTTTTGCATGGGTTTTGTAGGATTTAGTGGGGGTTTATGGGATTTTCCTTCTGTTGATTGCATGCTTGATTCACTGTTGTCTTACTCTGGAGACACCTTTGGAGAGGAGAGAGGCTTGAACCTATTCCTAAATGTATGGATTTGGTAAGGATTGTGAGGTACCTTGATTACTCAAATTTCTTTTTCTTTATGAAACTTTCCCAAATCATTTTCGCTATTTTTGGGAAGGGTGTTCTTTAGACAATTCCTTGGTATTCATTGGACAATCCCTAATAAGACACTCTTATCCATGATAATGTGTGCATCTAAAACGAACATGCTCATAATCTAGGGATTGCTTACAAGCATTATCTTAATAATAAATGTCTATGGAGGTTGGAAGAGGATGAAAGATATTCATATAAATGTAGGTCCAAGTATACGATGTGTACCTCCTCTCTTAGTAGCCTTTGATACTTTGACAAAGTTATCGATAACCTCAAGGGTTTTCTCCTCCCAATATTCCTTAGTAAGAGAAGAATTGTACCCAAACTAGGGTAGAAAGTAAATCTTCTTTCTCTGGATTATATTGCTCATTCCAAAATTGCATGAGGACTTTACATTGTTAAAAAAATACAACCCTCCAAAACACCTTGATTTGTCTTCCAAATTAGAGAAAATCACTCTGAAGAATCTTTCTGCCCCTGTATTCAATTCTGTTTGATCATGCAGAGTCCATTTGTTTTAGATCCACCTAATTAAAGACTTTTTAGAAAGCCATACTTCAATGAATTTGCAGATCAAAGTGTGATCTTGTGTATATTGGATATATTCTTCAATCTTGCTAGATTTAACTTCATATTTTGGATTTTGCATTGCTTTTGTTAGACAATGCCCTGGATTTCTGGCTTGCCAATGGAGGTTTTGTTGTGGAACTAAAAACCCCATTTTGCCCACTTGCTCTATGAAAAGGATGTTAAAGATGAGATTGAATAAAAATACCAATATATCCAAAAACATTATGAATTTTTGAAACAATCCAGCTAAAGGAGGGGATCAGAGCTTCCTCTTACAGAATCAAGATTGGACGACAATGTACAAGAAACCTTGACATTGCAAAGTGTAAAATGAGCCATCCATGCTTAGCTCTGAGATAAGGGGCTGTGCCGCTTCCTTTAGCCACATTATTTCAAGAGTTCACAACAATTTTGGATCTATTGGTATTCCCCTTCAATCTCCTAATCTTCAACATTCTTTTCATAGTAGAGCAGCTGGGCGAAGTGGGGTTTATGGTTTCATAGCAAAAAGTCCAATGGGTGCACTCGACAAACTAGAATTCCAGGGTGTTGTCTGCTAAAAGTAGCGTAAGATCTAAAATATGAGGTTAAATCTAGAAGGATTGGAAAAATTATCTAGTATATGCAGCATCACACTCTAATCTACAAATTCATTGGATTATGGCCCTTTGGAAAGTCTCTGATTGGGTGGATCTGAAATACATGGAACTTCCATAGTCAAATAGAATTGGAGCTAGGGGCAAAATGATTATTTAGTCATTTTCTCCTGCTTGTAAGATAGATTAAAGATTTTTGAAGGAGGGCTGTATTTTTTTAGAAATGTAAGGCTTTTCATGAGATTTTGGAAGGAGCAGTTTAATTTGGAGAAGGAAGACTTCTTTGCTTCTTCGGTGTGGGTACAACTCTTTTCTCTTCCCAAGGAACATTGGGAGGAGGAAACTCTTGAAGGCATTAGCAATACTATCGACAACTTTGTCAAAGTATCAGAGGCTACTAAGAGAGGGAAGTATACATCATATGCTCAGATCTGTGTTTTTATGAATATCTCTTAGTCTCTTCCACCCTCCATAGATATTTATTATCAAGTTAGTGTTTGGAAGAAGTCTATAGATTATGAACATGTCCCCTTTAGATGTAGACAATGTCATGAATACAAGCATCTTATTAGGGATTGTTTGATGAATACCAAGGAATTGCCTGAAAAACACCCTTCTTAAATAGAGTAAGATGATTTGGGAGAAATGCTTCAAAGTAGAAGAAATTTGAGTCCTCAAGGTACCTCAAATCTTGACTAGATCTATAGATTTGGAAATAAGTCTGAGCCTCTCTCTTTTTTGAAGGAGTCTCGAAAGCAAGATAACATTCAATAAGTGTGCAATTAACAGAAGGAAATCTCATAAACCCTTATTGAATATTATAGAGCCCATGCAAAAGTCTCTTGAAGAGCGCCAGGAAAATCCATTACCACAGGGAATGGTCAGCTTCATATCGGAAGCTGAAGCAAACACCTTACCATAAGATATGGATTTAGATGATCTACGATTGATTGACTTTGGAGAAGAACGACATGGAAAAGATTTGAAGGACATACCAACTCATCAAGTTAGGATTTTGTACAATGCTTATCTTTGAAGCAAGGAAAAAGACCAACTATGTTTGAGTTCTTCACAGTTGAGCCTTTGGGTTCACACGAAGGATTTGAAGGTGGTCTCCAGGTAGGTCAAAGAAGCCAAAAAACGAAGTTGCAAGAGCAATACGACATTGATCTAAGAAGACAGTGAACAATTAGTCAATTAAGGGAAAATCATGTCAATGCTAGAGGTGTTTCCCCATTTGAAATCTTGAAACTTCCATGGAATTTTTTTTATGTAGTCATGATTGTCATAGTTAGTTTATGATTGCCTATTACTGGTAGGTAACTTGCTAGTCTTAAGAATCTCCTAGATTTTAGTTCTCTTTTGGAAATCCAAACTATATGTAACTCTTTTTGAGTCAGGAAAAGATCTATTTACCTCAAAAATAAATAAATAATAATAATATATATATTACATTAATTAATTTGCATCTTAATACCAATTTTTATATTATTGAAGTCTTTGATATTAATGATGTTTTATATGTTGTTTTCATTTTATAATTATTATACATATAAAAATATTCACAATATATTAATCACAAGACCTTGAACAATATGAAAACTATGATTTAAATTTTCAGATAAATATTTAACTCACGTTTAAAATAAAATCCCTTTATAAATATTGTATAAATTATTATTAATTATTTATTTTAAATTATAATGTAATAATAACGATCTTGTAATAAAAAATAAATTAGACAACAAGTTTCGATGTTATTAGTCCCTGCCATCTGGCAATGGCCAGGGACTATAGTAATCCAAAAGCGTTGCTATAGCATTAGTTTCAATCCGTTCAACTCTGTTATACGGTGATTAGACCAAAGTTTTCAAATGCGCTGTGTTTGCTATTGCCGGGATAACCAAAGTTTTCGAAGTTAATCTGGTTTGCTATCTTATTTGGCCTCTTCCCGAGGCGGAAGAGGCTGGAGCATAGCCTATTTTGCTTTACCCTGTTTATTATTACTGACCGTCAACGGTTTCATATTAATGTTGACATTAGTTTGAATTATTAGCACAATGGTTTGCAGGTTGGCTATTTGAGCATGTTAGCAGGTCTGAGCATATTGGCAGGTGTTGTGCAGCAGGTGCTGCAGGTGTCCATGCATGGCGGAGGTGTCATGTTTTGCTGGCCTCCCTTTCTTGTTTCCCCTTTCGGCTGGCGTGCCTTTGTTTCGTCCCCATTTCACAGCTTTGGGTAGGCAGGTAGGCTGGATCGAGGGTAATACTCTGGCGGGAGTGTTTAATTCGGCTAGTTTCTGGGCTTTCTGGAGTCCCATGCGGGGAGCACTCTGCGCTTTCGTCCCGAAACTCCCCTGTCTCTTAAACACCTTCTGACAGGCATACCCTCAATTCTTGCCTTACTTGTTGCAGATCAGCATAGTCGTGGATCTCCATCATGTGGATCTTCTGGTCGAGGCCATCTCCCCTAAAAAACAGCTCTCTGATACCCGATTCTTCTGTGGCTGCAAAGAGGTCCCGGCTGCTCTGACATGATTGGAAATTTCTACGAATTAGGGCCCTGGAGAGTCAGTGACAGCCCAGATCTCGGCTTGAATCAGAATCCTGCGCCTTGGAATCGTGTGTTTGGGCTACTGTTCTTGGACAATCCTATTGGAAGCGGCTTCAGCATTGCCCCTTCCAAAGAAGACATTCCTACGAACCAGGACGAGGTTGCCAAGGACTTGTATGCTGCCCTACAGGCGTTCTTCGACCTGAATCCCCCGTTTCGCAAACGCCCATTTTATGTAACGGGCGAGAGCTATGGAGGAAAGTATGTTCCTTCCCTGAGCTTGTACATGCTCAACCAGCTGGACAATAATGGGGTATTGCCATTGCGGCTGGATGGACTGACCATCGGCAATGGATTGGTCCACCCCGTCGTGCAGGTGCAATCTCACGCCTCTGTTGCATACGCCGTGGGGCTCATCAATGCTCAAGAAAAGCTCCACCTCGTAACTGTAATCAATGAGGCCACCTGGGGTCACATCTGAAAGTAACTGCATCGTAGGGCCTATTTCGGAAGTAGATGGCCACAAGAACGCCGGTGTCACGACTGGTGCAGCCAAATACGCAGAACTCTCCTTTGGGTGTGGGACATGGTAGTCGACTTTATATGAAGGATCTTGTAGCTCCTGCTGAGATATCTTCTTCCTTCTGGGTTTAAGCTTCTGTCTACCGAAGGATATCATATTGATCTCTGGTAAGTCATCCCCTTCCTTCAACTGCACACGAACCTTAGTCCCTGGAGGGGTGATAAGCTGAGACGGATCAAAGCTTGTGCCCATGACGGCTAGAAAGGAGAAAGAAAGGACCTTGATCAATCATAGTGGACCGTTGACACAGCGAGTACTGATGCTGCGGGTTTAGGGACTTAATCCTACAGGGGATGTAACTTAGCGGGCTGACAGTCAGGGAGGTTAGACTGTTAAACAACCAACAGGGGATGTAGCTTTGCCGGTTAAACAACAGGGCATGGAGCTTAGACGGCCAAACAGCTTATAGGGTTAAACAGCCAAGAGTTTGAACATTTAAGCCAGCAGCTAAGGTAGCAAAAGTAGCAATGGCCTCGACATCGGTTTGGAGAGCGCTGCCATCTGTTTGGGAAGCTAAGACATTTGTGCTAGTTAACCTGCGACGCTGATTTGGTCATTTGTACGTGTTAGCTGCTAATTATTCATTGTGTACACATTTCATTCTATTCAGCATTTTGCATGCAGCGTCCGCTACGTGTAACTTACTTTTGTTGCTATATAATAAAGTTAGGAATGATTTTGTGGTTACCTCGCATCGACTTCAACTGTCCTCGAAACTTTACATCACATCGCTGTTGCAAATTCTTGGTAAGATGCCTGCATCTTCGATGTCATATCTTTTTTCTTTTCTGGCTGGAAAATGTAAGTGGTGGCAAATGTTGTGATCAGTATCTAGGTTTCTTAGGGTTGAATGCAAGTCATTTTTTACATGACTTTATGAGCCTTGTCCATGTAATGTCCACAAGCAATGTGACCCTGTGGGTCGACATTCTTCCTGGTTGCTCCTCTTGTCTTGGATGATGTAGTATGGGCGCATGTTTACAGACTTCAAATATGGATACTCATAGTTCTCTTTCCCTTTTTGGTTGCTTAATTTCAGGAACTCAGTATGTCATATTCAGCTCCTCATTATTATTACAGAGGTCCTTATATGACATTTAGGTCCTTGCAGGAATGAGTGCCCAGGTCCTTGCAGGAATGAGTGCCCGTTTTTCCACTGTGTGCAGGATGGTAGCAATGACTTGATTGCTGCATTGTTGAGATAGATATCATGGTGTGAGGATTCCAGGTGTCTAGGTTTGTTCTCGAGGGAGGTATTAGATCCTAGGGGCAATAGATGGCAAAGTCTTAAAATAATAAAAACAGAGTTTCCTTGCTTTGAATCATACCATTGGTGTATTTCTCTCCTTTTTTACACTGAAATTTGTGAATAGTTGCCTCAACATAAGACCTGTTAGCTTTTATGCTCTAGCTTCTGGATCATAACATTGATGAGAAATATAGAAGGCTGGCCATGACTGTGCACAGGAATTTAGTAGCATTAGGATAGACCATTCAATGATTACGTGATTAGGCAAAGAAAAATAAAAGGTGCCCCATGCTCAACTTCAGAAAATATGTGTTCCCTCAAATTCCAACCAGTGTGAATTTTAAGGGATGCAAATGAAGATTGAACTTTGCAGACATTTCTGTAATCAGTTAGACAATCAGTTTGTAAGAGTCTACCCCTTGTAGGCAAGAGTTTAGAAAAAAGTGTAGAGATGTAAACGAAAGCACTGGAAATTTCTCTCCCTACACTTTGATGGGAGGCTGAAAGTCTTCCAAGTGCCAATCAGTTCTTGGAATTTTGTACTAATATGCTGTCTGGTTCAGCTGTAGCCTATTTTAATTTAACATCTAACAATCCACTGTCCCTAGTAATTTTATGAAGACTTCCTTTACACAGGGACACTAAATCTACATTGAACAGAGAAAGGAGACTGATTTTGGAGGAAAATCTCATGCTATATAAAGCCTGCATACTTCTAATCCATTTGCATTCATCATCTTCAAGATTCCAGTAGCTTTTAAGTTTAGTTTCGAAAGAAGATCTGGGGATCATCATCTTGTACAATTCCCCTGTTTTGTATATTGAAAAAGGGACACCATATCTCCAACTCCAGTCACTGCCATTCTGAGAAAGTGGAACAACTAGTCCGATCTTAGATTTAATTTCTTTTCAAGTTCAAAATAGGCTTCACAAATATTTAAAAGGCGACTTTGTCACTCTCTGGTAGCACCGTAGCTGTTTGCATTTGAGTCACAGTCCTTTGAAGCTATGATCAACATATTCATATGTTTCAAATATCGTATAATGCTTTATCTTTTCAAATCTGTTGACATATATATTTGAAAATTTCTACCAATCACTGATTCCAATATTCAGTAAAACCAAAGCACCCAGTCCACAACTGAACTCTCATTTTTGGTAATATGCAAATAGCATGAAGAACACGAGAACATTTCTATAATTTTACACAACTACTTTCTGTTATTCTAAAGAAACTGGGACATGGATCAACAAGCCAAACATAGTATAATGCTTTACCTCTCATTTTTGTGTATATATGATATATAGCTAATGTAATAAAATCTGCCAAACAATCTTGCTTTTTAAATTGAAAATCATTGAAATTTGTGAATTGCCATGGCCTTCCTGCAATAATTTAGAAGGTTTAAACCCTTAACTTACCATTTGTGTTTTCAGTCTAGTCTACTGTACTCGGTTCTTTACCTTTTTCCTATGTCTGCATAATTTCTATTATGTAACATGACTTTTATATGTCTTCACAAGTCACTGTGATATTATTTTCCACAAGGTTGGGGTCATAAGCTTCCCTTTCTATTCATTCATCATTGCTTGTGCTCCCTCTTTAATCGATACTAATTGACTCTATGATGTTTGCCTCTAAAGTATCCTGAGGAAATTTTAAATTGTTATTCCATTTCTTCTAGGCTATTGTATATAGAGGGATATGAACATTTGTGAATGAATTTTGTGCTTGTAAGTTGTTATTCCATTTCCTCTAGGTTATCTTAAGTAGATGAATAGGAACATTTTAAAATAAATTTTAGATGAGAAGACAGGATGGCTTAATCTCGATTGCACATTTATAAATATTTGGTTCATGACACAGCAAAGATTTCAAGTTTTCAGAAAGTTTTCATTAGTCTTTTGAAGTTGTAGTGATTTAAATCAGGTCAATTTTTACATGACTTTATGAGCCTTGTCCATGTAATATCCACAAGCAATGTGACCCTGTGGTAAGTACTAAGTAGTTCATCGACATAATCCTTAAGGCTTAGATACCATTAGCTCCACAACCTATTTAGTATTTTTTGAACACATGGGCATAAAGTAGAGCACAAAATATGCAAAATGGAGATGTCATTCTGTCTACACGGGTGGGTCACATGACCGATTGCACGTTTATAAATATTTGGTTCATGACACAACAAAGATTTCAAGTTTTCAGAAAGTTTTCATTGGTCTTTTGAAGTTGTAGTGATTTAAATCAAGTCATTTTTTACATGACTTTATGAGCCTTGTCCATGTAATGTCCACAAGCAATGTGACCCTGTGGTAAGTACTAAGTAGTTCATCGACATAATCCTTAAGGCTTAGATACCATTAGCTCCACAACTTATTTAGTATTTTCTGAACACATGGGCATAAAGTAGAGCACAAAATATGCAAAATGGAGATGTCATTCATATCCACTCAAGGAAACATGAGACATTCGACCGCTCACATCAGAATGAATCAAATCAAGTATCCCAGTCGTTCTGCTGTCACTGCTGGGAAAAGGGGATTTGGCAAACTTGCCCATCGCACAACCTCTGCAAGTATCAAAGTGATCAGTACTGAAATCTGGCACACCTGTAGTGATTTCCCGCAATGTCCTCAAGGCTCCATGATACATATGTCCCATGCTGCGGTGCCAAATCTCACACAGCTCAGAACTGCTAGCTTTGCTGTCGGTACTACTGCTCAATGCCAAAAGGGGCTGGAATGCAAACTTGTACACCTTTGCATGGCATACACCTATCACTCTAGCTGAATCAGCTGGAGTGCCCCTGGGATACATCAACACCTGTCCTCCCCTTAACAGTACCTCATATCCTCTGTCCTCCAAAGCTGAGACGGATATGGGGTTCTTCCTCATCCCTGGCACATAAAGAACATCTGACACTTTCAAGGGAGATTTGGACTCCCTCTGAAATGTCAGTGTCCCCACCCCGACTGGTCTAACAACTCTGTCATCACCGAGTACTACCTCTATATCAGTGCCACTCTCTGAAAGCTCTGAGAAGTACTCACGGACTCCTGTCATGTGACGTGAAGCCCCACTGTCCACATACCAGATACCTGAAGATGCTCCGCTAATCGAGGGAAAAGCATGCTCCCTCTGAACTTGTGTGGCAGGTGATCCTGCACTAGAGGACTCACACGTAGTGAACGCAAACTCCCGGTCAAAACGACCTGCAAAGTCCTCAATCTCTACTGAAGCTGCCACGTCCTGGTTCTTCCCCTTCTTCTTCTTCTTCTCCGGACAAACAACTGCATAGTGTCCCATCTTTTGACAATTCCAACACTTCACCTTGGAATAGTCCTTCTGTGTGTTCCCCTGTTTACCTTTACCTTTGCCTTTGCCCCCACCACTACTTGTGGAAGCCTGCTTCTTCCCTTTGCCTTTCTTGCCTCCTGCCATCAGTGCTACATCCTCATCCTGCTCAACTCGCTTGGCTGCCCCAAGCTGACCTTTCCTGATCTCTGTCTGAATGCAATCATCCCAAAACCTTTCCCATGTGGGAAGGGTCTCACGTGCACAAACCCCATCAGCAAAGTTCAATCATGAACGGGGGAAGCCATTCACTGCAATCCACACCAACTCAGTGGGTGGAATGGCCTCTCCAATCGCTGCCAACTCATCTCTCACATTAGTAATCTTTGTGAGATATCCAGCCGCACTATCATTACCCATCTTAATGTTCTTCAGCTTCTCCTTCAGGACCATCTTCTGGTTCTCATTGGTACTCTGGTAGAGATTGGACAATGCTGTCCACATCTCATGGGCATTGCTCTTTCCTCTCACATGAGGAATGCAAAGGTCTTTGATTCCGACTAGAATCAGAGTCTTACCCTTGTTGTTCTTTTTATTATAAGCTGTCAATTGAGTAGCATCAAAGGCACAACAACAGGGTTTTGTGTGGTATGCACCATGATATCCCACACTTCTGCCTCCTCAAAGATACTCTGCATTCTCTCATTCCAAACGCTGTAATTTGTATGCCCATCCAACCTATCCTCCACCCTCAAACCCAATGACATCCTGCTGTCCTAAAACTGAAAAATAGCACTGCTGTAGTAAAGATAAAACTGTTGTTTATGAAAAATCAGCTTGCTGGAATTTTTTGAGTGAAAAATCAGCAGCTGTAATTTTTCCTTTTGCTGTCCCAAACTGTCCTTCAACACTCAATCTATGATATCATGTAGAAATTTCTTATTTCCCACTCCGGTTTTCAGTTTCTCCTTATTTCTCCCATATTGTTAAATGCCCTTTCCCATAACCATACATTTAACAAGCTGGAAAAAATAAATTTGCTCAAAACACAAATTCTGGAAATTTTACAGAATGTTGGAAATTGCAGAAATGAAAATCAGCAGCAACAAACAGCCATTAAAACACATTTAAACACTGAGATTTTTGGTCAATGTGACCCTGGAAAAACCCCCTACAACTCTTGGGGAAAACCAGTTCGAGAGCTCTTCTTTATTTCTGAAAAATTGCCTTTTTATAGTGAGAAATATTCAGCAAAAAATCAGCAAACAAATTTACAACTTATCTCTTTTCCCGTGCCTCACAGCAATCTGGAAATTACAGCAAACAGGACAGCAATAAATGCTGTACATTGTGTACACATTTCATTCTATTCAGCATTTTGCATGCAGCGTCCGCTACGTGTAACTTACTTTTGTTGCTATATAATAAAGTTAGGAATGATTTCGTGGTTACCTCGCCTCGACTTCAACTGTCCTCGAAACTTTACATCACATCGCTGTTGCAAATTCTCGGTAAGATGCCTGCATCTTCGATGTCATATCTTTTTTCTTTTCTGGCTGGAAAATGTAAGTGGTGGAAAATGCTGTGATCAGTATCTAGGTTTCTTACGGTTGAATGCAAGTCATTTTTTACATGACTTTATGAGCCTTGTCCATGTAATGTCCACAAGCAATGTGACCCTGTGGGTCGACATTCTTCCTGGTTGCTCCTCTTGTCTTGGATGACGTAGTATGGGCGCATGTTTACAGACTTCAAATATGGATACTCATAGTTCTCTTTCCCTTTTTGGTTGCTTAATTTCAGGAACTCAGTATGTCATATTCAGCTCCTCATTATTATTACAGAGGTCGTTATATGACATTTAGGTCCTTGCAGGAATGAGTGCCCAGGGCCTTGCAGGAATGGGTGCCCGTTTTTCCACTGTGTGCAGGATGGTAGCAATGACTTGATTGCTGCATTGTTGAGATAGATACCACGGTGTGAGGATTCCAGGTGTCTAGGTTTGTTCTCGAGGGAGGTATTAGATCCTAGGGGCAATAGATGGCAAACTCTTAAGATAATAAAAACAGAGTTTCCTTGCTCTGAATCATACCATTGGTGTATTTCTCTCCTTTTTTACACTGAAATTTGTGAATAGTTGCCTCAACATAAGACCTGTTAGCTTTTATGCTCTAGCTTCTGTATCATAACATTGATGAGAAATATAGAAGGCTGGCCATGACTGTGCACAGGAATTTAGTAGCATTAGGATAGACCATTCAATGATTGCGTGATTAGGCAAAGAAAAATAAAAGGTGCCCCATGCTCAACCTCAGAAAATATGTGTTCCCTCAAATTCCAACCAGTGTGAATTTTAAGAGATGCAAATGAAAATTGAACTTTGCAGACATTTTTGTAATCAGTTAGACAATCAGTTTGTAAGAGTCTACCCCTTGTAGGCAAGAGTTTAGAAAAAAGTGTAGAGATGTAAACGAAAGCACTGGAAATTTCTCTCCCTGCACCTTTATGGGAGGCTGAAAGTCTTCCAAGTGCCAATCAGTTCTTGGAATTTTGTACTAATATGCTGTCTGGTTCAGCTGTAGCCTATTTTAATTTAACATCTAACAATCCACTGTCCCTAGTAATTTTATGAAGACTTCCTTTACATAGGGACACTAAATCTACGTTGAACAGAGAAAGGAGACTGATTTTGGAGGAAAATCTCATGCTATATAAAGCCTGCATACTTCTAATCCATTTGCATTCATCATCTTCAAGATTCCAGTAGCTTTTAAGTTTAGTTTCGAAAGAAGATCTGGGGATCATCGTCTTGTACAATTCTCCTGTTTTGTATATTGAAAAAGGGACACCATATCTCCAACTCCAGTCACTGCCATTCTGAGAAAGGGGAACAACTAGTCCGATATTAGATTTAATTTCTTTTCAAGTTCAAAATAGGCTTCATAAATATTCAAAAGGCGACTTTGTCACTCTCTGGTAGCACCGTAGCTGTTTGCATTTGAGTCACAGTCCTTTGAAGCTATGATCAACATATTCATATGTTTCAAATATCGTATAATGCTTTATCTTTTCAAATTTGTTGACATATATATTTGAAAATTTCTACCAATCACTGATTCCTGGTTGCTCCTCTTGTCTTGGATGACGTAGTATGGGCGCATGTTTACAGACTTCAAATATGGATACTCATAGTTCTCTTTCCCTTTTTGGTTGCTTAATTTCAGGAACTCAGTATGTCATATTCAGCTCCTCATTATTATTACAGAGGTCCTTATATGACATTTAGGTCCTTGCAGGAATGAGTGCCCAGGTCCTTGCAGGAATGAGTGCCCGTTTTTCCACTGTGTGCAGGATGGTAGCAATGACTTGATTGCTGCATTGTTGAGATAGATATCATGGTGTGAGGATTCCAGGTGTCTAGGTTTGTTCTCGAGGGAGGTATTAGATCCTAGGGGCAATAGATGGCAAACTCTTAAAATAATAAAAACAGAGTTTCCTTGCTCTGAATCATACCATTGGTGTATTTCTCTCCTTTTTTACACTGAAATTTGTGAATAGTTGCCTCAACATAAGACCTGTTAGCTTTTATGCTCTAGCTTCTGTATCATAACATTGATGAGAAATATAGAAGGCTGGCCATGACTGTGCACAGGAATTTAGCAGCATTAGGATAGACCATTCAATGATTGCGTGATTAGGCAAAGAAAAATAAAAGGTGCCCCATGCTCAATCTCAGAAAATATGTGTTCCCTCAAATTCCAACCAGTGTGAATTTCAAGGGATGGAAATGAAGATTGAACTTTGCAGACATTTCTGTAATCAGTTAGACAATCAGTTTGTAAGAGTCTACCCCTTGTAGGCAAGAGTTTAGAAAAAAGTGTAGAGATGTAAACGAAAGCACTGGAAATTTCTCTCCCTGCACTTTGATGGGAGGCTGAAAGTCTTCCAAGTGCCAATCAGTTCTTGGAATTTTGTACTAATATGCTGTCTGGTTCAGCTGTAGCCTATTTTAATTTAACATCTAAGAATCCACTGTCCCTAGTAATTTTATGAAGACTTCCTTTACATAGGGACACTAAATCTACGTTGAACAGAGAAAGGAGACTGATTTTGCAGGAAAATCTCATGCTATATAAAGCCTGCATACTTCTAATCCATTTGCATTCATCATCTTCAAGATTCCAGTAGCTTTTAAGTTTAGTTTCGAAAGAAGATCTGGGGATCATCATCTTGTACAATGCTCCTGTTTTGTATATTGAAAAAGGGACACCATATCTCCAACTCCAGTCACTGCCATTCTGAGAAAGGGGAACAGCTAGTCCAATCTTAGATTTAATTTCTTTTCAAGTTCAAAATAGGGTTCACAAATATTCAAAAGGCGACTTTGTCACTCTCTGGTAGCACCATAGCTGTTTGCATTTGAGTCACAGTCCTTTGAAGCTATGATCAACATATTCATAACTCAATGCCTAAGGGAGGGAACGTACTCCAACCTCGTTGAAAATATTGTTCTGTTTCTGTAATCAGTTAGACAATCAGTTTGTAAGAGTCTACCCGTTGTAGGCAAGAGTTTAGAAAAAAGTGTAGAGATGTAAACGAAAGCACTGGAAATTTCTCTCCCTGCACTTAGATGGGAGGCTGAAAGTCTTCCAGGTGCCAATCAGTTCTTGGAATTTTGTACTAATATGCTGTCTGGTTCAGCTGTAGCCTATTTTAATTTAACATCTAACAATCCACTGTCCCTAGTAATTTTATGAAGACTTCCTTTACACAGGGACACTAAATCTACGTTGAACAGAGAAAGGAGACTGATTTTGGAGGAAAATCTCATGCTATATAAGCCTGCATACTTCTAATCTATTTGCATTCATCATCTTCAAGATTCCAGTAGCTTTTAAGTTTAGTTTCGAAAGAAGATCTGGGGATCATCATCTTGTACAATTCTCCTGTCTTGTATATTGAAAAAGGGACGCCATATCTCCAACTCCAGTCACTGCCATTCTGAGAAAGGGGAACAGCTAGTCCGATCTTAGATTTAATTTCTTTTCAAGTTCAAAATAGGCTTCACAAATATTCAAAAGGCAACTTTGTCACTCTCTGGTAGCACCGTAGCTGTTTGCATTTGAGTCACAGTCCTTTGAAGCTATGATCAACATATTCATATGTTTCAAATATCGTATAATGCTTTATCTTTCAAATTTGTTGACATATATATTTGAAAATTTCTACCAATCACTGATTCCAATATTCAGTAAAACCAAAGCACCCAATCCACAACTGAACTCTCATTTTTGGTATTATGCAAATAGCATGAAGAACACGAGAACATTTCTATAATTTTACACAACTACTTTCTGTTATTCTAAAGAAACTGATACATGGATCAACAAGCCAAACATAGTATAATGCTTTACCTCTCATTTTTGTGTATATATGATATATAGCTAATGTAATAAAATCTGCCAAACAATCCTGCTTTTTAAATTGAAAATCACTGAAATTTGTGAATTGCCATGGCCTTCCTGCAATAATTTAGAAGGTTTAAACCCTTAACTTACCATTTGTGTTTTCAGTCTAGTCTACTGTACTCTGTTCTTTACCTTTTTCCTATGTCTGCATAATTTCTATTATGTAACTTGACTTTTATATGTCTTCACAAGTCACTGTGATATTATTTTCCACAAGGTTGGGGTCATAAGCTTCCCTTTCTATTCATTCATCATTGCTTGTGCTCCCTCTTTAATCGATACTAATTGACTCTATGATGTTTGCCTCTAAAGTATCCTGAGGAAATTTTAAATTGTTATTCAGAAAACTCTACTGAGATATCTTCTTCCTTCTGGGTTTAAGCTTTTGTCTACTGAAGGATATCATATTGATCTCTGGTAAGTCATCCCCTTCCTTCAACTGCACACGAACCTTAGTCCCTGGAGGGGTGATAAGCTGAGACGGATCAAAGCTTGTGCCCATGACGGCTAGAAAGGAGAAAGAAAGGAACTTGATCAATCATAGTGGGCCGTTGACACATCGAGTACTGATGCTGCGGGTTTAGGGACTTAATCCTACAGGGGATGTAACTTAGCGGGCTGACAGTCAGGGAGGTTAGACTGTTAAACAGCCAACAGGGGATGTAGCTTTGCCGGTTAAACAGCAGGGCATGGAGCTTAGATGGTCAAACAACTTATAGGGTTAAACAGCCAAGAGTTTGAACATTTAAGCCAGCAGCTAAGGTAGCAAAAGTAGCAATGGCCCCGACATCGGTTTGGAGAGCGCTGCCATCTGTTTGGGAAGCTAAGACATTTGTGCTAGTTAACCTGCGACGCTGATTTGGTCATTTGTACGTGTTAGCTGCTAATTATTCATTGTGTACACATTTCATTCTATTCAGCATTTTGCATGCAGCGTCCGCTACGTGTAACTTACTTTTGTTGCTATATAATAAAGTTAGGAATGATTTCGTGGTTACCTCGCATCGACTTCAACTGTCCTCGAAACTTTACATCACATCGCTATTGCAAATTCTCGGTAAGATGCCTGCATCTTCGATGTCATATCTTTTTTCTTTTCTGGCTGGAAAATGTAAGTGGTGGCAAACGCTGTGATCAGTATCTAGGTTTCTTACGGTTGAATGCAAGTCATTTTTTACATGACTTTATGAGCCTTGTCCATGTAATGTCCACAAGCAATGTGACCCTGTGGGTCGACATTCTTCCTGGTTGCTCCTCTTGTCTTGGATGACGTAGTATGGGCGCATGTTTACAGACTTCAAATATGGATACTCATAGTTCTCTTTCCCTTTTTGGTTGCTTAATTTCAGGAACTCAGTATGTCATATTCAGCTCCTCATTATTATTACAGAGGTCCTTATATGACATTTAGGTCCTTGCAGGAATGAGTGCCCAGGTCCTTGCAGCAATGAGTGCCCGTTTTTCCACTGTGTGCAGGATGGTAGCAATGACTTGATTGCTGCATTGTTGAGATAGATACCACGGTGTGAGGATTCCAGGTGTCTAGGTTTGTTCTCGAGGGAGGTATTAGATCCTAGGGGCAATAGATGGCAAACTCTTAAAATAATAAAAACAGAGTTTCCTTGCTCTGAATCATACCATTGGTGTATTTCTCTCCTTTTTTACACTGAAATTTGTGAATAGTTGCCTCAACATAAGACCTGTTAGCTTTTATGCCCTAGCTTCTGTATCATAACATTGATGAGAAATATAGAAGGCTGGCCATGACTGTGCACAGGAATTTAGCAGCATTAGGATAGACCATTCAATGATTGCGTGATTAGGCAAAGAAAAATAAAAGGTGCCCCATGCTCAACCTCAGAAAATATGTGTTCCCCCAAATTCCAACCAGTGTGAATTTTAAGAGATGCAAATGAAGATTGAACTTTGCAGACATTTCTGTAATCAGTTAGACAATCAGTTTGTAAGAGTCTACCCCTTGTAGGCAAGAGTTTAGAAAAAAGTGTAGAGATGTAAACGAAAGCACTGGAAATTTCTCTCCCTGCACCTTGATGGGAGGTTGAAAGTCTTCCAAGTGCCAATCAGTTCTTGGAATTTTGTACTAATATGCTGTCAGGTTCAGCTGTAGCCTATTTTAATTTAACATCTAACAATCCACTGTCCCTAGTAATTTTATGAAGACTTCCTTTACATAGGGACACTAAATCTACGTTGAACAGAGAAAGGAGACTGATTTTGGAGGAAAATCTCATGCTATATAAAGCCTGCAAACTTCTAATCCATTTGCATTCATCATCTTCAAGATTCCAGTAGCTTTTAAGTTTAGTTTCGAAAGAAGATCTGGGGATCATCGTCTTGTACAATTCTCCTGTTTTGTATATTGAAAAAGGGACACCATATCTCCAACTCCAGTCACTGCCATTCTGAGAAAGGGGAACAGCTAGTCCGATCTTAGATTTAATTTCTTTTCAAGTTCAAAATAGGCTTCACAAATATTCAAAAGGCGACTTTGTCACTCTCTGGTAGCACCGTAGCTGTTTGCATTTGAGTCACAGTCCTTTGAAGCTATGATCAACATATTCATATGTTTCAAATATCGTATAATGCTTTATCTTTTGAAATTTGTTGACATATATATTTGAAAATTTATACCAATCATTGATTCCTGGTTGCTCCTCTTATCTTGGATGACGTAGTATGGGCGCATGTTTACAGACTTCAAATATGGATACTCATAGTTCTCTTTCCCTTTTTGGTTGCTTAATTTCAGGAACTCAGTATGTCATATTCAGCTCCTCATTATTATTACAGAGGTCCTTATATGACATTTAGGTCCTTGCAGGAATGAGTGCCCAGGTCCTTGCAGGAATGAGTGCCCGTTTTTCCACTGTGTGCAGGATGGTAGCAATGACTTGATTGCTGCATTGTTGAGATAGATATCATGGTGTGAGGATTCCAGGTGTCTAGGTTTGTTCTCGTGGGAGGTATTAGATCCTAGGGGCAATAGATGGCAAACTCTTAAAATAATAAAAACAGAGTTTCCTTGCTCTGAATCATACCATTGGTGTATTTCTCTCCTTTTTTACACTGAAATTTGTGAATAGTTGCCTCAACATAAGACCTGTTAGCTTTTATGCTCTAGCTTCTGTATCATAACATTGATGAGAAATATAGAAGGCTGGCCATGAATGTGCACAGGAATTTAGCAGCATTAGGATAGACCATTCAATGATTGCGTGATTAGGCAAAGAAAAATAAAAGGTGCCCCATGCTCAATCTCAGAAAATATGTGTTCCCTCAAATTCCAACTAGTGTGAATTTTAAGGGATGCAAATGAAGATTGAACTTTGCAGACATTTCTGTAATCAGTTAGACAATCAGTTTGTAAGAGTCTACCCCTTGTAGGCAAGAGTTTAGAAAAAAGTGTAGAGATGTAAATGAAAGCACTGGAAATCTCTCCCTGCACTTTGATGGGAGGCTGAAAGTCTTCCAAGTGCCAATCAGTTCTTGGAATTTTGTACTAATATGCTGTCTGGTTCAGCTGTAGCCTATTTTAATTTAACATCTAAGAATCCACTGTCCCTAGTAATTTTATGAAGACTTCCTTTACATAGGGACACTAAATCTACGTTGAACAGAGAAAGGAGACTGATTTTGGAGGAAAATCTCATGCTATATAAAGCCTGCATACTTCTAATCCATTTGCATTCATCATCTTCAAGATTCCAGTAGCTTTTAAGTTTAGTTTCGAAAGAAGATCTGGGTATCATCATCTTGTACAATTCTCCTGTTTTGTATATTGAAAAAGGGACACCATATCTCCAACTCCAGTCACTGCCATTCTGAGAAAGGGGAACAGCTAGTCCAATCTTAGATTTAATTTCTTTTCAAGTTCAAAATAGGCTTCACAAATATTCAAAAGGCGACTTTGTCACTCTCTGGTAGCACCGTAGCTTTTTGCATTTGAGTCACAGTCCTTTGAAGCTATGATCAACATATTCATAACTCAATGCCTAAGGGAGGGAACATACTCCAACCTCGTTGAAAATATTGTTCTGTTTCTGTAATCAGTTAGACAATCAGTTTGTAAGAGTCTACCCCTTGTAGGCAAGAGTTTAGAAAAAAGTGTAGAGATGTAAACGAAAGCGCTGGAAATTTCTCTCCCTGCACTTTGATGGGAGGCTGAAAGTCTTCCAGGTGCCAATCAGTTCTTGGAATTTTGTACTAATATGCTGTCTGGTTCAGCTGTAGCCTATTTTAATTTAACATCTAACAATCCACTGTCCCTAGTAATTATATGAAGACTTCCTTTACACAGGGACACTAAATCTACGTTGAACAGAGAAAGGAGACTGATTTTGGAGGAAAATCTCATGCTATATAAGCCTGCATACTTCTAATCTATTTGCATTCATCATCTTCAAGATTCCAGTAGCTTTTAAGTTTAGTTTCGAAAGAAGATCTGGGGATCATCATCTTGTACAATTCTCCTGTTTTGTATATTGAAAAAGGGACACCATATCTCCAACTCTAGTCACTGCCATTCTGAGAATGGGGAACAGCTAGTCCGATCTTAGATTTAATTTCTTTTCAAGTTCAAAATAGGCTTCACAAATATTCAAAAGGCGACTTGGTCACTCTCTGGTAGCACCGTAGCTGTTTGCATTTGAGTCACAGTCCTTTGAAGCTATGATCAACATATTCATATGTTTCAAATATCGTATAATGCTTTATCTTTCAAATTTGTTGACATATATATTTGAAAATTTCTACCAATCACTGTTTCCAATATTCAGTAAAACCAAAGCATGCAATCCACAACTGAACTCTCATTTTTGGTAATATGCAAATAGCATGAAGAACACGAGAACATTTCTATAATTTTACACAACTACTTTCTGTTATTCTAAAGAAACTGATACATGGATCAACAAGCCAAACATAGTATAATGCTTTACCTCTCATTTTTGTGTATATATGATATATAGCTAATGTAATAAAATCTGCCAAACAATCCTGCTTTTTAAATTGAAAATCACTGAAATTTGTGAATTGCCATGGCCTTCCTGCAATAATTTAGAAGGTTTAAACCCTTAACTTACCATTTGTGTTTTCAGTCTAGTCTACTGTACTCGGTTCTTTACCTTTTTCCAATGTCTGCATAATTTCTATTATGTAACATGACTTTTGTATGTCTTCACAAGTCACTGTGATATTATTTTCCACAAGGTTGGGGTCATAAGCTTCCCTTTCTATTCATTCATCATTGCTTGTGCTCCCTCTTTAATCGATACTAATTGACTCTATGATGTTTGCCTCTAAAGTATCCTGAGGAAATTTTAAATTGTTATTCCATTTCTTCTAGGCTATTGTATATAGAGGGATATGAACATTTGTGAATGAATTTTGTGCTTGTAAGTTGTTATTCCATTTCCTCTAGGTTATCTTAAGTAGATGAATAGGAACATTTTAAAATAAATTTTAGATGAGAAGACAAGATGGCTTAATCTCGATTGCACGTTTATAAATATTTGGTTCATGACACAGCAAAGATTTAAAGTTTTCAGAAAGTTTTCATTGGTCTTATTGAAGTTGTAGTGATTTAAATCAGGTCAATTTTTACATGACTTTATGAGCCTTGTCCATGTAATGTCCACAAGCAATGTGACCCTGTGGTAAGTACTAAGTAGTTCATCGACATAATCCTTAAGGCTTAGATACCATTAGCTCCACAACCTATTTAGTATTTTCTGAACACATGGGCATAAAGTAGAGCACAAAATATGCAAAATGGAGATGTCATTCTGTCTATACGGGTGGGTCACATGACCGATTGCACGTTTATAAATATTTGGTTCATGACACTGCAAAGATTTCAAGTTTTCAGAAAGTTTTCATTGGTCTTTTGAAGTTGTATTGATTTAAATCAAGTCATTTTTTACATGACTTTATGAGCCTTGTCCATGTAATGTCCACAAGCAATATGACCCTGTGGTAAGTACTAAGTAATTCATCGACATAATCCTTAAGGCTTAGATACCATTAGCTCCACAACTTATTTAGTATTTTCTGAACACATGGGCATAAAGTAGAGCACAAAATATGCAAAATGGAGATGTCATTCTGTCTACACGGGTGGGTCACATGACCAGTCTTCACACTTTACCTCTCATTTTTGTGTATTTTTGAAGTTGTAGTGATTTAAATCAGGTCATTTTTTACATGACTTTATGAATACGCTTCTTTTGCTAAAGCTTTAAAGAAAGTTCCCCATTCTTCCCCTCTCTCACACAAGTGGAAGAAAATCAAATAGGTAAAGAAAATAGAAAGAGATGGTAGCAAATCTTTCTCTAGGATATCTCTTTTAACTCAATGTTTAAAGGAGGGAACATACTCCAACCTCGTTGAAAATATTGTTCTGTTTCTCTAATCAGTTACGCAATCAGTTTGTAAGAGTCTACTCCTTGTAGGCAAGAGTTTAGAAAAAAGTGTAGAGATGTAAACGAAAGCACTGGAAATTTCTCTCCCTGCACTTTGATGGGAGGCTGAAAGTCTTCCAAGTGCCAATCAGTTCTTGGAATTTTGTACTAATATGCTGTCTGGTTCCGCTGTAGCCTATTTTAATTTAACATCTAACAATCCACTGTCCCTAGTAATTTTATGTCACTACATGTACTCAATTGAATGCATGGTTTGTACATTTAGTATAACCTGCAATTTGCTCTATTGCAGTGCTTTATTTAACATGCACACAGAAGCTTCAGCCAATGACCCACTGCAGGATTTAAATACTGCTCCTTGGGTCCATCAATTCCTTAAACTTGTTTAATCTGTAGGTAGTTAACTCCACAAATCATGTTTCCTGAAGCATAAACTCTCCCTTTAATCCGTAGCTCACTACATGTACTCAATTGAATGCATGGTTTGTACATTTAGTATAACCTGCAATTTGCTCTATTGCAGTGCTTTATTCATAAACATGGGTGCCATCCATTAAGGTTACTGATCCTACCCAGGAGTGTAAAGTGCCTAGGCACAGTCTGTTCTTGGTGTGGACCCACGAGCTGGTCCATAAGTATCTGTGATCTACTATGCCCTGACAGATGCTTGATGTTAGCACTAAATGCAGGTTAGAATGCCATCTTAAATTAGAAGTGCACCTAACAGTCTGCAATTATTCAAATGTACGGTCTACCAGAAGAAGAAAAAAAACAAATATGTGCAACAATCCCTCCCTCTCTCACTGATGTCAAATGCTATGAATTGGCCCCTGCATCATTTTTCTTGCTTTTTGTGGCAGACTGTTGAGCAAATAGTGGCATTGATTGAGAGGAAGCATTATTTTCTAGTTTGTAGGTAGGAGGGAAATTCTGGAATCTGTTTCCATCATATGTGCTTGAACTCTGATTCCTTCAGCTTTTGCAAACAGAGATGATATTAAATGCACAATCATTATAATCAAGTAGTACATTTCATGAGCATCACCAATAATACATAACAGGATACTGATTTAAAAATCTGTTACACCAGCTGTACACTGTGCAACTTGTGTAATGAACTGTGTATATTCAATACTTTAATGTCATATCAACGCTGCAATGACATCTTCATGTTTATGCAATTTATGTGTAACTGTTTTAGTCATGTATCCTAAACTTCTCATGACATTGAATCTATTCCTGAACTTTGATGGACCACTACTAACTTGTGGGTGGCTAAGATTCTCCATCATTTTCAGTGGCTTCCTCATGCTGAACATCTAGTTGATTTGTTTGAGGTTCTCAAGTTGTCATGCGAAACGGCTCATCCTGTTCATTATGTTCCCATCATATGGGAGCATGGTTTGTACATTTAGTATAACCTGCAATAGAGCATGGGAGCATGGTTTGTACATTTAGTATAACCTGCAATTTGCTCTATTGCAGTGCTTTATTCATAAACATGGGTGCCATCCATTAAGGTTACTGATCCTACCCAGGAGTGTAAAGTTATGGAATCTGTTTCCATCATATGTGCTTGAAGTAGTAGATTTCATGAACATCACCAATAATAGATAACAGGATACTGATTTAAAAATCTGTTACACCTGCTGTACACTGTACAGTACTCATACGTTTATAAACAGTAGCTTTTGACACCAGTTAATCCTATCAGCAAACTGTGCATTTGGCCAATTCAACTTACAAGATCATCTGTTTCCTTCCTGCCTCAGCAAACACCCTAACAATGCCCTTCAATTCTCAGATTACACCTTGCTGTTTAGCCAGAGGTGCCCTAATAGGCCTTGCTGCCCAGATCAGACTTCAGAAAGGATTTCGCTGCCACATTTGACCCTCAGAAGGATCTGCTGCCAAGATTGATACCTTAGCAAGGGTATGCTGCCCAATTTGACCTTCAGAAGGGATCCACTGCTACAAATAACACTGCAGGGGTAGTCCGTGGTTGACAACAGAGCTTCAATGGGAGCCCATGCTGTCACTATTGTATGATATCTGTCAATAGTCAACCTTTGTGTAACTTCTGCCTGTACACAATTTGAATTGTCAGCGCTTTCCTGCTCAAGGCAGGGACTTGCTGCCATGCAGCACCCCTTGTTTATATATAATATATAACAATTACCATTTCAAATTAAATGGGCAACGATAAACTAATTACCACTTAAAGGGGTGAGAATAAAAGCATTCATGTGACCTTCAAGCTTTATACTATCTAGTGTTTGGTTATATGTTTTACGTGTACATGTGGCATCACCTTATGAATACTATGTTTTATAATTTTGAATATTATATCTGGATTTGGGTTGTGAAACTCGATTGCATTATATAGGATTGTTGTGTTATATGATGTTTGCTAGCATTGTGTGTATCATTATATTTAAATTTCATGCATTTTTTCACATGTGATGTTGTTTTATCTTTCCATTTTTTGGGTTAATTAGAATAGGGAGAAATTGTATTAAGATTGTTGAAGTAGAGTTATAAGCAAGCATGTAAAAAGAGGTGATGTAATAATAAAATAAATTTTGTAACTTTTACATACCATATATATAAAAGTTTACCATTATTAATATTATATAATTAATTTATGTGGGTATGTTGTTTAAGGAAGATTTTAAATGAAAATAATTTTTAAAAACATATAATCTAATTAAAATATTTTAGCTAGCAATTTCCTATTATCTTTCAATAAAGTGAAGAGAGGTTTGTTCACCTACTTCTATGACTTTGCAATGATGAATAATCTCTTTTTCTTTGGGGTGACCTTTAGCTATGTTCATGGATATTTGATGATTTAAAACATTTGATAGTGGTCATAAGCTAGTAGCCAAATTACATAGCATGCTACATTCTCCATTACCCACATTCATTTTTTGCTTTTGTTGAACAAGGAGGTTCATGAAATTTACATTAAGTGGCACAATGGTATCCATTATCATGAGTATTGATGGAAATTAAATGAGGAGCTATATTGTTACCTTGGAGAGTTTCCTCATGTTCACAAAGGATCTTTTTGATCTCTGGAATTCATATGGGTTGAACCTTTCATTATTGTGCTTGCAAATAACACAACAGAGATAAGGAAAAATCATCTACAGTGGGTTGAGAGAAGATAGAATTGACCAAAGCATTGGATGAGACTTTAAATCTTGCTATTAATGAATTTGACCCAAAACTTGCTAGAACATGAACTGAAAGGCTTAAAGAAGCATGCATTTATGTAGGCTGGAAATTTCACCCATTTTTTTTTTCTTTAAACTTAGCTTAAATAATTGACATAATTTAATAAATCACAACATAAATAGACCCTTTTTATTGTTTTTCAAATACATCCATCTATAGACATGTCCTCTTTTTCTCACATGAACATTCTTACAATGTTATTAATAAATGCCTCAATATCAAAAGAACTTTCAGAAGTGATAACGCTAATATTCAATGTACATTTTCCCTAAAATTTTTCTGAAACAATTTACAATAAAGGCAATGTTCAACCAAATGAGTGTAGAATCTTCAATGTAAGCTGGTCGTGGTCCTCGTACTTAGCTTGAAGTAGCTCTAGTGACCAAATTTTCCATAGATCCTAACACACTAGATTGAAGTTGATGATCCCCACTTGATTGTCCACCCTACAATGCAAAGGTACTCTTCTCCCTGTTGGCCCCTTGAGTTGCGGTGGGGTTGTAGGAAGGAGAAGAGACCCAACTAGATGATAGGAATTCAACTGTTGTCTTGATCTTCTTAGATCAACCTATTCCTATTCACCACACTATTGAACAACTACTCAAGATCACAATTCATGGCCATCAAGGACTTGCAGAACGTCATCTCAAAGCTTTTGTATAGCCGCGCACGCTCCTCAGAACGAGACCAATCCTCTCAGCAGGGCATCTCTTCAAAGATCGACTATATCAGCACCTGTCTCTCCTTGCTGGAAATGAAGGTCGGTAATAAGCCTGGCATAGCCCAGACCTTGGTTCGCGGAGTTTCAGCCAGTGCGCTTGTACAGGCCACGCCTCACTTTTTTAGGGCTGCCTGCAACATATGGTCCGGCTTTCGAAACTCCATGAAGGGAAATCCATATCGCCGTGATTCTTGATTGAGGGTTAGTTCGCTACTCTAACCTGATGATTTTTTAATCAATTTTTTGCAGAGCTTATTTTCAGGGTCATGTCTTGTTTCATTACTTCTCAGTGTTTTAGGTCTGTTGAATATAGTTATATGGGATGCATATTCCATTTACATTTGGATTACCATGCCACAAAATTAATTTGTTCTGAAGGAATGACAGGCAGAGTAGCTTTGTGTGTTTTGAAAAGAGCTTTCTGTGGGCTCTCATCACTTGTAAAACATTAATCACTTCCACACATATGCTACCCTACTTTTAACGACATTGCTGGATTTAGCTGGTTTGAGGAATTTGGACTTCCTTAATCGTGGCTTCAGAAGGCTATTATGATGTCAAACATAAGCTATTTATTTCAATTTCTAATTTGAAGGTATCTATGTTGGAAACTGGAGGAGTAGAAAAAAAATGTGCTACTTGCTCAGCTTAGGGAGGAGAAGTGTTTATGTGGGAATGAAAGAAAAGCCCTAATTTAGGTTAACTCGGGGAAGGGGTGAGTTCTTGTTGACTTCCTTGTGCTTTACTCTGCCTTGGCATATTCAGAAAACTCTACTTATATTATTTGCAATGTAAATAAATCCTATAAAGGAAATAATAATTGCTCGAAAGTGTGAGGAGTATCGACCACCCAACTGTCTATTAATGGGAATCGCTGAGCATTAAGTTCAGTACTCACCCAGGGTCATGCTGGGGAGTCATGCCAGTTATACTCACTACCATTTAATCTCGGATTTGATATGTCATATTTTGGATGGGTTGGCTATCTCTGCGGATGACAGAATCTTTAGTTTCACAACGTTCAATGCACTCGACTTATTACATACCTTGATGGTACTGGGTTACACACGACATAAATTAGGTCATAGATCATCCCACCTTATCCAGATAGTAGAATGTACTTAAACTTTTTCATTCCAAACAGATGGATATATATTTCTTAATAAATTAGTTTTTCTGTTACTGGCTTTTGCAAGTATATCTATATAACTGGCTATGTGTTATGAGCAACTTTGAGCATTGGGATAGAGAAACATTATCCCATATTTTCTTAACAGATTTGAGTTTTGGGATAGAGAAACATTATCCCATATTTTCTTAACAGCTGAGAGTTAGAGTAATTATCTAAAAGTTTGAGAGGTCAAGATTTGGGGGAGGAAACCAAATCTTTATGGGAATTAGAGGTATTTGATTGTGTAAATTTTCCTTTTTGGATGAGTTTTATTTTCAGCAACCATCATCAAGGAGGAAAGTTTGTTTGATATTTATGTTTTTGTGGATTTATTTTTATTTAATATCTTTTCAACATTTTTGGATCAACAATATTCTTTCATTTTCTTTGGATGGCTGATTGGCATATTTTTAATCCACACATTTAGATTCTTTGGATGGCTGATTGGCATATTTTTAATCCACTTATTTAGATAAAGTTACTTGTATAATTTTTAGCTTTTTAGTTAAGGTTAATGAGCTTTGTTTGTTTGGGGTAGTTCAATTGGCAATGGCAGTGGAAATGAAGTCTTACCGTCTAACCCAATCGGAAGTCTTAGTTTCAAAAATCTTGTCCTATTCTCGATCGGGGTGAGAAGTTGAACATGATAAAGATGTAGTCTTACCAAACTTACAAATAATGAACTTTGTTTGTTTGTATGTATTTTTCTGTGTATTCATATGTATAAGAACGAATATCCTATACATGCCCTAGTCATTGGTGGAATCAATATAATAAAAAATGGAATTTTCAGATTTGGAATCAATTTTTTTCATGAAAAATCAATTATTTTATTTATTTATTATTATTATTATTTTTTTTTTCTCTAATAAATTTTGATTTATATTAATTTTAACAGATATTTCGATAATATTAAAAGAATTAGTTTAATTTATCTAAAATCGGTCATGCACGGACTAATTTAATTTCAACACATATTTTGATAATATTAAAAAAATGATTTTAATCTATCTGAAATATATTATACAGGGATTATTTGAATACTAAAATCTATAGAAATGTATATATTCTATATTTCTTTGGATTCAAATTAATGATCTTTTTGGGAAAAATACATATTTTTAATCATTAAATCTATTTAATTAAAAAGTATATATAACAAACAAATTAAAAACAAAAATTGAAAAAAATACCTACTCTTCTTAAAAAATGTTATATATAAATAATTTTAATCAATAAATACAAATTTATTGAAATAAATAAATCCACTATTGTTATTTTTTGCAAATCTATAATTCTATATCCATAATAATGAAAGTGTTAGTGACTCGATCATCTTTTTGGGAAAATGAGTAGCAAACCTATAATTCTATATCCATAATAATGAAAGTGTTAGTGACTCGATCATCTTTTTGGGAAAATGAGCAAAATGACATTGATACTTCCAAGTCTATTAAGTTGATGGCTACTATTACAAAAGGTTCCAAATCGTTATAAAAATGTTCGACAGAGCATAATGTTTACATTTATGATCACAAAATATGAGTGAGGTTGTATTTGTGTTTACATCTATGTAGTACTACATATTAAATGTGGCAAAGCAAAAAGCATAAAGCAAGTAGTATTAAATGTGGGAAAGCAAAAAACATAAAGTAAGTAGTAGATATGATTTATATTTACTTATATAAGTAAATAATTCTTTTTAAATTAGAAATAATTATATATATAATTAAGAGTTCAAAAAAAAATCCATGAATACGATTTTTATGACACTGTCATGTTGTTTATTATATATATATATATATATTTTGGTAAATAATTTTTTTTTATTAATTAAAAATAATTATATATGGTGAGGATTTTTTTAAAAATAAATAAATATTAGTAGTTTTTTTTTGATATTTAGGCCGATAGGCCTTCCTTTGAAAGAGACTTTCGTCGTCTTTTTGTTTCTAACACTGACACCTGGTGTCCACATTCAGCGGGCATAAAGCCCCTAGGATTCGATCCCCTCTTCTCGCTCCATCGTTTCAATTCCCTTTGCAACGGCTTCGTTCGCATAAGCAGCATGAATTCCCGTAATTTTTTCGATGTTTTCGTTATGGCTAAGGGGAGTAGGCGGCGGTGGACAGTGGAAAGGGATATGGCACAGCGGGAACAATGCAATACCCCTGAAAGCGATAGGCATACCATTATTAAATTGGAGGGTAAACACCCTTTTCTTTGGCACGACCATTGGCCTGTTCTTGATTATGCCAGAGTCTTTGAATGCCTGGTTCTTGTTGATAATTTGTCCGCCGAAGTGTCCAGAGTTGTATCCAAGCTAAAGAGCTTAAGCTCTCGAACTGGAATTGATCAGAATAAAATCAGAATGAGCCCATTCATATCTCAACCCAAATATGTGGTGGTTCATATGAGAATTGAGAAAGACTGGATGATCCATTGCAAGAAGCTTGAGATGAGGTCCAGAGCTAGAAATGGCAAGGACTGAAAATTTGCAGTAGTAAGGAGGAAATAATGAAGAGGGTTGCTCACATTCCTGGACTGGAGAAGCCCTCTGTTGTTTATCTGGCTGTTGCCGACGATCTTTTAGAAGACAGGGCGCTGTTAGAGGGATGGAGTGACTTCTTAGCCCCTTACGAAAAGAAGAAACTGGGTGTGTTGGATATCTACTCAAAGTATCCCTATCTCATTCAATCTGCAATTGACTATGAAGTATCCCTGCAGGCTTATACATTTGAGGGGAATAGCTTTTCTACATTTTCGAGTCTCATAGTGTTGCAGAGGACCTTGAGAATGGATAGGGCAGAGGATTGTGAAGGTTCAACTGTGGCTTCTTATGCTTACAACATTGAAGGCCCTGCAGGAGGACCTAAAAGATGGGCAACCAACATGTCGGATTTGAGCCTTGCTGCTATTAGCTATGGATCTAATGAGGTCTCTTGCCAGTGAAAGACTAGAACCAGATTGTTCAATTTTAAGCAGATTCAGGCTTGAATCTCAACAAGGTGATTTTCTGTAACATTATTTTGTGAGCTGTATGCTACAAAGAATTTGCTTGGTCAATACCTCTTGTAGAGGCTACAGTTTATGTGCATCTTGTATGATTCTTCCTCACGATCATGCTCTTCAAATATGATCTAATAGCTTTTTAACAGAGAATGGGAGATTAATGGTGCCTCAATACCAATTGGTGTTGTTCAAAACAAATTGTTATATACTATTGTTAAATTGGGTCTATATTTATTTCAGAATTAATGAAGTTTGTTCTTGAAGATGTTTATTCTAAGAGACTATTTTGGATATTTGGCAATTGCATATACAAAATTAGATGGTTTGACTCTAAAACTATAACGAACGAGGACGCTAGCCTGTCTTTCCAATGCATCTGGCTATTTCTGGTTGTAATAGAAAGGGATTGATTTTCCTGTCATCACAGAGTTGAGCAGAGACTATAAGTGAATCTTTTTTTCCTGTAAAAGCGGCCGAAAACAAGTTCATGGAGAAAAGTTTAAACAACGCTGTCATTAACTGTGTTGTAGAGCAGATCACACTGTATTTTTTTATTATAAATGCCGGACAACCTCAAGGTTCTCAGCTTCAGAGTGGACAAGTCCTGAAGCCCCAAAATTTTTTAGGAGATGGAAATGCATCACAATGTGATGTTGAATTCTTGTCTGTGAAAAGAATATGTATACATAGTTTTTAGAATAAACTTACTCGAGAACTATACCCTACTTTTATGTTGAACCATTTTAGTTTATATTTGTATTAATCATAATACCTCTAGCGTAGCATGTGTCAAACCGTTATACTTGTTTCCAATGATCCATAACAAAATAGAAATTACAGATCCTAAACAAAGATATTCAATTGGTACAAATGATGTGCAGGCATTGCAAAGTTCCATCTTCCAAATGGCTGTTTGATTATTTTTCCAAACAAAAGTATCTTATGCACTGCAGTGTCCACCTTCTTAAGAGCAGATAAATAATTCCAATTTGCAATCACAAAGGATGATCCATTTTTATGTTGCCTTCCCATGTCATGACTGGCTGCTTCATCATCCCCAAGAATTTTTAGTAGATGGCAATGCATCTCAATGTGCTCTGGAAATCTCTTCTGTGGAACGAATATGCATACAGTTTTTAGACTAGATCAAGACCCTACTACAGAACAATACCCTACTTTTACGTTGAATCATTTTAGTTTACACACGCATTAATCATAATAACTATGGTGTAGCTTGTGTCAAACTCTTATACTTGTTTCCATCTTCCAAATGCCTATTTGATTATTTAATTCCAAACAAAAGTATCTTATGAACTGCAATGTCCATCTTCACAAAGGCACATACAGCAAATCATAGCTGTAGGTTATGATATCTTTACTGTGTGCATATGGATGCCTAAGTATTTTCAGTTGAAAAGCAAAGCTACATACTAATTCTCCATGGCTTAACAAAGATGTTTCTTCAAATGTATCTAGCTTAGAAAAACCTAGTATTTGAAAACTACTTAACTAAAATCTTTCCCTCGCCTCTGGTGAAACTGTCATTGAAATTTGCTGTTCAATACTGGAAAACTAAGAGCATTTCTTGGTTATTTAAACCACAAGGGGAACTGACACATATGGTGGAAATGCGGATCAAAGTGGAAGAATGATACATTGCCTTGCAAATGCTTTCAGCATTAACTACTTGTGTGCTGATTAATTCTTTAAAGTTTCTTCAGTTTTTCAGCTTAGAGTTCATGTTTGCTCTGTTTTACCAATTTTTTTAGCTTTGGGCTTTTGAAAAGTTGCACCTCAGGATCTATGTTTGCTCATTACCAATCCGTTAGCTTTGTTACTGATTTCTGTAAGGAGATGCTAACTTTTGTCACCTGTTACAACTGAGATCTACCTCTAAGCTACAGGCCAAGTGGCCCATCATTTTTTTTTCTATGTTAATATAAGCTGGGTTTTTGATGATTGTAATAACTTTTGTTTCTCTTCTGTGGGAAACTTTGTGCAGGAGTTCAAACGGTGTATATAAATAGAAAGATGCAGAAAGTGACAGTCACGGGATATTTGAAGCCGAACAAGGTACTGAAAAATGTGAAAGGCACTGGGAAGCGTGCAGAACTGTGGCCATACATGCCATACAGCTCGGTTACCCAACCTTTCTCTACTCAGAATTATGACAAGAAAGCCCCTGCTGGGTTTGTGAGGAAAGAGAGCTTCAACACCAGTTCTGTCTCCAACCGCCAAGATGATCAGTACACTACTAACATGTTTAGTGAAGAATTTCTGCTATTCTCTTGTAATCTATAGGCCCCCAAAGCTCCTCGTAGAGGAGAATATTTGCAGGATGTTAATATTGTTGTAAGTTTGTAGTAGATGTGGAATGACTAACTTTTGTGTTGCTTCTCATCTTCAACAACAAGAGTTTCTGTGGTGAATGAAGGGCTTACATCCTGTAAGCAAAATCCATGTCTTGCCTTGTGAAGCAGCGCTCCTTTCGTCGTCCTTTTGTTTCTAACGCTGACACCTGGTGTCCACATTCAGCGGGCATAGAGCCCCTAGGATTCGATCGCCTCTTCTCGCTCCATCGTTTCAATTCCCTCTGCAACGGCTTCGTTCGCATAAGCAGCATGAATTCCCGTAATTTTTCCGATGTTTTCGTTGTGGCTAAGTGGAGTGGGCGGCGGTGGATAGCGGAAAGGGATATGGCACAGCTGGAACAATGCAATACCCCTGAAAGCGATCGTCATACCGTTATTAAATTGGAGGTTAAACACCCTTTTCTTTGGCACGACCATTGGCCTGTTCTTGATTATGCCAGAGTCTTTGAATGCTTGGTTCTTGTTGATAATTTGTCCGCCGAAGTCTCCAGAGTTGTATCCAAGCTAAAGAGCTTAAGCTCTCGAACTGGAATTGATCAGAATAAAATCAAAATGATCCCAGTCATATTTCAACCCAAATATGTGGCGGTTCATATGAGAATTGTGAAAGACTGGATGATCCATTGCAAGAAGCTTGAGATGAGGTCCAGAGCTAGAAATGGCAAGGACTTGAAAATTTGCAGTAGTAAGGAGGAAATAATGAAGAGGGTTGCTCACATTCCTGGACTGGGGAAGCCCTCTGTTGTTTATCTGGCTGTTGCTGACGATCTTTTAGAGGACAGGGTGCTGTTAGAGGGATGGAGTGACTTCTTAGCCCCTTACGAAAAGTAGAAACTGGGTGTGCTGGATATCTACTCAAAGTATCCCTATCTCATTCAATCTGCAATTGATTATGAAGTATGCCTGCAAGCTTATACATTTGAGGGGAATAGCTTTTCTACATTTTCGAGTCTCATAGTGTTGCAGAGGACCATGAGAATGGATAGGGTGCAGGATTGTGAATGTTCAACTGTGGCTTCTTATGCTTACAACATTGAAGGCCCAGCAGGAGGACCTAAAAGATGGGCAACCAACATGTCGGATTTGAGCCTTGCTGCTATTAGCTATGGATCTAATGAAGTCTCTTGCCAGTGAAAGACTAGAACCAGATTGTTCAATTTTAAGTAGATTCAGGCTTGAATCTCAACAAAGTGATTTTCTGTAACATTATTTTGTAAGCTGTATGCTACAAAGAAATTGCCTGGTCAATACCTCTTGCAGAAGCTACAATTTATGTGCATTTTGTATGATTCTTCCTCACGATCATGCTCTTCAAATATGATCTAATAGCTTTTTAACAGAGAATGGGAGATTAATGGTGCCTCAATACCAATTGGTGTTGTTCAAAACAAATTGTTATATACTATTGTTATATTGGGTCTATATTTATTTCAGAATTAATGAAGTTTGTTCTTGAAGATGTTTATTCTAAGTGACTATTTTGGATATTTGGCAATTGCATATACAAAATTAGAAGGTTTGACTCTAAAACTATAACGAACGAGGACCCTAGCCTGTCTTTCCAATGCATCTGGCTATTTCTGGTTGTAATAGAAAGGGATTGATTTTCCTGTCATCACAGAGTTGAGCAGAGACTATAAGTGAATCTTTTTTTCCTGTAAAAGCGACCGAACACAAGTTCCTGGAGAAAAGTTTAAACAGTGCTGTCATTAACTGTGTTGTAGAGCAGATCAGACTGTATTTTTTTATTATAAATGCCGAACAACTTCAAGGTTCTCAACTTCAGAGTGGACAAGTCCTGAATTTGCCATCTGCCAATATTATTGGTGCTCCTGGTTGAGGGTAATTAAACCGTATGCCAATGCCAGCATATGGCCTGGGTGCAACTGAATCTAATGTACCAGAAGGAATTGGACGGATGTCAACTGTAGACTATAAGAGCCAAAATGTGCACATTCTCCAAGGAAATGATTATTCCATTTCCAGTACTATTTGTTTATCTTCCCCTTTAACAACCTCTGATTTTGAAGGTGGAATGAACATTTCAGGAATTAAAGCAAGCACTATTTAGTATTGAGTAGTTAGGTATACTCTATAGTTGGGCCCCAAAATTTTTTAGGAGATGGAAATGCATCACAATGTGATGTTGAATTCTTGTCTGTAAAAAGACTATGTATACATAGTTTTTAAAATAAACTTATTCGAGAACTATACCCTACTTTTATGTTGAACCATTTTAGTTTATATTTGCATTAATCATAATACCTCTGGCGTAGCTTGTGTCAAACCGTTATACTTGTTTCCAATGATCCATAACAAAATAGAAATTACAGATGCTAAACAAAGATATTCAGTTGGTACAAATGATGTGCAGGCATTGCAAAGTTCCATCTTCCAAATGGCTGTTTGATTATTTTTCCAAACAAAAATATCTTATGCACTGCAGTGTCCACCTTCTTAAGAGCAGATAAATAATTCCAATTTGCAATCACAAAGGATGATCCAGTTTTATGTTGCCTTCCCATGTCATGACTGGCTGCTTCATCATCCCCAAGAATTTTTAGCAGATGGCAATGCATCTCAATGTGCTCTGGAAATCTTGTCTGTGGAACGAATATGCATACATAGTTTTTAGACTAGATCAAGAACCTACTACAGAACAATACCCTACTTTTACGTTGAATCATTTTAGTTTACACACGCATTAATCATAATAACTATGGTGTAGCTTGTGTCAAACTCTTATACTTGTTTCCATCTTCCAAATGGCTATTTGATTATTTAATTCCAAACAAAAGTATCTTATGAACTGCAATGTCCATCTTCACAAAAGCACATACAGCAAATCATAGCTATAGGTTATGATATCTTTACTGTGTGCATATGGATGCCTAAGTATTTTCAGTTGAAAAGCAAAGCTACATACTAATTGTCCATGGCTTAACAAAGATGTTTCTTCAAATGTATCTAGCTTAGAGAAACCTAGTATTTGAAAACTACTTAACTAAAATCTTTCCCTTGCCTCTGGTGAAACTGTCATTGAAATTTGCTGTTCAATACTGGAAAACTAAGAGGCATTTCTTGGTTATTTAGACCACAAGGGGAACTGACACATATGGTGGAAATGCGGATCAAAGTGGAAGAATGATACATTGCCTTGCAAATGCTTTCAGCATTAACTACTTGTGTGCTGATTAATTCTTTAAAGTTTCTTCAGTTTTCAGCTCAAAGTTCATGTTTGCTCTGTTTTACCAATTTTTTTAGCTTTGGGCTTTTGAAAAGTTGCACCTCAGGATCTATGTTTGCTCATTACCAATCCGTTAGCTTTGTTACTGATTTCTGTAAGGAGATGCTAACTTTTGTCACCTGTTACAACTGAGATCTACCTCTAAGCTACAGGCCAAGTGGCCCATCATTTTTTTTCTATGTTAATATAAGCTGGGTTTTTGATGATTGTAATAACTTTTGTTTCTCTTCTATGGGAAATTTTGTGCAGGAGTTCAAACGGTGTATATAAATAGAAAGATGCAGAAAGTGACAATCACGGGATATGTGAAGCCGAAAAAGGTACTGAAGAAAGTGGAAGGCACTGGGAAGCGTGCAGAACTTGGCCATACATGCCATACAGCTCGGTTACCCAGCCTTTCTCTACTCAGAATTATGACAAGAAAGCCCCTGCTGGGTTTGTGAGGAAAGAGAGCTTCAACACCAGTGCTGTCTCCAATCGCCAAGATGATTAGTACACTACTAACATGTTTAGTGAAGAATTTATGCTATTCTCTTGTAATCTATAGGCCCCCAAAGATCCTCATAGATGAGAATATTTGCAGGATGTTAATATTGTTGTAAGTTTGTAGTAGATGTGGAATGACTAACTTTTGTGTTGCTTCTCATCTTCAACAAGAAGATTTTCTGTGGTGAATGAAGGGCTTACATCCTGTAAGCAGAATCCATGTCCTGCCTTGTGAAGCAGCTCTCCACTGTGATAGCGATCTTTGTAATGTCTCTGGTAAATCCTTTAGACTGCTATTTCATTCTGTAATATGATGGCATTCACTCTACGAGATTAGGGGATTCACTATACCGAGTCCATGTCATGCCTTGTGAATCAGCGCTCCACTTATGTTTATTTTCTTTGTAATGACCCTAATAAATCCTATAGAATGAGATTTCATTTTGTAATATGATGGGATTTCACTCTACAAGATTGGTTTCAGTTTTACTTGTATTGTGGTATATGAAATTTCTCAGTTTTACTTGTAATAGGATGGGATTTCATTCTGTAATATGATGGGATTTCCCTCTGCAATATTAGCTACTAAATTTTACTTGTATGAAAAGATTACTACTTTCTTTGTTCAATATTTTATTTTAATTTTATTCATTTCAGTGTATTATATTATATTTTATTATAATTTTGTTCTTTTCAGTGTATGGCATCGTGTTTTTTGAAGTTAGAAATTATAAAAGCAAGGCAGCTTCCGTTTTCTGTCATTAAAGCTATCTTTTGATGCAGATTAAATATACCATTTTTAAATATTTAAAATTCAAAAATATTATTTAAATGCTCGATTATCACCAAGCTTCTTGACTTTAAACTTTTATATCGCCACTAGTGTCATCCAGCTCATGGATCCACATTAATAAAGTGGATATAGTTAAGACATGTATATGGTATATGATTTCATATTGATAAAGTATTTCCAGTGAATAGAGGAGTATAATTTGAATTTAAAGTGGGTGTTTTTCCATTTTCAAATAGGTATGTAGATACAGAACAATATGCATTGAGATACAACGTTCTTTTATAATAAAGTAAATTTAATTGGAACAACTTTTACTTTGGGATTTTATATTTTTTAATCCTTTATCACATAATATCATAATTATAAAAATTCAACAATTCCAATTTAATAATCCTATCGGCCTTTCTTTGTACCTTTTGGGACAATTGGTAGTTCTATGTTGCTTATACATTATATATATATATATTTTGGTAAATAAGTTTTTTTATTAATTAAAAATAATTATATATATTTAGGATTTTTTAAAAAATAAATAAATATTAGGAGTGTTTTTTATGCTGACATATTGTTTTTGAAAAAAATATTTCGTGTTTTTTGAGACTAGTAAGTGGTTTGCCAATAAAAAAACTAGCTACAATCATGATTATATAGAAAACTTTTTAAAGATTCAAGATTTCAAGGAGGGAAATACCTTTTACATTAACATGATTTTCTTTGAGTTGATAGATTGTTTACTGGATTCTTGGATCAATGCCTTATTGCTTGTGGCCTCACTTTTTGGATTCTTTGTCTTGTGTGAAGACCACTTTGAAATCATTCATGTGAATCTTAAAACTAGATTGTGAAGAACTCAAGCTTAGTTGGTCTTTTTCCTTGCTTCAAAGATAAACATTGTACAAAATATTAGCTTGATGAGTTGGTATATTTTTCATATATTTTCCATGCCATTCTTCTGAAAGAAAAGTTGGTCATGGATAATACAGATCATGTTTCTTTTGGTAGGGCTTTTGTTTCAACTTGTTTTGATAGGGAGCTAGCCATTTTCGGTAGTAATGGATTTTATTGGTGCTATTTAAGAGACTTTTGCATGGGTTTTGTAGGATTTAGTGGGGGTTTATGGGATTTTCCTTCTGTTGATTGCATGCTTGATTCACCGTTGTCTTACTCTGGAGACACCTTTAGAGAGGAGAGAGGCTTGAACCTATTCCTAAATGTAGGGATTTGGTAAGGATTGTGAGGTACCTTGATTACTCAAATTTCTTTTTCTTTATGAAACTTTCCCAAATCAATTTTGCTCTTTTTGAGAAGGGTGTTCTTTAGACAATTCCTTGGTATTCATTGGACAATATCTAATAAGACACTCTTATCCATGACAATGTGTGCATCTAAAACGAACATGCTCATAATATAGGGATTGTTTCCAAGCACTATCCTAACAATAAATGTCTATAGAGGTTGGAAGAAGATGAAAGATATTCATATAAACGTGGGTCCAAGTATACGATGTGTACCTTCCTCTCTTAGTAGCCTTTGATACTTTGACAAAGTTATCGATAACCTCAAGGGTTTTCTCCTCCCAATACTCCTTGGTAAGAGAAGAATTGTACCCAAACTGGGGTAGAAAGTAAGTCTTATTTCTCTGGATTATATTGCTCATTCCAAAATTAGAGAAAATCACTCTGAAGAATCTTTCTGCCCCTGTATTCAATTCTGTTTGACTATGCAAATTCCATTTGTTTTAGATCCACCTAATTAAAGACTTTTTAGAAGGCCATACTCCAACGAATTTGCAGATCAAAGTGTGATCTTGTGTATATTGGATATATTCTTCAATCTTGCTAGATTTAATTTCATATTTTGGATCTTGCATCGCTTTTGGTAGACAATGCCCTAGATTTCTGGCTCGCCAATGGAGGTTTCGTTGTGGAACTAAAAACCCCATTTTGCCCACTTGCTTTATGAAAAAGGATGTCAAAAATAAGATTGAATAAAAATACCAATATATCCAAAAACATTATGAATTTTTGAAACAATCCAGGTAAAGGAGGGGATCAGAGCTTCCTCTTATAGGATCAAGATTGGACGACAATGTACAAGAAACCTTGACATTGCAAAGTGTAAAATGAGCCATCCATGCTTAGCTCTGAGATAAGGGGCTGTGCCCCTTCTTTTAGCCACATTCTTTTCATAGTAGAGCAGCTGGGTGAAGTGGGGTTTATGGTTTCATAGCAAAAAGTCCAATGGGTGCACTCGACAAGCTATAATTCCAGGGTGTTGTCTGCTAAAAGTAGCGTAAGATCTAAAATATGAGGTTAAATCTAGAAAGATTGGAAAAATTATCTAGTATATGCAACATCACACTCTAATATACAAATTCATTGGATTATGGCCCTTTGGAAAGTCTCTGATTGGGTGGATCTGAAATACATGGAACTTCCATGGTCAAATAGAATTGGAGCTAGGGGCAAAATGATTATTTAGTCATTTTCTCCTGCTTGTAAGATAGATTAAAGATTTTTGAAGGAGGGCTGTATTTTTTTAGAAATGCAAGGCTTTTCATGGGATTTTGGAAGGAGCAGTTTAATTTGGAGAATGAAGACTTCTTTGCTTCTTCGGTGTGGGTACAACTCTTTTCTCTTTCCAAGGAACATTGGGAGGAGGAAACTCTTAAAGGCATTAGCAATACTATCGACAACTTTGTCAAAGTATTAGAGGCTACTAAGAGAGGGAAGTACACATCATATGCTCAGATCTGTGTTTTTATGAATATCTCTTACTCTCTTCCACCCTCCATAGATATTTATTATTAAGTTAGTGTTTGGAAGAAGTCTATAGATTATGAACATGTCCTCTTTAGATGTAGACAATGTCATGAATACAAGCATCTTATCAGGGATTGTTTGATAAATACCAAAGAATTGCCTGAAAAACACCCTTCTTAAATAGGGCAAGATGATTTGGGAGAAATGCTTCAAAGTAGAAGAAATTTGAGTCCTCAAGGTACCTCAAATCTTGACTAGATCCATAGATTTGGAAATAGGTCTGAGTCTCTCTCTTTTCTGAAGGAGTCTCGAAAGCAAGATAACATTCAATCAAGTGTGCAATTAACAGAAGGAAATCTCATAAACCCTTATTGAATCTTATAGAGCCCATGCAAAAGTCTCTTGAAGAGCGCCAGGAAAATCCATTACCACAGGGAATGGTCAACTTCATATCGGAAGAAGCTGAAGCAAACACCTTACCATAAGATATGGATTTGGATGATCCACGATTGATTGACTTTGTAGAAGAATGACATGGAAAAGATTTGAAGGACATACCAACTCATCAAGTTAGGATTTTGTACAATGCTTATCTTTGAAGCAAGGAAAAAGACCAACTAGGTTTGAGTTCTTCACAGTTGAGCCTTGTGGTTTACACGAAGGATTTGAAGGTGGTCTCCAGGTAGGTCAAAGAAGCCAAAAAACGAGGTTGCAAGAGCAATACGACATTGATCTAAGAAGACAGTGAACAATTAGTCAATTAAGGGAAAATCATGCCAATGCTAGAGGTGTTTCCCCATTTGAAATCTTGAAACTTCTAAGGATTTTTTTTTATGTAGTCATGATTGTCATAGTTAGTTTATGATTGTCTATTACTGGTAGGTAACTTGCTAGTCTTAAGAATCTCCGAGATTTTAGTTCTCTTTTGGAAATCCAAACTATATGTAACTCTTTTTGAGTAATGAAAAGATCTATTTACCTCAAAAATAAATAAATAATAATAATATATATATTACATTAATTACTTTGCATCTTAATACTAATTTTTATATTATTGAAGTCTTTGATATTAATGATGTTTTATATGTTGTTTTCATTTTATAATTATTATACATATAAAAATATTCACAATATATTAATCACAAGACCTTGAACAATATGAAAACTATGATTTAAATTTTCAGATAAATATTTAACTCATGTTTAAAATAAAATCCCTTTATAAATATTGTATAAATTATTATTAATTAATTATTTTAAATTATAATGTAATAATAATGATTCTGTAATAAAAAATAAATTAGACAACAAGTTTCGATGTTATTAGCCCCTGCGATTTGGCAATGGCCAGGGACTATAATAATCCAAAAGCGTTGTTATAGCATTAGTTTCAATCCGTTCAACTCTGTTATACGGTGATTAGACCAAAGTTTTCAAATGCGTTGTGTTTGCTATTGCCGGGATAACCAAAGTCTTCGAAGTTAATCTGGTTTGCTATCTTATTTGGCCTCTTCCCGAGGCGGAAGAGGCTGGAGCATAGCCTATTTTGCTTTACCCTGTTTATTATTATTGACCGTCAACAATTTCATATTAATGTTGACATTAGTTTGAATTATTAGCACAATGGTTTGCAGGTTGGCTATTTGAGCATGTTAGCAAGTCCCTGCATATTTGCAGGTCCCTAAATACATGTCTCATCAAAATACAAAAAATGTTTGGATCATCATAATGATGTCCTCAAAGAATAATGTACAAGTCCAATGATGTCTCAAAGTCAGGATAGTGTAAATCTTAGGTCGGTTAGAGCAGAACAATACATACATCTCCTCTTAAATCTAGAATTTGTCCCGAAGCCTCAAAACAAGAAAGGAAAATAATGATACATCTCTTTGTCATCCTCGCAAGTGGCCAAACTTGGACTATAACTACCCCATTAGACCTTTACTTGGTCTACTAGTTGTTGTATAACCTGTAAAGTTGCTGGTCCAAAATGCAAATTGACTTTGTCCTTACTATTCCCTTGTTCATGACATGTGAATAACCCAAGTTAATAACATGCAAATGAGAGACTTGTTCACTTTATTGCGCTGAGAGGCACAATTCTACAATGTAGTATGAGGGTGATGTGTGATTTTGTCCATGTTCAACGTGGAGTTGACATGCATCCCTTCATCCCTTTTCTCCACTTCATCCCTTCTCTCCTCTTGTTGTTTTTTGGTTAAATCTTCAACGAGGAAGAAGTGTGAGCCTTTCAAGAGTTTATTTTTGCCCAAACGCTGGTGTTTGTCTTGTACGCTTGCCATGGTGAATTTTATGGGTCGAGGTCTCTCTTCACATATCCTCCCAACCCTTCTTGCTTGACAAATTTGCCATTTCCAATGTAGTTTCTCTTTCAGAAAATCTCTTGTCAAATTAAGAGTACTTTCATTCTTCCCATAATCACTTATTCCCTTGATAATAAAGTTTGTTTTCCTGTCATGTCTTTCTTTGTGTTCTTTTTCCTGTGCTCTACGAGCAGTTGTATCTTCTTCTTCCTCTATCCTTATGTAACCATTAGCGTCTTAAGCTCTAGCTTTGATTTCTTTTGGACTATCTTTCCCAATGTTCCTTTTTGCCTTCTTTTTGGAAATATCTATTTAGTGAGATACTTGTACCTCTTCCTGAATTTGTTTGGAAATTATCACATCCTTATTTAATAATAATAATAATAATAACAACTTTTCGATAGGGAAGTTTCTAAAGGTTTTAATTAAAAGATTTGATTAGGAGAGTACAATTTCAAACCAAACTATTTAATTGCAACGTCCCTCATCTTCATCGTTCTCATCCTCTGGATGCGGTTTGATAATAGATTTGGGGTTTAGGGTTTTAGTCATGGCGAAGAATGCGTTGCGCCCCTCCTTACTAAACTATTTAATTGCAACGTCCCTCATCTTCATTGTTCTTATCCTTTGGATGCGGTTTGATAATAGATTTGGGGTTTAGGGTTTTAGTCATGGCGAAGAATGTGTTGCGCCCCTCCTTACCAGTATCCCCTGTTTCTGCTTCTGATTCAGCTCCTGCTTCTACTTCCACCACTAAAAAAGGCAAGAAGCCCGACCCAGTGGAGCTGTTAGCTCTGTACGAGGCTAAGGGTTTGAACCCCACCGAGGCATCCCACCAGGCCATCAAGGACTTGCAGAACGTCATCTCAAATCTTTTGTATAGCCGCGCACGCTCCTCGGAACGAGACCAATCCTCTCAGCAGGGCATCTCTTCAAAGATCGACTATATCAGCACCCGTCTCTCCTTGCTGGAAATGAAGGTCGATACTAAGCCCGACATAGCCCAGAGCTTGGTTCTCGGAGTTTAAGCCAGTGCGCTTGTACAGGCCACGCCTCACTTTTTTAGGGCTGCCTGCAACATATGGTCCGACTTTCGAAACTCAATGAATGGAAATCCATAGTGCCGTGATTCTCGATTGAGGGTTAGTTCGCTACTCTAACCTGATGATTTTTTAATCAATTTTTTGCAGAGCTTATTTTCAGGGTCATGTCTTGTTTCATTACTTCTCAGTGTTTTAGGTCTGTTAAATATAGTTATATGGAATGCATATTCCATTTACATTTGGATTACCATGCCACAAAATTAATTTGTTCCGAAGGAATGACAGGCAGAGTAGCTTTGTGTGTTTTGAAAAGGGCTTTCTGTGGGCTCACATCACTTGTAAAACATTAATCACTTCCACACATATGCTACCCAACTTCTAACGACATTGCTGGATTTAGCTGGTTTGAGGAATTTGGACTTCCTTAATCGTGGCTTCGGAAGGCTATTATTATGTCAAACATGAGCGCTATTTATTTCAATTTCTAATTTGAAGGTAACTATGTTGGAAACTGGAGGAGTAGAAAAAAAATGTGCCACTTGCTCAGCTCAGGGAGGAGAAGTGTTTATGTGGGAATGAAAGAAAAGCCCTAATTTTGGTTAACCCGGGGAAGGGGTGAGTTCTTGTTGACTTCCTTGTGCTTTACTCTGCCTTGGCATATTCAGAAAACTCTACTGATATTATTTGCAATGTAAATAAATCCTATAAAGGAAATAATAATTGCTCGAAAGTGTGAGGAGTATCGACCACCCAACTGTCTATTAATGGGAATTGCTGAGCATTAAGTTCAGTACTCACCCAGGGTCATGCTGGGGAGTCATGCCAGTTATACTCACTACCATTTAATCTCGGATTTGATATGTCATATTTTGGATGGGTTGGCTATCTTTGCGGATGACGGAATCTTGAGTTTCACAATGTTCAATGCACTCGACTTATTACATAGCTTGATGGTACTGGTTTAGACACAACATAAATTAGGTCATAGATCATCCCACCTTATCCAGATAGTAGAATGTACTTAAACTTTTTCATTCCAAACAGATGGATATATATTTCTTAATAAATTAGTTTTTCTGTTTCTGGCTTTTGCAAGTATATCTATATAACTGGCTATGTGTTATGAGCAATTTTGAGCTTTGGGATAGAGAAACATTATCCCATATTTTCTTAACAGATTTGAGTTTTGGGATAGAGAAACATTATCCCATATTTTCTTAGCAGCTGAGAGTTAGAGTAATTATCTAAAAGTTTGAGAGGTCAAGATTTGGGGGAGGAAACCAAATCTTTAAGGGAGTTAGAGGTATTGGATTATGTAAATTTTCCTTTTTGGATGGGTTTTCCATCATGAGGATGAGTTTAATTTTCAGCAACCATCATCAAGGAGGAAAGTTTTTTTGATATTTATGTTTTTGTGGATTTATTTTTATTTAATACCTTTTCAACATTTTTGGATCAAAAATATTCTTTCTTTTTCTTTGGATGGCTGATTGGCATATTTTTAATCCACACATTTAGATGCTTTGAAAGGCTGATTGGCATATTTTTAATCCACTTATTTAGATAAAGTTACTTGTATACTTTTTAGTTTTTTAGTTAAGGTTAATGAGCTTTGTTTGTTTGGGGTAGTTCAATTGGCAATGGCAGTGGAAATGAAGTCTTACCGTCTAACCCAATTGGAAGTCTTAGTTTCAAAAATCTTGTCCTATCCTCGATCGGGGTGAGAAGTTGAACATGATAAAGATGTAGTCTTACCAAACTTACAAATAATGAACTTTGTTTTTTTATATGTATTTTTCTGTGTATTCATATGTATAAGAACGAATATCCTATACATGCCCTAGTCATTGGTGGAATCAATATAATAAAAAATGGAATTTTCAGATTTGGAATCCATTTTTTTCATGAAAAATCATTTTTTTCTGATAAATTTTGATTTATATTAATTTTAACAGATATTTTGATAATATTAAAAGAATTAGTTTAATTTATCTGAAATCGGTCATGCACGGACTAATTTAATTTCAACACATATTTTGATAATATTAAAAAAATTATTTTAATCTATCTGAAATATATTATACAGGGATTATTTGAATGCTAAAATCTATAGAAATGTATATATTCTATATTTTTTTGGATTCAAATTAATGATCTTTTTGGGAAAAATACATATTTTTAATCATTAAATCTATTTAATTAAAAAGTATATATAACAAACAAATTAAAAACAAAAAATTGAAAAAAATACCTACTCTTCTTAAAAAAAATGTTATATATAAATAATTTTAATCAATAAATACAAATTTATTGAAATAAATAAATCCACTATTGTTATTTTTTGCAAAGCTATAATTCTATATCCATAATAATGAAAGTGTTAGTGACTCGATCATCTTTTTGGGAGAATGAGCAAAATGACATTAATACTTCCAAGTCTATTAAGTTGATGGTTACTATTACAAAAGTTTCCAAATGGTCATAAAAATGTTCGACAAAGCATAATGTTTACATTTATGATCACAAAATATGATTGAGGTTGTATTTGTGTTTACATCCATGTAGTATAATATTAAATGTGGCAAAGCAAAAAACATAAAGCAAGTAGTATTAAATGTGGGAAAGCAAAAAACATAAAGCAAGTAGTAGATATTATTTATATTTATTTATATAAGTAAATAATTCTTTTTAAATTAAAAATAATTATATATATAATTAAGATTTCAAAAAAAAATCCATGAATACGATTTTTATGACACTGTCATGTTGTTTATTATATATATATATTTTGGTAAATATTTTTTTTTATTAATTAAAAATAATTATATATGGTTAGGATTTTTGAAAAAATAAATAAATACTGGTAGTTTTTTTTGATATTTAGGCCGATAGGCCTTCCTTTGAAAGAGACTTTCGTCGTCCTTTTGTTTCTAACGCTGACTTCTGGTGTCCACATTCAGCGAGCATAAAGCCCCTAGGATTCGATCGCCTCTTCTCGCTCCATCGTTTCAATTCCCTCTGCAACGGCTTCGTTCGCATAAGCAACATGAATTCCCGTAATTTTTCCGATGTTTTCGTTGTGGCTAAGGGGAGTGGGCGGCGGTGGACAGTGGAAAGGGATATGGCACAGCTGGAACAATGCAATACCCCTGAAAGCGATCGACATACCGTTATTAAATTGGAGGGTAAACACCCTTTTCTTTGGCACGACCATTGGCCTGTTCTTGATTATGCCAGAGTCTTTGAATGCCTGGTTCTTGTTGATAATTTGTCCGCCAAAGTCTCCAGAGTCGTATCCAAGCTAAAGAGCTTAAGCTCTCGAACTGGAATTGATCAGGATAAAATTAGAATGAGCCCATTCATATTTCAACCCAAATATGTGGCGGTTCATATGAGAATTGAGAAAGACTAGATGATCCATTGCAAGAAGCTTGAGATGAGGTCCAGAGCTAGAAATGGAAAGGACTTGAAAATTTGCAGTAGTAAGGAGGAAATAATGAAGAGGGTTGCTCACATTCTTGGACTGGAGAAGCCCTCTGTTGTTTATCTCGCTGTTGCCGACGATCTTTTAGAGGACAGGGTGCTGTTAGAGGGATGGAGTGACTTCTTAGCCCCTTACGAAAAGAAGAAACTGGGTGTGCTGGATATCTACTCAAAGTGTCCCTATCTCATTCAATGTGCAATTGATTATGAAGTATGCTTGCAGGCTGATACATTTGAGGGGAATAGCTTTTCTACATTTTCGAGTCTCATAGTGTTGCAGAGGACCATGAGAATGGATAGGGCAGAGGATTGTGAAGGTTCAACTGTGGCTTCTTATGCTTACAACATTGAAGGACCTGCAGGAGGACCTGAAAGATGGGCAACCAACATGTCGGATTTGAGCCTTGCTGCTATTAGCTATGGATCTAATGAGGTCTCTTGCCAGTGAAAGACTAGAATCAGATTGTTCAATTTTAAGCAGATTCAGGCTTGAATCTCAACAAGGTGATTTTCTGTAACATTATTTTGTAAGATGTATGCTACAAAGAAATTGCCTGGTCAATACCTCTTGCAGAAGCTACAGTTTATGTGCATTTTGTATGATTCTTCCTCACGATCATGCTCTTCAAATATGATCTAATAGCTTTTTAACAGAGAATGGGAGATTAATGGTGCCTCAATACCAATTGGTGTTGTTCAAAACAAATTGTTATATACTATTGTTAAATTGGGTCCATATTTATTTCAGAATTAATGAAGTTTGTTCTTGAAGATGTTTATTCTAAGCGACTATTTTGGATATTTGACAATTGCATATACAAAATTAAATGGTTTGACTCTAAAACTATAACGATCGAGGACCCTAGCCTGTCTTTCCAATGTATCTGGCTATTTCTGGTTGTAATAGAAAGGGATTGATTTTCCTGTCATCACAGAGTTGAGCAGAGACTATAAGTGAATCTTTTTTTCCTGTAAAAGCGGTCGAACACAAGTTCCTGGAGAAAAGTTTAAACAACGCTGTCATTAACTGTGTTGTAGAGCAGATCAGACTGTATTTTTTTATTATAAATGCCGGACAACTTCAAGGTTCTCAGCTTCAGAGTGGACAAGTCCTGAATTTGGCATCTGCCAGTATTATTGGTGCTCCTGGTTCAGGGCAATTAAACCGTATGCCAATGCCAGCATATGGCCTGGGTGCAACTGAATCTAATGTACCAGAAGGAATTGGACGGATGTCAACTGTAGACTATAAGAGCTAGAATGTGCACATTCTCCAAGGAAATGATTATTCCATTTCCAGTACTGTTTGTTTATCTTCCCCTTCAACAACCTCTGATTTTTAAGGTGGAATGAACATTTCAGGAATTAAAGCAAGCACTATTTAGTATTGAGTAGTTAGGTATACTCTATAGTTGGGCCCCAAAATTTTTTAGGAGATGGAAATGCATCACAATGTGATGTTGAATTCTTGTCTGTGAAAAGAATATGTATACATAGTTTTTAGAATAAACTTACTCGAGAACTATACCCTACTTTTATGTTGAACCATTTTAGTTTATATTTGTATTAATCATAATACCTTTGGCGTAGCTTGTGTCAAACCGTTATACTTGTTTCCAATGATCCATAACAAAATAGAAATTACAGATCCTAAACAAAGATATTCAATTGGTACAAATGATGGGCAGGCATTGCAAAGTTCCATCTTCCAAATGGCTGTTTGATTATTTTTCCAAACAAAAGTATCTTATGCATTGCAGTGTCCACCTTCTTAAGAGCAGATAAATAATTCCAATTTGCAATCACAAAGGATGATCCAGTTTTATGTTGCCTTCCCATGTCATGATTGGCTGCTTCATCATCCTCAAGAATTTTTAGCAGATGGCAATGCATCTCAATGTGCTCTGGAAATCTTGTCTGTGGAACGAATATGCATACAGTTTTTAGACTAGATCAAGAACCTACTACAGAACAATACCCTACTTTTACGTTGAATCATTTTAGTTTACACACGCATTAATCATAATAACTATGGTGTAGCTTGTGTCAAACTCTTATACTTGTTTCCATCTTCCAAATGCTTATTTGATTATTTAATTCCAAACAAAAGTATCTTATGAACTGCAATGTCTATCTTCACAAAAGCACATACAACAAATCATAGCTGTAGGTTATGATATCTTTACTGTGTAGAGCATAATTATCGGTCATTGATGCCCCGAGGAAAGAAAATGCAAACACCCAGTAAGCAACCTGAAAGCTCTAGCATGACTCATGAAGAAGAGGAAGAAATGCTACATGATATATCAAAATTACAAAAACAAGTGCAACAAATGTGCTCACAAAAGCTAACAGAAGCTAAGATAAATGGCGTGGAATCTGAGATAAATGGCGTGGAATCTAAGATAAAGGGCATGGAAGCTAAGATGGATGATTCAAAGACGATTTGAAGAGAGACATGGCAGATTTGAAGACAGATTTGAAGACAGACATGGTAGATTTGAAGACAGATTTGACAAATTTTCTACAAGAAATACTTACTAATGGTGAAAAGGTTGTAAAGGAAACTCATGATGTGAACAAAAGTAATGTTAATCATGATTCCATAGACTCTAATGTTGGATCGAAGACCCACCATATTCCAAAAATCGATATGAGGAAGTTTGATGGCAAGGATCCCGCCACATGGATATTACAGATGGAGCAGTTCTTCGATCTCAATAATGTGCAAAACACACAAAAGGTACGTATGGCAATTGTATATTTGGAACCAAATCAGTTTGTATGGTATCAATGGCTTTGCTCTCGTAAAAAAATTATCACTTGGGCAATTTTTACGGAAGAATTGATAGCACATTATGAAGATACAAAAAGCAACACTTTTTTTAGCCAATTGATAAGTCTCAAACAAAAGGGTTCAGTAATGGAGCACATTGAGGAGTTCAAAAAATTGAACATAAGGGTAAAAGATATTCCAGAGGAGCATAGGATTTATGTGTTCATAGGGTCTTTAAAGGATAATATCCAACATGATGTTCGCCTTTGGGAATCTGATTCATTAGAGAAGGCATTCAGGTTAGCAAGAAAAATGGAAAGCAAAATTATGGCAACCAGGAAGCATACCACTCACAACTATAAAGACGGAAGTGTTGTTGCCCCTAGTCTTCCACAACCTATAAGGTTGACACCACAACAATTGGAAGAAAAAAGAGCAAAAGGGCTTTGTTACAGTTGTGATAGCAAATACACTAAAGGTCATAAGTGTGCTGAGAAGAAATTATTCTACATAGATTATGAAGAAGAAGAAAAGGAGCAAGAAAGGTCAAAAGAAAAAGATATACTCCAGGAACAAAGCCTAGATGAAGAAAAAATAAATCCGACCATATCTTGTAATGCATTGGCGGGAATTACCACTCCTCAAACCATCAAGATAGAAGGACAAATCAAGAAGAAAAAGGTAATAGTGTTGATTGATTTAGGAAGCACCCACAATTTTATTCATTGTAGGGTAGCAAAAGAATTGAATTGCTTCCTATATCCAGCACCAGAGTGTCAAGTGATGATTGCAAATGGAGGAACAATAAATTGCTCTGGAAGGTGCCATAATATCAAGCTATCCATGGGAGAATATGTATTGACTAGCCCAATGCTTTCCATTCCAATGGGAGGTGCTGATGTTGTACTAGGAGTCCAATGGCTACAATCCTTGGGTACAATAGCTTTTAATTTTCAAGAACTTTTCATCAAATTTTCTGTGGAAGGAAAGGAAGTTGAATTAAGGGGTATTGCAGGGAAACCAGGAAAGATAATCAGCTCTAATGGTATGACAAAGCTTCTAAAAAAGGAGCAAAGAGGTGTAATTGCACAATTATGTTCGCTAGATGTTTCCACATTGGAATCATCTATTTCTCCAGATCTCCAAAAAGTCCTGGACAATCATTCCAAGGTATTTGAGACTCCCAAAGGTCTCCCACCTATGCGTGATCATGATCATGCTATTCATCTGATTCCAGGAAGTGTTCCTCCAAACATCAGGCCGTACAGATATCCCTATGTCCAAAAAAGTGAAATTGAACGTATGGTTGCAGAAATGCTAGAGGCTGGTATAATTCAACCAAGTCAAAGTTCTTTCTCTGCTCCAGTAGTATTGGTGCACAAGAAGGATGGATCATGGCGCATGTGTCCAGATTATAGGGAGCTCAACAAGCTCACTATTAAAGATAAGTTCCCCATTCCTGTCATTGATGAATTACTGGATGAATTGCATGGATCAATTTACTTCACCAAGTTGGATCTTCGTTCGGGATATCATCAAATCAGAATGAAGATTGAAGACATTCCGAAAACGGCATTTAGAACTCATGAGGGTCATTATGAATTTTTGGTCATGCCTTTTGGCCTTACCAATGCACCTTCAACATTTCAAGGTTTGATGAATTCAATTTTCAAACCATTCCTTAGAAAATTTGTGTTAGTATTTTTTGATGATATACTAATCTACAGCAAGTCTTGGAAGGATCATGTTGAACATGTTGACAAGGTGCTACAACTATTGGAGGAGAAACAATTATATGCAAAAAGATCCAAATGTTTCTTTGGAGTCCAGGAGGTGGAATATTTGGGTCATATTGTATCTCATGAAGGAGTTAAGGTAGACCCTAGCAAAATTAAAGCCATTAAGGAATGGAAAATCCCCACATCCATAAAGCATCTGCGAGGATTTCTTGGGTTGACAGGGTATTATCGCAAGTTTGTTAAGAATTATGGGAGAATAGCAGCACCTCTAACAACATTATTGAAGAAAGATGCATTTTCATGGACTCCGGAAGCAACAAAGGCCTTTGAACATCTTAAAGAGGCAATGTGCCAAGCACCGGTCTTAGCTACACCGGACTTCACAAAAACCTTTATTGTGGAATGTGATGCTTCAGGAAATGGAATTGGTGCTGTTCTAATGCAAGATGAAAGACCCATTGCTTTTGAAAGTCGTCCAATCAAGGGAAAGTTTTTAAGCAAAGCTATTTATGAGAAGGAAATGTTGGCAATACTCCATGCACTTAAGAAATGGCGACCCTACCTAATGGGAAGACACTTCAAGGTAAAAACGGATCATGATAGCCTTAAATACTTTTTAGAACAAAGATTATCCTCTGAAGAGCAACAAAAGTGGGTCACAAAGATGTTGGGTTATGACTTTGAAATCATCTACAAAAAAGGGAAGCAAAATGTGGTGGCAGATGCACTCTCAAGAAAGGATGAGGATGTGGAAGCATTGTTGTGCGCCATTTCTATTATCCAACCAGATTGGATAAACGAAGCAAGGGAGGAATGGAAGAATGATGAAGAAGTGTGGGCACTTATTCGAAAGCTACAACAAGATTCCAGTATGTCTGATACATTTAGCTGGCAAAATGATTCGTTATGGTACAAAGATCGCTTATACCTCTGTAAGAATTCCCAGCTAAAACAAAAGATTCTTATGGAATTGCACACTTCTCCCTTAGGAGGGCACTCAGGATTTTTAAAAACTTACCACAGGGTTAAGAAGGAATTTTTTTGGGATGGCCTTAAATCAGATATTCAAAAGTTTTTGGCGGAATGTTTGGTTTGCCAACAAAATAAAGTTGAAACAATTAAGACACCGGGTCTATTACAACCTTTATCCATTCTAAGCCAACGTTGGGAGGAGGTTTCAATGGATTTTATCACAGGTTTACCCAAGTCTGAGGGAAAGAGTGTAATCATGGTGGTAGTTGACAGACTTACCAAGTATGCACACTTTTGTGCATTATCACATCCATTTAAAGCCAGTACAGTTTCTACTGCATTTATGGAAACAATTCAAAAGCTACATGAAAACCCAAAGATTATTGTAAGTGACAGAGATCCCATTTTCACTGGAAATTTTTGGACAGAATTATTTTCTTGTCTTGGTACTTAGTTAGCTCATAGCTCATCTTATCATCCTCAATCTGATGGGCAAACTGAGATAGTAAACAAATGTTTGGAAGGATATCTTCGTTGCTTTGTATCTGATAAACAGACACAATGGGTCAAATGGTTGCCTCTGGCTGAATGGTGGTATAACACTTCCTTCCATACAGCAACAAAAATGACCCCATTTATGGCACTTTATGGGTATCAACCACCATCCATCACATCATATTTAAGAGAAAATTCCAAGGTTCAGGCAGTGGAACATCACATCGAACATCAACAACAAGTCCTCCAACTCTTAAAGGATAACCTCGTGTTGGCACAAAATAGAATGAAACAACAGGCAGATCAACATCGCAGTGAAAGAAGTTTTGATGTAGGTGATTGGGTATTCCTACGGCTACAACCATATAAGCAAATGTCCCTAAAGCAAGCTAAGAAGGATAATAAATTATCACCAAAGTATTATGGTCCGTACAAGGTGTTGCAAAAGATTGGTACTATGGCATACAAATTGGAGCTTCCTGCAGCTTCTCGATTGCACCCAGTTTTCCATGTTTCATGTTTAAAGAAGGTTATAGGCGACAAGCTCCCAGTTCAAACAATATTGCCAGAACTTGACGAGGAAGGAAAAATTATATTGGAACCGGAAGCAGTCACAGAAACAAGAACTCGACAGCTACGAAATCGATCAATTTCAGAGTATCTTATCAAGTGGAAGAACTTATCCATTGAAGATTCCACATGGGAGGATGAGAATTTTATGCAGAAGTATCCAGAACTACTCAAGCATTGAGGACAACACTTTTTTGAAGGAGAGGGGCATGTTGGGTCCCTATAATACTAGTGATTACCCCATTACTATTGTAGTTATACCCCTTATTTATATTGTTGTGCTCCTATTACCTCCATGATGTTATTTCTGTGCCCCATAGAATCCCTCTATTGTTATTTTTGTGGCTTTATATTATTATTGTTAGGTCGGCTGAATTATATTGTGATTCCTTAGACTCCTATATATAGAAAGGAGGTTTTGTCATTTGAATTATCCAAGAATTGTTGATTTATGTAATGTAAAGGAGGTTGCCCCCTCGAAGAGGCTGAATTCTAAGGCGTTGATCTATCTTTTCTATCTTTTCTTGAGCTGGTTTCATAACACTGTTCTCCTTCACCTACAACCCCACTACACATATGTTGGTTGTCTGGTCAGCACTTACCAATGCCTACAAAACTGTAAGAACATTTATCAATATAATCCATATCAGCTTACCTACTATTTGCATCAATATAAAATATCAAAACATAAACATAAATCACATTGTAACTCAAACCGTCATGATATGGGTTGTGTCCATAATCCTCTTTTCCTACCACACTTACGAAATAGTCAGTAAACACTGATAAACATGATATAACTATCATATAGTGGGCATCTTAAATGATCACATGTAAATGCCATAATCAACAACATTATCATTATAATGAAACTAAATATCATAATATCATGAAATACATGTCTCATCAAAATACAAAAAATGTTTGGATCATCATAATGATTTCCTCAAAGAATAATGTACAAGTCCAATGATGTCTCAAAGTCAGGATAGTGTAAATCTTAGGTCGGTTAGAGCAGAACAATACATACATCTCCTCTTAAATCTAGAATTTGTCCCGAAGCCTCAAAACAAGAAAGGAAAATAATGATACATCTCTTTGTCATCCTCGCAAGTGGCCAAACTTGGACTATAACTACCCCACTAGACCTTTACTTGGTTTACTAGTTGTCGTATAACCTGTAAAGTTGCTGGTCCAAAATGCAAATTGACTTTGTCCTTACTATTCCCTTGTTCATGACATGCGAATAACCCAAGTTAATAACATGCAAATGAGAGACTTATTCACTTTATTGCGCTGAGAGGCACATTTCTACAATGTAGTATGAGGGTGATGTGTGATTTTGTCCATGTTCAACGTGGAGTTGACATGCATCCCTTCATCCCTTTTCTCCACTTCATCCCTTCTCTCGTCTTGTTGTTTTTTGGTTAAATCTTCAATGAGGAAGAAGTTTGAGCCTTTCAAGAGTTTATTTTTGCCCAAACGCTGGTGTTTGTCTTGTACGCTTGCCATGGTGAATTTTATGGGTCGAGGTCTCTCTTCACATATCCTCCCAACCCTTCTTGCTTGACAAATTTGCCATTTCCAATGTAGTTTCTCTTTCAGAAAATCTCTTGTCAAATTAAGAGTACTTTCATTCTTCCCATAATCACTTATTCTCTTGATAATAAAGTTTGTTTTCCTATCCTGTCTTTCTTTGTGTTCTTTTTCCTGTGCTCTACGAGCACTTGTATCTTCTTCTTCCTCTATCCTTATGTAACCATTAGCGTCTTAAGCTCTAGCTTTGATTTCTTTTGGACTATCTTTCCCAATGTTCCTTTTTGCCTTCTTTTTGGAAATATCTATTTAGTGAGATACTTGTACCTCTTCCTGAATTTGTTTGGAAATTATCACATCCTTATTTAATAATAATAATAACAACTTTTCGATAGGGAAGTTTCTAAAGGTTTTAATTAAAAGATTTGATTAGGAGAGTACAATTTCAAACCAAACTATTTAATTGCAACTTCCCTCATCTTCATCGTTCTCATCCTCTAGATGCGGTTTGATAATAGATTTGGGGTTTAGGGTTTTAGTCATGGTGAAGAATGCGTTGCGCCCCTCCTTACCAAACTATTTAATTGCAACGTCCCTCATCTTCATTGTTCTCATCCTCTGGATGCGGTTTAATAATAGATTTGGGGTTTAGGGTTTTAGTCATGGCGAACAATGCATTGCGCCCCTCCTTACCAGTATCCCTTGTTTCTGCTTCTGATTCAGCTCCTGCTTCTATTTCCACTACTAAAAAAAGCAAGAAGCCCGACCCAGCGGAGCTGTTAGCTCTGTACGAGGCTAAGGGTTTGAACCCCACCGAGGCATCCCACCAGGCCATCAAGGACTTGCAGAACGTCATCTCAAATCTTTTGTATAGCTGCGCACGCTCCTCGGAACGAGACCAATCCTCTCAGCAGGGCATCTCTTCAAAGATCGACTATATCAGCACCCGTCTCTCCTTGCTGGAAATGAAGGTCGATACTAAGCCCGGCATAGCCCAGACCTTGGTTCTCGGAGTTTCAGCCAGTGCGCTTGTACAGGCCACACCTCACTTTTTTAGGGCTGCCTGCAACATATGGTCCGGCTTTCGAAACTCCATGAAGGGAAATCCATAGCGCCGTGATTCTTGATTGAGGGTTAGTTCGCTACTATAACCTGGTGATTTTTTAATCAATTTTTTGCAGAGCTTATTTTCAGGGTCATGTCTTGTTTCATTACTTCTCAGTGTTTTAGGTCTGTTAAATATAGTTGTATGGAATGCATATTCCATTTACATTTGGATTACCATGCCACAAAATTAATTTGTTCCGAAGGAATGACAGGCAGAGTAGCTTTGTGTGTTTTGAAAAGAGCTTTCCGTGGGCTCACATCACTTGCAAAACATTAATCACTTCCACACATATGCTACCCAACTTTTAACGACATTGCTAGATTTAGCTGGTTTGAGGAAATTTGGACTTCCTTAATCGTGGCTTCAGAAGGCTATTATGATGTCAAACATGAGCTATTTATTTCAATTTCTAATTTGAAGGTATCTATGTTGGAAACTGGAGGAGTAGAAAAAAAGTGTGCCACTTGCTCAGCTCAGGGAGCAGAAGTGTTTATGTGGGAATGAAAGAAAAGCCCTAATTTTGGTTAACCGGGGAAGGGGTGAGTTCTTGTTGACTTCCTTGTGCTTTACTCTGCCTTGGCATATTCAGAAAACTCTACTGATATTATCTGCAATGTAAATAAATCCTATAAAGGAAATAATAATTGCTCGAAAGTGTGAGGAGTATCGACCACCCAACTGTGTATTAATGGGAATTGCTGAGCATTAAGTTCATTACTCACCCAAGGTCATGCTGGGGAGTCATGCCAGTTATACTCTCTACCATTTAATCTCGGATTTGATATGTCATATTTTGGATGGGTTGGCTATCTCTGCGGATGACGGAATCTTGAGTTTCACAACGTTCAATGCACTCGACTTATTACATAGCTTGATGGTACTGGGTTAGACACAACATAAATTAGGTCATAGATCATCCCACCTTATCCAGATAGTAGAATGTACTTAAACTTTTTCATTCCAAACAGATGGATATATATTTCTTAATAAATTAGTTTTTCTGTTACTGGCTTTTGCAAGTATATCTATATAACTGGCTATGTGTTATGAGCAATTTTGAGCTTTGGGATAGAGAAACATTATCCCATCTTTTCTTAACATATTTGAGTTTTGGGATAGAGAAACATTATCCCATATTTTCTTAACAGCTGAGAGTTAGAGTAATTATCTAAAAGTTTGAGAGGTCAAGATTTGGGGGAGGAAACCAAATCTTTATGGGAATTAGAGGTATTGGATTCTGTAAATTTTCCTTTTTGGATGGGTTTTATTTTCAGCAACCATCATCAGGATGAGTTTTATTTTCAACAACCATCATCAAGGAGGAAAGTTTGTTTGATATTTATGTTTTTGTGGATTTATTTTTATTTAATACCTTTTCAACATTTTTGGATCAACAATATTCTTTCTTTTTCTTTGGATGGCTGATTGGCATATTTTTAATCCACGCATGTAGATTCTTTGGATGGCTGATTGGCATATTTTTAATCCACTTATTTAGATAAAGTTACTTGTATACTTTTTAGCTTTTTAGTTAAGGTTAATGAGCTTTGTTTGTTTGGGGTAGTTCAATTGGCAATGGCAGTGGAAATGAAGTCTTACTGTCTAACCCAATCGGAAGTCTTAGTTTCAAAAGTCTTGTCCTATCCTCGATCGGGGTGAGAAGTTGAACATGATAAAGATGTAGTCTTACCAAACTTACAAATAATGAACTTTGTTTGTTTGTATGTATTTTTCTGTGTATTCATATGTATAAGAACGAATATCCTATACATGCCCTAGTCATTGGTGGAATCAATATAATAAAAAATGGAATTTTCAGATTTGGAATCCATTTTTTTCTTGAAAAATCTCTCTTTTTTTTTTTTCTTGATAAATTTTGATTTATATTAATTTTAACAGATATTTTGATAATATTAAAAGAATTAGTTTAATTTATCTGAAATCGGTCATGCAGGGACTAATTTAATTTCAACACATATTTTGATAATATTAAAAAAATTATTTTAATCTATCTGAAACATATTATACCGGGATTATTTGAATACTAAAATCTATAGAAATGTATATATTCTATATTTTTTTTGGATTCAAATTAATGATCTTTTTGGGAAAAATACATATTTTTAATCATTAAATCTATTTAATTAAAAAGTATATATAACAAACAAATTAAAAACAAAAAATTGAAAAAAATACCTACTCTTCTTAAAAAAAAATGTTATATATAAATAATTTTAATCAATAAATACAAATTTATTGAAATAAATAAATCCACTATTGTTATTTTTTGCAAAGCTATAATTCTATATCCATAATAATGAAAGTGTTAGTGACTCGATCATCTTTTTGGGAAAATGAGCAAAGTGACATTAATACTTCCAAGTCTATTAAGTTGATGGTTACTATTACAAAAGGTTCCAAATTGTTATAAAAATGTTCGACAAAACATAATGTTTACATTTATGATCACAAAATATGATTGAGGTTGTATTTGTGTTTACATCTATGTAGTATAATATTAAATGTGGCAAAGCAAAAAACATAAAGCAAGTAGTATTAAATGTGGGAAAGCAAAAAACATAAAGCAAGTAGTAGATATTATTTATATTTATTTATATAAGTAAATAATTCTTTTTAAATTAAAAATAATTATATATATAATTAAGATTTCAAAAAAAGAATCCATGAATACGATTTTTATGACATTGTCATGTTGTTTATTATATATATATATATATATATTGGTAAATAATTTTTTTTATTAATTAAAAATAATTATATATGGTTAGGATTTTTGAAAAAATTAATAAATATTAGTAGTTTTTTTTTGATATTTCTATGTTGCTTATACATTATATATATATATATATATATATGTTGGTAAATAAGTTTTTTTATTAATTAAAAATAATTATATAGAGTTAGGATTTTTGAAAAAATAAATAAATATTAGGAGTGTTTTTTAGGCTGACATATTGTTTTTGAAAAAAATATTTGGTGTTTTTTGAGACTAGTAAGTGGTTTGCCAATAAAAAACTAGCTACAATCATGATTATATAGAAAACTTTTTAAAGATTCAAGATTTCAAGGAGGGAAATGCCTTTTACATTGACATGATTTTCTTTGAGTTGATATATTGTTCACTGGATTCCTGGATCAATGCCTTATTGCTTGTGGCCTCACTTTTTGGATTCTTTGTTTTGTGTGAAGACCACTTTGAAATCATTCATGTAAATCTTAAAACTAGATTGTGAAGAACTCAAGCTTAGTTGGTCTTTTTCCTTGCTTCAAAGATAAACATTGTACAAAATATTAGCTTGATGAGTTGGTATATTTCTCATATATTTTCCATGCCATTCTTCTGCAGAAAAGTTGGTCATGGATAATCCAGATCATGTTTCTTTTGGTAGGGCTTTTGCTTCAACTTCTTTTGATAGAGAGCTAGCCATTTTCTATGGTAATGGATTTTATTGGTGCTATTTAAGAGACTTTTGCATGGGTTTTGTAGGATTTAGTGGGGGTTTATGGGATTTTCCTTCTGTTGATTGCATGCTTGATTCATCGTTGTCTTATGCTGGAGACACCTTTGGAGAGGAGGGAGGCTTGAACCTATTCCTAAATGTAGGAATTTGGTAAGGATTGTGAGGTACCTTGATTACTCAAATTTCTTTTTCTTTATGAAACTTTCCCAAATCATTTTTGCTCTTTTTAAGAAGGGTGTTTTTTAGACAATTCTTTGGTATTCATTGGACAATCCCTAATAAGACACTCTTATCCATGACAATGTGTGCATCTAAAACGAACATGCTCATAATCTAGGGATTGCTTCCAAGCACTATCATAATAATAAATGTCTATGGAGGTTGGAAGAGGATGAAAGATATTCATATAAACGTAGGTCCAAGTATACGATGTGTACCTCCCTCTCTTAGTAGCCTTTGATACTTTGACAAAGTTATTGATAACCTCAAGGGTTTTCTCCTCCCAATACTCCTTGGTAAGAGAAGAATTGTACCCAAACTGGGGTAGAAAGTAAGTCTTCTTTCTCTGGATTATATTGCTCATTCCAAAATTGCATGAAGACTTTACATTGTTAAAAAAATACGACCCTCCAAAACACCTTGATTTGTCTTCCAAATTAGAGAAAATCACTCTGAAGAATCTTTCTGCCCCTGTATTCAATTCTGTTTGACCATGCAGATTCCATTTGTTTTAGATCCACCTAATTAAAGACTTTTTAGAAGGCCATACTCCAATGAATTTGCAGATCAAAGTGTGATCTTGTGTATATTGGATATATTCTTCAATCTTGCTAGATTTAACTTCATATTTTGGATCTTGCATCGCTTTTGGTAGACAATGCCTTGGATTTCTGGCTTGCCAATGGAGGTTTCGTTGTGGAACTAAAAACCCCATTTTGCCCACTTGCTCTATGAAAAAGGATGTCAAAGATGAGATTGAATAAAAATACTAATATATCCAAAAACATTATGAATTTTTGAAACAATCTAACTAAAGGAGGGGATCAGAGCTTTCTCTTACAGGATCAAGATTGGATGACAATGTACAAGAAACCTTGACATTGCAAAGTGTAAAATGAGCCATCCATGCTTAGCTCTGAGATAAGGGGCTGTGCCCCTTTCTTTAGCCACATTATTTCAAGAGTTCTCAACAATTTTGGATCTATTGGTATTCCCCTTCAATCTCCTCATCTTCAACATTCTTTTCATAGTAGAGCAGCTGGGCGAAGTGGGGTTTATGGTTTCATAGCAAAAAGTCCAATGGGTGCACTCGACAAGCTAGAATTCCAGGGTGTTGTCTACTAAAAGTAGCGTAAGATCTAAAATATGAGGTTAAATATAGAAAGATTGGAAAAATTATCTAGTATATGCAGCATCGCACTCTAATCTACAAATTCATTGGATTATGGCCCTTTGGAAAGTCTCTGATTGGGTGGATCTGAAATACATGGAACTTCCATGGTCAAATAGAATTGGAGCTAGGGGCAAAATGATTATTTAGTCATTTTCTCCTGCTTGTAAGATAGATTAAAGATTTTTGAAGGAGGGCTGTATTTTTTTAGAAATGTAAGGCTTTTCATGGGATTTTGGAAGGAGCAGTTTAATTTGGAGAAGGAAGACTTCTTTGTTTCTTCGGTGTGGGTACAACTCTTTTCTCTTCCCAAGGAACATTGGGAGGAGGAAACCCTTGAAGGCATTAGTGTTAGGATATTCCGACACATAGGATATAGTTAAGTTCAACTTGGTCTAGTTTAGAGTTAGGTAAAGTGTGTTTCTTTACCGTTGTACATTTTGTAACTTACAATCCGACGGTCACGATATGTAGTGATCTGACGGTTCACTCTCACCTCGGTATTACCGACACTTGATCCGTGGCTTGACACCCGATTGGTCCATGAGTTCTATTTAAAGCGCATGGAGGGTCATTGTTCGGGTAATCCGTGCATGAGAAAAGCTTATGTAAATTTTCATTCTTTGATTAATAAATTGCCTGTAGTACCCACGTTGGGACAGGCCGTGGACTGTTTCCCTCCTTGCACTCTGAGGGTTTTAACCACGTCAAAAATACTGGTGTATTGATTTGAGATCTGGTTGTGAGCGGTGTCCTTTTGGTATTCTTTCTGTGGAACTTATCCTGTAAATTCCTACATGGGATCAGAGCCATGCCCCGAAGTTAGCCAAGTGGATGAATCCTCGGAATGTTGAACGAAGGTGGTGGGCCCCGGTAATATCATGATGGGATCCGTGGATGAGCTCGGTTAGACAGGCGGTGTGCTCCGGATTCTTCATGGACGTGTCCTGGCCCCAACACGGTGAAGAGGAGTTGACCTGGGATAGAGCAAGCTCTCGAGGTAGGTGGTGCTCCATGTAAGGCGTGTGCTTCCAACGCATTGGAGCAGAGAACCCTGGTTGGTAGAGAGTGGACGGATGGATAATCGTTTGAGGGGAGGCTCGATGGTCCTTTGTTCGAGGGGAGGATTGTTGGGTATATGACCAAATAGTCCCACATTGACTAGAAGTGGGGAGGTCCTTATATGACATTTTGGTCCTTGCAAGAATGAGTGCCTAGGTCCTTGCATGAATGAGTGCCCGTTTTTCCACTGTATGCAGGATGGTAGCAATGACTTGATTGTTGCATTGTTGAGATAGATATCATGGTGTGAGGATTCTAGGTGTCTAGGTTTGTTCTCGAGGGAGGTATTAGACCCTAGGGGCAATAGATGGCAAACTCTTAAAATAATAAAAACAGAGTTTCCTTGCTCTGAATCATACCATTGGTGTATTTCTCTCCTTTTTTACACTGAAATTTGTGAATAGTTGCCTCAACATAAGACCTGTTAGCTTTTATGCTCTAGCTTCTGTATCGTAACATTGATGAGAAATATAGAAGGCTGGCCATGACTGTGCACAGGAATTTAGCAGCATTAGGATAGACCATTCAATGATTGCATGATTAGGCAAAGAAAAATAAAAGGTGCCCCATGCTCAACCTCAGAAAATATGTGTTCCCTCAAATTCCAACCAGTGTGAATTTTAAGGGATGCAAATGAAGATTGAACTTTGCAGACATTTCTGTAATCAGTTAGACAATCAGTTTGTAAGAGTCTACCCCTTGTAGGCAAGAGTTTAGAAAAAAGTGTAGAGATGTAAATGAAAGCACTGGAAATTTCTCTCCCTGCACTTTGATGGGAGGCTGAAAGTCTTCCAAGTACCAATCAGTTCTTGGAATTTTGTACTAATATGCTGTCTGGTTCAGCTGTAGCCTATTTTAATTTAACATCTAACAATCCACTGTCCCTAGTAATTTTATGAATACTTCCTTTACATAGGGACACTAAATCTACGTTGAACAGAGAAAGGAGACTGATTTTGGAGGAAAATCTCATGCTATATAAAGCCTGCATACTTCTAATCCATTTGCATTCATCATCTTCAAGATTCCAGTAGCTTTTAAGTTTAGTTTAGAAAGAAGATCTGGGGATCATCATCTTGTACAATTCTCTTGTTTTGTATATTGAAAAAGGGACACCATATCTCCAACTCCAGTCACTGCCATTCTGAGAAAGGGGAACAGCTAGTCCAATCTTAGATTTAATTTCTTTTCAAGTTCAAAATAGGCTTCACAAATATTCAAAAGGCGACTTTGTCACTCTCTGGTAGCACCGTAGCTGTTTGCATTTGAGTCATAGTCCTTTGCAGCTATGATCAACATATTCATAACTGAATGCCTAAGGGAGGGAACATACTCCAACCTCGTTGAAAATATTGTTCTGTTTCTGTAATCAGTTAGACAATCAGTTTGTAAGAGTCTACCCCTTGTAGGCAAGAGTTTAGAAAAAAGTGTAGAGATGTAAACGAAAGCACTGGAAATTTCTCTCCCTGCACTTTTATGGGAGGCTGAAAGTCTTCCAGGTGCCAATCAGTTCTTGGAATTTTGTACTAATATGCTGTCTGGTTCAGCTGTAGCCTATTTTAATTTAACATCTAACAATCCACTGTCCCTAGTAATTTTATGAAGACTTCCTTTACATAGGGACACTAAATCTACGTTGAACAGAGAAAGGAGACTGATTTTGGAGGAAAATCTCACGCTATATAAGCCTGCATACTTCTAATTTATTTGCATTCATCATCTTCAAGATTCCAGTAGCTTTTAAGTTTAGTTTCGAAAGAAGATCTGGGGATCATCATCTTGTACAATTCTCCTGTTTTGTATATTGAAAAAGGGACACCATATCTCCAACTCCAGTCACTGCCATTCTGAGAAAGGGGAACAACTAGTCCGATCTTAGATTTAATTTCTTTTCAAGTTCAAAATAGGCTTCACAAATATTCAAAAGGCGACTTTGTCACTCTCTGGTAGCACCGTCGCTGTTTGCATTTGAGTCACAATCCTTTGAAGCTATGATCAACATATTCATATGTTTCAAATATCGTATAATGCTTTATCTTTTCAAATTTGTTGACATATATATTTGAAAATTTCTACCAATCACTGATTCCAATGTTCAGTAAAACCAAAGCACCCAATCCACAACTGAACTCTCATTTTTGGTAATATGCAAATAGCATGAAGAACACGAGAACATTTCTATAATTTTACACAACTACTTTATGCTTCTCTAAAGAAACTGATACATGGATCAACAAGCCAAACATAGTATAATGCTTTACCTCTCATTTTTGTGTATATATGATATATAGCTAATGTAATAAAATCTGTGAAACAGTCCTGCTTTTTAAATTGAAAATCACTGAAATTTGTGAATTGCCATGGCCTTCCTGCAATAATTTAGAAGGTTTAAACCCTTAACTTACCATTTGTGTTTTCAGTCTAGTCTACTGTACTCAGTTCTTTACCTTTTTCCTATGTCTGCATAATTTCTATTATGTAACATGACTTTTATATGTCTTCACAAGTCACTGTGATATTATTTTCCACAAGGTTGGGGTCATAAGCTTCCCTTTCTATTCATTCATCATTGCTTGTGCTCCCTCTTTAATCGATACTAATTGACTCTATGATGTTTGCCTCTAAAGTATCCTGAGGAAATTTTAAATTGTTATTCCATTTCTTCTAGGCTATTGTATATAGAGGGATATGAACATTTGTGAATGAATTTTGTGCTTGTAAGTTGTTATTCCATTTCCTCTAGGTTATCTTAAGTAGATGAATAGGAACATTTTAAAATAAATTTTAGATGAGAAGACAAGATGGCTTAATCTCGATTGCACGTTTATAAATATTTGGTTCATGACACAACAAAGGTTTCAAGTTTTCAGAAAGTTTTCATTGGTCTTTTGAAGTTGTAGTGATTTAAATCAGGTCAATTTTTACATGACTTTATGAGCCTTGTCCATGTAATGTCCACAAGCAATGTGACCCTGTGGTAAGTACTAAGTAGTTCATCGACATAATCCTTAAGGCTTAGATACCACTAGCTCCACAACCTATTTAGTATTTTCTGAACACATGGGCATAAAGTAGAGCACAAAATATGCAAAATGGAGATGTCATTCTGTCTACACGGGTGGGTCACATGACCGATTGCACGTTTATAAATATTTGGTTCATGACACAACAAAGATTTCAAGTTTTCAGAAAGTTTTCATTGGTCTTTTGAAGTTGTAGTGATTTAAATCAAGTCATTTTTTACATGACTTTATGAGCCTTGTCCGTGTAATGTCCACAAGCAATGTGACCCTGTGGTAAGTACTAAGTAGTTCATCGACATAATCCTTAAGGCTTAGATACCATTAGCTCCACAACTTATTTAGTATTTTCTGAACACATGGGCATAAAGTAGAGCACAAAATATGCAAAATGGAGATGTCATTCTGTCTACACGGGTGGGTCACATGACCAGTCTTCACACTTTACATCTCATTTTTGTGTATTTTTGAAGCTGTAGTGATTTAAATCAGGTCATTTTTTACATGACTTTATGAATACGCTTCTTTTGCTAAAGCTTTAAAGAAAGTTCCCCATTCTTCCCCTCTCTCCCACAAGTGGAAGAAAATCAAATAGGTAAAGAAAATAGAAAGAGATGGTAGCAAATCTTTCTCTAGGATATCTCTTTTAACTCAATGTTTAAGGGAGGGAACATACTCCAACCTCGTTGAAAATATTGTTCTGTTTCTCTAATCAGTTATGCAATCAGTTTGTAAGAGTCTACCCCTTGTAGGCAAGAGTTTAGAAAAAAGTGTAGAGATGTAAACAAAAGCACTGGAAATTTCTCTCCCTCCACTTTGATGGGAGGCTGAAAGTCTTCCAAGTGCCAATCAGTTCTTGGAATTTTGTACTAATATGCTGTCTGGTTCAGCTGTAGCCTATTTTAATTTAACATCTAACAATCCACTGTCCCTAGTAATTTTATGTCACTACATGTACTCAATTGAATGCATGGTTTGTACATTTAGTATACCCTCCAATTTGCTCTATTGCAGTGCTTTATTTAACATGCACACAGAAGCTTCAGCCAATGACCCACTGCAGGATTTAAATTGCTCCTTGGGTCCATCAATTCCTTAAACTTGTTTAATCTGTAGGTAGTTAACTCCACAAATCATGTTTCCTGAAGCATAAACTCTCCCTTTAATCTGTAGCTCACTACATGTACTCAGTTGAATGCATGGTTTGTACATTTAGTATAACCTGCAATTTGCTCTATTGCAATGCTTTATTCATAAACATGGGTGCCATCCATTAAGGTTACTGATCCTACCCAGGAGTGTAAAGTGCCTAGGCACAGTCTGTTCTTGGTGTGGACCCACGAGCTGGTCCATAAGTATCTGTGATCTACTATGCCCTGACAGATGCTTGATGTTAGCACTAAATTCATGTTAGAATGCCATCTTAAATTAGAAGTGCACCTAGCAGTCTGCAATTATTCAAATGTACGGTCTACCAGAAGAAGAAAAAAAAACAAATATGTGCAACAATCCCTCCCTCTCACTGATGTCAAATGCTATGAATTGGCCCCTGCATCATTTTTCTTGCTTTTTGTGGCAGACTGTTGAGAAAATAGTGGCATTGATTGAGAGGAAGCATTATTTTCTAGTTTGTAGGTAGGAGGGAAATTCTGGAATCTATTTCCATCATATGTGCTTGAACTTTGATTCCTTCAGCTTTTGCAAATAGAGATGATATTAAATGCACAATCATTATAATCAAGTAGTATATTTCATGAGCATCACCAATAATACATAACAGGATATTGATTTAAAAATCTGTTACACCAGCTGTACACTGTGCAACTTGTGTAATGAACTGTGTATATTCAATACTTTAATGTCATATCAACGTTGCAATGACATCTTCATGTTTATGCAATTTATGTGTAACTGTTTTAGTCATGTATCCTAAACTTCTCATGACATTGAATCTATTCCTGAACTTTGATGGGCCACTACTAACTTGTGGGTGGCTAAGATTCTCCATCATTTTCAGTGGCTTCCTCATGCTGAACATCTAGTTGATTTGTTTGAGGTTCTCAAGTTGTCATGCGAAACGACTCATCCTGTTCATTATGTTCCCATCATATGGGTGCATGGTTTGTACATTTAGTATAACCTGCAATTTGCTCTATTGCAGTGCTTTATTCATAAACATGGGTGCCATCCATTAAGGTTACTGATCCTACCCAGGAGTGTAAAGTTCTGGAATCTGTTTCCATCATATGTGCTTGAAGTAGTAGATTTCATGAGCATCACCAATAATACATAACAGGATACTGATTTAAAAATCTGTTACACCAGCTGTACACTGTACAGTACTCATACGTTTATAAACAGTAGCTTATGACACCAGTTAATCCTATCAGCAAACTGTGCATTTGGCCAATTCAACTTACAAGATCATCTGTTTCCTTCCTGCCTCAGCAAACACCCTAACAATGCCCTTCAATTCTCAGATTACACCTTGCTGTTTAGCCAGAGGTGCCCTAATAGGCCTTGCTGCCCAGATCAGACTTCAGAAAGGATTTCGCTGCCACATTTGACCCTCAGAAGGATCTGCTGCCAAGATTGATACCTTAGCAAGGGTTTGCTGCCCAATTTGACCTTCAGAAGGGATCCACTGCTACAAATAACACTACAGGGGTAGTCCGTGGTTAACAACAGAGCTTCAATGGGAGCCCATGTTGTCACTATTGTATGATATATGTCAATAGTCAACCTTTGTGTAACTTCTGCCTGTACACAATTTGAATTATCAGCACTTTCCAGCTCAAGGCAGGGACTTGCTGCCATGCAGCACCCCTTGTTTATATATAATATATAACAGTTACCATTTCAAATTAAATGGGCAACGATAAACTAATTACCACTTAAAGGGGTGAGAATAAAATCATTCATGTGACCTTCAAGCTTTGTACTATCTAGTGTTTGGTTATATGTTTTACGTGTACATGTGGCATCACCTTATGAATACTATGTTCTATAATTTTGAATATTATATCTGGATTTGGGTTGTGAAACGCGATTGCATTATATAGGATTGTTGTGTTATATGATGTTTGCTAGCATTGTTTGTATCATTATATTTAAATTTCATGCAATTTTTCACATGTGATGATCTTTTATCTTTCCATTTTTTGGGTTAATTAGAATAGGGAGAAATTGTATTAACATTGTTGAAGTAGAGTTATAAGCAAGCATGTAAAAAGAGGTGATGTAATAATAAAATAAATTTTGTAACTTTTACATACCATATATATAAAAGTTTACCATTATTAATATTATATAATTAATTTATGTGGGTATGTTATTTAAGGAAGATTTTAAATGCAAATAATTTTAAAAACATATAATCTAATTAAAATATTTTAGCTAGCAATTTCCTATTATCTTTCAATAAAGTGAAGAGAAGTGAAAAGAGGTTTGTTCACCTACTTCTCTGACTTTACAATGATGAATAATCTCTTTTTCTTTGGGGTCACCTTTAGCTATGTTCATGGATATTTGATGATTTAAAACATTTGATAGTGGTCATAAGTTAGTAGCCAAATTACATAGCATGCTACATTCTCCATTAAGCACATTCATTTTTTGCTTTTGTTGAACAAGGAGGTTCATGAAATTTACATTAAGTGGCACAATGATATCCATTATCATGAGTATTGATGGAAATTAAATGAGGAGCTATATTATTACCATGGAGAGTTTCCTCATGTTCACAAAGGATCTTTTTGATCTCTGGAATTCATATGGGTTGAACCTTTCACTATTGTGCTTGCAAATAACACAGCAGAGATAAGGAAAATCATCTACAGTGGGTTGAGAGAAGATAGAATTGACCAAAGCATTGGATGAGACTTTAAATCTTGCCATTAATGAATTTGACCCAAAACTTGCTAGAACATGAACTCAAAGGCATAAAGAAGCATGCATTTATGTAGGCCGGAAATTTCACCCATTTTTTTCTTTAAACTTAGCTTAAATAACCGACATAATTTAATAAATCACAACATAAATAGACCTTTTTTATTGTTTTTCAAATACATCCATCTATAGACATGTCCTCTTTTTCTCACATGAACATTCTTACAATGTTATTAATAAATGCCTCAATATCAAAAGAACTTTCAGAAGTGATAACGCTAATATTCAATGTACATTTTCCCTAAATTTTTTCTGAAACAATTTACAATAAAGGCAATGTTCAACCAAATGAGTGTAGAATCTTCAATGTAAGCTGGTCGTGGTCCTCGTACTTAGCTTGAAGTAGCTCTAGTGACCAAATTTTCCATAGATCCTAACACACTAGATTGAAGTTGATGATCCCCACTTGATTGTCCACCCTACAATGCAAAGGTACTCTTCTCCCTGTTGGCCCCTTGAGTTGCGGTGGGGTTGTAGGAAGGGGAAGAGACCCAACTAGATGATATGAATTCAACTGTTGTCTTGATCTTCTTAGATCAACCTATTCCTATTCACCACACTATTGAACAACTACTCAAGATCACAATTCCACAATCCCAATATAAAAATATCATAAGTTCTCACAAGAATACATAGAATGTCTACAACCCCCATACAATGTTAGGGAACTAAAAAGATGACCCCCCTTACATAAGAATGTGTTCCTTTTATGGTGTTTTTTTAGGTGAGAATTAGATGTGACACTTGTTTTCACATGCATGAATGATTAATTATTTAATTCCATAAATTTGATTATTCACCAAGACACATGTCCTATCCACAAATTGGATCTCATGTATTTTTACTATTTTATTTAAAATATTTTTTTTTTCTTGCCCTATAGTTTCTAAATTTACTCATAGTTGTTCCCTGGGGTGTTTTTTTTCCCTCTTTTTTTTTGAACTTCTGCAAATCATCTCATTGTTATCTGCCATGAGTCCAAGTTAGTTTTAGTTACTTCGTTAAACTTATCTCTTTCAAAATTAATTGTATTTCTAGGATTCTCTCAACTAAGTGAGGTTCTTTTGATATTAATTTCTTTGAATTATTTATTTAAATAATTCAATTCTTGCACATGTCTATTTAGATTTTTGTTGACATAAGCTTACATCTATTTAACTTTAACTCCTTTTTTAAACATGATAATTAAAATTCACACATATATATACTTGCTTAGTTCTAACTTACACAAAACCCCCCTTTTAAGAATTAGTTTACTAACATTAACCAAACCATTTCTTTCAATTATTATGTTTTCATATGAAGCTTAGTTTTCAAAGGTAACACTAATTAAACTTCAGATTAACTTGGAACTCAATAACTTTCTAAGTTTTTCCCTTTAATCATACATAATATATCAATCCTCAATACTTATTAATTAACCACAATTACAAATTTCCTTATCCTCCATTCGGTGCCAAGAGTGCCAACCCTCTTTCTCTTCAAGAACCTCACATTCCAAGGGTGCCATTGGTTGTCCTTCAAATTCTTGTGATCCAAGATTTCCTTAGCCTCCATATAATACTAAGTGTGCCAACTCTCGTGCCTTTAAAGAGTCTCACATTTCGAGGGTTCCACAGGTTGCCCTTCAAACACTTATGATTTGAGTAGAGGAAAGAAATACTGGTGGAATGGAAACTTAATAGCTTCCTCGACGACCTTGTCGATAGTTTTGTGGTACTTAAAGATCAAACCTCCCCTTGATGCGCACCCCTCAATAGTTCCTTATGAGTAATCATATCCATGCTCCAACCTTCACGACATGGTACAACTTCAAGGATAAGAATCCTCTGCAATTCATTCTAAGCCAATATTGAAGTACTAGTAAGTATGGTCAAGGACATTGAAGATACCCCTCTAAAGATGTCTGTTCTCCTTCACCTACAACCCCACTACACATATGTCGGTTGTCTGGTCAACACTTACCAATGCCTACAAAACTGTAAGAACATTTATCAATATAATCCATATAAGCTTACCTACTATTTGCATCAATATAAAATATCAAAACATAAACATAAATCACATTGTAACTCAAACCGTCATGATATGGGTTGTGTCCATAATCCTCTTTTCCTACCACACTTACGAAATAGTTAGTAAACATTGATAAACATGATATAACTATCATATAGTGGGCATCTTAAATGATCACATGTAAATGCCATAGTCAACAACATTATCATTATAATGAAACTAAATATCATAATATCATGAAATACATGTCTCATCAAAATACAAAAAATGTTTGGATCATCATAATGATGTCCTCAAAGAATAATGTACAAGTCCAATGATGTCTCAAAGTCAGGATAGTGTAAATCTTAGGTCGGTTAGAGCAGAACAATACATACATCTCCTCTTAAATCTAGAATTTGTCCCGAAGCCTCAAAACAAGAAAGAAAAATAATGATACATCTCTTTGTCATCCTCGCAAGTGGCCAAACTTGGACTATAACTACCCCACTAGACCTTTACTTGGTCTACTAGTTGTCGTATAACCTGTAAAGTTGCTGGTCCAAAATGCAAATTGACTTTGTCCTTACTATTCCCTTGTTCATGACATGCGAATAACCCAAGTTAATAACATGCAAATGAGAGACTTATTCACTTTATTGCGCTGAGAGGCACATTTCTACAATGTAGTATGAGGGTGATGTGTGATTTTGTCCATGTTCAACGTGGATTTGACATGCATCCCTTCATCCCTTTTCTCCACTTCATCCCTTCTCTCCTCTTGTTGTTTTTTGGTTAAATCTTCAACGAGGAAGAAGTGTGAGCCTTTCAAGAGTTTATTTTTGCCCAAACGTTGGTGTTTGTCTTGTACGCTTGCCATGGTGAATTTTATGGGTCGAGGTCTCTCTTCACATATCCTCCCAACCCTTATTGCTTGACAAATTTGCCATTTCCAATGTAGTTTCCCTTTCAGAAAATCTCTTGTCAAATTAAGAGTACTTTCATTCTTCCCATAATCACTTATTCCCCTGATAATAAAGTTTGTTTTCCTGTCCTGTATTTCTTTGTGTTCTTTTTCCTGTGCTCTACGAGCATTTGTATCTTCTTCTTCCTCTATCCTTATGTAACCATTAGCGTCTTAAGCTCTAGCTTTGATTTTTTTTGGACTATCTTTCCAAATGTTCCTTTTTGCCTTCTTTTTGGAAATATCTATTTAGTGATATACTTGTACCTCTTCCTGAATTTGTTTGGAAATTATCACATCCTTATTTTTTAATAATAATAATAATAACAACTTTTCGATAGGGAAGTTTCTAAAGGTTTTAATTAAAAGATTTTATTAGGAGAGTACAATTTCAAACCAAACTATTTAATTGCAACTTCCCTCATCTTCATCGTTCTCATTCTCTAGATGCGGTTTGATAATAGATTTGGGGTTTAGGGTTTTAGTCATGGCGAAGAATGCGTTGCGCCCCTCCTTACCAAACTATTTAATTGCAACGTCCCTCATCTTCATTGTTCTCATCCTCTGGATGCGGTTTAATAATAGATTTGGGGTTTAGGGTTTTAGTCATGGCGAACAATGCATTGCGCCCCTCCTTACCAGTATCCCCTGTTTCTGCTTCTGATTCAGCTCCTGCTTCTATTTCCACTACTAAAAAAAGCAAGAAGCCCGACCCAGCGGAGCTGTTAGCTCTGTACGAGGCTAAGGGTTTGAACCCCACCGAGGCATCCCACCAGGCCATCAAGGACTTGCAGAACGTCATCTCAAATCTTTTGTATATCCGCGCACGCTCCTCGGAACGAGACCAATCCTCTCAGCAGGGCATCTCTTCAAAGATCGACTATATCAGCACCCGTCTCTCCTTGCTGGAAATGAAGGTCGATACCAAGCCCGACATAGCCCAGACCTTGGTTCTCGGAGTTTCAGCCAGTGCGCTTGTACATGCCACGCTTCACTTTTTTAGGGCTGCCTGCAACATATGGTCCGACTTTCGAAACTCCATGAAGGGAAATCCATATAGCCCAGACCTTGGTTCTCGGAGTTTCAGCCAGTGCGCTTGTACATGCCACGCTTCACTTTTTTAGGGCTGCCTGCAACATATGGTTCGACTTTCGAAACACCATGAAGGGAAATCCATAGCGCCGTGATTCTTGATTGAGGGTTAGTTCGCTACTCTAACCTGATGATTTTTTAATCAATTTTTTGCAGAGCTTATTTTCAGGGTCATGTCTTGTTTCATTACTTCTCAGTGTTTTAGTTCTGTTAAATATAGTTATATGGAATGCATATTCCATTTACATTTGGATTACCATGCCACAAAATTAATCTGTTTCGAAGGAATGACAGGCAGAGTAGCTTTGTGTGTTTTGAAAAGAGCTTTCCGTGGGCTCACATCACTTGTAAAACATTAATCACTTCCACACATATGCTACCCAACTTTTAACGACATTGCTGGATTTAGCTGGTTTGAGGAATTTGGACTTCCTTAATCGTGGCTTCAGAAGGCTATTATGATGTCAAACATGAGCTATTTATTTCAATTTCTAATTTGAAGGTATCTATGTTGGAAACTGGAGGAGTAGAAAAAAAATGTGCCACTTGCTCAGCTCAGGGAGCAGAAGTGTTTATGTGGGAATGAAAGAAAAGCCCTAATTTTGGTTAACCCGGGGAAGGGGTGAGTTCTTGTTGACTTCCTTGTGCTTTACTCTGCCTTGGCATATTCAGAAAACTCTACTGATATTATTTGCAATGTAAATAAATCCTATAAAGGAAATAATAATTGCTCGAAAGTGTGAGGAGTATCGACCACCCAACTGTCTATTAATGGGAATTGCTGAGCATTAAGTTCAGTACTCACCCAGGGTCATGCTGGGGAGTCATGCCAGTTATACTCACTACCATTTAATCTCGGATTTGATATGTCATATTTTGGATGGGTTGGCTATCTCTGCGGATGACAGAATCTTGAGTTTCACAACATTCAATGTACTCGACTTATTACATAGCTTGATGGTACTGGGTTACACACAACATAAATTAGGTCATGGATCATCCTACCTTATCCAGATAGTAGAATGTACTTAAACTTTTTCATTGCAAACAGATGGATATATATTTCTTAATAAATTAGTTTTTCTGTTACTGGCTTTTGCAAGTATATCTATATAACTGGCTATGTGTTATGAGCAATTTTGAGCTTTGGGATAGAGAAACATTATCCCATATTTTCTTAACAGATTTGAGTTTTGGGATAGAGAAACATTATTCCATATTTTCTTAACAGCTGAGAGTTAGAGTAATTATCTAAAAGTTTGAGAGGTCAAGATTTGGGGGAGGAAACCAAATCTTTATGGGAATTAGAGGTATTGGATTCTGTAAATTTTCCTTTTTGGATGGGTTTTATTTTCAGCAACCATCATCAGGATGAGTTTTATTTTCAGCAACCATCATCAAGGAAGAAAGTTTGTTTGATATTTTATGTTTTTGTGGATTTATTTTTATTTAATACCTTTTCAACATTTTTGGATCAACAATATTCTTTCTTTTTCTTTGGATGGCTGATTGGCATATTTTTAATCCACGCATTTAGATTCTTTGGTGGCTGATTGGCATATTTTTAATCCACTTATTTAGATAAAGTTACTTGTATACTTTTTAGCTTTTTAGTTAAAGTTAATGAGCTTTGTTTGTTTGGGGTAGTTCAATTGGCAATGACAATGGAAATGAAGTCTTACCGTCTAACCCAATCGGAATTCTTAGTTTCAAAAATCTTGTCCTATCCTCGATCGGGGTGAGAAGTTGAACATGATAAAGATGTAGTCTTACCAAACTTACAAATAATGAACTTTGTTTGTTTGTATGTATTTTTCTGTGTATTCATATGTATAAGAACGAATATCCTATACATGCCCTAGTCATTGGTGGAATCAATATAATAAAAAATGGAATTTTCAGATTTGGAATCCATTTTTTTCATGAAAAATCATTTATTATTATTATTATTATTATTTTTTATTTTATTTTATTTTATTTTATTTTTTATTTTATTTAATTAATTAATTAATTTATTTTATTTTATTCTGATAAATTTTGATTTATATTAATTTTAACATATATTTTGATAATATTAAAAGAATTAGTTTAATTTATCCGAAATCGGTCATGCAGGAACTAATTTAATTTCAACACATATTTTGATAATATTAAAAAATTTATTTTAATCTATCTGAAATATATTATACAGGGATTATTTGAATACTAAAATCTATAGAAATGTATATATTCTATATTTTTTTTGGATTCAAATTAATGATCTTTTTGGGAAAAATACATATTTTTAATCATTAAATCTATTTAATTAAAAAGTATATTTAACAAACAAATTAAAAACAAAAAATTGAAAAAAATACCTACTCTTTTAAAAAAAATGTTATATATAAATAATTTTAATCAATAAATACAAATTTATTGAAATAAATAAATCCACTATTGTTATTTTTTGCAAAGCTATAATTCTATATCCATAATAATGAAAGTTTTAGTGACTCGATCATCTTTTTGGGAAAATGAGCAAAATGACATTAATACTTCCAAGTCTATTAAGTTGATGGTTACTATTACAAAAGGTTCCAAATCGTTATAAAAATGTTCGACAAAGCATAATGTTTACATTTATGATCACAAAATATGATTGAGGTTGTATTTGTGTTTACATCTATGTAGTATAATATTAAATGTGGCAAAGCAAAAAACATAAAGTAAGTAGTATTAAATGTGGGAAAGCAAAAAACATAAAGCAAGTAGTAGATATTATTTATATTGATTTATTTAAGTAAATAATTCTTTTTAAATTAAAAATAATTATATATATAATTAAGATTTCAAAAAAAAATCCATGAATACGATTTTTATGACACTGTCATGTTGTTTATTATATATATATATATATTTATTTTGGTAAATAATTTTTTTATTAATTAAAAATAATTATATATGGTTAGGATTTTTGAAAAAATAAATGAATATTAGTAGCCTTTTTTGATATTTCTATGTTGCTTATACATTAATTATATCTATCTATCTATCTATCTATATATATATATATATATATATATATATATTTGGTAAATAAGTTTTTTTATTAATTAAAAATAATTATATGTAGTTAGGATTTTTGAAAAAGTAGATAAATATTAGGAGTGTTTTTTAGGCTGACATATTGTTTTTGAAAAAAATATTTTGTGTTTTTTGAGACTAGTAAGTGGTGTGCCAATAAAAAAACTAGCTACAATCATGATTATATAGAAAACTTTTTAAAGATTCAAGATTTCAAGGAGGGAAATGCCTTCTACATTGACATGATTTTCTTTGAGTTGATAGATTGTTCACTGGATTCTTGGATCAATGCCTTATTGCTTGTGGCCTCACTTTTTGGATTCTTTGTCTTGTGTGAAGACCACTTTGAAATCATTCATGTGAACCTTAAAACTAGATTGTGAAGAACTCAAGCTTAGTTGGTCTTTTTTCTTGCTTCAAACATAAACATTGTACAAAATATTAGCTCGATGAGTTGGTATATTTTTCATATATTTTCCATGCCATTCTTCTGCAAGAAAAGTTGGTCATGGATAATTCAGATCATGTTTCTTTTGGTAGGGCTTTTGCTTCAACTTCTTTTGATAGGGAGCTAGCCATTTTTTGTGGTAATGGATTTTATTGGTGCTATTTAAGAGACTTTTGCATAGGTTTTGTAGGATTTAGTGGGGGTTTATGGGATTTTCCTTCTGTTGATTGCATGCTTGATTCACCGTTGTCTTACTTTGGAGACACCTTTGGAGAGGAGAGAGGCTTGAACTTATTCCTAAATGTAGGGATTTGGTAAGGATTGTGAGGTACCTTGATTACTCAAATTTCTTTTTCTTTATGAAACTTTCCCAAATCATTTTTGCTCTTTTTGAGAAGGGTGTTCTTTAGACAATTCCTTGGTATTCATTGGACAATCCCTAATAAGACACTCTTATCCATGACAATGTGTGCATCTAAAACGAACATACTCATAATCTAGGGATTGCTTCCACTACAACAAAACCAGCGATTAGCGTCCCTTTTTACTTCTTTTTTTGCATCTAGAGCCCATTTTTGGTGCTATTTGCATCCATTTATCAAATATGGTGCAAAACTTGACACAAAATTTGCATCAAGTTTTGCACCAAATCTTACACCAAGTTTAGCACCAGGTATTGCAATAGGTTTTGCACCAAATTTTATGCCAAGTTTTGTGTCATCCTTTACACCAAGTTTTGTTCCAGGTTTTGCATCAAGTTTGGCACCTAATTTTGTTTGACATACTTTTGCATCCTCATTTGCATCCTTTTTGCACCTACACTTGCATCAACTTTTGCATCCTTTTTTGCATCTTTTTTTAAATCATTTTTTGCATCCATTTTTTCATCCATTTGTGCATCCCTTTTGCGCCAAGTTTTACATCGTGTTTTGTGTCTAGTTTTGCATAAAATTTTGCATCTACTTTTGTTGCATCCACTTTTCCCTCTTGTTTGGCATCCATATTTACATCCTCTTTTGCATCTATTATTGTACCCACTATTGCATCTAATATTTTTGTGCCACAATTAGCGCCTAGTTTGGCACCTCCTTTTGCACCCACTTTTGATTATAATTTTGCATCCACGTTTGCATCCTCATTTGCATCTAGGTTTTCATCAACTACTACATCTATTTTTGCATCCCTTTTTGTATCCAATTTTGGACCGGGATTTGCATCGGGTTTTGTGTCTCGTTTTGCATCTACTTTTGCATCAACTTCTATTGCATCCACTTTTGCACACAATTTTGCATCCACTGTTGCACCCATTTTAAATTTCACTTTTTGCATCCCTTTTTACATCTTCATTTGCATCATACTTTGATTCTTTTTTTGCATCTATCATTACATCCACTTTTGTTATGCCACAATTTGCACCATGTTTTGCACTCGTTGTTGTATCCACGTTTGCTTCCAATTTTGCATCCATGTTCACATCCTCTTTTGCATCAAATATTGCATCTATTTTTGCATCCACTTTTATGTCAGGTTTATGCATTGGGTTTTGCATCTCGTTTTGTATCTACTTTTGCATCTACTTACATTATATCCATTTTTTGCATCCAATTTTGTTTTGCCTGTTGCATCAATGTTTGCTTCCACTTTTACATCCATTTTTGCATCTTATTTTGCATAATTTTTGTCTATTGTTACATCCACTTTTGTTGCACCATATCTTGCACCTACCATTGCAACCACATTTGCTTCCACGTTTGCATCCCCTATTGCATCCACTTTTGTTTCATCCATTTTTGCATATACTTTTGTTTCCGTTGTTGCATCCACATTTGTTTCACCACAATTTGTGCCAAGTTTTACACCTACCATTGGACCCATGTTTGCTTCCACTTTTGCCTTCATGTTTGCATCCAAGTTTGCATTGACAACTGCATCTACTTTTGCATCCACTTTTGTGTCAGGTTTTTCATGTTGTTGTGCATCTACTTATGTTGTATCCACTTTTCGTCCAATTTTATTTCTATTGTTGCCCCCATTTCTATGTTCGCTTTTGCATCCCTTTTCCAACACTCATCATATTTTCTGCATTGATGATATTCCTTATGGCATTGACAATTATGAACAATTCATGACAATGTCAATAATATTGACAATGATGAAAATGAAGATGATGGCGATGACATGAATTGTGATTATGATGATAAAGACGATAGTGGTTACAATGACAATGATGATGATGGCAATGATTATGATGATTACGATGCTAATGACGTTGGCGAATCTTCCCAATTTTAGATGTTGTCATTGTCATAATCATAAGCATTATCTTTGGTGTCATGATCATCATTTTCATCTAGGTCATCATCAAAAACAATAATGGCATGAATGATGATGATGCATGATTACAACAATGTCGATAGAAATTACAGTAATGATGATGATGGGGATGATAAAAATGACAATGACGATGATAATGGTGGTGATGATGATCATCATCGATCATCTGTCAAAAATAGAGTTGTTATTTCTCTCACGTATATCAATGTGTCCTAAACAACCCTTTTCTAGCACTGATCACATTTTTTGGGTTGATGATATTTCTTACAACATCTACAATTATGAACAATTGCAAACAATGTCCATAATGATGATGATGATGGCATGAATGGTGATTATGATGATAATGTAATGATGGCAATAACAATGACAAGGATGATGGTGATGATGATGACAATGATTATGATAATGAGAATGACCTTACAATCTTATGGATTCATGAACAATTACTAGTTTCAATACCATCTTTTGGATACGTATTACTATCATACTTTTTAAATTTTCTGTCTCTCTTGAGGTATCTTACTATAATGGTGTTGTCAACACTAGAAAGATATCTTGTTGTAATGGTGGTTCTAATGTTAGCACTAGCAAAGTTTAGTAGGGAGGATGCTACTACAAGAGGAATTCCTTCTAAGTGACTATGGCATTCAAAATGAGGCTTTATGGGCTGCTTTTTAACACATGTTCTCATGCTCATATAAAATTAATGTGAAAAGTTGCTTTAATTGGTTCCCATGCATAATTGATATTGATAATGGGGTGGTATAAAATTGTAATGGGCATATCCGTTAGTTAGTTATGATGGGTCAACAACATTGAAACCATCCAAGTGACATTTCACCTTGGAACAATCGTCGCTCGTGCGAAAACACGAAGTTTATGTAAATGAAAGTTGTGATTGTAGTGGAATTAAAACCATCGAGAAATATCAAAGAAGACGCTGCCTACCAGTTTTGAAAGACAACTAAGGCATTGAACAACTATTTGCGTTAGGATGTAGTGAGGGAATCGAAGGAAATTTGGTAGCCCTAAGTTGCCATTACTATTGCCAATCACACATTCAATAGTAACCATAAAAGGTAGCCACATATAAATAGAACCTCGAGGTGTTGACAGTCAGAATCTATTGTAATAGCTTTGACGTATATATAGTTTTGTGTTTAGATGAGAATGAAGTGGGCTTCATCCAGGGTTCGGCTCAATCCTCGTCCATTCCATGCAGTGGTGTTTAATTCGCCAAGCAAGAGAATATTACGTGAGTGTTCAGAGTTAAATCAACAGAAATCAAGGACGTGTGATTGTCAAATTATTGCTCCTCCCTTATGATTGAGCGCTTGATGTGATGGTCATTATCCTTGGGTGATACTTTTATTCCCCATTTTCTATTGAAAAAGTAGCGTTTTTCTGTTCGATTATGATAGGATTGGATGAACGTCGGTTTGGGTGGATGTAGGCCCATGTTTTTTTGTGGTGATCTTCAAATGTCTTGAGGATAAGAAAAAAAAATCCTTGACCAAGGTCCATGGTTTTGGGGATGAGTTGGTCTTCTAGTGAAGCCATGGTTTCCCAACTTCAATCCTCTCACTATGTTGCCGATGACTACTCTAGTATGGGTAAGATTCCCAGTTTTCCCATTCACTTTACCCATCTAGATCTCTTAGAAAAAGTGGGCAATTTTATTGGAAGATTCGTCAAAGTAGACAGGGAAATACTTTTGAAAGGCATTTTCACCTACGTTTGCATATGTGTTTAGGTAGATCCCAATGAAGTTTTGCGAGATAAAATTGAGCTCAAGTGGATGGGAATTGTGTATTCTGGTTCAGTTATTCTGAGCTTTCAATGGAAAATTTTGACTCTATTTTGGCTTACAGGCAAGATTTCATAAACTAATGCTCTCTATAAATGGACTAGACAAGGTTGTGCTCAAAATTTTGTTTAAAAAATGGCAGAGTTTGGGAAGAAGTTATTTAAGTTAATGGATCATCATTCAGATGCATTTCGAGTGGTTTTATTGAATGATTTCTGTCTCAGTTCCGCACATTTAAAAGTTTTGGAGAATGGGAATTGATCATTCTGGTATTTGATGGTGTTCTATTCAAATTACACAGAAGAAGATAGAAAGCTAGGGCTCACAACCCCTACCTAAGAAATTCTGGTATTTGATAGTGTTCCCCCGACCAACCAATTGTTAGGCTCACAACCCGGCTAGGCAAGGTCAAGTTTAGGAACAACCTAGCTAGGCGAAGTTAGAGAGTACCGTAGTTAAGCGCTGCAGGGTCAAAGAGAGAAGGTGAAGGGTTGGATGCCTCACCGATCAATGGGCTAAAGTAGGGGTTGGGTGCTTTGTCAAGCCCCCCCCCCGCTTCTTATTCACCAGTGTCGTGTCGAGAGCAAGGAACATTCTGGAAAATTCAATATTAAGCATCAATCTGCGATGAAACAGGGGATTCCTCTATAATCGGCTATGGGCTTATCTAGAAGGGCACCTCCTGGCCTTATGACTGGCATCTACACCTCCTTCCTTCCATATGCTAAGGTCAATGGTGAAGTGGGTCTAATCTCTTGCTATGGAACTTCATGCATGGACAAGGAATCAATATCTACCTACTATGCCAAGGGGACTATTAGAAGGGTACTAAATAGGACTAAAGACTATTGGCTATTGGAATGGCTAAGTTATACTAGATCTAGATCTTTATCTCGGTAGAGAAGAGAGTAAAGAAGTGAAACGTAGAGATGCGAGTATCATATGTCTAGACGAGTATAATATGTATAGAGCTCGAAGAGAATGAAATTCTCTGAGAGCTAGCCATGGCTCAAAGAGCCTCTTTTTAGTTGTTGAATTTAATGTCGACTGCTTTCTCCTTTCCCTTATTTCCTCTCTCTTATTCTTTTTTCTTTTCTCCTTTCTCTTATTCCCCTGTCCTTTCCCCCCTCTCCCTACCCGTACCCCACCCTCGCTCGGACGGCCCTCAAGCGTGCCTTCCCCTATCCTCGCCCTATGATCGCTTACCGCTTATCTTTTTTCTTGAACTCGTACCTTTGATGGTTCCTCCGGAGAGCGTTCCATTCTCCTGCGGTGCCGCCCCTTACCTCTTTCAGAGTAAGATAGACTTCTTTCTTCAAACAAGTAACAGTTGTTCGAAAAAAAAGAACAACCAACAACACCCAAAGTACTCATACCGACTTTCTCTCCTACCGAACCGAAGCAAAGCGTAGGTAACCGACTTTCTTTCTCTCGATACGGCAACCGAAGCGAAGCGTAGGTAACCGACTTTCTTTCTCTCCTACCGAAGGTAACTACCAAAGGTAGGCATTCATCTACCGAAGGGAGGAGGACAGGTAACTGACTTTCTTTCTCTCGATACGACAACACAACTACCAAAGGTAGGAATTCTTTCCGGCATCTTTCCAACTCTTGCTCTTACCTCTCTTTCCAAAGGAAGGAAGGGGGGTGTGGGCGGAAGGAAGGATCAGCTTCCTTCCCACCGCCAATGAAGGAAGGGGGTTGTAAGGAAAATATTATTAGTGCCAAATGAAAATTTATGTTAGGGATGCTTTCACATAGTTAGTTTTGTAATTATTATAAACATCACATACATAACAACCACAAATAAAAAAAGTATGTAATATATAAGAACAAAACTAATGAAGTTGTTAGTACTAAAATGAGGCATATACTATCACATATAATCTTAGATATACTTAGTGTGAAACACCATGACATCAATGTCTGAGCAATTTGTAAATGTGCAACAAGGGCTCAATAGGGGGCTAATATTTATTTGATAGTCACGTTCTTGGCTTTGTTGCTTCATTTGAAGGAAGGAGGACACTATTGAATTATTTCAATTACATGGTTCACACCTTCCAAGTATTAGTTAACTTGCCTAAAAAGGTTCCTAACACAAGTGATCAATGCAAATATCACCCATAGGTTACTTTTGTTCACAAAACTTAACTCTCCCACTTTATTTTTGTAAAGACCCACTAATTCAAGTGTAGCCATGGTAGTTGATGCACAACCTCATGTGCACCAAAAAACATCCCATAACCAACCTCCTCGAACCAAGCTTACCCTTCCACTCCTAACACCAAAATGTGCAACACTTATCATAGGGTCCAAGGGGTATTGTCCTTGGTGACCTCTCATCACTATTGATAACTAGGGTTGAAATGTCACACCCCATGCTTGTGAAACATCTACATCATTTGGCACATTGAATTCCATCCATGCGCACCAAGTTCTAATATGCATGCATGCTTATCCTATATCTGCTTATATTTAGGAATGCCAACCATGACATAACCATTACAATATCTTTCTTCTTATTCTTCTTCTTCTTATTACTATAGAAAAAAAGGACCCTTTTGTTATTCACGAGGAAGAAAAAAAGCACAAACATTGACAAAAAGATTGTAACTTCTGTCATTACAATGGGTTGCCAGAAGACAAGGCATCACGACCCAGAAGAAGAGAAAAAGAAGTTGTTGTAAAACCAGGGTTTTACAATTTTTTTTTCTTCTGCAAATTATAAGACTGACTAGAAATGACAATAGCATGCAACCAAAAATTGTAGAAAGTGTATTATACAACCACGAAGAGGGCCCTACTATGAGAAAAACGAAGACAGTGACTAGAATGACATTAGCCTGTAACAAAAAATTCCCGAAAGTGTATTATACAACCATGAAGAGGCCCCTGTCAAGAGAAAAAGAAAGACATTGTATTTGAGGCTAATTGAAAGCTGAATGTAGACTCACTTGAAATTTATAGTAAGCTAGTTGATAGCTAATTGAAAATTTGACTTAAAGCTGATCCATATTGGTATATGGGCATCGAATGAGAACTTTGAACTGGGTTGCCAACTAATTCATAATAATATATGTAACCTGTCTCCAGACAAATAATTCTTTTTTAGAGAGAATCTACAGTTGTATTTAGCTCCCTATGGATGTGATGGAAATTGATTTCCTAGAAGTGGTTCTTTAACTCCACAATTTTGCTTTTCCAGGAGGATAAACTTATAACTTCCAACTATGCTTTACTGTCATTTTTTTTGGCTCCATTACAATATTTGTATGTCAACAACATGGCACACTACAACCAAGAAGATGAACAATTACATCATTAAGAGTTACAAAACCATCTTGCCATCGAATAACCAACATTAATTAAACAACCATTTAACAACATAATAGCAATTACACTATATATATATATATATATATATATATATATATATATATATATATATATATATAGATCACATTACACGTATAAATACCGCATTTCAATAGAAGTTAGATGAATTGCGCTAGTCCCAAAGTTTTGCTTTGACTTGAAATTAAACTCTTCTTCACTTTGTGATTTTTGTGTTATCCACTAGCATAGACCCATCTTAAATATAGATATAATATGAGCGGAGAGGGATCCAATTTCTTCATTGGCAATTATTTTTTATGAGCAAACATTATTTAAATGTTTTGTATTTTTTTTTTTTAATTTTTTTTTTTTAATTTATTTTGGCGGACACTAGCAAAATTTCAAATTTGATGATGGACAAACATCGCTGTAACCATACTAGGCTGTAGAGTGAGCTTGGCATATTCATATTATTTTCATCCTCAACATTGAGGATTGTGTAAAGCTCAGTGGAAGATGCCCCTTGGAATGATGGACAAACATGGCTGTAACCATACTAGGCTGTAGAGTGAGCTTGGCATATTCATATTATTTTCATCCTCAACATCGAGGATTGTGTAAAGCTCAGTGAAAGATGCCCCTTAGAATAGTTTTGATGCCCCCAAAATGACTTCCATTCTCAACCCCTCCCCATGACATTTGAACTTAAGACCTCGTAACAACTAAACCCCATACAAACCAACTACCCTACAACTTATCATGGATCAACCACAACAATACTTATTATAATAATTTAAAACCAATATTTCTAATTACTTTTCCATATTTATCTCATTTACAAACCCCTCAACCCCATCCCATTATTATTACAATAAACACAATAATATATCACCGAGGAAAGAGTTCAAAATTGCGAAAACAAAAAACGCACAACAACCTCTGGTCCCAACATGACAACATGAATGAAGTAGGCCTCTCATGTTGGAGATGATTTAGGGGTTATTCCATGGCCTTCTCTCCCTTTGAAACCCCCCAACCATCCCTGTAATAATTTATTATATTATCTTTAACGATGCTACTTTTACTCTCAATCTTTAACAGCTACCGGCCTTCCCTCTTCAAAACCCTTATATAGAGTGTTTTCTCTCCATCGACCTCAAAAACCCTTATATGAGTGTTTTCTCTCTGTCGACCTCTTTGCCCTTTGCCTTCGAAGCATTTTTGCACAGTTAAATCCTTTGTCCAAAATCCTCGGGGTTTCACATTCGTGTCTGATATTGGGCGAGTTTCTGGCATATTTTGGATCCATCGATTTCATTCGAGCCCTCCCTCTGTGCACTATCTGGTATTGGGATGGCTGGAACTCAGGAGGATCCTGTTCTTACACGGGCAGTAGATGACGATTCGAGAGAGAACGAGGATGATGCTGGAAAGGAAGAGGACACTGGAGCTCAGGTTTCACCCATTGTTAAGCTTGAGGAGGTTACTGTCACCACGGGTGAAGAAGAGGAGGATGTCCTTCTTGACATGTAAATTTCTTAATCCATGGCTATTTCATGATTTTGTTTTCTCAGTTGAAAGTTGTTTTCATGGCCTCTTCGGTGGCCCTTTTCCTGTGCACATAAATGGGACCTTGACTATAAGGAAGATGCATTTGGGCAGTTATTTACTTCTAATTTTTCTCCTTTTTAGTAAGATCTATTTTTATCGGGTTCTCGATGTTTTGTTTGCCTGTTGATGATGATCGGATTTGTCATTTCAATGGGGTGCTGAAGAAACTCTATGGTAGATGCATTTAGCGGGCTATGGTTTGTTTTATTGGGTAATTAGGGTTTTGCTTTTCTGTGTATTTTGTGAGTTTCTTGTTGTTTTGATGTCCCATTGATATTTTGATCAGCATTTTTTGATCTCATTATGGCCTGTAATAATTGTTTTCCTATGTTGATAGGCTGCCGATGAAGATTTTTTCGGGGATGCATTTGATGGTTTATTTGTTATCATTGGGGGTTTTGTATTTTGACGAGTCTTTTTATATTTTGTTGAACTATAGGCCATCCTTTTTTCAATGTCTTTGAAGAATCTATGATGGTTTCTCTGTTATTCTGGTTTAGTGGGGGGTGTGGTGGTCATTTGTTATTGTTAAGCATACGGGGTTTCGTATTTTTTGGTTTTTGGATTAGCCATTGAATACTGAATTGGGCCTATTTGATAATCTGTCTTTTGGTTATTGGCATTAGGGTGACTTGTCTTTTTATGTTGTCAGGTGGTATGAGTCAGGCATATGTCTGTTTTGGTCTTCTGTCAACTGTTTTCGTTGAATTTCTATGATGTTTTGAACAGGCTGTTGATCATTTCTGTACTTTATGGGGATGTATGGGATGAGCATTCTTTTGTTATTAAATAGTTGATGATTTGTATTCTTACATGTTTGATGTTATTATTGAGATTTTTTGTGGGATCCTTTTCGGTAATGTTAAGGAATATCTCCTGTGTTTTTAATAGGTCGTTGGTAATTTATCTTTGAATGCATTTGATATGGTGGGATATTGCGGACGTTACTTCTGATGGATGCCATGGGCTCTTAAAATGATCCTAATGCAGTTTCATTGTTTATTAATATTCCCATTATTTTTTATATGTTTGACCCTGCAGGAAGGCGAAGCTGTACAGGTTTGACAAGGATGGGAATCAATGGAAGGAGCGTGGTGTAGGAACAGTAAAGTTTCTTAAGCACAAGGATACTACAAAGGTTCGGCTGGTCATGAGGCAATCCAAGACATTGAAAATATGTGCAAACCATTTAAGTATGTAAATTTGTTTGTTTGTTTTTTTTTTTTGTGTAATTTCCCCCTTGAGATTGTAATAGCTTATCTTACGTCCAAGTTTTAAGAGGCTTTCTGTGCCGAGAATTTGTGTTGATCCTTATTATCTGGATTATATTGTTTTTTTTTTTTTTTGCCTTGCAGTTCATTCCCCAATGTCACTTCAGGAGCACACAGGTAGTGATAAAACTTGGGTCTGGCATGCAACTGATTTCTCAGATGGGGAACTGAAGGAAGAACTCTTCTGCATTCGTCTTGGCTCTGTAGACAGTGAGCACTAATTGTGCAGTTTACAATATTCTCATGAACGCCTTTGGGAAGGTAGGGGATGTAGATGAAGCTTGTCAGCTTTTCGAGAGAATGGTAGCAGAGGGCATAAAACCTGATGTAAAATCATACACTATTCTCATAGGCAGTCTTTGTATGGTTGATAGGGTAGATGAGGCTTTTCATTTCTTTGTAGAACTGAAGTCTAGTGGCTTGAAGCCTGATACAATCGTGTATAATATCATCATTGATGGACTGGGCACAACTGAAAAGTTGGAGGAAGCATTTAAAGTTTTTGAGGAAATGAAGAACAATGGTTCTATCCCAAACTTGTTTGCTTACAATTCCTTGATAGGTCACCTTGGAAAGGTTGGTATGATGGAGGAAGCAGGTGAGGTATATGCAGAACTCCTTTCTAGGGGTTATGAACCAAATGTTGCTACCTACAATGCACTAATTCGCACGTTTAGCATAGCAGGCAGAGTGGATCGTGCATATGCAATCTTTGAAGAGATGATGGCCAGCGGTTGTGAGCCAAATCCATTAACATATTCTAATCTACCAAATGAGTTTTGAAAGGTGACGAGGATGTTTTTATTTTTTCTCACTTTGATGCATTCTGGGTTTCCATCTATAGAGAACAATATATGATTATCCTTAAGATTATTGGTCTTTTCTTCTACTGTGAAACAATTACATACCAAAATTGATTCTCAAAAGACTGGATCCTTTTATTTCTGGATCTCTCTGCTGTTTGCTGTTTTAACAGTTTCTTTCCTTGTTATCAAATTTCAGTGTTGGTGATGGTTTAACAGGATTATGATGTTTTGTGGTGAATACCACTCCACTTTGGTGCAGGCAATTCACTTGTGATCTGAGATGATTATGGAACAACACACAAGGTAATAGTGAATGGCGTTAGTTCTTTGGGAATCTGGGTTTCCTTTGTTGTTATGGTTATTGACGCTAAAGCTGACATAATTTCTTGCAGTTTTAATACATCAATGCATAAGAGATTCTTCTTGCAGTCATGATATTTTCTTTTCCTTTATCAATTTTGAACTTATCTTCTTTGTTGCAATCTTTGCCACTGAAAAAACTATCTTCTGTTCATTATTAATACTGCTTTCTCATTCCTAGAATTTCCTACTTGCTGCAAAGTTCCCGCTTATAATTTGCTGAAAGTTCTTCTGTCGTAAAGTACTAATGTTCAGGATTAACTAGTTTGAGCTTGTCTTTTCTAGATGTGTGCAGAAGTGCATAACAAATGCTCAAAGCTACAATCACATAGTTGAAGATTGATGGTGGCATAATAGCCTTGACACGAAATTTATTGAAGACAAACGAGGAGATACTGTGGCAGAAACAAATTGGGAGGTTTTTAAAAAAATTATCGGATTAATGGGTGTAGTGCCCTGAAGGGCCAGACTTGTCCTCAAATTGAAAAGGAAATGTAAGCTTCATAAACTACAAGAATATCTTGAGCTACGTGGGAGCTGTGAAAATCTTCCATATAAATAGACAAAATCACTGTAACAGAATATAAATTTGCTATTGAAAAAATTAGGAGGGCTTCATTTATAGGCAAGGCAACAGAAGATGAGATTTGAAAGACTATTTGTGAAAAAGATAATTAAGATTTGCTGCAAAGTTCTCGCTTATAATTTACTGAAAGATCTGCTGTCATAAAATACTAATGTTCAGGATTAACATAGTTCAAGGCTTCAAGCTGGTCTCTTCTGGATGTGTGCAGAAGCACATAACAAATGTTCAAAGCTATAACCTCATAGCTGAAGATTAATGGTGGCATGATAGCCTTCACAAGAATTTTATTGAAGACAAATGAGGAGATACTGTGGCAGAAACAGAGAGGAAGGTTTTGAATATTTTATCAGATTAATGGGTGATGTAGTGCGCTGAAGGGTCAGACTTGTTCTTGAATTAAAAAGGAAATTTAAGCTTCATAAACTACAATAATATCTGCACCTATTCAGAGAATACAGGACAAGCTATATATGCTAAGATTCAAGATGGGCATGGGGGCTGTGAAATTTCTTATGTGGAATTAGGCAAAATCCCTTTAGCAGAACATAAAATTGCTATTGGAGAAATTAGGAGGGCTTCAATTATAGCCAAGGTTCGAGACTAGAAAGACTATGCATGACAGACATAGATGAGTTCAGTACATGGGACTCCTGGATGTCTCGGAAAACTTTCAGATTCAGAGTTCTAAGGAAGATAATATAAGTAACATATGAAGTAGGTTCAGATGTTAGCAAAGATGAAGCTGGACGTGAAAACATTTTATGGTGAATTTGAGTCTGGCAGCATTGGAAGTACAGGACTTGTACATTAACTTTGTAAAATTATCTCCAAGTACAGATACAAGTCAATCTACAATTACTACCTCCAGAATCAAACAGTGGAAATATTATAAATTATCTCAAGATTCAGAAAAAGAAATTTGAAATTAGCATGGATGTGAGGCCAGCTGGATTAAATAATGCTCAGAATTTATGGTGTTTAACTTTTCGCATGGCTGTACAAGAAATACAAGATGAGATTTGTAGGAGAGTATTATGCACACTTTTTCTTGTCAGTGGACCAGGTGATAGAATTATCAGTATGACTATCGTAAAAATGTTGGCAAATAGAGAAGGTTAAAGCCTTTCAAATAGTGTGGTGATGCAGCATGTATACTCCCTTGAAGAAGGGTAAGTGTATGCTTGATCAATGTATTCGTTCAGATGGGCTGGTAATCATTTTCCTCAAATCTAGACCAAGAGACATTCCTTCCCATACTGTTTACTGTTGCTAAACTCTCATTGCCATTAGAGATTATAGAGACACTACTGTTAATGTGACAGAAAATTGACCTCCAGATTTTTTTGTTGTTGGAGAATTGCTTCACATATTATTACACAGAACAAAGAGTTACAACATGCAAATATGGTTTATCTTTTTTCAGGTAATATGGACGGTAATAAACAAAAGGCTCTACCTTTTGAGATTGAATTTCATATAAATTTTGACTGGTAAATGTTATAATTTTGGCTTAGATTTACTTTTCTGACAGTGCAAAACTTGAAACATCACAAAGGGAAGTTAACAGTTCCATGTTCTCATAGTTGGAAACGCTGCATTAGGTGGTTGGAACTTTGCCATATTAAGTCATGTCAAGAATGCTGTCACAGTCCTATGTAAACCTGCAGGAAGCTTATTTCCATGAAGCCATCTAGTATAGTTGCTAACCTCATTGAAGAGCGGAGGACTCTGGGGCATGTGATACGTTGGAAAGGGTGTAGATAGAGGGCTCTTCATAATTTGCTAGTGTGACGAACATAAAATTGCTATTGGAGAAATTAGGAGGGCTTCAATTATAGCGAAGGTTCGAGACTAGAAAGACTATGCATGACATACATAGATGAGTTCAGTACATGGTACTCCTGGATGTCTCGGAAAACTTTCAGATTCAGAGTTCTAAGGAAGATAATATAAGTAACATATGAAGTAGGTTCAGATGTTAGCAAAGATGAAGCTGGACGTGAAAACATTTTATGGTGAATTTGAGTCTGGCAGCATTGGAAGTACAAGACTTGTACATTAACTTTGTAAAATTATCTCCAAGTACAGATACAAGTCAATCTACAATTACTACCTCCAGAATCAAACAGTGGAAATATTATAAATTATCTCAAGATTCAGAAAAAGAAATTTGAAATTAGCATGGATGTGAGGCCAGCTGGATTAAATAATGCTCAGAATTTATGGTGTTTAACTTTTCGCATGGCTGTACAAGAAATACAAGATGAGATTTGTAGGAGAGTATTATGCACACTTTTTCCTGTCAGTGGACCAGGTGATAGAATTATCAGTATGACTATCGTAAAAATGTTGGCAAATAGAGAAGGTTAAAGCCTTTCAAATAGTGTGGTGATGCAGCATGTATACTCCCTTGAAGAAGGGTAAGTGTATGCTTGATCAATGTATTCATTCAGATGGGCTGGTAATCATTTTCCTCAAATCTAGACCAAGAGACATTCCTCCCATACTGTTTACTGTTGCTAAACTCTCATTGCCATTAAAGATTATAGAGACACTACTGTTAATGTGACAGAAAATTGACCTCCAGATTTTTTTGTTGTAAAGAAAAATATACTCTATATAAAAAGTCAAATGCGGATGTAACCATGGATGCAAAATTGAAAGTAAAATTGGATGTTAAACTAGGAATTAATACAAAATGCAAACAATTGACATACAAAGTGTTTTAAATTAGAAGTGAAAAATTGTGCAATAGTTGACACAAAGAAGGGAACAAAACATGGCATACAAAAGGATATCAAATTGGGCAAAAACAAGGACACATAAATGGGCACCAAATTAGATGCAAAAAAAGACAACAACTAGATGTAAAATAAGATGCAAAGTTGAGCGTTAAAAAGAAGCAAAAAACGTTACAAATTAATATGCCAAATGATGATGCAAATAATGGTGTAAATTTGGGATGCAAACTTGGGTGCAAAAAAGGAAAAAAAAAAGATGTAAGAAAAGACATAAAACAAGATGCAAAATGGGGCTGAAAAAAGGTGAAACCAAGGATGCCATAATGGATGTAAAAAATGATTTCTAATCACATGCAAATTTAGGCTCGAACTCAGACACAAAATTATATGCAAATGTGGACACAAAATGAGGCAAAAAAAGATGCAAATTTGGATGGTGAAAACGATGTAAAACTAGACACCAAAAAATGCAAAATTGGATGAAAAAGTCGGTGTAAATAATGGTGCAACATTCGACACAAGTAGACACAAAAAAATGATGCAAAAAAGGGCATAAAATAGCTTAAAATTGGATGCAAAACTTGGTGCAAAAACAAATACAAAAGTAGACGTAAAAAATGGCTCTAAATTGAATGTACCATTAGACACAAAATAAGATGCAAAGGTGGACACAACACATGACTCAACATAAGATGCAAATATAAATGCAAATTTGGATGCTCAAAATGATGTAACATTAGATGCAAGAGATGGTGTTAAAAATGATGCAAAATTGGATGAAACAAATGACGCAAAATATGGTGCAAAATGAGATGGGAAAAATGGAGACAAATCAAACGTAAATGTGGATGTAAAAAATGGTCCAAAAAAAGATGCAAAAATGGGCACAAAAATGGATGCAAAATTTGGTGCTAAATCAAATTCAAAACATGGTGCAAAGATAGGCACCAAAGCTGGTGCAAAAATAGAAGCAAAAACTAGTGTAAGACTAGATACAAAACCTGGCGTAAGACTAGATGCAAAAACTGACACAAAATGGATGCATAAAAAGACGTTAAATTGGATTCAAAATACAGTGTAAACTTGATGCAAATGATGGTGCAAAAATGGAAGCAAAGAATGACAAAAAATAGGAAGCAAAAGAGAATGAAAAATAGATGCAAAAAATGACACAAAACTAGAAGCAAAACCTGTCATAAAATAAGATGCAAATCTTGGTTCAAAATTTGACGCAAAAAATGATGCATAGTTTGGTGTAAAAAATGATGCAAAATCTAGCGTGAAAAAGGATGCAAAATCAGGTGCAAAAAAGGACGCTTTAAAAATTGTACAATAGAGCCAGATTTAGCGCCAGGTTGCTCATCACAATTACAAAAAAAATGCACTAAAATCTGGCGCAAATCTGGCGCAAATCGCTGGTTTTGTTGTAGTGTTCCAAGCACTATCATAATAATAAATGTATATGGAGGTTGGAAGATGATGAAAGATATTCATATAAACGTAGGTCCAAGTATACGATGTGTATCTCCCTCTCTTAGTAGCCTTTGATACTTTGACAAAGTTATCGATAACCTCAAACTGGTTTTCTCCTCCCAATACTCCTTGGTAAGACAAGAATTGTACCCAAACTGGGGTAGAAAGTAAGTCTTCTTTCTCTGGATTATATTACCATTCCAAAATTGCAGGAAGACTTTACATTGTTAAAAAAATACGACTCTCCAAAACACCTTGATTTGTCTTCCAAATTAGAGAAAATCACTTTAAAGAATCTTTCTGCCCCTGTATTCAATTCTGTTTGACCGTACAGATTCCATTTGTTTTAGATCTACCTAATTAAAGACTTTTTAGAAGGCCATACTCTAATGAATTTACAGATCAAAGTGTGATCTTGTGTATATTGGATATATTCTTCAATCTTGCTAGATTTAACTTCATATTTTGGATCTTGCATCGCTTTTGGTAGACAATGCTCTGGATTTCTGGCTTGCCAATGGAGGTTTCGTTGTGGAACTAAAAACCCCATTTTTCCCACTTGCTCTATGAAAAAGGATGTCAAAGATGAGATTGAATAAAAATACCAATATATCCAAAAACATTATGAATTTTTGAAACAATCTAGCTAAAGGAGGGGATCAGAGCTTCCTCTTACAGGATCAAGATTGGATGACAATGTACAAGAAACCTTGACATTGCAAAGTGTAAAATGAGCCATCCATGCTTAGCTCTGAGATAAGGGGCTGTGCCCCTTCCTTTAGCCACATTATTTCAAGAGTTCACAACAATTTTGGATCTATTGGTATTCCCCTTCAATCTCCTCATCTTCAACATTCTTTTCATAGTAGAGCAGCTGGGCGAAGTGGGGTTTATGGTTTCATAGCAAAAAGTCCAATGGGTGCATTCGACAAGCTAGAATTCCAAGGTGTTGTCTGCTAAAAGTAGCGTAAGATCTAAAATATGAGGTTAAATATAGAAAGATTGGAAAAATTATCTAGTATATGCAGCATCACACTCTAATCTACAAATTCATTGGATTATGGCCCTTTGGAAAGTCTCTGATTGGGTGGATCTGAAATACATGGAACTTCCATGGTCAAATAGAATTGGAGCTAGGGGCAAAATGATTATTTAGTCATTTTCTCCTGCTTGTAAGATAGATTAAAGATTTTTGAAGGAGGGCTGTATTTTTTTAGAAATGCAAGGTTTTTCATGGGATTTTGGAAGGAGCAGTTTAATTTGGAGAAGGAAGAATTCTTTGCTTCTTCGGTGTGGGTACAACTCTTTTATCTTCCCAAGGAACATTGGGAGGAGGAAACCCTTGAAGGCATTAGCAATACTATCGACAACTTTGTCAAAGTATTAGAGGCTACTAAGAGAGGGAAGTACACATCATATGCTCAGATCTGTGTTTTTATGAATATCTCTTAGTCTTTTCCACCCTCCATAGATATTTATTATCAAGTTAGTGTTTGGAAAAGTCTATAGATTATGAACATGTCCCCTTTAGATGTAGACAATGTCATGAATACAAACATCTTATTAGGGATTGTTTGATGAATACCATGGAATTGCCTGAAAAACACCCTTCTTAAATAGAGCAAGATGATTTGGGAGAAATGCTTCAAAGTAGAAGAAATTTGAGTCCTCAAGGTACCTCAAATCTTGACTAGATCCATAGATTTGGAAATAGGTCTGAGTCTCTCTCCTTTCTGAAGGAGTCTCGAAAGCAAGATAACATTCAATCAAGTGTGCAATTAACAGAAGGAAATCTCATAAACCCTTATTGAATCTTATAGAGCCCATGCAAAAGTCTCTTGAAGAGCGTCAGGAAAATCCATTACCACAGGGAATGGTCAGCTTCATATCGGAAGAAGCTGAAGCAAACACCTTAACATAAGATATGGATTTGGATGATCCACAATTGATTGACTTTGTAGAAGTATGACATGGAAAAGATTTGAAGGACATACCAACTCATCAAGTTAGGATTTTGTACAATGCTTATCTTTGAAGCAAGGAAAAAGACCAACTAGGTTTGAGTTCTTCACAGTTGAGCCTTGGGGTTCACATGAAGGATTTGAAGGTGGTCTCCCGGTAGGTCAAAGAAGCCAAAAAACGAGGTTGCAAGAGCAATACGACATTGATCTAAGAAGACAGTGAACAATTACTCAATTAAGGGAAAATCATGCCAATGCTAGAGGTGTTTCCCCATTTGAAATCCTGAAACTTCAAGGAATTTTTTTATGTAGTCATGATTGTCATAGTTAGTTTATTGTTGCCTATTACTGGTAGGTAACTTGCTAGTCTTAAGAATTTCCTAGATTTTAGTTCTCTTTTGGAAATCCAAACTATATGTAACTCTTTTTGAGTAATGAAAAGATCTATTTACCTCAAAAATAAATAAATAATAATAATATATATATTAGCATCTTAATACTAAATTTTATATTATTGAAATCTTTGATATTAATGATGTTTTATATGTTGTTTTCATTTTATAATTATTATAAATATAAAAATATTCACAATATATTAATCACAAGACTTTGAACAACATGAAAACTATGATTTAAATTTTCAGATAAATATTTAACTCACGTTTAAAATAAAATCCCTTTATAAATATTGTATAAATTATTATTAATTATTTATTTTAAATTATAATGTAATAATAATGATCTTGTAATAAAAAATAAATTAGACAAGAAGTTTCGATGTTATTTATATATAATATATAACAGTTACCATTTCAAATTAAATGGGCAACGATAAACTAATTACCACTTAAAGGGGTGAGAATAAAAGCATTCATGTGACCTTCAAACTTTGTACTATCTAGTGTTTGGTTATATGTTTTACGTGTACATGTGGCATCACCTTATGAATACAATGTTTTATAATTTTGAATATTATATCTGGGTTTGGGTTGTGAAACTCGATTGCATTATATAGGATTGTTGTGTTATATGATGTTTGTTAGAATTGTTTGTATCGTTATATTTAAATTTCATGCAATTTTTCACATGTGATGATCTTTTATCTTTCCATTTTTTGGGTTAATTAGAATAGGGAGAAATTGTATCAACATTGTTGAAGTAGAGTTATAAGCAAGCATGTAAAAAGAGGGGATGTAATAATAAAATAAATTTTGTAACTTTTACATACCATATATATAAAAGTTTATCATTATTAATATTATATAATTAATTTATGTGGGTATGTTGTTTAAGGAAGATTTTAAATGCAAATAATTTTAAAAAACATATAATCTAATTAAAATATTTTAGCTAGCAATTTCCTATTATCTTTCAATAAAGTGAAGAGAGGTTTGTTCACCTACTTCTCTGACTTTGCAATGATGAATAATCTCTTTTTCTTTGGGGTCACCTTTAGCTATGTTCATGGATATTTGATGATTTAAAACATTTGATAGTGGTCATAAGTTAGTAGCCAAATTACATAGCATGCTACATTCTCCATTAAGCACATTCATTTTTTGCTTTTGTTGAACAAGGAGGTTCATGAAATTTACATTAAGTGGCACAATGGTATCCATTATCATGAGTATTGATGGAAATTAAATGAGGAGCTATATTATTACCTTGGAGAGTTTCCTCATGTTCACAAAGGATCTTTTTGATCTCTGGAATTCATATGGGTTGAACCTTTCACTATTGTGCTTGCAAATAACACAGCAGATATAGGGAAAAATCATCTAAAGTGGGTTGAGAGAAGATAGAATTTACCAAAGCATTGGATGAGACTTTAAATCTTGCCATTAATGAATTTGACCCAAAACTTGCTAGAACATGAACTCAAAGCCTAAAGAAGCATGCATTTATGTAGGCCTGAAATTTCACCCATTTTTTTTTCTTTAAACTTAGCTTAAATAACCGACATAATTTAATAAATCACAACATAAATAGACCCTTTTTATTGTTTTTCAAATACATCCATCTATAGACATGTCCTCTTTTTCTCACATGAACATTCTTACAATGTTATTAATAAATGCCTCAATATCAAAAGAACTTTCACAAGTGATAACGCTAATATTCAATGTACATTTTCCCTAAAATTTTTTTGAAACAATTTACAATAAAGGCAATGTTCAACCAAATGAGTGTAGAATCTTCAATGTAAGCTGGTCGTGGTCCTTGTACTTAGCTTGAAGTAGCTCTAGTGACCAAATTTTCCATAGATCCTAACACACTAGATTGAAGTTGATGATCCCCACTTGATTGTCCACCCTACAATGTAAAGGTACTCTTCTCCCTGTTGGCCCCTTGAGTTGCGGTGGGGTTGTAGGAAGGAGAAGAGACCCAACTAGATGATAGGAATTCAACTGTTGTCTTGATCTTCTTAGATCAACCTATTCCTATTCACCACACTATTGAACAACTACTCAAGATCACAATTCCACAATCCCAATATAAAAATATCATAAGTTCTCACAAGAATACATAGAATGTCTACAATGCCCATACAATGTTAGGGAACTAAAAAGATGACCCCCCTTACATAAGAATGTGTTCCTTTTATGGTGTTTTTTTAGGTGAGATTTAGATGTGACACTTGTTTTCACATGCATGAATGATTAATTATTTAATTCCATAAATTTGATTATTCACCAAGACACATGTCCTATCCACAAATTGGATCTCATGTATTTTTACTATTTTATTTAAAATAATTTTTTTTCTTGCCCTATAGTTTCTAAATTTACTCATAGTTGTTCCCTGGGGTGTTTTTTTTCCCTCTTTTTTTTTTGAACTTTTGCAAATCATCTCATTGTTATCTGCCATGAGTCCAAGTTAGTTTTAGTTACTTTGTTAAACTTATCTCTTTCAAAATTAATTGTATTTCTAGGATTCTTTCAACTAAGTGAGGTTCTTTTGATATTAATTTCTTTGAATTATTTATTTAAATAATTCAATTCTTGCACATGTCTATTTAGATTTTTGTTGACATAAGCTTACATCTATTTAATTTTAACTCCTTTTTTAAACATGATAATTAAAATTCACACATATATATACTTGCTTAGTTCTAACTTACACAAAACCCCCCTTTTAAGAATTAGTTTACTAACATTAACCAAACCATTTCTTTCAATTATTATGTTTTCATATGAAGCTTAGTTTTCAAAGGTAACACTAATTACACTTCAGATTAACTTCGAACTCAATAACTTTCTAAGTTTTTCTCTTTAATCATACATAATATATCAATCCTCAATACTTATGAATTAACCACAATTACAAATTTCCTTATCCTCCATTCGGTGCCAAGAGTGCCAACCCTCTTTCTCTTCAAGAACCTCACATTCCAAGGGTGCCATTGGTTGTCCTTCAAATTCTTGTGATCCAAGATTTCCTTAGCCTCCATATAATACTAAGTGTGCCAACTCTCGTGCCTTTAAAGAGTCTCACATTTCGAGGTTCCACAAGTTGCCCTTCAAACACTTATGATTTGAGTAGAGGAAAGAAATACTGATGGAATGGAAACTTAATAGCTTCCTCGACGACCTTGTCGATAGTTTTGTGGTAATTGAAGATCAAAGCTCCCCTTGATGCACACCCCTCAATAGTTCCTTATGAGTAATCATATCCATGCTCCAACCTTCACGACATGGTACAACTGCAAGGATAAGAATCCTCTGCACTTCATTCTAAGCCAATATTGAAGTTCTAGTAAGTATGGCCAAGGACATTGAAGATACCCCTCTAAATATGTCTGTTCTCCTTCACCTACAACCCCACTACACATATGTCGGTTGTCTGGTCAACACTTACCAATGCCTACAAAACTGTAAGAACATTTATCAATATAATCCATATAAGCTTACCTACTATTTGCATCAATATAAAATATCAAAACATAAACATAAATCACATTGTAACTCAAACCGTCATGATATGGGTTGTGTCCATAATCCTCTTTTCCTACCACACTTACGAAATAGTCAGTAAACACTGATAAACATGATATAACTATCATATAGTGGGCATCTTAAATGATCACATGTAAATGCCATAATCAACAACATTATCATTATATTGAAACTAAATATCATAATATCATGAAATACATGTCTCATCAAAATACAAAAAATGTTTGGATCATCATAATGATGTCCTCAAAGAATAATGTACAAGTCCAATGATGTCTCAAAGTCAGGATAGTGTAAATCTTAGGTCAGTTAGAGCAAAACAATACATACATCTCCTCTTAAATCTAGAATTTGTCTCGAAGCCTCAAAACAAGAAAGGAAAATAATGATACATCTCTTTGTCATCCTCGTAAGTGGCCAAAATTGGACTATAACTACCCCATTAGACCTTTACTTGGTCTACTAGTTGTCGTATAACATGTAAAGTTGCTGGTCCAAAATGCAAATTGACTTTGTCCTTACTATTCCCTTGTTCATGACATGCGAATAACCCAAGTTAATAACATGCAAATGAGAGACTTATTCACTTTATTGCGTTGAGAGGCACATTTCTACAATGTAGTATGAGGGTGATGTGTGATTCTGTCCATGTTCAACGTGGAGTTGACATGCATCCTTTTTAAAATAAAAATAAAATGTAATCTAAACAAAGAAAAACAATGTCGGCTATAATAATAAAACAAAAATGAATAAACATGTTTGGTGTTATGCCCCTATACTACTAGTGTAACCCCTTATTGTTATTAGTAAAACCCACTTATTATATTGATGTACCCATGTAGTGTCCATATTGTTACTATTGTGCCCCATAGAAGCCCACTATTATTATTATTGTGCCCTTACATTATTATTGTTATGTCGGCTCTGATTATGTTATGACCCCTTAGACTCCTATATATAGAAAGGAGGTCTTTTCATTTGTATCATCCAAGAATTGTTCATTTATGTAATGTAAAGGAGGTTTCCCCCTCGAAGAGGATGAATTCTAAGGCGTTGATCTATCTTTTCTATCTTTTCTTGCGCTGATTACATAACATTTGGTATCAGAGCTTTGGATTTTAGGGTTTCGCTGCTCCAAACAGGTCACCGTGGCATTTTCGCTATAACTTTTTTTCTGCGACGTTTCAGAAATTGCAAAAAAAAAAAACCCATTTGAGAAGAAATCGCGCTGAGCCTCGGGTTCGAATTTCAGAGCTTTTTGCGCTATATTTGTGGAGATATGATCTGAGGAAGTTAGTCTTTTTGCAGACTCTTGAATTACATTCCAAACAGGTGACCTGGGGAAAATCGTCATAACTTTCTCTCTGAGCATCAGATTGAAATTTTGTAAGAAGGTACATAAAGCGGACGGACTGTAGTGTCTTGTAGATATTTTTCAGAGCCAAAGGTCAAAACAGGGACATATGGCACGTCGTACAAGTTCAATCTACTGAATTAGTCTATAATCAGGTCACTGTGGGAGATTTGGCATAACTCTTCATTGGAGAATCCAATTGGGGTCAGACTGGTGGCATTGGAAAGAGGACACAGAGGGATACTGCAGGTCACAATTTCAAAACTTAAAAGTCTGAAAGTACAGAGTTATAGTCGTTTGAATATCGAGATCCTAAAATCAAGAAAAAGCAAGATGAGGAAGTTTGATGGTAAGGATCCGGTAAATTAGATACTTCAGATGGAGCAATATTTTGATCTACATGGTGTACCACTGTTACAAAAGGTATGTATTGCATCTTCATATTTAGAACCAAATCAATTTTTATGGTATGAAAGACTTTGTTCTCGTAAACAACTTGTTACGTGGTCAATTTTCACGGAGGAAATGATAACACATTATGAGGATACAAAGAACAACACCTTCTTTAGAGCAACACCACAACAATTGGACAGAGTAAAAGGGATTTTCGACATAGTGGAAAGAAAAATTATGGAAACCAGGAAGCATACCCCTCACAACTATAAAGATGGAAGTGTTGTTTCTCCTAGCCTTCCACAGCCTACAAGGGTTACACCACAACAATTGGAAGAAAAAAGAGAAAAAGGGCTTTGTTACAATTGTGATAGCAAATGCACTAAAGGTCATAAGTGTGCTGAGAAGAAATTATTTTACATAGAATATGAAGAGGAGGAAGAAAAGGATCAAGAAACATCAAAAGAAGATGATATACGCCAGGACCCCACCCCAGAGAAAGAAGAAATGAATCAGACCATATCTTGTAAAGCATTGGCAAGAATTACACTCCTCAAACTCTCAATATAGAAGGACATATCAAGAAGAAAAAGGTGCAAGAAGTGAAAGATCACATCGGAAAGAAGAAATGAATCCAACCATATTTGGTAATTCATTGGTCGAAATTACCACTCCTCAAACTATCAAGATAGAAGGACATATCAAGAAGAATAATGTTCAAGAAGTAAAGATCACATCGAGCATCAAGAAATGAATCCGACCATATCTTGTAAAGGATTGGAAGAAATTACCACTCCTCAAACTCTAGAGATAGAAGAACATATCGAGAAGAAAAAGATTCAAGCAGAGAAAGCTCACATCGAGCATCAACAACAAGTTCTCCAACTTTTAAAGGATAACGCCACTTCGGTGCAAAATCAAACGAAACAACAGGTAGATCAACATCGTAGTGAAAAATGTTTTGATGTAAGTGATGGGGTATTTTTACTGCTACATCTCAAGCAAACTATTTATGAGAAGGCAATGTTGGCGATACTACATGTACTTAAAAAATGGCGACCTTCCCAAATGGGAAGACTCTTCAAGAATGAGGATGTGGAAGCATTGTTTTGTGATATTTCTATTATCCAACCAGATTGGATAAACGAAGCAAGGGATGAATGGAAGAAGGACGAAGAAGTATGACCACTTATTCAAAAGTTGCAAAAGATCCCAATTCAAACAATATTGCCAGAAATTGAAGAGGAAGGAAAATCATATTGGAACCTGGAGCAGTCATAGAAACAAGAACCTGAAAGCTACGAAATCGATCAATTTCAGAGTATCTCATCAAGTGGAAGAACTTACCTGCTGAAGATTCCACATGGGAGGACAATAATTTTATATAGAATCATCAAGAACAAGCGTTGATGACAACGCTTTTTGACCTCAACGCTTTTTGAAGGAGAGGGGCATGTTAGGCCCCTATACTACTAGTGTAACCCCTTATTGTTATTAGTACAACCCACTTATTATATTGATGTACCCATGTAGTGCCCATATTGTTACTATTGTGCCACATAGAAGCCCACTATTGTTATTATTGTGCCCTTACATTATTATTGTTATGTCGGCTCTGATTATGTTATGACCCCTTAGACTCCTATATATAGAAAGGAGGTCTTTTCATTTGTATCATCCAAGAATTGTTCATTTATGTAATGTAAAGGAGGTTGCCCCCTCGAAGACGCTGAATTCTAAGGCGTTGATCTATTTTTTATCTTTTCTTTCATAACATTTGGTGTATAGATGTGGTAAAAATATTTCATTGTGGTATCAGAGCCATATCCCGTTCCTTGGAAATATATCTATGACGAAATACATTCTATAGACAGAATTTGAAGAAAGCCAGGAAGCCTTCGAAAGGCATCTTTGTTTTACATTGTGCTGAGTAGATAAAAGCTCCTTCAGTCGACTTCTGAAATAGAGTGTATCAGTCCATTATGGCTAGATTTTTGAGATCCTTTTCTACCATAGATAAAAGATCAATATCAGAAGTAGAAAATAGATCTGTTGAGGCGGATATAAATGAACATGAACAAGTTGAAGATCTCGAAAGCTGGAACCCTCCTGCCTTAGATACTAAAGAAGTCTATCCGGTTCCAATGATGTTTAAGCGTTCAAAGAAATATTACTTCAAAGAAGTTGAAGTTAAGATCAGAATTAAAGGTCCACATGTACAGATAATAGGGTTAAATATATTCTCTGAAGAAGAAATAAAAAAGTTTAGAAAATATGCTAAGGAAGGAAGGTTTTATTATTTTGGAGCAATAAGAATTGGCCTAGCTCCTTTGTTCAGACATGGATTAAATACTCCCTGCATAGCAGAATTGTTTGACTCAAGGCATAATGAATATGATCATGCCAGAATAGGAACAATACTTGGAAATTTGATGTCTGGTTGTCAATATGGAACGATATATCCTGATTATGCTATCAGTCTGACAGATATTCATCTAAAAGAATGTTGGAAAGCCTTGATAGGAGTACAAGGATTGTCTATGGCAGATGAAAGTGAATTTTTGTCTGTAATTGTTCAAACTTCCTTTCAGTTAACAAATACTGTACATCCAAAACTAAAACAACCAGTGTTGAGAGACTGTGTGACAGTCAGGATAGGAAATGCACAGATTGAAGGTGTGCATTATGATAAAGAAACATTACCCGATCACTGGTATATTCAATACAAGTCTTTGGCTTCAGATAATGCAAGCAGTAAGGTTAAAAGAATGGCTCTTGAAGATGGGGGGGGTAAAAATAATTCCTAATTATTCTAGCTACCCAAGAATCCCTAAGCCAATAGTATTGCCAGAGAAACATGTTTTACCAGTTGAAGCACCTATCCAAAGTGGAAGAAAGTCTTTCTATAGAAAATTGACCATACCTGAAGAACCTTCCACTAGCACCAATACACCTCGGTCTGAAAGTCAGTTGTATATTCCTGAAGAAAAGCCCTTTTTAGCTGTAAATAAAATGTTTAGAACTCATGTAAATACTTATTCACCTATGGAAGAATATCAGTATGCTAAGAAAAGATTTGTTAGGGGGGGAAAATGGCCACCAAAAACTAAATTTTGTGTCTCCTCATCATTGTCAAAACAGCCTGCTACAAGAGCAGACTGTGCACCCTTGTTAGAACATAACTCCCAAGATCTCAATGATATGGATCAGGTTTATCAAGTAGGAAATTATTTGACTACTTGGTGTTCTCATGCCGAAGATGTTCTAGATAATCTAGGACAACAAGCAGAATTGATAAATGCAAATCTAAAACTGCTATATGATGAACAACAGGAAGAAAAGAGAGAACGAGAAGAGAGGAGAAAAAGAAAAATGAAGAAAAAGGCCAAGAAAGTCCCTAAATTTCATGTAGATATGTCAACCCCAAATTATTGGGATTTAGAAGAAGAAGAAGAAGGAGAAGCAGCAGAAACAACTGTTGGAGAAGGAACTTCTAGAGACACTGGTAAATTGACCAGTGGATCTTCTAGAAATTTCAAGGCAGAAAAACCTTTTGAATCTAAGAAGGAAGTTATGACTTTGGAACAAGCTGCAATAAAGTTTCCATCCTTTATTATGCCATCAATAAAAAATCAAAATAAAGCTCACATCCTAAAAGAAGCTGTTAAGTATCCTAGAATCGAAGAAGATCTGTTTGCTACAAATTCCAGCGGCTACATTCTAGATCTGGATAACTCATCTAATCCTGGAGAGTCTATTAGAATCTGGATAGGAGCCTTATATCAAATGCAGGTCACAACAAAGTTAGACAATGTGTCTATAATGATTCTAGCAGAAAAGAGGATGGCAGGAATTGTTTTTGATTGGTGGATGGGAGGTTCAGAAACAGAGAGACTAGCGGTCATGGAAGTTGGTTTAGCTACACTAGAAATGTTGTTAAAAACTCAATTTGTGCCAGAACCAGTAGATGAAAAGAAACAGCGATTAACTGACCTTAGCCGTATGTAATTAAGAGATCTAAAATATCTAGATCAATTCAGTAAAGAGTTTATGGCTAGAGTCTTTAAAGCTAATCTGTTTAATGACCTTGCTCAAAAAGTCTCTTACCTATCAAAATTACCAGGAAATTTGGGAGATCTGATAATGAAAGATCTTGAGGTTCAAATGAAAAGTTTAGATCAAGTTTATTGGGTTGATCTTCTATTTAGAGTTTCAGAAAAGGTCAAATATTTGTGTTGGCAGAAGAAAGCGCATGACATCACTCCAAGCTCAGATGTCTGCAAAACAGTACTACCATGGACGCCTTTTAAATCAAAGAAGAAGAAATACAAAAGGTATGGTAGATACAAACCCAAGCGAGTATCGAACCCAAAGAGACCTTTCAGAAAATTAAGATTTTTGAAAAAGAGAACTGCACCCAGGAACAACAATTGTTGTTTTATTTGTAAAAAAGAAGGACATTTTGCCAGAAAGTGTCCCCAGAAATCATCTAGTAAACTCAAAGCCTGTGTAGATATTCAAGAGTTTCAAGATGACTGGTCTGTAGTAGAATCTGATGAAGAAATTTCTGATGTATATATTCTTACAGAAGTTTCAGATAATGAAGATGAAGACCATGTACAGAAAATGAATATTTGTTTGAATTGTTCTGATGATGATTTTTCTAGTGAACAACATTATAGTGAAATAGAAAGTTCTTCAGATGTTGAATTGTCAAGCGAGACAGAAGTTGATTCAGAAGATGAATCAGAAGAATCAGAAATCTCAGTGACACCAGATAAAGGTAAACAGTCTGCATTACCTTTGCCACAGTTAAATTCCTTCTGTCCATTTGAAAAGAAAATAGCACCATCAACCAGTATACCACAACCAGAGGTTATAAGGAAAGAACAAAATACTTTGTTAAAAAAGATTGTCAAAACAGATAGCTTGATTTACATCCCAGTGCAAGTACAAGTCAGAAATGAATGGATTTCAGTCGATGCATTTATAGACACTGGAGGATCTAATAATCTAGCTAGACCATCTTTGTTTAAGCCTCTGTGGAAACCATTAAAGAATATACTGGTTTCAGAAACAATTGGAGGATCTGTCCAACTCACACACTATGTAGACAATGTTTCTTTAAAAGTTGGGGGGAGTATTGTTAAAATTTCAGCAATTCAACACTATGACCCTTCAGCAAGTTTGATGTTAGGCATGCCATTTATAAATTCTGTGCTCCCAGTAACTATCAGTCAAGATAAGCTGATAATAAATTTGAAGAAGAAAGCTATATCTGTGCCCAGGCTAAGTATTGCAAATTCTGAAGCTAGGCGCGAGAATAGCCAAAAGAAAGTAGGAACTAGAAGGCCGACTAAAGATTCAAATGACTGGCAAGAAGTCCTACAAATTTATGAAGCCAGAGCAGAGAAAATAAATAAACAATTGGCATGTGTTGATGCAAATTGGTCTACAGAGCAGAAAGACATCTATCAAAGACTTCTAAAAAGTTGCTCAGACAACCCGCAGCAGTTCTGGGAAACTGAAAGTCCGATGCAAGAAATAGTCACCTTACATGACAATGGAGTAAAAGGAAAGGTGATTCCCTGTACACCAGCTGATGAACAAGAAATGAGGAATCAAATTCAAGAACTACTAAAGATGCAGCTTATAGAACCTAGTGAATCTCACTATGCGTGTTCTGCATTTTTAGTTAGAAATCACTCTGAGATTGTAAGAGGAAAACCACGGATGGTTATAAATTATAAACCTCTTAATGCCATTACTCAGAATTTTAATTATCCATTGCCAAGACCAGAAGTGATTATGCAAAAGATTCAGCATAGTAAGGTGTTCAGTAAATTTGATATGAAGTCGGGATACTATCAGATCCAGATTCAGCCAGAAGACAGACATAAAACAACTTTCATATGCCCAGCTGGATTCTATCAATGGAAAGTTGTTCCGTTCGGTCTGAAGAACGCTCCAGCCTTCTTCCAAACAAGGATGGATTACATTTTTGCTAAATATGATTTTATAGTTACATATATAGATGATATTCTAATTCATAGTTCAGATGTACAGAGTCATTTAAAACATCTAGAGATTTTTCTTGAAGAAGTTAAGAATCATGGAATTGTTCTGTCAGAAAGGAAAATGTCCTTATTTCAGGATAATATTGATTTTTTGGGGATTAATGTTGCAAATGGTTCTATTCAAATGCAGCCCCATGTGCTAACAAAATTAACACAGTTTCCTGATGAACTGAAGGACAAAAAGACAATTCATAGATTTCTTGGAGTTCTGAATTACTTGCACAAATATATCCCAAATCTCTCAGAAAAGACAGCGCCAGTAAGACAATACATCAACGGAGGATGGTCAGAGGAAGCTACTGAAGCAGTAAAAAAGCTCAAAGAGGAATGTCAGCATCTACCAAAGCTTCAACCACCAGGTTATGGTTTATTAATCTTACAAACTGATGCTTCACTTGATTTTTGGTCGGTTGTACTTCTAGAGCAAAGAAGAAATAGCAAAGGAGAGATTGAAGAAAATTTGTGTGGATATGCTTCTGGGGAGTTTACAGCAAGTCAGAAAAACTACTTCATAGCTGAAAAGGAGACATTAGCTATCTTCAACGGAATTCAGCGGTTTGAGGTATATCTAACCCCGGTTAAGTTTTTAATCAGAACAGACTCCAAAATTTTAAGTATTTTCTGTCAGCAAAGGTTTCAAGACAACTTGCAAAAGGCAGAATTTTGGCCTGGCAAATCTGGTTTGAGCAATTTGAATTTGAGGTTGAGTGGATACCAGGCAACTCAAATTTCTTGACAGACGTTCTAACCAGAGACATGAGTAAGATGTTCATAACCTGTAAATATTCGGTTTTTGAGATTCCGGGCAAAAGCCCCGCAGATGATAGTTTTGACACATTTGTAGATAGATTTAGAATTTTAGAAAGTCAAGCAAATTGGGTAACAGATGAAATCAAGAAAGTGGTCGGTTTGAGACTCAGAAGAAATATGTGGATCAAAAAATGTCAGGCATGGCAATCAAAGAATGTGGGCATCTCACTAGGCTTAGATGAAAATTTGGTAAAAATTTTTCCTTTACCAAATATGAAGGTTAAGCTTTTCTTCAGAAGCTTATGTGATTTATGGTCTAGTGTTTATACAAAAGAAATGATCTGGACACTCATGGTTTTGAATTATTACCAGATCATAGGAGGTGTTGATTTTGCCCTCAGTTTATTTACAGGTGCCAAGATTTTAGATTTAGAAGAAATTCCCATGACAGAAGAAATGATAAAATATTTGGTGACATTAAAAATCCCAGATATTTTTGAGGAGCTCGAAGCTTCTTTTCTCCAGAGAATTGATGAGAATTATCATCTTACTGATACATTCCCTCAGTATGAAATTTTTGAAAATTTTGCAGATTGGGAGATCAGAGGAGGAGAGTGCAGAAAGGTTCAGGTTACCAGAGTATCCCAGTGTATACAAAGAACTGCACAGTATTTAAAGACATTTGCTTATCCCTGGGATTTTCACAGTTTAAGGATCAGAGATAATATAGAGCCAAATCCATTTGCTCAAGTTTTTAGTCATGAAAGGATTGGCAACTTTGAAACTGGTAACAACCAAGAATTAATTAAACAACATGCTGAATGGTTCCATGAATTTGGAAATTTAAGACTGACAGAAAAGTTGCAAATTTTAAATAAACTAGATGGGTTACAAGGACAGCCTAAAGCCCTGAAGTTTATAATTAATCAGAAGGCACTAATAACCATTTCAGTCTTATCTCCGAATTGGAATAATAATGTCGTCCATCTTGTTAGTTTAACGATTTCAAAGAGGATATGCACATCAATAATTTTTGAACTTGGATGGCAACACAGAGATATTTTGAATGAAAATTGTCGATTATGGATTCAGCACGCTATTGAAAGCTCCACTAACATGTTCCAGATCTTTAAGTGGGAATATTTAGATGGCATCGAGCTGGCAGTACAGAAAGCGCCTGCAACCCGAAACGCCTTTAAAGATTCGTTTCTTGATATTGAAGTAAGTGCTCTTCCTTTTTTGAACAAATGGGAAAAGCAAGAACAAAAGCAAGAATTGATGTTTACCTCACAACAACTGGGCCTCCATAAAATCAAAACGAATATCAGCCAAGGAGAATCATCGTCAGCAGCATCTCGCCGGACAACAATAATGCAGCCGAAAGAAAAAGATGAAATGACAGATGCACAAGATCCAAATGAAGGAATCGATGAACAGTATGACCGACTGATGAAAAGACACTACCGCCAAATGATAGATGAGTACGAACCATCTCCCGGATCCTCTGAAGAAGACTTATGGGAGACGAGAAGCCCATGGGCCCTTGGTAGAATCTTTTTCAGCAATGTGATAATGTTGATCACATGTTGTGACAGGATTCCTTTGTACAGAAAAGGTTGAGTAGACACCGTCGGTGGAAAAAGATACCGACAGGACCCTCAATTATTTCTACTTTATGTCATGTCTTAACTAAGTTTAGATTCACTTTTAGCCTATTTAAGAACGAGCCCTCATGAGTTCAGATCATCGTTCGATTGAGAGCATGTGTGTTGTAATGAACTCTGAGACGCTTCTGTTGTAATAAGCTTTGTATTCTGTTCTTGCTTTTTATTAATATCGAAGCCTACTGGGCCGTCTGTCTGAGGACAGTTCTGCAATCCGTCTGAGGATAGTTTCTGAAGTCCGAAAGAGGTTGAACTGTAAGGCGCTGGAGCAGAGACCCGTGGAGAGAGGTCGTGTGAGACTCGTGCATGTTCCCTGAGGAGAAGAACTAGAGAGTCAGACTTTTATTTCCAGAAAGCTGCGAGATTTTAAGAAGTAAGTTTTGTACTTCCAGAGACACTGGTAAATTGACCAGTGGATCTTCTAGAAATTTCAAGGCAAAAAAACCTTTTGAATCTAAGAAGGAAGTTATGACTTTGGAACAAGCTGCAATAAAGTTTCCATCCTATATTATGCCATCAATAAAAAATCAAAATAAAGCTCACATCCTAAAAGAAGCTGTTAAGTATCCTAGAATCGAAGAAGATCTGTTTGCTACAAATTCCAGCGGCTACATTCTAGATCTGGATAACTCATCTAATCTTGGAGAGTCTATTAGAATCTGGATAGGAGCCTTATATCAAATGCAGGTCACAACAAGGTTAGACAATGTGTCTATAATGATTCTAGCAGAAAAGAGGATGGCAGGAATTGTTTTTGATTGGTGGATGGGAGGTTCAGAAACAGAGAGACTAGTGGTCATGGAAGCTGGTTTAGCTACACTAGAAATGTTGTTAAAAACTCAATTTGTGCCAGAACCAGTAGATGAAAAGAAACAGCTATTAACTGACCTTAGCCGTATGGAATTAAGAGATCTAAAATATCTAGATCAATTCAATAAAGAGTTTATGGCTAGAGTCTTTAAAGCTAATCTGTTTAATGACCTTGCTCAAAAAGTCTCTTACCTATCAAAATTACCAGGAAATTTGGGAGATCTGATAATGAAAGATCTTGAGGTTCAAATGAAAAGTTTAGATCAAGTTTATTGGGTTGATCTTCTGTTTAGAGTTTCAGAAAAGGTCAAATATTTGTGTTGGCAGAAGAAAGCGCATGACATCACTCCAAGCTCAGATGTCTGCAAAACAATACTACCATGGACGCCTTTTAAATCAAAGAAGAAGAAATACAAAAGGTATGGTAGATACAAACCCAAGCGAGTATCGAACCGAAAGAGACCTTTCAGAAAATTAAGATTTTTGAAAAAGAGAACTGCACCCAGGAACAACAATTGTTGTTTTATTTGTAAAAAAGGACATTTTGCCAGAAAGTGTCCCCAGAAATCATCTAGTAAACTCAAAGCCTGTGTAGATATTCAAGAGTTTCAAGATGACTGGTCTGTAGTAGAATATGATGAAGAAATTTCTGATGTCTATATTCTTACAGAAGTTTCAGATAATGAAGATGAAGATCATGTACAGAAAATCCAGTAGGCTTCGATATTAATAAAAAGCAAGAACAGAATACAAATCTTATTACAACAGAAGCGTCTCAGAGTTCATTACAACACACATGCTCTCAATCGAACGATGATCTGAACTCATGAGGGCTCGTTCTTAAATAGGCTAAAAGCGAATCTAAACTTAGTTAAGACATGACATAAAGTAGAAATAATTGAGGGTCCTGTCGGTATCCTTTTCCACCGACGGTGTCTACTCAACCTTTTCTGTACAAAGGAATCCTGTCACAACATGTGATCAACATTATCACATTGCTGACAAAGATTCTACCAAGGGCCCATGGGGCTTCTCGTCTCCCATAAGTCTTCTTCAGAGGATCCGGGAGATGGTTCGTACTCATCTATCATTTGGTGGTAGTGTCTTTTTATCAATCGGTCATACTGTTCATCGATTCCTTCATTTGGATCTTGTGCATCTGTCATTTCATCCTTTTCTTTCGGCTGCATTATTGTTGTCCGGCGAGATGCTGCTGACGATGATTCTCCTTGGCTAATATTCATTTTGATTTTATGGAGGCCCGGTTGTTGTGAGGTAAACATCATTTCTTGCTTTTGTTCTTGCTTTTCCCATTTGTTCAAAAAAGGAAGAGCACTTACTTCAATATCAAGAAACGAATCTTTAAAGGCGTTCCGGGTTGCAGGCGCTTTCTGTACTGCCAGCTCGATGCCATCTAAATATTCCCACTTAAAGATCTGGAACATGTTAGTGGAGCTTTCAATAGCGTGCTGAATCCATAATCGACAATTTTCATTCAAAATATCTCTGTGCTGCCATCCAAGTTCAAAAATTATTGATGTGCATATCCTCTTTGAAATCGTTAAACTAACAAGATGGATGACATTATTATTCCAATTTGGAGATAAGACTGAAATGGTTATTAGTGCCCTCTGATTAATTATAAACTTCAGGGCTTTAGGTTGTCCTTGTAACCCATCTAGTTTATTTAAAATTTGCAACTTTTATGTCAGTCTTAAATTTCCAAATTCATGGAACCATTCAGCATGCTGTTTAATTAATTCTTGGTTGTTACCAGTTTCAAAGCTGCCAATCCTTTCATGACTAAAAACTTGAGCAAATGGATTTGGCTCTATATTATCTCTTATCCTTAAACTGTGAAAATCCCAGGGATAAGCAAATGTCTTTAAATACTGTGCAGTTCTTTGTATACACTGGGATACTCTGGTAACCTGAACCTTTCTGCACTCTCCTCTGATCTCCCAATCTGCAAAGTTTTCAAAAATTTCATACTGAGGGAATGTATCAGTAAGATGATAATTCTCATCGATTCTCTGGAGAAAAGAAGTTTCGAGCTCCTCAAAAATATCTGGGATTTTTAATGTCACCAAATATTTTATCATTTCTTCTGTCATGGGAATTTCTTCTAAATCTAAAATCTTGGCACCTGTAAATAGACTGAGGGCAAAATCAACACCTCCTATGATCTGATAATAGTTTAAAACCATGAGTGTCCAGATCATTTCTTTTGTATAAACACTAGACCACAAATCACATAAGCTTCTAAAGAAAAGCTTAACCTTCATATTTGGTAGAGGAAAGATTTTTACCAAATTTTCATCTAAGCCTAGTGAGATGCCCACATTCTTTGATTGCCATGCCTGACATTTTCTGATCCACATATTTCTTCTGAGTCTCAAACCGACCACTTTCTTGATTTCATCTGTTACCCAATTTGCTTGACTTTCTAAAATTCTAAATCTATCTACAAATGTGTCAAAACTATCATCTGCGGGGCTTTTGCCCGGAATCTCAAAAACCGAATATTTACAGGTTATGAACATCTTACTCATGTCTCTGGTTAGAACGTCTGTCAAGAAATTTGAGTTGCCTGGTATCCACTCAACCTCAAATTCAAATTGCTCAAACCAGATTTGCCAAGCCAAAATTCTGCCTTTTGCAAGTTGTCTTGAAACCTTTGCTGACAGAAAATACTTAAAATTTTGGAGTCTGTTCTGATTAAAAACTTAACCGGGGTTAGATATACCTCAAACCGCTGAATTCCGTTGAAGATAGTTAATGTCTCCTTTTCAGCTATGAAGTAGTTTTTCTGACTTGCTGTAAACTCCCCAGAAGCATATCCACACAAATTTTCTTCAATCTCTCCTTTGCTATTTCTTCTTTGCTCTAGAAGTACATCCGACCAAAAATCAAGTGAAGCATCAGTTTGTAAGATTAATAAACCATCACCTGGTGGTTGAAGCTTTGGTAGATGCTGACATTCCTCTTTGAGCTTTTTTACTGCTTCAGTAGCTTCCTCTGACCATCCTCCGTTGATGTATTGTCTTACTGGCGCTGTCTTTTCTGAGAGATTTGGGATATATTTGTGCAAGTAATTCAGAACTCCAAGAAATCTATGAATTGTCTTTTTGTCCTTCAGTTCATCAGGAAACTGTGTTAATTTTGTTAGCACATGGGGCTGCATTTGAATAGAACCATTTGCAACATTAATCCCCAAAAAATCAATATTATCCTGAAATAAGGACATTTTCCTTTCTGACAGAACAATTCCATGATTCTTAACTTCTTCAAGAAAAATCTATAGATGTTTTAAATGACTCTGTACATCTGAACTATGAATTAGAATATCATCTATATATGTAACTATAAAATCATATTTAGCAAAAATGTAATCCATCCTTCTTTGGAAGAAGGCTGGAGCGTTCTTTAGACCGAACGGAACAACTTTCCATTGATAGAATCCAATGGGCATATGAAAGCTGTTTTATGTCTGTCTTCTGGCTGAATCTGGATTTGATAGTATCCCGACTTCATATCAAATTTACTGAACACCTTACTATGCTGAATCTTTTGCATAATCACTTCTGGTCTTGGCAATGGATAATTAAAATTCTGAGTAATGGCATTAAGAGGTTTATAATTTATAACCATCCGTGGTTTTCCTCTTACTATCTTAGAGTGATTTCTAACTAAAAATGCAGAACACGCATAGTGAGATTCACTAGGTTCTATAAGCTGCATCTTTAGTAGTTCTTGAATTTGATTCCTCATTTCTTGTTCATCAGCTGGTGTATAGGGAATCACCTTTCCTTTTACTCCATTGTCATGTAAGGTGACTATTTCTTGCATCGGACTTTCAGTTTCCCAGAACTGTTGCGGGTTGTCCGAGCAACTTTTTAGAAGTCTTTGATAGATGTCTTTCTGCTCTATAGACCAATTTGCATCAACACATGCCAATTGTTTATTTATTTTCTCTGCTCTGGCTTCATAAATTTGTAGGACTTCTTGCCAGTCATTTGAATCTTTAGTCGGCCTTCTAGTTCCTACTTTCTTTTGGCTATTCTTGCGCATAGCTTCAGAATTTGCAATACTTAGCCTGGGCACAGATATAGCTTTCTTCTTCAAATTTATTATCAGCTTATCTTGACTGATAGTTACTGGGAGCACAGAATTTATAAATGGCATGCCTAACATCAAACTTGCTAAAGGGTCATAGTGTTGAATTGCTGAAATTTTAACAATACTCCCCCCAACTTTTAAAGAAACATTGTCTACATAGTGTGTGAGCTGGACAGATCCTCCAATTGTTTCTGAAACCAGTATATTCTTTAATGGTTTCCACAGAGGCTTAAACAAAAATGGTCTAGCTAGATTATTAGATCCTCCAGTGTCTATAAATGCATCGGCTGAAATCCATTCATTTCTGACTTGTACTTGCACTGGGATGTAAATCAAGCTATCTGTTTTGACAATCTTTTTTAACAAAGTATTTTGTTCTTTCCTTATAACCTCTGGTTGTGGTATACTGGTTGATGGTGCTATTTTCTTTTCAAATGGACAGAAGGAATTTAACTGTGGCAAAGGTAATGCAGACTGTTTACCTTTATCTGGTGTCACTGAGATTTCTGATTCTTCTGATTCATCTTCTGAATCAACTTCTGTCTCGCTTGACAATTCAACATCTGAAGAACTTTCTATTTCACTATAATGCTGTTCACTAGAAAAATCATCATCAGAACAATTCAAACAAATATTCATTTTCTGTACATGATCTTCATCTTCATTATCTGAAACTTCTGTAAGAATATATACATCAGAAATTTCTTCATCAGATTCTACTACAAACCAGTCATCTTGAAACTCTTGAATATCTACACAGGCTTTGAGTTTACTAGATGATTTCTGGGGACACTTTCTGGCAAAATGTCCTTCTTTTTTACAAATAAAACAACAATTGTTGTTCCTAAGTGCAGTTCTCTTTTTAAAAAATCTGAATTTTCTGAAAGGTCTCTTTGGGTTCGATACTCGCTTGGGTTTGTATCTAACATACCTTTTGTATTTCTTCTTCTTTGATTTAAAAGGCGTCCATGGTAGTACTGTTTTGCAGACATCTGAGCTTGGAGTGATGTCATGCGCTTTCTTCTGCCAACACAAATATTTGACCTTTTCTGAAACTCTAAACAGAAGATCAACCCAATAAACTTGATCTAAACTTTTCATTTGAACCTCAAGATCTTTCATTATCAGATCTCCCAAATTTCCTGGTAATTTTGATAGGTAAGAGACTTTTTGAGCAAGGTCATTAAACAGATTAGCTTTAAAGACTCTAGCCATAAACTCTTTACTGAATTGATCTAGATATTTTAGATCTCTTAATTCCATACGACTAAGGTCAGTTAATAGCTGTTTCTTTTCATCTACTGGTTCTGGCACAAATTGAGTTTTTAACAACATTTCTAGTGTAGCTAAACCAACTTCCATGACCGCTAGTCTCTCTGTTTCTGAACCTCCCATCCACCAATCAAAAACAATTCCTGCCATCCTCTTTTCTGCTAGAATCATTATAGACACATTGTCTAACTTTGTTGTGACCTGCATTTGATATAAGGCTCCTATCCAGATTCTAATAGACTCTCCTGGATTAGATGAGTTATCCAGATCTAGAATGTAGCCGTTGGAATTTGTAGCAAACAAATCTTCTTCGATTCTAGGATACTTAACAACTTCTTTTAGGATGTGAGCTTTATTTTGATTTTTTATTGATGGCATAATAAAGGATGGAAACTTTATTGCAGCTTGTTCCAAAGTCATAACTTCCTTCTTAGATTCAAAAGGTTTTTCTGCCTTGAAATTTCTAGAAGATCCACTGGTCAATTTACCAGTGTCTCTGGAAGTTCCTTCTCCAGCACTTGTTTCTGCTGCTTCTCCTTCTTCTTCTTCTTCTAAATCCCAATAATTTGGGGCTGACATATCTACATGAAATTTAGGGACTTTCTTGGCCTTTTTCTTCATTTTTCTTTTTCTCCTCTCTTCTCGTTCTCTCTTTTCTTCCTGTTGTTCATCATATAGCAGTTTTAGATTTGCATTTATCAATTCTGCTTGTTGTCCTAGATTATCTAGAACATCTTCGGCATGAGAACACCAAGTAGTCAAATAATTTCCTACTTGATAAACCTGATCCATATCATTGAGATCTTGGGAGTTATGTTCTAACAAGGGTGCACAGTCTGCTCTTGTAGCGGGCTGTTTTGACAATGATGAGGAGACACAAAATTTAGTTTTTGGTGGCCATTTCCCCCCTCTAACAAATCTTTTGTTAGCATACTGATATTCTTCCATAGGTGAATAAGTATTTACATGAGTTCTAAACATTTTATTTACAGCTAAAAAGGGCTTTTCTTCAGGAATATACAACTGAATTTCAGACCGAGGTGTATTGGTGCTAGTGGAAGGTTCTTCAGGTATGGTCAACTGTCTATAGAAAGACTTTCTTCCACTTTGGATAGGTGCTTCAACTGGTAAAACATGTTTCTCTGGCAATACTATTGGCTTAGGGATTCTTGGGTAGCTAGAATAATTAGGAATTATTTTTACCCCCCCATCTTTAAGAGCCATTCTTTTAACCTTACTGCTTGCATTATCTGAAGCCAAAGACTTGTATTGAATATACCAGTGATCGGGTAATGTTTCTTTATCATAATGCACACCTTCAATCTGTGCATTTCCTATCCCGACTGTCACACAGTCTCTCAACACTGGCTGTTTTAGTTTTGGATGTACAGTATTTGTTAACTGAAAGGAAGTTTGAACAATTACAGACAAAAATTCACTTTCATCTGCCATAGACAATCCTTGTACTCCTATCAAGGCTTTCCAACATTCTTTTAGATGAATATCTGTCAGACTAATAGCATAATCAGGATATATCGTTCCATATTGACAACCAGACATCAAATTTCCAAGTATTGTTCCTATTATGGCGTGATCATATTCATTATGCCTTGAGTCAAACAATTCTGCTATGCAGGGAGTATTTAATCCATGTCTGAACAAAGGAGCTAGGCCAATTCTTATTGCTCCAAAATGTAAATAATAAAACCTTCCTTCCTTAGCATATTTTCTAAACTTTTTTATTTCTTCTTCAGAGAATATATTTAACCCTATTATCTGTACATGTGGACCTTTAATTCTGATCTTAACTTCAACTTCTTTGAAGTAATATTTCTTTGAAAGCTTAAACATCATTGGAACCGGATAGAATTCTTTAGTATCCAAGGCAGGAGGGTTCCAGCTTTTGGGATCTTCAACTTGTTCATGTTCATTTATATCCGCCTCAACAGATCTATTTTCTACTTCTGATATTGATCTTTTATCTATGGTAGAAAAGGATCTCAAAAATCTAGCCATAATGGACTGATACACTCTATTTCAGAAGTCGACTGAAGGAGCTTTTATCTACTCAGCACAATGTAAAACAAAGATGCCTTTCGAAGGCTTCCTGGCTTTCTTCAGATTCTGTCTATAGAATGTATTTCGTCATAGATATATTTCCAAGGAACGGGATATGGCTCTGATACCACAAAATAAGGGTGACCGTTCAACAGAACAATACATAAATTAAATATTTCGATATCCATGTGAAGTAATGTAATTTTATATTAATTTTAAAGAGATAAAAGTAACTAAATGTAGGCCATAATAAAAAAAACTAAAATGAATAAACATGTTTTCTGTGTAGGAGATGTGGTAGAAATATTTTACTCTGACTCAAACCATAAACAAAATATTGCTATATCCATGTGAAGTAATGTAATTTTATATTAATTTTAGAGAGATAAATTAACTAAAGTAAAATTCTTATGTTTTCAATTTCGACTATGACCAAGATGTATAATTCTTATATTTAAAAAAAATATTTCAAAATAACTATTTAAATATCTATATGAATTAATTTATTTCAATATATATATATAGCGAGAGAGAGAGAGAGAGAGAGAGAGAGAGAGAGAGAGAGAGAGATTTCCAAGCTTGACCAAGCTTCCTACAATTCTGGTGATAAGATCCCACTAGTGGGTAGATCGTTCTTCCACCCAACATTGGGGTTGGCCCCAACCTAGGCTCAACCTAGTTCGAAAAAAATAATATATATATATATATATATATATATGTATATATGTATGAACATATATATAAATATATATATATATATATATAATATATATATATATATATATATATATATATATATATATATATATATATATATATATATATATATATATATATATATATATATATATATATTTGTTAATGTTGAACATAATAAAATATTTCAATGCAAAAGAAATAAGTAATTAAAAGCAAAAAAATTCAATTAGTTCCTAATAAAAATAATAAGAGTTACAATGTATAATTCATTCAATTCTTAATATAAAATTAACATGTGGCATTTAAAAAATATTACTAATAATAAAAAAATTCAATGTGGGTTATAAATAAAATATTTCAATATTGATGTTAAGTAAAATATTTCAATATCAACTATATATATGGTTAAGATATATATATATATATATATATATATATATAAAGCTATTCAGTAAATGTTTGTTGGAATTGCAAGTACACAATCCAATTGGCCAAAGGGATTTTTCAAGGCATTGAATTTATTTATGTATTCAAAAATACAATTTAAACCAATAAAAATGATATCTATATATGGATATATATAGATCCATTTTAACCACAGATATATTAGGAGACAAGGGGGATCAAATCTTTTGAGCTACATTTTGTTTTTTGTTTGTTTGTAATTTTTTCACTTTAAAAGAAGTTTGCACTTCAAAAGATTTGATCCCTCTCAATGCTTGCTAGATCCATAATTAAGATGGATCTATACTAGCGGGGAAGCAAATTTAGAGTCTCAAACTTAATGCAATTTCAAGGATATCTATGTTGCTTTATAGCACTATTGGGATAGTTCATTAACAACAACAAATATTCAACATCAATTGTCAATTCAGGAACACATACTTTGAAACACTACACTGTATGTGCAAAGGTTTAGACATAACAATCTATTACATTAGAAATTTAAGCTCACTTCTAAGAGAAAGAAATTCGCTTGATGGACAAGACCTAAAGACTTGGCTTTTGCAAAACAAACTCCTACAAGCTATCTTTAAAGAATGTCTTCAACAACTCCCATTTCATCCCTATTAATTCTCACACAAGGAAAAACAATAAAAAACCTGCATTACCTTGGGCTTCTATTATAGATTCTTCATCTAGACCGGTCTCCAATCACTAGACATCAAACACAAAATTCCAAAGCCAATTGCATACCTTCAATGGAAAAATGATAATTCTACTTAATCAAGAAATCTACCTAAGGGGCCACTAGGTTTTTGTAACTATGCCCTCCTTTCACAAGTTGAGATCTTTCACACTCACTGACAAGGAGTATGTTCTCCCAATATCACGTGGTTACAAAGGTCAAGTGTGTCCTTCAATGCTCCATTCACTATGGGTTCAAACCTATTTGCATGAAAGAGAATCAAGGCATGAAAAAAGATTACATCTACCAACTATGCAGTGCTGACAATCACACTTTTACGAAACAAGCCAAAACATAGTTGAAGAAATTACATTAAGAAATCAAGCCTAAATCCCCCAGGGAACAATACTGTTATCTTTTCATCAAGTGATTTGAGTGCAAGTTAAATAAAATCATATATGAGGTCTAATAACTATAAAACCAATCCTCATTTCAAAGCATTGGCAATAAAGGTTAGCTCTGCATGTCATTGTGTTTCAGGTGAAAGCACCCTAGGGCTTTGGGTTAGAACCCAAACAGAGCCGAAGGAAACTACACCAAAAAATACTCATACAGCTCAGGCAAGATGCTTATATTATCAAATTACGTAAGAGTGACCATACCCGGATTTCCTTCGTTCGAGTAGGTCCCATAGGGTTCAGACCCTCTGCAACTCCCAATGTTCTTCAAACCTGAAAATCATTCAATTCGAACATACATAGCAGTATAAAAGTAAAGCATATTCACGAAATTGACTTTATATCATATAAACAAATGATTGATCATACATCAAAACGACATTCATATATGAATTAAAACATAATTTGATGCGTAAACATAGTTAATTTCGGAAACAAGACAACATTTATTTTATTGCAGTAAGCTATAAATAACATGGAGAGAATTCACTTGAGTCTTTCTCTGGCTTCAAGTGGAACCGTCCTTCGGATTCGTCCTATCCCAGCGTTCAACAATCTTCTTCCATCACCAACACCATGATATCTCAAGCAAAAGGAAGGATATCTATAATCAAGGAAACAAGGGTTTCCTAAATCTTGGAGAAGTGCATGAGGTACAGGGATTCATCAAACTCAATCAGGGATAATCTTAGTATAATAACTCTATCTCTTCTCCCCCTTAAGGCCTTCCCATAGAGGTATATTTATACCTCTCCCATTAGTTTTTTAGTTGGGAAACAGTTGGGCCATGGGAAATAGGAGGTAATCAACAGGTAAAACCCGTGAACTCCGCCCAAAATTAAGGAAATTTAATTTTTTTAAGTGTTTTAATACATATATGCGGGTTGGGTATTGACTGACCCGTGTGTACATGCTTTTAGCTCAGGGCAAAGTAACGTACAGGGAATAAAACACTGTTTTTTATATATTTGGACCAAGTCTGGAAGGAGGGGTTGCCCTAGGCCATAAACAAAGCATCACATATACCAAGAGTGGTAAATGGTGCTATAACAGATGCCCCCTAATATATGAGGTCAGAAGGGGTACATGATGGTCGAAATGTATTAAGTGTATGGAAAGAATCATGCCGAGACTGAGAAGGACTTCACCAGAATTTAGCTTGCCAAGCCATCAAAAGAGATCAGAAAGAAACTGCTGTCTGAGGCGGGCATACCCATGCTTAGAGAAAGCAAAGCATGTCCGCATATCAAGTACAAGCGGACCCAATATGTATACTAGTATAAAGGAACTGAAAGTACATAATGGATCATTTGATTGTGATCAAAAAAATACATGTCTGAATATCACATATAAGAAGATGATTAATGATGCTGAAGGATGAAGCTAATCATTGATGTCAAAAACTGATCCCAATAGTATGAAATGAACATGATGGAATAAAATGATACTACATCGCAACTCAGATGTCAGCATATAAGATATCACTGTGAAGAACTACAACATATAAGGTGGATGGTGTCAACTAGCAGCAACATGAGAAACTGACAAGTGAACCAAAACATGCTGATGCAACCCGAGGTCTTCACTGACTGCTGCAGTACATTTCTACACAATGGGAATGAATGATTTGAGGCTAACCATGTGAGAAATCGTTTGATTACCGATCATTGATGTATACCGTTAACAAACGCGAGACTACTCACCGATAATGATAATGAGAGTCAAGGTACCCAGTACAATCTAACAAGTGTGAATGAATGAGCTGAAGTCGAACACTTGAAAGAATCTATCAATCAGGAGACAATGATGGTTTCCCACTGTCGATAGCGAAGGAATTTGCCACTGATGACTGCAAACCCCAAGGTACTGCCAAATGGACTCTAGATATTTTTCCCAGAGCAAATGAGCTGTAGTCGATAGGAAAAGATCCGCTAGAAGGAAGGAATTAAGGCATCCTTCATCAATCTAGCATGAATGTAACTCGTAGGCCAATAATGTGGAAGGAATCAGACGAAAAAGATGTAGTAACCCAACTGAAGCACGTTTCCAGCGTACACAAGATGTAGGTAGTGCACGATAGAAACCCTCTGAACCAACCAATAATGAAAGCTGACATAGAGGCAAGGAATTCACCAATAGGGTCAAATGGAAACCAAGGCACTACACGAATGTCAATGTGTGATAATGAAAGCTGATGTCGAACACAAGGGAAACCACTCAGTTAAAGACTCATGATATTGATCGATGCTAAGCACAAGGTGACCTATCAATAATGAAAATAGGGCCAGGGTGCAGCTCTAGATCTTCCCTCAGAGCAATTTGTTGTAGTCGATAAGGACAAGACTTGCCAGCAAGAAGTCAATGGAGACCTTCTCAAACCGACACGAGCAAAGGACCAATATAACTGATGTGATAACAAACATGACACTGAAAACCAGGCATGGCCAATTGAAAAATAGGTCAAGAGACACCGTAGAGAGGCTGACTCAGGTTTACTTCCCTTGAACAAAAGCACGACTCAATGATGACTATATGGCAGCATATGATAACTCTGTATAAGTTTGTCATGCAAGAGGCATAAGAAAACTCTCCATATGATTGGAAGAGGTAACCAATCGGAGGAGTACTAACTCAATAACAAGGTTAAGGTGCTTCTAAGTCAAACTAAATCCCACCCCAATGGAGGAGAGACTTTCTTTTGAGTGTTTTTTTCAAGGGCGACACGACTGATTCTAGCTACCAACAAAATATGGAAATGGAACCGAAACAACATCTCGAAGAAGTCTCCAAAATTTCCTGTAAAAAAACCCACTTTCGACAATCCAAGCCCACAGGTCAAAAAATCCATGAGACAAAAATCAAATTTGAAAAACTATTTTGCAATTTCAAAGTTATATAATGTTATGAAACCAGCTCAAGAAAAAGATAGAAAAGATAGATCAACGTCTTAGAATTCAGCGTCTTTGAGGGGGAAACCTCCTTTACATTACATAAATGAACAATTCTTTTATGATTCAAATGAAAAAACCTCCTTTCTATATATAGGAGTCTAAGGAGTCACAACATAACCCAACCGACCTAACAATAATAATATAAAGCCACAAAAATAACAATAGAGGGATTCTATGGGGCACAATAATAAAAATATGGGGACAATAGGGGCACAACAATATTAACAAGGGATACAACTACAATAGTAATGGGGTAATCACTAATATTCTAGGGACCTATCATGCCCCTCTCCTTGAAAAAAAGTGTTGTCCTCAACACTTGGGTAGTTATGGATGCTTCTGTATAAAATTTTCATCTTCCCATGTGGAATCTTTAGTGGATATGTTCTTCCACTTGATGAGATACTCCGAAATTGATCGATTTCATAGCTATCGAGTTCTTGTTTTTATGACTGCTTCCGGTTCCAATATAATTTTTCCTTCCTCATCAAGTTCTGGCAATATTGTTTGAACTGGGAGCTTGTCGCCTATAACCTTCTTTAAACATGAAACATGGAAAACTGGGTGCACTCGAGACGCTGCAGGAAGCTCCAATTTGTATGCCATAGTACCAATATTTTGCAACACCTTGTACGACCCATAATACTTTGGTGATAATTTATTATCCTTCTTAGCTTGCTTGAGGGACATTTGTTTATATGGTTGTAGCCGTAGGAATACCCAATCACCTACATCAAAACTTCTTTCGCTGCGATGTTGATTTGCCTGTTGTTTCATTCTATACTGTGCCAACACGAGGTTATCCTTTAAGAGTTGGAGGACTTGTTGTTGATGTTCGATGTGATGTTCCACTGCTTGAACCTTAAAATTTTCTCTTAAATATGATGTGATGGATGGTGGCTGATATCCATAAAGTGCCATAAATGGGGTCATTTTTGTTGCTGTATGGAAGGAAGTGTTATACTACCATTCAACTAGAGGCAACCATTTGACCCATTGTGTCTGTTTATCAGATACAAAGCAACGAAGATACCCTTCCAAACATTTGTTTAATATCTCAGTTTGCCCATCAGATTGAGGATGATAAGATGAGCTATGAGCTAACTGAGTACCAAGACAAGAAAATACTTTTGTCCAAAAATTTCCAGTGAAAATGGGATCTTTGTCACTTACAATAATCTTTGGGTTTCCATGTAGCTTTTGAATTGTTTCCATAAATGCAGTAGAAACTGTATTGGCTTTCAATGGATGTGATAATGCAAAAAAGTGTGCATACTTGGTAAGTCTGTCAACTACCACCATGATGACACTCTTTCCCTCAGACTTGGGTAAACCTATGATAAAATACATTGAAACCTCCTCCCAACGTTGGCTTGGAATGGATAAAGGTTGTAATAGACCCGGAGTCTTAATTGTTTCAACTTTATTTTGTTGGCAAACCAAACATTCCGCCACAAACTTTTGAATATCCGATTTAAGGCCGTCCCAAAAAAATTCCTTCTTAACCCTATGGTAAGTTTTTAAAAATCCTGAGTGCCCTCCTAAGGGAGAAGTGTGCAATTCCATAAGAATCTTTTGTTTGAGTTGCGAATTCTTACAGAGGTATAAGCGATCTTTGTACCATAACGAATCATTTTGCTAGCTAAATGTATTAGATGTACTGGAATCTTGTTGTAACTTTTGAATAAGTGCCCACACTTCTTCATCATTCTTCCACTCCTCCCTTGCTTCGTTTATCCAGTCTGGTTGGATAATAGAAATGGTGCACAACAACGCTTCCACATCCTCATTCTTTCTTGAGAGTGCATCTGCCACCACATTTTGCTTCCCTTTTTTGTAGATTATTTCAAAGTCATAACCCAACATCTTTGTGACCCACTTTTGTTGCTCTTCAGAGGATAATCTTTGTTCTAAAAAGTATTTAAAGCTATCATGATCCGTTTTTACCTTGAAGTGTCTTCCCATTAGGTAGGGTCGCCATTTCTTAAGTGCATGCAGTATTACCAACATTTCCTTCTCATAAATAGCTTTGTGTAAAAACTTTCCCTTGATTGGACGACTTTCAAAAGCAATGGGTCTTTCATCTTGCATTAAAACAACACCAATTCCATTTCCTGAAGCGTCAAATTCCACAATAAAGGTTTTTGTGAAGTCTGGTGTAGCTAAGACTGGTGCTTGGCACATTACCTCTTTAAGATGTTCGAAGGCCTTTGTTGCTTCTGGAGTCCATGAAAATGCATCTTTCTTCAATAATGTTGTTAGAGGTGCTGCTATTCTCCCATAATTCTTAACAAACTTGTGATAATGCCCTATCAACCCGAGAAATCCTCGCAGATGCTTTATGGATGTGGGGATTTTCCATTCCTTAATGGCTTTAATTTTGCTAGGGTCTACCTTAACTCCTTCATGAGATACAATATGACCCAGATATTCCACCTCTTGTACTCCAAAGAAACATTTAGATCTTTTTGCATATAATTGTTTCTCCTCCAATAGTTGTAGCACCCTGTCGACATGTTCAACGTGATCCTTCCAAGACTTGCTGTAGATTAGTATATCATCAAAAAATACTAACACAAATTTTCTAAGGAAGGGTTTGAAAATGGAATTCATCAAACCTTGAAATGTAGAAGGTGCATTGGTAAGGCCAAAAGGCATGACCAAAAATTCATAATGACTTTCATGAATTCTAAATGCTGTTTTTGGAATGTCTTCAATTTTTATTCTAATTTGATGATATCCTGAACGAAGATCCAACTTGGTGAAGTAAATTGATCCATGCAATTCATCCAATAATTCATCAATGACAGGAATGGGAAACTTATCTTTAATAGTGAGCTTTTTGAGCTCCCTATAATCCAGACACATGCGCCATGATCCATCCTTCTTGTGCACCAATACTACCGGAGCAGAGAAAGAACTTTGACTAGGTTGAATTATACCAGCCTCTAGTATTTCTGTGACCATACGTTCAATTTCACTCTTTTGGGCATAAGGATATCTATACGGCCTGATGTTTGGAGGAACACTTTCTGGAATCAGATGAATAGCATGATCATGATCACGAATAGGTGGGAGACCTTTGGGAGTCTCAAATACCTTGGAATGATTGTCCAAGACTTTTTGGAGATCTCGAGAAATAGATGATTTTGTGTGGAAACATCTAGTGAACATAATTGTGCAATTACACCTCTTTGTTCCTTTTTTAGAAGCTTTGTCATACCGTTAGAGCTGATTATCTTTCCTGGTTTCCTTGAAATACCCCTTAATTCAACTTCCTTTCCTTCTGCAGAAAATTTCATGAAAAGTTCTTGAAAATTAAAAGCTATTGTACCTAAGGGTTGTAGCCATTGGACTCCTAGTACAACATCAACACCTCCCATTGGAATGGAAAGCATTGGGCTAGTCAATACATATTCTCTCATGGATAGCTTGATATTATGGCAATTTCCAGAGCAATTTATCGTTCCTCCATTTGCAACCATCACTTGACACTCTGGTGCTGGATATAGGAAGCAATTCAATTCTTTTGCTATCTTACAATGAATAAAATTGTGGGTACTTCCTGAATCAATCAACACTATTACCTTTTTCTTCTTGATTTGTCCTTCTATCTTGATGGTTTGAGGAGTGGTAATTCCAGCCAATGCATTACAAGATATGGTCAGATTCATTTCTTCTTTATCTAGGCTTTGTTCCTGGATTATATCCTCTTTCTTTGACCTTTCTTGCTCCTTTTCTTCTTCCTCTTCACAATCTATGTAGAATAATTTCTTCTCAGCACACTTATGACCCTTAGTGTATTTGCTATCACAACTGTAACAAAGACCTTTTGCTATTTTTTCTTCCAATTGTTGTGGTGTCAACCTTATAGGTTGTGGAAGGCTAGGGGTAACAACACTTCCATCTTTATAGTTGTGACTGGTATGCTTCCTGGTTGCCATAATTTTGCTTTCCATTTTTCTTGCCAACCTGAATGCCTTCTCTAATGAATCAGGTTCCCAAAGGTGAACTTCATGTTGGATATTATCCTTTAAAGTCCCTATGAACAGATCAATCCTATATTCCTCTGGAATATTTTTTACCCTTATGTTCAATTTTTGGAACTCCTCAATGTGCTCCATTATTGAACCCTTTTGTTTGAGACTTATCAATTGGCTAAAAAAAGTGTTGCTTTTTGTATCCTCATAATGTGCTGTCAATTCTTCCGTAAAAATTGCCCAAGTGATAATTTGTTTACGAGAGCAAAGCCATTGATACCATACAAACTGATTTGGTTCCAAATATAAAGTTGCAATACGTACCTTTTGTGTGTTTTTCACATTATTGAGATCCAAAAATTGCTCCATCTGTAATATCCATGTTGCGGGATCCTTGCCATCAAGCTTCCTCATATCGATTTTTGGAATATGGTGGGTCTTTGATCCAACATTAGAGTCTATGGAATCATGATGAACATTTCTTTTGTTCTCATCATGAGTTTCCTTTACTACCCTTTCACCATTAGTGACCATTTCTTGTAGCAACTTATTCATATTTATCTTCAATTTTCCATGTCTGTCTTCAAATATATCTTCAAATCATCCATCTTAGCTTCTACACCTTTCTTTAAAACATCCATCTTAGTTTCTACATCTTTTTTAAACCATCCATCTTAGATTCTGTTCCTTTTTGTGCAAGTGATAGTTGTTGCACTTGGTCTCGTAATTTTGATATATCATATTGCATTTCTTCCTCTTCTTCATGAGTCATGCTAGAGCTTTCAGGTTGCCTACTAGGTGTTTGCATTTTCTTTCCTCAGGGCATCAATTACCGATAACAATGCTCTACTATGCCCTTTGAATTCCTTCAAAATAATTTTTCAAACCAAGCTTAAGCAAAAATTTAAAAAAATTTACACACCTTTTTTCACTTTGTAGGAGCTCGATATTGCCTCTGATGTATCTCTGTAATTTCGGATCATCCAGTTCTGAAATTGCGACCTGTAGTAGCCCTCTATGTCCTCTTTCCAATGCCACCAGTTTGATCCCAATTGGATTCTCCAAGGAAGAGTTATGTCAAATCCCCCACAGTGACCTGATTATAGACTAGTCCAGTAGAGCGAACTTGTACGACGTGCCACATGTCCTTGTTTCGACCTTTGGCTCCAAAAAAGATATAGAAGAAACTACAGTCTATCCTCTTTCTGTACCTTCTTACGGAATTTCAATCCAATGCTCAGAGAGAAAGTTATGACGATTTTTTCTAAGTCACCTGTTTGGAATGTAATTCAGGAGTCTGCAAAAATACCAACTTCCTCAGATCATATCTCCGCAAATATAGTGCGAAAAGATCTGAAATTTGGATCCGAGATTCAGTGCGATTTCTTCTCAAATGGGTTTTTTTTTAGCTTCTAAAACGTCGTATAAAAAAAGTTATAGCGAAAATTCCACGATGACCTGTTTGGAGCAGCGAAACCCTAGAATTCAAAGCTTTGATACCAAATGTTATGAAACCAGCTCAAGAAAAAGATAGAAAAAATAGATCAATGCCTTAGAATTCAGCCTCTTCGAGGGGGCAGCCTCCTTTACATTACATAAATGAACAATTCTTTTATGATTCAAATGACAAAACCTCCTTTCTATATATAGGAGTCTAAGGAGTCACAACATAACCCAGCCGACCTAACAATAATAATATAAAGCCACAAAAATAACAATAGAGGGATTCTATGGGGCACAGTAATAAAAATATGAGGACAAGAGGGGCACAACAATATTAATAAGGGATTTAACTACAATAGTAATGGGGTAATCACTAATATTCTAGGGACCTATCGTATAATGACTTTTGGACTCACAGTTTTTTCATTTTGTTTGGAACAAAGCGCCGTGGAGCAAAAATAAGCAAGCTTTCCTCTGAACAATTGGACCGTTCAAATCACCCCAAAGTCTCCAGGTAATCCTAAAATATTACTTGTAATGCTTTATGATAGTTTTTAAAAGTTTTGACTGTGGGAAACTATGCCCAAAAATTCAACTCTGCGTACATGCGGGTTGGATGTGAGTAACCCGTGTATACGATGGCCCTACATGCGACTGTGTGTAAAGGGAACCCGCGTGTACACGAGTTAAAGTTTTAACATATAAATTAACGGTTGAAACTTCAATTTTTTGCAGGATGACTATCACTTGGAGGGAAAGAGAGCATACCACTATAGATAATGAGGTAATGAATGACCAAAATGCATTGGATGCTCTGAGAGGCTGTGGCTTACTCAAATTCTTCAAAATGCCAAATATGAAAGCCAATACGCGCTTGCTAGAACTTTTGATCCACTACTGGAGCGCAGAGGATGACGTTTTCATGATTGACCAGATGCCTCTACAGATTGAGGTCGAAGATATCTATTTCATTATTAGTCTCTCCCAAAGAGGGGAGGTCATGCATTGGACAGGCAGGACGAGAAGTAGTCTTTTGGTGGAAGACTATGTCCATTTATATTGTCTTGGACATCCAGAGAAGATTGGAAGTCAAGTTCCAATCAAACATGTGGAAAGTCTATCCTTAAGGATTTTGCTATTTACCATTGCACGGGTAAATGGGTCAGCTTCCCTACATCAGGCGTCACGAGTATCTATGAGCCTGGCAGTGAAATGTCTTACCACAGTATTTGACTGGTGCATGCCTCTTCTGACTAACATGAAGAGTCAATTGACCTCTATACAGAAGGGTCAAATGAAGAATTTTGGATATGGAACCATCTTGTGTTCATTATTCTTCGAGAAGGTACCTGGGCTACGTCCCAAAGTATCAATGTCCATTAGAAACCCTAGAGATCCATGAATGGGTAGATGGACGGACCCGATGAAGCACCTTGGGGGCGGTGACGTGCCAAAAACGACCTTTGATGATGAGTTTTTCACCCAATGGGATCAAAAGATTATCGCGGTCGACGACTACCCATATGTCGGCATAGATTTCCGAGGAGATCCAGACTTAGTGTTACCACCAAATGCAGAATGGGGAGACACTAGTAACAATTTTTAAGTTTTTGTGAGTTTTTTTAAAGTTTTTTTTCTTCGATTTTTTAATATGAAATTGTAGAAATTCCCACTGTAGATTACCTGATAATGCAATATACTAAAGCAAAATACTTGATCTACTTTTACAAACAAACTTGTGGAAGCTTAATCAATTCTGAGCAAGATCAATTAGAACACACATAACAGAGAATGAGAAATCAATCTCACATGAACACAAAAGAATACTCTGAGGTATCTTGGCTAAATACCCCGATCTCTATATTATCATACAAGTGGAAATATGTCCGGATTACACAAAGCTTTAGCTCACAAGCTATCTAGCTCTCAGTACAATCCCTCAATGCTGCTCATAGATTGAATAGACACAACATATGCCTTCCCTCATTCCTCAAAGCCTCCTATTTTCTTGCACAGTTTCTCCTCGGTCCTCTGGCTGCCACCTGTGTGAATTTTCCTCTCACACAACTCACCAAACTTAGAAGTAACTACACAATCTCCAGGAATGAATTCCTTTTGCATGCAAGAGATATCCTCAATGGAATATTCCTACAACTGATAATACACTGTGCCATCATCTGATCTCAACTGGGTCTCTGACTGAACTGACATGCATGAGTTATTTATGAGAGAATATCAGTTGTCTGAAGTGTAGTAGTTACATGCATGCATGCATTAACTAACTGAACTCAATCAGTTCCACAAACTGTTAGAACTAATTTAACTAGACTTAACTCAGTTAACTGAGCGAACTAATTACAACTCAAAGTACAACTCATCCTGATCACTTTAATTAAGGGATAACTTCCTCAATCAAAGGGGAAACTGTTGCATGTCTTCACATAGACTTCATGTTTGATTTTCTCCAACTAATTAACTCAAGATGAATTAATTAATTATTTTCCAAACAGCTAAGATGCTATATTAAAACTTTACAGCATCTGCTTGCAAGGGAATTGCTCGCTCCGTGGCCAGAACCCTAACCAGACGCAATGGCTCCCTATGACTTTCAAAATCTCGGTGAATCCATCTTCGCACGAAGTCTAGATGCGCTGTCAAGAGCGGGGTTGCTAAACCGATTGCTGAATTTGGAGCTGCAAAAATGACCAGATTTGGAAACCTGGACGATTCCTCTGCGTGTTGATCTTTCTCAATTGGAACCCTGCACTGGACGAGCATCGATTGGAGTTAATGAAGCGGTTCGGCAAAGGAAGGATCTGCGGATCGGGCGATCGACTGTCTGCTCAGCGGCAGTAGCAAACAGAGATGAAGTCGCCGGTATTTTGGATTTTCAGAAGTTGCTGTAGGTTTGTTTTGGGATTCGAGTAGAACCAAAGTATGGATCTGGGAACAAATCAAATTATTTTACCACGAATCCCTTTTCAGGCGCAGAGGATCTCCGTAAGGCAAGTGAGATCCAAAGCTATGCTCAGGAAATGAAGGTTTTAAACAGATCGGATACGGATTTGGATGGCTCAGATCTGACAAGAATCGAGCCACCCCAGATTGCCAGGTCCGGTTTTCAAATCTTTGTAAAGACGCCAAAAGGAAACACAATCGTGATCTAGACTTATGGCAGCGACAGGGTTTCAGATTTGAAGAACAACATCACCGATCAGATTGGCTACCCGGCTGAGAAACAACACCTATTAAATGAGGGCAGATCGCTGCAGGAATGCAGAACCATGCAAGAATACAACATCAAGTCAGGCTCTATAATCATCCTCAATATGAGATTACGAGGAGGTGCCGAAAGCACTGGAACTAGCTCGCAAAGCAAAGGGTCTTTTAAGGAAGCAGTGAAGGGCAAAGGGAAAGAACCCACAACTGTCACTGAACCTCCGGGGTAGTACATTGTAGATCAAATGCCGGAGAGCCCAACTATCTCCATCGAAATACCAGAGGTAAATAATATATATTCAGATCTACAAAAAAATGAAGTTATTTGTAGATTCAATGGCTTTTGGCCTAGAACTGATGCATTGTATCAATGGATCCACTCGGTTTGGACAAAAGATTGCCAAATCTACCTATACCCTAAGGGGTTATTTATAGTATGTTTTCACACAGAAGAAGAAAAGGAAACAATTCTCAACCAAGGGCCATGGTTCTGGGGCAGTGCTGGACTTTTTATTACCCCTTGGTTTCCTGATTTTGATGCCAACACCAAGGTGGTATTAAGGATGCCAGTATGGGTTAGGATGTATAACCTTCCTTTACATTTTTGGAATTCAAAGGCTCTAATAGCTATTGGAAATACCTTGGGGAGAATGTTAAAGATAGACGGAGAGAGACATCTAAAATGGATATTTACTTTTTCCAGAATATGTGTCGAGGTGGATCTCAGCCGAGGACTACCTAAAAGCATAATCTTGAACTTCAATAATACACAGTGGAAACAACCTTTGGACTATGAGAATACAGCTTTCAGATGCCGGGGATGTCAACAAATAGGTCATCTGTATAATGCATGTCCAAGCCTCAACAAGAGCAAGCAACAACAAAGGAAGCTGAAAGGATGGCAGAACATAGATGCTGCATTTAAGAAGGCAACTACAACAAAGAAAGAAGAACATAATACAACAAAGGATAAAGATCAGGACAATAAGGATAAGGAGATTAATGAGGAAAAGGAACAAGAACTCCAGTTGGAAATAAGTGGTAATAAACGAAGCCACAGTCCTGAAGGATCGGATTCAGATAAGGAACAACCAACGAACACAGTGGAAAACCAGCTTGCCATTATTGACTCCACTCCCAACATGGATGGTTGGCAAAAAGTGGAGAAGAAGAAGGGCAGGAAGACTTAGTCCAGTTGGCTTTTTTGTGGGTTGCACTCCGGATAATAGGAGCGACACTTTCTTTTTCTGCTTTTAGGCAAGACTGTATCCTGCGGGTTGTATGATCTACTTTTATACAGCCAAATTGAATGCTTAATGCATATACTATTGAACTTTTTATTTTAATAAAAAGTTCGATTTTTTCTTTGGAAAAAAAAAATATTTTTGAAACAGCTGCTAAGATCAAATTCGAATTTTAATTCTCAATTTTAGTTCAGGGACTAACTAAAATTGGAATCTACCCCGAAATGCTATTTTTAGCACTTCTATATTTAGCATTTCTTGTTGCTATTTTCAACACTCCCTCTCAACAAGAAAGGGATTATCTGTCACTCTAATCCTGTCTCTGTGGAACTCGAACTTGCATTTTGACAATGCCTTAGTCAAAATATCTTCATCTTGTTCCTCGGTCAAAACATACAGCAACAACATGATCCTCTTCACCACACAGTCTCGAAGATGATGATACCGGATATTGATGTGCTTGGACCTGTCATGAAATATTGGATTCTCAGAGAGTTTGATACAACTCTGATTATTGCAATAGATCACAGTTGGATCAATCCTCTGACCAAACAATCCAACTAGAATTTTCCTTATCCAAATGGCCTCACATGCTGCCTGACTGGTAGCCATGCATTCAACCTCTGCTGAGCTAAGTGCAACTGACCTCTGTTTCCTGCTGTACCAAGAAACTCCAGCTGAACCAAGGTTGAAAATTCCTCTTGAAGTGCTCTTTCGGTCTGATGGAATCCCTGCCCAATCTGCATCTGTGAAGCCCTGAAGCTTCACTCCCTTTGTCCGTCTTTACCACAATCCATACTGAGATGTGCCTTTGAGGTATCTCAGCACATGCTTCGCTGCTTTCCAAAACAGCTTGGTAGGCTGAACCATAGCTTGACTCAACTGGTTCACCGCAAAACACAAATCTGGTCATGTGTTCATTAGATACATCAATGAACCCACAAGTTGTCGATAAACAGTAGTAGCTACTACCTCACCTGAAGTAGCATCCTCCTTCTTCTAGTTACCAGCTAAAGGAGTCTGCATGGGCTTGCACTTTTCCATGTGGAATCACCTGAGTATCTCATTGGCATACTTGCCTTGAGACACAAACACTTTTCCATCCTACTACCACACTTCCATGCCTAGAAAGTAGTGCATAAGACCCATGTCTTTGATCTTGAACTCTCTTGCAAGGTCCTCGTTGCAAGACTGGATCAATTGATCATCACCTGTCAATATCAGATCATCAACATAAAGAACAATGATCAATGGCTTACCTTCTACCATGGTGTGGTAAAGGTCCGCATCTGCTTCACTCTTTGTGAATCCCAACCCCGTGAAATCGCTGTCGATCCTGGTGTACCAAGCACGAGGTGCTTGCTTCATCTTGTACAAAGCTCTTTTGAGTCGGAACCCATGCGACTCATGATCGAAGGTCTCAAAACCTTCTGGCTGCTCAATGTACACCTCTTCCTCAATCTTGCCATTGAGGAACACAGTATTCACATCCATCTGATGGATCTTCCAACCCATCTGAGATGATAGTGCCAACATCGATCTGATAGATGAGTACCTTGCTACATGAGCAAAAATCTCATCGTAGTCGATTCCCTCAACTTGTGAGAAACCACGAGCAACAAACCTTACCTTGTGTTTCTCAACACTCCCATCATCTACTTTCTTTACATTGTAAAGCCATCAGGAACTCACTACTGACTTGTCCTCTGGTCTTGGGACAACATCCCAAACATTGTTCCGAACGATGGAGTTGTACTCCTCCACCATAGCATCAACCTAGACTGGCTGCTTCCTCAAAGGAAGAAGGTTTGGTCTCTACACACTCCCCATCCAGGACCATGTAACCAGTGTACCGCTCGGGTGACCTCCTCTGTCTGCGTTGAGAAGATGGCTGTCCCACATTCTCTCTCACATCCATCACCAATCTGTTAGCTTCCCTTGAACGTTTTTGCCCATCTCTGGAAGACTCTGCATGAGTGGATGTCTCCTCTCTTGGATCCTCTGCATGCGGCTGCTCTGCATCAGTCTGAGGCTCCTCCTCCTTAGGAACTAAAGGTTCCTCCTCTGCATGCAACTTGATCTCCCTCTCAAGTGATACTCGCATGGCTTTCTGCTTGTCGAACTTCAGATCTCTACGTACCACTGTCCTCTGACTATTAGGCAAGAACACCCGATAGTTGTGGGGTGTATCAGTGTACCCCACAAGTATCCCCAACTCGGCTGTTGGATCTAGCTTCTTCCAGGAATCTTTGGTCACATGGCAATAAACCGATGATCCAAAGATCCTGAAGTGACTCACATCTGGTCTCTTCCTGGAAGAGGCCTCCATTGGTATCTTCATTCCTAGTATACGATGCGGGCTTCTATTCTGCAAGTATACTGTTGTATTGCATGCCTCAGCCCACAAATGAAGTGGTAGGCTTTGGTCATGTAGCATCACCCGAGCTGCTCCCACAATCGATCTATTCTTCCTTTCGGCCACCCCATTCTGCTGTGGGTTATGGGGTGCCGTAAAATCCCGTTTAATTCCTTTTGCTACGCAGAAGTCCTTAAACTGTTGGGAGACATACTCTCCATCATTGTCACTTCGCAAGGCCCTTATTTTCTTTCCAGATTCTTTCTCTACCAAGGCTTTGAACTCACAAAACCTTGAGAAGGTTTGATCCTTCTTCTGCATAAAGTATATTCAACATCTATGAGAAAAATCATTAATAAAAATAACATAATACCTTTGTTTAGTGGTGGAGGCTGTAGAGAATGGTCCACACACATCTGTATGAACTCGCTCCAGGATTGCTCCAGCTCTACTGTCTCGATCCTAAAAGGAAGATTTTGCATACTGACCTAGGGTACAACCTTTGCATGTACCCATTTGCTCCAGTTTTCTCTTGGGAAGTCTGGTAGAAATCTGTTGCATGATCTTCAAGGCCCCATGGTGCAAGTGGCCCAATCTTCTATGCCATAGCTCGCCAATAGCTTGGCTTTGCATCAACTCTGCTTTGGAACTCAATGCAGCAGAGTCGTCTACCTCCAGCTTGTAGAGATTCTTTACTTGAATCCAATCCTCTTGGTTTGTCTAGTGCCAATATACCTCAGGAATGCCTTTCCTTTACTAAAGACTACATCATAGCCTTTGTCTTCCAACATAGCGACGGACACAAGATTCTTCTTCAGACTAGGAACATACTTTACATCAGTCAAGGTGAGAGGAGCTCCATGCTCCCTTTGAAACACAACTGTACCTTCACCTGAAACACGGTACTTTCTATCATCGCCCATCTCGATGCACATTTGGAGGTCCTGATCCTCCAAGGTACTGAAAAGATTCTTGTTGCCGGTCATGTGGAATGAAGCTCCACTATCCAGGTACCAAACACACCCCACCATCGATGAAACCATACATGCGATGAGGGTGAAATCCAATTCGAACTGTGAGGCCAGTGCCTCACCATCTGATCCCTTCGAGGACCCCTTCTTGGATTTCTTTTGTGGACAATTCATAGCATAATGGCCCACCTCATGACAATGAAAGCATCGCATTTTCTATTTGTCAATCTTCTTCCCACTATGGGAAGAACTGGATTTGGAATGGGATGCCTTCCCTTTCCCTTTCCTTGCCTTACTCGCTAAGGCTAGATTTTATTCATTATCTTGCTTTGATGAAGATCCATCTCTGGTGCTTCTCCTTATCTCCTCCTGCATCAGATCCGACCAAAGTCGTTCCCAATCTGGCAGTTTCTCTCTTCCATTTACCGAGCCTTGGTAGCTATGCCAGCTCTTAGGAAGACCGAGGAGAGCAAGACTCACCATGTCATCATCGACTGTCGTGATCCCTACAATTCCAAGCTCATCCTTGGAGGTGGTAAGCTTGTTCAGATATGTAGAGACTGTGTCGCCCTTTTCACACGATTTTTCGAAGCCTGTCTTTCAGCGCCAACTTCCTCTAATCGTTGCTGTTTTGATATAGATCCTTCAATGTTTTCCACATTGAAAACGATGTCTCCTTCCCATGGAGACTCGAGACTATGTGGTCTCGAACTCCCTCCAAAAGAATCCTCCTCACTCTAGCCACACATTTCTTCCATTCCGCCAATTCTTGGGCATTAACAGCTGCTGGCTTGGGGACTTCTTGATCAATGAAGTCCTTCAAATCATTGTCCTCTAATATTTCTTCTATGCGATCCTTCCAGGCTATATAATTCGAGCTACCATCAAGGGCATACTCAAGTCTCAAACCATTGAATGCCATTGGTGAAATTTGAGATGTGATAAGAATTCGATTTCTATAATCAGGAACTTCAAACTTCTCCCTTCTCCCTTCTTTGTATACCGTTCTTCACTTTGACCACCTTTGCTATGATACCATATAGAAATTCTCACTGTAGATCACCTGATAATGCAATATACTAAAGCAAATTACTTGATCTACTTCTACAAATAAACTTGCGAAAGCTTAATCGATTTTGAGCAAGATCAATTATAACACATTTAATAGAGAATGAGAAATCAATCACACATGAACACAGAAGAATACTCTGGGGAAAGCCTTAGCTAAAAACCCTGATCTCTGTATTATCATACAAGTGGAAATATGTCCGGATTACACAAAGCTTTAGCTCACAAGCTATCCAGCGCTCAGTACAATCCCTCAATGCTGCTCATAGACTGAATAGACACAACATATGCCTTCCCTCAGTCCTCCAAGCCTCCTATTTCCTTGGGCAGTTTCTCTTGGGTCCTCTGGCTGCCACCTGTGTGAATTTTCCTCTCACGCAAGTCACCAAACTCAGAAGTAACTGCGCAATCTCCAAGGAATGAATTCCTTCTGCATGCAAGAGATATCCATAATGGAATATTCTTACAACTGATAGTACACTATCCCATCATCTGATCTCAACTGGGTCTTTGACTGAACTGACATGCATGAGTTATTTATGAGAGAATATCCAGTTATCTGAAGTGAAATAGTTACATGCATGCATGCATTAACTAACTAAACTCATAATCAATTCCACAAACTGTTGGAACTAATCTAACTGGACTTAACTCAGTTAACTGAGCTAACTAATTACAACTCAAAGTACAACTCATCCTGATCACTTTAATTAAGGGATAACTTCCTCAATCAAAGGGGAAACTGTTGCATGTCTTCACATAGACTTCATGTTTGATTTTCTCCAACTAATTAACTCAAGATGAATTAATTAATTATTTTTCAAACAACTGCTAAGATCAAATTCGAATTTTAATTCTCAATTTTACTTCAGGGACTAACTAAAATTGGAATGTATCCCGAAATGCTATTTATAGCAATGCTATTTTTAGCACTTATATATTTAGCATTTATTGTTGCTATTTTCAACAGAAATGAACTTAGAAAAAATATTTTTGATGAGACAAAATAATGACAAAATATAATGACCATGTTCCAGATGTGGGTTTGTTATAGCACCATTTACCACCCTTGGTATTTGTGATGCTTGGTTTATAGCCTAGGGCAACCCCTCCTTCCAGACTTGGTCCAAATATTTTAAAAACTGTGTTTTATTCCCTGTACGCTAATTTTCCCTGAGATAGAAGCGTGTACACGTGGGTTAGTCAATACCCAACCCGTGTATGTGTTAAAACACTTAAAAAAATTAAATTTCCTTAATTATAGGCGGAGTTCATGGTTTTTACCTGTTGATTACCTCTTATTGTCGTGGCCCAACTGTTTCCCAACTAAAAAACTAATTGGGAGGAGTATAAATAGACTTCTATGGGAAGGCATTAAGGAGGAGAAGAGATAGAGTTATTATACTGAGATTATCCCTGACTAAATCTGAAGTATCCCTGTGCTTAGGGCACTTCCCCAAGTTTCAGGAAACCCTTGTTTCCTTGATTGTTGATATTCTCCCTCTTGTTTGAGATATCATGGTATTGGTTATGGAAGGAGGCTGTTGAAGACTGGGACTGGATGGATTTGGAGGACGGTTCCGCTTCGAGTTGGAAGAAGAAAACTCAGGTGAATTCTCTCCGTGTTAGTTATAGCTTTCTACAATAAAAGAAGCGCTGTCTTGTTTCTGAGATTAACTGTGTTTATGCATCAGATACTATTGTAATTCATTTCTGAATATTATTTTGATGTATAAATAATCATTTTCTTATATGATATAAAGTTAGTTTCATTAATATGCTTTATCTATATACTACTATGTATGTTCGAATTGAATAATTTTCAGATTTGGAGAACATCAGGAGTTGTAGAGGGTCTGAACCCTGCAGGATTGTTATAGACATTTTTGTGCCTCGCATCACTGAGCATGAAATGTCAATAATCAAGGGATCCAAAGTCCCTAAACATGTTGTTCCTACCCCTAGAGGAACAAGGCCAGCAAACCACAACAATTCACAAAAGTTCTCCACCTGAAAACACTCAAAAACAAGGCAATTCTGGATCATGTCAACTGCTCCACTGAGCATATGCGTTGAATGTAAACTGCTCCACTGTCTACCTACGTTGAATGTCAACTGCAAAGAAGGCTACTTGCGCTGAGCGAGTTTGGACAAGTGGCAGAGTCATTCCTCAAAGTGTCAATGCCCAAGAAGCTTCCAAAATGACACTTGGATCAGGGAATTCGACTGGTGATGAGTAAGAGGTTCCAAATCTCCAAGTGGAAGCAAGAACCTCCAAGTGGACTCAAGAACTGAAGTGGGAGAGGACACTAGTCAGCTTCATACTAGCCTCAAGCCGACTCATCCTCTCTCCAAAACTCCTATATATAGATCTCTCTCATGAGGTCTAGGGAGGCGGGAATTTGGTATTTGCAAAGAATTGCTGTTGGTTTGTGGCTAGAAACATTGGGTGTGTTATGCTTTGAAAGGAGCTGAAGAAGGAATTCCATTCTGCTGGGAAGGAGATGCTGGGCTAGAGCCCTATGGGTTGTATCTCTTCCTGAATCCTGTTACTTTCAATAAAGCTATCTTGATTCTTTCCTATATGCTGGTGTATTTTGTATGATTGCATTAGTATATTTGATTTACTTCTAATCCTGAATCATTTATGGATATGTATATTGTGTTTTTCTCTTGTCGCAAGTAGCTGTTCTCTTGTCACAGGTAGCTGTTCTCTTGTGATCTCGTGGGATTCAAGTAGCTGTTCTCTTGATCAAGCGAGGAGGCAAGTAGCTGTGGATACACAAAGAGAAGAGGATCTAGTTCGAGGGACAACCGGAAGACAACGGTAAGTATGCCGATATCCTCTCTTTCATATTTCATAAAGGAAGTAATCATGATAGCTGTGTTCATTTGTTGCTAAGGCGCTGTCACACCTTAGGTGGATAGGATCGTCCTAAATGGGCATTTTTCCCCACAACAAATTGGCGACTCCAAAGTTTCTCAGGTTGCCATACAACAACCTCTTGTCTCGACAACTCAATCACAACCTTCGGTTAGTGCCTCCTTATCTGGAGCGACTCAGGCTCAAACAAGTACTATGACTCCTCATCTTGGTCAATCATCCAGTATTGGACAACAGCAAATGGTCCAACAACCAGAGCTGGTTCAAACTCAACAACCACAATTCCAGCAATCATATCAAGGACCTGAGCAACAAGTCTTTGCAAGTAATGGGCAACCATATAATAACGGTTATGCCCATCAAACTTGTCAAAGTTGCCAACATCAAATACATTATGCTGGTATGCAAAGACCCACTGCTCAGGCGATTCCATCTTATCCTAGGTATGCTCCGCCCAACCTGAATCAACAGTTGCCCTTTGTAGCAACTCTAGAATTACCAGATCTAAACCGGCTGACGAATGATCCAATTGCTTATGCCCCTTGGTGGCCAGCGATTCCGCATAAACTTCCATCGGACATTCCTAAATTCAATGGAAATCCAGGTGAAGACCCATCGAATCACGTCATGACTTTTCATCTGTGGTGTTCGTCGAACACCCTGAACGATGATTCGATAAGGCTTCGCCTTTTTCAGAGGACATTGACGGGTCCAGCGGCTAAATGGTATATTGAATTACCTAGAGCCTCTTTCGACAATTTCAGTTCCCTAGCCACGACTTTCTTAACCCATTTTCAATTACCGATAAGGTATGAAACTGGAACAGAAATCTTAACCAGCTTCAAGTAGACGACGGCCACACATATATCCGATCATATACATGAGTGGCGTCGTCGTCGCAGGATGGTAAAGACTTACGTTCCAGATCAGCTATTAGCTGAATGGTTTATAAAGTCGTTACTTCCTGCCATAACGGAAGATGTGGCCAAGGGGGGAGTCGTAACGGAGGAGCAAGTTATTGCTCGTGCACAATATCTAGACTTAGTATATACTCAGTCCGGCACGCTCTATGATAAAATACCTGATGCCCCTAGACCAGAATTTTCAATTCCTCCTCCTCCTAAATCAAATAGTGACTCTCATGCCGGCGATGGCGTGATTGGCGCAACAGACATGAAATCGATAAAGGCTGTATCTAAAAAGGCCCGTAAGATTTCCGGTCAAAATACAAATGAGGAAATTCTTGCCTCGGAAGTAAGTGCCGTGTCGGACGACAAGGGCAAACAACTGAAGCAACCAGGGGGCAAGAAGAAAAAGAAAGGGAGAAAAAGGAAACCCCCTACGGGGTGTCATATATGCGATGAGAATCATTGGACAACAGATTGTCCATACAAAGCTGAGCTTAAAAGATTCTTTAAGAGTTCGAAAACCTCAGCTGTGTTGACTGATCCATTTCCAAGCCCGAGAACCGAGCTGGTTGCTAATCAAAATGCTTCCCGATCCTAAGTGCTTATGTTGTCTGTATCAAAGCAGCAAAATGATGCTTTGACGAGGAATAAGGATTACAGGAATCCAAAGCTGTTGAACAACATGGCTAATGAACAACCTAGTAGTTCGACAACAACTTTGACCGAAGTTGTGCCACCCATCGTCCTTGAGCCAATGATAAAGTCGCAAAAGGGAGCAGTACACAAATCGACATTTAATCCTTGTGCGAAACTAGCACAGATAGAGGACCTGGCCCAATCGCCGTCCGTTATGTCGACACTTGAGGTACCGCAAAATTGCTTCTCCCAAGAGCAAGCTTTATTATCAGCAATAGGTGGAATTGACCCAATGGATTCCAATCTCGTGGCCTTTGATCATAAAGGATATGACCCTCAGTTACCAGCTCAACTAGCTTTCCTTATTCAAGTGAAAGCCCTCAACAAAACTATTCATCGAACAATTATTGATGAGGGGGCGTCTACATGCATTATGTCGATGAGTTGCTGGAAAAATTTAGGATCTCCAACCTTGTCGAGGTCTGCGACGACGTTAAAAGCATTCGACGGAAGGACATATACCCCATATGGTATACTAAATAACTTGAAAGTTGAACTAGAGGGAAAAACGGTAGAAATAGATGTTGAAGTCATCGATGGGAATCTTGATTACAACATCCTACTAGGAAGACCATGGATATATGCCATGGCAGCTGTTGTGTCGACCTATTTTAGGAAGACTGCATTTCCCTTCCAAGGAGGAATTACAATCGTTGACCAACAAACTTTTCTGCCCAACAGTTCGCAAGTTACGGGAAGCATTCCAATGATCCATGAAAGGAATCATTCGCTCCAAAATATCGGAGTAGGTCTCCTAAAAGACCCTGCCTTAATGGGTACTTTTGCCCTACCGCCTTCGAGTAATCTGGCGGAAGTGGCCACAGTGGAATATGAAACCTTCTACATCTAAGGGATTTGGACGCCGAGGACGGTTCTTATCTTGTGTCAACCTCATTAAAAAATGAAACAAATCCCCTTTCTCAAAGGTAAACCTTCATTCCAACCACCGAGTTGAATGCAATGAAGCTTGGGGGGCGTGCACCTCGATTTTTTATTATGCCGGGGGCATGCAAACTTATCACCGAGCAGTTTTAGCACATAGTTCATGCTCGTTAAAAAATAAACATAAGAATGGAACTAAAAGAGTCCTGGAAAATCGCCCGATTTTACGAGCGAATCTTCCTCCTGGATATCAAAGACTCCTGCCAAGTCCCTCACTAGTTGAGAACCCAGCTGAACCACTTAGATGGTCAGCCGAAGCACCTGCCATTGAAGAAGAACCGTCTGGATCCATGCTTGACGAAAGTCAAAAGGTTGATACGGCAGTTGACCCGGTTTTGCCTTCAGAGGCTCCCTCTTCGAATGACACCATCACAGAGGAGAATAACAGAACAATCTTTGGGTAGCCTGAAAGAGGTAGGCCTCTCCCGGTAAAACAAATGTTTTATCTGCAAATTGAGGGGTAACCTTGAAACTGTTGGCATTATGGTTTTTTGGTATGACTGTATGTTACAGATGTTGTACTTGATGGCAACTCTAGTGGTAAGGCTCTCAGTTTGTTGAAAATTAAGAAGGACGCAGACAATCGGTTCAGAAAGTGCGTCCCCGCAGGTATACCATGCAGAACCCGCGTCCAGGGACGCCGGCCAGCCGTTCAGGGGGTGCGTCTACCCAGTGCACACATTTCAAGGCACGTGGGGGTTTCTTGTGTGGTATCTAGCCGACGATTTTGTGTTTCTATGGTGTCGGCTCGTGGTATTGTTCCATGTTTTGGGGAGGAGCTTGCCTATATAAAGCAAAGGTGTTCATTTGGATTGAGCAATTGTCTTGGGTTGAATATCTTATTTGGTGAGATCTAGTCCAGATATAAGAGGGCGAATCTTCTAATGGACTGTGATCTCTATGGCGCATGATCAGATCTGTAGATCTGACTGTTTGGGTCTGTTCTGAAGTCTTCATATCATTTACATCTGAAGGGTCGCAGGTTCAGTGAAGGGAAAGTGCGCCGGGACGCAGATAATGTAAAGGGCAAGTGCGCTGAGATGCAGATACTGTAAAGGGAAAGTGCGCCGAGACGCAGTACAGTAGAGAGAGACCTGCGTGGGGATGCAGGGAGATCAAGGTTCAGGTGCGTCTCTGAAGCAGAAGGACGCGGCGCGATAATGTTTTCAGGTGCGTCTCTGTAGTGAAAGACGCGGCGCGATAGTATCTTTGGGTGCGTCCCTGAAGCAACAGAACGCAGAGCAGTCACAGGAACAGTGCGTGGGCACGCAGCGGAGCAGAAGGATATCTGCGCGTGGACGCAAAGTAGCAGAAGGTTAACGGCATCTGGTCGCAGGCCATTGAAAGAAAAACTGCGTCTCTGTTTTAAGATGTTCTGTTGATTGAATTTCTCTGTTGATAAGGTGTTCTGGGTTAGTTCTGTTATTGCTGATCTGATATCTGTAATGGTCTACATCTGTTATGTATTTTTTGATCATCTGATGCTTTATGAAAAGAAGTAGGGGGTTGTAGCTCCCTTCCAGCAGTAGACTGGAAAACGAGAAAGAGAGAGAGTTGTAGCTCTCCGCAGGTTGCAGCCTGCGTATTGGTAAAGGACTGCACCAGTACAAAATCATTGTAAAAGAAGTTTCTAAATTGAAAGAAGATAGAGACATATTGCAGCAGGTGGTTTTCACCCACATTGGGTTTCCACCTTACATCTTGTGTTCTTTGGTGTGACTATTTGTTTTTCATGCTCATTATTTTATGGTACTGATATGCAAAAATAATTCAAAGATCAAATAAGGAAGATTTATTCAAATTGCTTGATAATACTGATTCACCCCCCCTCTCAGTATTATTTTCAACAGAAACTCTGTTTTATACTTGGGGGCATGCAAACCTTTTGGAGTGCAAGCAAAGAGCGGTTATTTACCTGTTTTTTGGGTTAGTCGTTTCCTAACTTGCATAAAGAAAGGAGAGTGAGCATAGCTTTGGTAAGGCGCAAGCTCTATAAAAAATGGAATCTTTCATGAGACACTCTTATCTTATGACTGGGTAATCGAGCAGTTTTAGCATAAAGTTCATGCTCGTTAAAAAATAAACGCAAGATCCGAGCAGTTTTAACGCGGTCTTCATGCTCGTTAAAAAATAAATATAAGCAGTGAGCAATGTTTCGTCCAGAGTTTAAGCTCATTTTTATCTAAAAAATGAACCTACCCCGGTAAATAACCACTGTGATCGTAAATTTTATCAGCCATAAAAGCCTTGGTCGTGTTTGCACCTGCCACCTCCACTTGTCATTTGGCCGATCGTTCACCTCCATATGATTGTTTACCCATTTTGAGGAACAGCTGCGAAGAGTGATTTCACCTAGCCATCCTTGTGACACTGCCGTGATTGGAAAATTCCAACCTGTACCTGGAATCAGTTTCTATCCCTGTTTATCACTCGTTCCTCAAAAGACGAGTCTTCTTTAAGCTCTTTTCAATTGACTCTTAAAATATGAAAAGATTGCCGAGTTTTGGCCTTCCAGCTCGTTAAAGGACAGGAAGAGCTATCCCTCCTCTAGATTTTAATCTTTTTGGACCTGAGGGATTATTGCACAAAAAGGTCGAGCGCTTGTTTTATTCGGCTCGTTAAAGTTATCGAAAACTCATCCCTTCTGTATTGTTTTATAATTTTTCGGACTTAAGGGATTAGATGACGAAAAAGGAATTTTGGAGTTGACTTTATGTACCTTTTCAGACTCTCTAAAAATGAAAAGGACCGAGTTATCCTTGTCGTTAGACTCGTTAAAATTATTAAATAGCGACAAACTTGTCTTTAGACGAGAACGAGTTTCACTATCGCTAGGCTCGTTAAAACATAGCGATGGGCTTGCCCGAAGGGCAGGTTATAGAACAAGCATATGTTATCTTCCTCAAGCTTGACAAAAATAAAGAGGTACTGGTCAGAAATGACTGGGAAAAATTGGGAAAAATCAAGAAAACTTTGATGGTAGCAGGTCGCTCTTGAACATGACACTCTTCCTCCGTATCACAATTCGGGTTGGGTTGTTTCATTCACCGGTCACATCACCATGGTCTTGCCATACCATCCATATTTGGGGTAATGCTACCGATCCATCGCAACAGTGTCGCCATATGTTCAAGAGAAATCGTTCAGAAAGGGTCAACCGGGTCCCATCCACTGCCATACATTATCCTTCATCCATTCATGACCGCCACCCTGAATCATATGTCACAGATTGTTTTCACCTCTATTAAAATCATTAGCTCCGTTCCGTGTCACTGATGTGGGATTCATTAAGGCCCTCCTTTGATGGATCGTTCCTTGTCGACATCAGCTCATTATCCAAGGAGTTGATCTAGGAACAACCCCTTCAGTACTTTGAAGCTTGCATGCCTCAATGGCAAGTTTCTCACTTCCGGCGACAGGTATACATCAATGACCTTCGACCAGAAGATTTTGCGTGGTGTTCGACGCCAAGTCCTTTATTCACACCACATGAATTGTACTGCAGTACCTTGAGGGTCATTACCATTATTGGTGATTCCTCTCGCGCTTGTTAACGGTTTACATCATTGACCGGTAATCAAGCGATGTCTTTCCATGTTCGACTTCAGCACAATTCTCACATGGATCGACTTTTACTTAGAGTGAAGATCGAATGAGTTTGAAGACCCCGGATCTAGTTTCATCCATCCGGGCTGCGATATATATTCAGGAAAGATAAAGACATTTGACATGTACATCATTGCAGCAGATGATCATCCTACTCAAAGGATGATAATTTTCACCAAAATTATCAGTCTACCATCAGACGATCGTCTGTTCTATGTAAAAAAATGAATTTATAAAGCTGAGCATGGGAATGCCCGCCTCAGCTAGATCATGAAAGCAGAATGAATCATAATGTATTGTATTGTATTTTATTACATGTCTCCTCCCAGCAGATGGATGAACTTCGGACCCTCCTAGATAAAGCATTTCACTCGATAAACGACCTCATACTTTAGGGGGCAACTGTTATAGACATTTTTGTGCCTCGCATCACTGAGCATGAAATTTCAATAATCAAGGGATCCAAAGTCCCTAAACATGTTGTTCCTACCCCTAGAGGAACAAGGCCAGCAAACCACAGCAATTCACAAAAGTTCTCCACCTGAAAACACTAAAAAACAAGGCAATTCTGGATCATGTCAACTGCTCCACTGAGCATCTGCGCTGAATGTCAACTGCTCCACTGTCTACCTGCATTGAATGTCAACTGCAAAGAAGGCTACCTGCGCTGAGCGAGTTTGGACAAGTGGCAGAGTCATTCCTCAAAGTGTCAATGCCCAGGAAGCTTCCAAAATGACACTTGGATCAGGGAATTCGACTGGTGATGAGTAAGAGGTTCCAAATCTCCAAGTGGAAGCAAGAACCTCCAAGTGGACTCAAGAACTGAAGTGGGAGAGGACACTAGTCAGCTTCATACCAGCCTCAAGTTGACTCATCTCTCTCCAAAACTCCTATATATAGATCTCTCTCATGAGGTCTAGGGAGGCGGGAATTTGGTATTTGCAAAGAATTGCTGTTGGTTTGTGGCTAGAAACATTGGGTGTGTTATGCTTTGAAAGGAGCTGAAGAAGGAATTCCATTCTGCTGGGAAGGAGATGTTGGGTTAGAGCCCTATGGGTTGTATCTCTTCCTGAATCCTGTTACTTTCAATAAAGCTATCTTGATTCTTTCCTATATGCTGGTGTATTTTGTATGATTGCATTAGTATATTTGATTTACTTCTAATCCTGATTCATTTATGGATATGTATATTGTGTTCTTCTCTTGTCGCAAGTAGCTGTTCTCTTGTCACAGGTAGCTGTTCTCTTGTGATCTCGTGGGATTCAAGTAGCTGTTCTCTTGATCAAGCGAGGAGGAAAGTAGCTGTGGATACACAAAGAGAAGAGGATCTAGTTCGAGGGACAACCGGAAGACAACGGTAAGTCTGCCGATCTCCTCTCTTTCATATTTCATAAAGGAAGTAATCATGATAGCTGTGTTCGTTTGTTGCTAAGGCGCTGTCACACCTTAGGTGGATAGGATCGTCCTAAATAGGCATTTTTCCCCACAACAAGGATCTACCCGAACGAAGGACATCTGTGTACGGTTGCTCTCACATAGTTTGGTAATTTAAGCATTTCACTTGATTTGTATGAGTGTTTCTTACTATAGTTTGCTCTTGCTCTATTGGGGTTCGAACCCAAAGCCCTAGGGTACTTATTCCTGTAACAGAATTGGTGACTCTGCTGGAGATAACAATCTTGTTATTCTTAGTTTGGGTTGTTCAGTGTCAATCAGGGCTTAGTTCTTGGTTTGCTTGCTGTGACAGTATTATTTGGTCCAACAGAATCTCAGACCTTAAGTCTGATCTTTTTGATTTGGCTTTGTTTTTTATTTTTCTTGCAAATCTTTGTATACGCACTTTAGTCTGTTTACAGTAGCGTACACATGCTAGTTTCTGTGAAGTGAACCCGCGTATATGTGAGTTTCCTTTATCAGAAGCGTGTGTACATGCCTCTGTGCTTGAACATAATCGCGTATACCCTTTTTTACATTGTTTTTTTAAAATCTCTCCACCCAAAAAGATTTGTTTCTTGGTATGTTTAGTCTCTGAGTGGTCAATTTCTGTCTATAGAATTTTATTATTCTGCGAGCTTACTATTTTGAAGTCTCTTCTGCTTTGAAAATATTTGGCCTAGGTTTGCTTTTGAGTGAGTTTTATGATTTGTGTTTTGGCACACAAGACTTCGTACAAAGGTTCTTGATTGTTTTGGTCCTCTAGAACAGCAGATTGTTTTCAATCTTAGTGTCAAGCTCAGTTATTGGTCTACTTGCTTTACTTTCTGTCATTTTGTGGCCTTATACCTTTTCTTTCTTTTTGAAAGTCCCTTTTTTGACGAATTTGAAAGTATTTCTTTCCTGACTTCTTGGTCAGTTTGTCAAGCTCTTTGCTGCTGTTTGGGTCATTTAGTACAAGTTGAAACCTTTTTGCTCAAGTTTTCATTCATTGTCGAATTTGTAACTTGCAAAGATTCCTTGTGCTCTTCTTTCGGTCTTTGAGTCTTAGTGGCATTTAGAGTGCTTTCAAAAGGTTGTTTTGATTGTTTCTTGAAAAGGAAAAGATTTTAAAAACTTTGTTTTTGTTTTCTTTTGCCAAGTTTGATTTTGGTTTCTTTTTATTTTTGAAAGTGAATTGTAATCTTTTGGGATTTGTCCTTCTTGTTTGGAGAAGATTTTGTATTCAAAATTTGTATTCTTTTCAAACACTTAAGTTGGCTCATTAATGGTTATAAACAATTTCTTTTGTTCTTTTTTAGAGTAATTTAGGATCTTGCATCTTCATTACACCTTGCATTAGGGTAGTTTTGCATTATTAAAGCATCAATAGTCTTTTTAGTTTTTGTATGTGTGAAGTGTGTTTTGAAAAAAGAAAAGAAAATGTTTTTTGCTTTATAGAAGTTTCGTAGAACCCACATAGAGATCTCTTTTCATCGAAGAACAAACGATTGCATTCATATAGTTAGTTTTTCATTGATTTCTTTTGCATCATACAAACACCATTGATTTCATTTCCATTTATACCCTTGACTTAAAAGAACAACCATTAAAGATCAAGCGCCTAATAAAATAAACTAGAATTGTTGTATTGTCATCAGAATACACCAACAAGTTTAGGTTTATTAGGGCCTTGGATTAGGCGAGAGGAGAGTTAACTCTCCAAGGCTGCTCTAAATTGTAAAACATAGAATTTTGATTAAAGAGCGAAATCCAATAACATTAGGGAGACCAGGAAATCTTCGTGACTGGGAGTAAAGCACGAGGGTTAGTGAAGACAAGGACGAGAATACCCCCTCTCTTACTTGTCGGATCATACCTCACGACTGTTCCGCCCAGCTTTAGATACGAGTTGGTGACCATAGTTTCCTATCCTAGGATCCACATAGGTGGCTACGGAGGGGAATCCCATGGCACCTGAGGTTGACGTTGTATCACATTCAACAGTACTTTTGGAGGGCACCCTTGTGAAGCTTGGGGGCTTGCACCGACAAAGGCTGTTGTCTGGAGGTCAACATAACTACTTATGATACCTTCGCTAGTAGGCCTGGGGCGTAATTACCCCAGTATATTTTCAAAAGGCCCTTATTATTAACTTTCTTGTATTTTGGTGTCCAGTCCTAATCACCCGGAGTGGAAATACTTGGAAGTTGTTTGATTGCTGATATCTTTAGGGACATTTTAGTGAGTGTTCTATGCTCCTAGTCAGCCTAACTTTTTAATTTTCTTGAGTCTTTAAGTAGATTTTTTAAAAATAATTCAAAGTGGCTGACCAACCATCTCGACAGTCTCGGAGACTTCGTGGGCTTTCACCTATGAGTCCAGAGCCTTCTCCTAGAAGGCGTAGGAGCGATTTTGCTAGTGGTTTCCAACCAGTGGCAACAAGCGCATTGGAGATTGATCCTCTGCTTGGGGGCATTAGTTCACAAGATATACCTGGTACTAGTACAGAGTTAGAGAGGAACACACCAGTTCTTTCTCGAGTACTCTTCCAGTCGGAAGATAGTATTGAAGTAGAAGAGCTTTCAGAGTCGGTTGCGGCTCTGAATTCTCCTCTCCCTCCTGATCATCCAGACATTTTGTTATACGTTGGAACTCCGACTCATAGGCCTTCGAGCCCAGGTCCACATACATCTATCCCTTTGATGACCATTGTTGGAAGCATGGCATCCATGACGAGTGTTGCGAGCATGCAGACTCCCATATCTGTACAAGGGGGAGGAACTATTTCCATCCCTTCTAACACTCCCAGCACATCTATATTTGGGTCTACTTCCATTTCGTCGATGAGTGGAAGTTCTCAAGCTAATGCATCTAGTTTTGGATTTTTCCCTTTTGGAATGTCCTCTCAAGGTATTCCTTCGGTTCCTTGGAATATACCATCAATCGCCTCTACATCCATGATGAGTGGATCGAATTCTTTTCAGGGTTTCCCATTTGGAAGTGGTCATATACCACATTCCAATCCGACAATAGGGTCAATACCTTTTCCTTTTACAAGTCAAGGTAGTAACCCCTTTCAGAGTTGGACAAACCCTGCAGTTAGTGGGATAGGAGTTGGGAATCAATTTTTCGGCCAACAAGGGAATGTGTCGTATTCTTCGGTTAATTCATTTCAAAGTTTTTCACCCTTTGCTAATGCATGGAACCCTTATCAGGGGCTGTCAGCTCCTTTCAATACTTCATTAGGGGGTAACTTCACCGATTACGGAGGATTTTCGACAGGAGTTGGTCAAACTCCGAATTTTGCTAGACCATAAGGATCACCCTTTGGTTCAGTAGGCTCTACGAGTTACTTCGGGCAACCTGGTGCCTTTCAAAATCCAAGTCATTCTTTTCAGACCTTCGGGAACCCCGCCCATTCCGGATGGAATTCCCAAGGTCCTCCACGACTTCCTTTTCTGGCCATGCTTAATTTGCTAGACTTAACTAAATTGACGAATGATCCAATTAGGTACAATCTGGCTTGGCTTCCGTTCCCAACTAAAATTCCATCGGATATTCCAAATTTTGAGGGGAAGAGTGGTGAAGACCCAGGAGACCATATGACCACATTTCACTTATGGTGCTCATCCAACTCCCTGATAGATGATTCGATCAGGTTGAGGTTATTTCAGCACACCCTAACTGGGAATGTGGCCAAATGGTATATAGAGTTGCCAGGGGGCACCTATACTTCTTTCACTGATTTGGCTAATATTTTCTTGAACCATTTTCAGTTGCCTGTCCGCTATGAAGCCGGAACTGAGCTTCTAGCCAATTTTCATCAAGACACGACAACTCACATTTCGGATCATATCCAGGAATGTAGACAGAGAAAAAATCTTATCAAAGCCAAAATTCCACCAAAGTTTTGTCTCAAATGGCTTCTCAAATCATTACAACTTGAGATCTCAAAGGATGTTTCTCTTTCCAGTGTTTATTCAGAAGAGCAGGCTATTTTTTGAGCCCAGCAATTAGAACTGATATATTCTAAGTCTGGGATTCTTCAAAAAATCCTACCCGACGCTCCTAGATCCAAGGTTGAATTAGCCAAACTGAAGCTAACCCCTCACGCCGATGGTATAGTTGGATCAATTGATGCAAATACGGTGAACCTTTTGAACCAATTGCAACAATCGTCTCTACAAACTGCTTCTTCTAACCAAGCAACACCGTCTACACCTTCGCCTTCCCAACTTACCTCCATAAATGCCGTCCAAACTTCTAACCCCAAAGGAAATCAACAATCCGATGGGAAGAAGAAGGGACAAGGTAAGAATAAGAACTAGGAAAGGAAGGGTAATGCGAACAAGCCCAAGAACGGTGCCAGTGAGGGTAGAAAAGAGTCCAAGAAAAAGGTTATATTTCCATGCAAGTTATGCAATGGAGATCATTTGAATCACCTCTGCCCTAAGATTCAAGATGCTCAGCACTTGTTAGTGCAACAAGGGTCCTCTAGCTCCCAAGCTGTCCTGACTAACCATTTTCCCTAAGGGCATCAATTACTTGCTGGTGCGGACTCGAACGCTGGTACCTCCGCAGGGGGCAACCAGGGAGGAGAAAATTCCTCAAATGTTTATATGATGAACTCTCATGTCGACGTCACCACACGAGCACTCGATTATGGTGAAACGGAAACATCTAAGGCTAAATCTATTCTTGAAGCCACAAAACCACTTCATATTGAGTGACCCTTTGCTGAGTCTATACCTCGGATACCGAAAGGTTTCGCAAAGCGCTCGACTATTAACCCTAATGCTAAGGCAGCCCAGAACTACTTGCTTGTAGAAGATCTAGATCAAAGTCCTTGTGCTATGTCTGCATTAGAGGTACTCCAGTCGTGTCCTGCTCAGAGAAGTTCTTTTCTTTTGGCGATCGGGGTAGTGGATCCAAAGAATTCTTTAGTGCTCACTTTTGATATGCTGAATGTCAAAAAGAGACTTCCTCACCATATGGCTTTCTAGATAAAGTCCACTTACTGAAAAACCAATATTTTTCGGACAGTTATAGATGAGGGAGCTTCCACATGCGTAATGTCTATGTCATGTTGGAAGGCCATTGGATCACCTTCAACTGTTCCTTCACCGACTCTCTTAACAACATTTGATGGACATTCTCATAGGCCACACAGAATTATCTCGACCTTTCCTATATGTGTTGGAGGAAAGGTCATTAATATTGAGGTAGAAATCGTTGATGCCAACTTGGATTACAACCTCCTCTTAGGAAGGAATTGGATTTACGAGATGGATGCCATAGTTTCATCTTTATTCTACATCCTCTATTTTCCTGGTGAGGGGAGAATTGTTAAAATTGATTAGTTAGATTATTCTCCAGGCGACTCCCGTGCGACTTTGGATTCTACCGTTCCATTGGTGGCTAATCACCGTCAACCTATTGAGAATTTAGGAGTTGGGATGTACTATTATTTAATGGGTATATTTGACCTTCCCCCTCTTATAGTTAGAATCGATGCAATTTCATCCTCCAAGGGGCCTTCACGTAAAGAGTTCTTTCGAACTCATTATTTTTCAGAACCTTGGACCTTACCTTCATATATGACCACATTAGATGGAGGGTAGGATGGTGGAATAGCATTTCCCATGTTTGCAATAGAACTTAGCTATCAATCTATCGATAACTCTACAGACAACCATCTCACTCCTTTCTCAGAGGAGGAGTTAGATGGTGATGTGGCTCCAGCTTGGACCCTTGACTCTACTTCTGCTCTGGATTGCTTAGATACAATTATACCATCTGACGAAGCAATTTTAGAAGCAATGACTGCTGTAGATCGACCATGGGAAGATTTACATCATCATTCATATTTTCTTCCTCCATTTCATGAAGTCAAATATAGGTTCTCCAATCCGCTTACTAGCGATGTTTGTATAGTTTCAAACCCTTTGGCTCCAACACAATTATCTACCGAAGGTAATATGTCGGTTATCTCAAGAACTGTACCTATAAACATCTCTAGGAACAAGCTGGCGGAGCCCCGAAATGGGCTCTACCTTAAGAAGTATTTTGCTTAGGTTCTGGCCAAGCAATTGCTTGTTTGTATATATTGTATTTTTGTACATATTTGTCGAGCATTTTGTGATATCGACATTTTTTTGATCTGCTTTGGCAGGTGTTGATGGATGATTTGATATATTTCGGATTCGTCGATGGTGCTAGTCGGCACACTCGGAATCTTGCTTCCGCAGCTTGGGTGATTTATTATCCATCTGGCCAGTTGATGGTGTCGAGGGGAGTATGTATTGGTCCTGCTTCAAATAACATTGCTGAATATACTGCCGTTATTAATTTACTATCCGAAGCAATTTCTTATGGGATTGATTCGTTGGTAGTTTATCTTGACTCACAGCTGGTAGTGTCACAATTAAATAACATTTATCGGGTTTGTGATCCTTATTTATATCGCCAATTTTTGAGAGTGAGAGTGTTGCAACGATCATTTGTTTATATTACATATGTTCACATAACACAATTTGAGAATTCATTATTAGACTCTATTTCTAATCAAGCATTATATTGGCATATCAATCATTCATTAAATTAAACAAACATCAGAAATCTGGATCTGTATATATATCATAAAATTTCCTGTGTATAGATAAAGTGTTCAAATAATAGTATACAAAATTTGGATGAAATGCCCATAATCTTGTCCAGTCTATCTATCGACTCAGCTCAGGATGAGCGGCTAAAAAGTTAACTACTGCATTGGCTACACGCTGAAGTATGCGGACCCAGTCCCGTGGTACTCCTACCACACGGCGCTGCATCTCCTCAGATAGATCCTCTATGGCTATCATCGGTACTTGGTGAGTCAATCTCACCAAGTTTCTCTGAATTGCATATAAGATTCTATCTCTCTCGGCTGCTGCCTCTTTGGCACCTCTTCTACGACGCCTGTGCCTCGGAAATCCATCTGGTCTCACTGGACCCACATCTGGAACATGGTTATTTTGTTAGTATTTTGTCCCGTAAAAAATATTTCTAAATTTATTTCATATTTAAAAAAGAAAAAGTCTTAAAAATTGTTACCTATGTCTCCCCATGCTGCATTTGGTGGCAACACCAAGTCTGGATCTCCTCAGAAATCCATACCAGCATACAGGTAGTTGTTGACTGTGATGATTTGTTGGTCCCACCAGGTGAAAAACTCATCATTGAAAGTCATCCTAGGCATGTCCCCACCTCCAAGGCATTTCATCAAGTTAGCCCATCTACCCATCCGAGGATCTTGCGGGCTGTTGATGGAGACAGATACTTTGGGACGTAGCCCAGGTACCTTCTCGAAGAAGAAGGAGCATAAGATAGTCCCATATCCAAAGTTCTTTATCTGACCCTTCTGAATAGAGGTCAGCTGGCTCTTCATGTTGGTCAAAAGAGGTGTGCACCAATCGAAAACCGTGGTAAGGCATTCCACTGCTAGGCTCATGGACACTCGTGAAGCCTGATGCAATGAAGTTGATCCATTTAACCTCGCAATGGTAAATAGTAGAATCCTCAAAGATAAACTATCCACGTGTTTGAATTGAATATGACTTCTAATCTTTTTCGGGTGCCTAAGACAATATATATGTACATAGTCTTCTACTGAAAGACTACTTCTTGTCTTGCCAGTCAAATGCACAACTCCTCTCTTCGGGAGAGACTTGTAATAAAGTAGATGTCTTCAACCTCAATCCGTAGAGGCATCTGATCTATCATGAAGGCGTCATCCTCTACACTCCAGTAGTGGATTAGCAATTTGAGTAGGCGTGTGTTGGCTTTCATGTTCGACATTTTGAATAATTTCAATAAGCCACACCCTCTCAATGCATATAGTGCATTTTGGTCATTCATTACCTCATTGTCAATTGTGGTATGCTCTCTCTCTCTCCATGTGATAGTCATCCTGAAAAAATTTGAGTTTCAATCGTTAGATTTTGTGTTTAAACTTCAACTCGCGTACACACGGGTTCCCTTTACACACAGTTGCGTGTAGGGCCGTCGTATATGTGGGTTGATCACATCCAACCCACGTGTACGTAGAGTTTGATTTTTTGGCATGAATTCCCACGGTCAAATCTTAATGAAAACTTCTAAAAACTATCACAAAATATTGCAAGCATGATTTGAGGGTTACCTGATAACTTTGGTGTGATTTGAATGGTCCAATTGTTCAGAGGCAAGTTTGATCCTTTTTAATCCACAACTCTTTGCTCCAAACATAAATAAAAAAATTGTGAGTCCAGAAGTCATTATATAGCTTTGAAATTGCAAAATATTTTCTCAAAACTTGATTTTTTGTCTCATGATTTTTTTGACTTGTGGGCTTGGATTGTCGAGAATGCATTATTTTTCAGGATATTTTGGAGACTTGTTTGAGATGTTATTTCGGTCCCATGACCACTGACTCGTCATGGCAGGTATCGTTCACTCACTGGCATATAGGTTAGGGAAAACCATTTTTTCCATTGCATCTTGCATACTAGCCTCCGTTCAGTGATACATTAGCCATAGGGTCGACCCCATCGTGTCTTGGTTATCAAACTGTGTTCACTCGCCGATTTTTAAATCATGATGTGATGGTAGACCCATACTTTACATGGGCATCTTAGTTAGAACCTCGCTGACATTGGTTGCCCATGTTGTTATACTGAGTAAGCTCGAGAGTCCTCTTTTGTCCTGCCATGACTTGTGCATTGAAGACACATTCTCCTTGCTTCTACGCTTATTTCTGGATTTATATCCTAGAGGCTCCTTTGTGTTGAGTTGTACTGTTGCATTGCATTTTGACTATTTTCACCTTTTGGCCTTGAGTCAGTTTCACTTGGACTCGTGTTTAAGCCACTTATTTGACCATGTCTTCTGCAAAATCAACCATGCAATCACTTAGCTTCTGCAACTTGACACATCCTTTGACCCGTGGAAGAAACATCCCTTTGAGTGTCCTTGACCAGTTTCGCCTCCCTGTATTGAGCATAGAACTGTTCCCATCCCAGGAACTAGATCATCTGTTTCTCTGACACTCGTTCTTTCCACTGTACTACAAAATTCTTTTATTCTTTTTCCAGCTTAAAGAAAAATACAAAAAATTATATATTCCAAAAAGAGTGGGAACAGGGCAACATTTCCATATATTGTTGGCAGCTAGAGTCAGTGGTGTCACCCTTGAAAAAAGCACTCAAAAGAAAGTCTCTCCTCCATTTTGGGTGGGATTTAGTTTGACTTAGGTACGCCTTAACCTTGTTATTGAGTCAGTTCTCCTCCGATTGGTTATCTCTTCCAATCATATGGAGAGTTTGCTCGTGCCTCCTGCATGACAGACTTATATGGAGTTATCATATGTTGCCATATAGTCATCATTGAGTCGTGCATTTGTTCAAGGGAAGTAAGCCTGAGTCGGCCTCTCTGTGGTGTCTCTTGACCTATTGTTTCAGTCGGCCATCCTTGGTTGTCAGTGTCATGTTTGTCATCACGTCAGTTATATTTGTCCTTTGCTCATGCCGGTTTGAGGTCTCCATTAACTTCTTGCTGGTGGGTCTTGTCCTTATCGAGGACGACATATTGCTCTGAGGGTAGGCCTAGAGCCGCACCATGGCACCTATTTTCATTATTGATAGGTCACCTTATGCTCAACATCGATCAGTATCATGGGTCTTTGACTGAGTGGTTTCGTTTGTGTTCAACATCAGCTTTCATTATCATACATTGGGATTCATGCAGTGCCTTGGTTTCCATTTGACCCTATTGGTGGATTCCTCACCTCTGTGTCAGCTTTCATTATTGGTTGGTTCAGAGGGTTTCTATCATGCACTAGCTACATCTTGTGTACGCCGGAAACATGCTTCGGTTGGGTTACTGCATATTTTTTGTCCGATTCCTTCCACATTATTGGCCTACGGGTTACACTTGCGCTAGATTGATGAAGGATGCCTTAATGCCTTCCTTCTAGAGGATCTTTTTCTATTGACTATGGCTCATTGCTCTAGGACAAAGTTCTAGAGTCCATTTGGTAGTACCTTGGGGTTTGCAGTCATTAGTGGCAGATTCCTTCGCTATCGACAGTGGGAAACCATCATTGTCCCCTGATTGATAGATTCTTCCATGTGTTCGACTTCAGCTCATTCATTCGCACTTGTTAGATTGTACTGGGTACCTTGACTCTCATTATCATTATCTATGAGTGGTCTCACGTTTGTTAATGGTATACATCAATGACCTGTAATCAAACGATTTCTCACGTGGTAGACCTCAGAGAATTTATTCCCATTGTGTAGAAATTTACCACGACAGTCGGTGAATACCTCGGGTTGCAACAACATGTTTTGGTTCACTTGTCAATTTCTCCTGTTACTGCTAGTTGACACCATCCACCGTATATGTTGCAGTTCTTCATAGCAACATCTTATATGCTGGCATCCGAGTTGTGATGTAGTATCATTTTATTTCATCATGTTCATTTGGTACTATTAGGATCAGTTTTTGACATCAATGATCAGCTTCATCTTTCAGCTTCATTGATCATTTTCTTATATGTGATATTCAGACATGTACTTTTTCAATCACGATCAGATGATCCATTATTTACTTTCAGTTTTTTATACTTGTATACATAGTGGATCCGCTTGAACTTGATATGCAGACATGATTTACTTTCTCTGAGCATGGGTATGCCCGCCTCAGATAGCAGTTTCTTTCTGATCTCTTTTTGATGGCTTGGCAGGCTGAATTCTGGTGAATTCCTTCTTAGTCTCGGTAGGAGTATTTCAATATACTTAATACATTTCGACCATCATGTACCCCTTCTGACCTCATATATTAGGGGGCATATGTTATAGCACCATTTACCACCCTTGGTTTATGGCCTAGGGCAACCCCTCCTTCCAGACTGTAGGAATTTACAGGGTAAGTTCCTCAGACAGAACACCAAAGGACACCGCTCACAAACAGATCACAGATCAATACACCAGTATTTTGACGTGGTTAAAACCCTCAAAGAGGGAAACAGTCCACGGCTTGAGCCAACGTGGCCACTTCAGGCAATTTATTAATAAAAGAATGAAAATTTACATATGCTTCTCTCATAGACGGATTACCCTACAAATGACCCTCCATGCTCTTTAAATAGAGATCATGGACCAATCGGGTGTTAAGCCACGGATCAAGTGTCGGTAATACCGAGGAGAGAATGAACCGTCGATCACTACATATCGTGACCGTCAGATTGTAAGTTACAAAATGTACATAGTAAAGAAACACACTTTACCTAACTCTATATCTAACTCTATACTAGACCAAGTTGTACTTAACTATTTCCTATGTGTCGGAATATCCTAACATCCCCCCTTAAGAACAACTTGGGATAGGATTGAAGGATTTACAAATATGACACAATAGGAGAAGGAAGGAGGCACTAGAGCCTATTCCCCCCTTAGTGACAACTTCCTGAACTCCAACCATAAATCGAAGTTTAGTGAACTTCGCCTCTGTGAGAGCCTTTGTAAAGATGTCTGCAACTTGATCATCTGTTGAACAATATTGCACTTCAAGAACATGGTCGTGAATGAGCTTTCTGATGAAGTGCATGTGCAGTTCAATGTGTTTGTTGCGCTGATGTTGGACTGAATCTTTGCATAGCTGAATGGCACTTTGATTATCACACCAAAGTGTAGTCGGATGCTGCTGCTGAAAGCCAAACTCTGACAGGATCTGACGAAGCCACAAGGCTTCCTTACTAGCTTCTATGGCACCACGATACTCTGCTTCTGCTGAAGAAAGAGAAATTGCACCTTGTTTCTTGCAAGCCCATGTAATAGGTCCTGAACCAAGAGTGAACACATAACCTGCAGTAGACTTCCGATCATCAGGGTCACCAGCCCAATCAGAATCAGTGAAACCAACCAATAGAGGAGCTGCTTCGGCACTGTAATGAATCCCAAACTAAACTGTACCTCGAACATAACGAAGTATTCTTTTAGCTGCTTTCCAATGACTTTCATGTGGGTTTTGTATAAACTGAGCAACAAGGCCAACGACAAAGGAAAGGTCAGGACGAGTATGGGTTAGATACAAAAGTTTTCCTACAAGTTGACGGTATAAGGTAGCATCAACTTCAGGAGAAGTACAAGTGACTGAAAGTTTGACTCCAGACTAAAAGGGAGAAGGGGCTGGCTTACAGTCTTCCATGTGAAAATGGCGTAGAATATCACAGGCATACTTGGACTGAGAAAGGGAAATACCTTCCTTGGATTGCAAGACTTGAAGACCGAGAAAATAATGTAAGTGTCCTAAGTCTGTCATTTCAAACTTCCTTTTAAGGCTAGACTTCATATGGTTTATAAGGTTGGGATCACTACCAGTCAGGATAAGATCATCAACATAAAGAACAAGAATGATAAGAGACTTGCCCACTTTCTTGGTGTAGACAGTATTGTCAGAATGACACCTAGAGAACCCAGATTCTAAAAGAAAGTTATCCATTTTGGCATACCAAGCTCGAGGAGCTTGCTTGAGACCATAAAGGGATTTCTTAAGCCGACATACAAGGCTGGAGTCTGTTTGTATAAAGCCAATAGGTTGTCCCATATAGATTTCTTCATGCAAGTCCCCATGCAAGAAGGTGGATTTAACATCCATCTGATGGACTTCCCATTTGAAAGAAGCAGCAAGAGAAAGAACAAGGCGGATAGAGTTCATTTTGGCAACAGGGGAGAAGGTTTCAGTGTAGTCAATGCCTTCAACTTGTGAAAAACCCTTAGCAACAAGACGAGCTTTATGTTTATCAACTTTCCCATCTGGTCCATACTTGGTTCTGTAAACCCATTTGCATCTAACAAGTTTTCGTCCCTTTGGTAGAGGAACAAGATCCCATGTATCATTTGCTAATAATGAATGATATTCTTCATTCATAGCTGCTTCCCAATTTGGATGGCCTGAAGCTTCTGCAAAGGTGTCAGGATCATAATTCACTGAAGCTTGAGCCAGTAAAGAAGAGGCTCTCTCGAACTGAGAACGTGTACGTCGCTGATCTGTAGGATCACCGGCAAGATCACCTGCTGCATCCCGAGTAGCACGGACCCATTTTGGAAGCTGAGGAGCTGAAGGAGGATCCTGAGAAGGTGGGGGAGGAGTTTCATCCTCGCTTTCATCATCTGAAGAAGAAATATTTTCAAAAGTAGAAGAGATAGGGAGAGGTGGCACATCCGCCGAACTAGGCTCGCAGGCCGATATATTTTCAGCAAACTTTACATCTCTTCTAATGATAACATTTTTGGACTTAAGTGGAATAAGTCTATATCCTTTGACATCTTCAGAATATCCAACAAAAATACATTTTTCACTCTTAGGTTCTAAAGCTTTATGTTTCTCATCTGGAATATGGGCCCATGCTTCACTTCCAAAAACACGAAAGTGACTTACATCTGGTTTGATTGAGCTCCATGCTTCTTCTGGAGTGATATTCTTTAAAACCTTAGTAGGAGTGCGATTTATTATGTAATTTGCACATTTAATTGCTTCTGCCCAATAATTAAGACTAAGTCCTTTAGATTGAAGCATACAATTAGCCATTTCCTTTAAGGTGCGATTCTTCCTTTCAGCTAGACCATTTTGTTGTGGAGTATATGGAACAGTATGTTGCATTTGAATTCCATTCTCAGTGTAAAAGTTGATGAATGTGTTTTTAACATATTCTCTGCCATTATCAGATCTTAGCTTAAGAATTTGATGTCCAGATTGTTTTTCAACAAAGGCCTTAAAGGCCAAGAACATGTTAAATACTTCACTCTTGAGTTTTAAGAAGTATACCCAAGTGCGTCTGGAGAAATCATCAATGAAAGTTAAGAAATACTTGTAGCCAGAGAATGAAGCAATTGGAAGTGGACCACATAAATCACTATGCACGAGCTGTAAAGGGGCTGAGGCGTGCCAAGAGGCACGTTTTTCAAAACTGTCCCGATGATGTTTTCCGAGTACACATCCGGAACAAACACCATCTCTGCAAGATACCATTGGAAGACCTGTCACCATATTTTCTTTACATAGATTCTGAAGAGAGCGATAGTTTAAGTGACCAAATCGCTCATGCCAAAGTTTGCTCACTTCATCATTATGAGCAACAAATACTGAGGGAAGATTTGATGACCCAAAGTTGTGAAACTTATACAACCTTGTAGAATCATCAGCAATGCCAGTAGCTAAAATCTGTCTAGGATCTCTTAGGTCCTTAATTACAACATCGTGAGGTGAAAATTCAACGATTTTACCTGCACCTGAATGGGTTATCTGATATACAGATAGAAGGTTGCAGGATAAGGTTGGAACACATAATACATCATTAAACTGACCATTGTCTAGATGAACAGTTCCAGTCCCTACAACACTAAGAGATCTATCATCACCAACATATATATTTTTGGTGTTACAATCATTTAAAGAAGAAAACATGGCTTTGTTTTTGGCCATGTGATAAGAAGCTCCAGAATCAATGAGCCACTCATGAGAATGAGAAGAAGAAGATACATTTAGTACGTAGCCAGACCGAGATGCTTGACAACCACATGCAGAAAGTGCCATTCCTGAAGATGAAGTTGAAGTTGAAGAGTGCTCCAAATGGATGTTATGCTTCTTCATTGCTGCTTTCAAGGCTTCCATCTTCTTAAAGCATTTGGATTCTAAGTGGCCATCTCGATTACAAAAGTTGCAATGTCTATCAATCTTATTCCCTTTGTTTTTATTTGTCTTATCATTTTGTTGAAATGATTTTTCATTTTGAGGCTGAAATTGCTTAGGAGCCTTGTTTGGTTTAGGACCATTCCTTTTAGGATACAACTTCTTAGGATTCTGTGGATTTGGTTGCTGCTGGGCGGCTAATGCTTTCTTAGAAGAGTTTCCAAGATGAAGAAGACCAAGGTGTAAGAGTTTTTCTTGTTCTCTTATTAAAGAATCACAAAAGGAATCAAAAGAAGGGGACTTGTAGGTTTGTCCTTGAGAAATGAAGGCTTCTCTTGTAGAATGGAAGGTGGAAACAAACACAGAATAGGCTGGTCCCAACTTAGTAAGAATGGATTAGATAAGGCTACTATCTTCTTTCTTAACCTTAACACCTTCCAAGAGAAGTCTAAGGGTCTTGAACTTGGACAAAAAATCTTCAATGCAAGAAAAATTATTGGGGTCCAATGTAAGCAATTCATTTTCAAGTTGATGGGCTTTAAGTTCATTTTTAATTCCAAAGAATTTAGTAATCTGTTTCATTGCTTCATCAGGAGTATCAAGTTCTGCAATATGGAATCTAAGATCTGGAGAAATAGACATCCCTATCAACCCACGTGCTTGGTCTTGCCTATTTTCCCATTTAGCTGCCTTGTCTTCATCTTTCGGTTTGGTCTCTTGGCCCGTGGCTATTCTGTAAAGACCTTTACTTCTAAGTAAATCCACAATGTAGGACCACCATTGGAAGTAGTTGGTGCTGTCAAGAATAACTTGGCATGGACTTTCCATTTAAAAAAAAAAAACTGAAGCTATAGATGCTGAAACTAAGTGTTTCAATGGAAAGATCATGAAAAATTAGGCCGTTTCAAAAAAACGGTTCTGAAAACGGCTTCCGGATGAAGAAGTTATGGCTTTTTGAAGAAAATTTGATGAAGTCGCAGACGAAGTGCGGGAATGTGCGGAAATGAAAAATCCGCCCCCACAAAATGGAGACTTGAACCCAAGACCTCTACTCTCATAAATTAGCTTTGCACCAAGTGAGCTATACAAAAAGTTTGAGAAAGAGAGAGAGAGAGAGAGGGGGGGGGGGGGGGTTGATGCTTTGGGTTGCGTGCTTGCTTTGAGAAAGCTCTTTTTCCCTACAAAACAAAAAACACAAAACCCAACACGGACATACAAAAAAAACGAACCTTGCAGCTCGAAGTTAGCTTTAGCCGGAAACTAAATATTTTCAAAAATGAACCTTGCGGCTCGAAGTTAGCTTTAGCCGGAAACTAAATATTTTCCTCAATGTTTCTGATTTTCCGAGATCACACTAAGGCGCGACGGAAAAGAGCATACGCATGAGAAAAATCCTTCCTTTTTGTTTCTGATTTGCCCAGATCGCACAGAGTCGCAGGGCAAAGAGCATACGCAGAAATGAAAGGTATAGATCCGGTAATAAAAAAAGCTAAATAAACCGAAACCGAAATAAACAGAGAGAAAATAACTGTAAACTGCAAATAAACACTGTATACCTCCAGATCTTAAAAATGACGCAGCTAGGGCTACCGGAAACCTTTTCGCGTGAAACGAAAGGGGTTCCTCACTGGAACAGATGCTCCCAACACAACAGAGCAATCCTCTCGGCCTGAAAGCAGTCAGAAACAGTAGATCTAGGAAACGGTAGTCGGATGCAGTTCTACCGGCTTCAGATTTGGATCACCAACGGACGCGGCCCTCAAATAGCTCTGATACCATGTAGGAATTTACAGGGTAAGTTCCTCAGATAGAACACCAAAGGACACCGCTCACAAACAGATCACAGATCAATACACCAGTATTTTGACGTGGTTAAAACCCTCAAAGAGGGAAACAGTCCACGGCCTGAGCCAACGCAGCCACTTCAGGCAATTTATTAATAAAAGAATGAAAATTTACATATGCTTCTCTCATAGACGGATTACCCTACAAATGACCCTCCATGCTCTTTAAATAGAGATCATGGACCAATCAGGTGTTAAGCCACGGATCAAGTGTCGGTAATACCGAGGAGAGAATGAACCGTCGGATCACTACATATCATGACCGTCGCATTGTAAGTTACAAAATGTACATAGTAAAGAAACACACTTTACCTAACTCTATACCTAACTCTATACTAGACCAAGTTGTACTTAACTATTTCCTATGTGTCGGAATATCCTAACACAGACTTGGTCCAAATATTTTAAAAACAGTGTTTTATTTCTTGTACGCTACTCTACCCTGAGATAAAAGTGTGTACATGTGGGTTAGTCAATACCCAACCTGCGTATATGTGTTAAAACACTTAAAAAAATTAAATTTCCTTAACTATGGGCGGAGTTCACGGTTTTTACCTGTTGATTACCTCCTATTGCCCGTGGCCCAACTGTTTCCCAACTAAAAAACTATTTGGGAGGAGTATAAATAGACTTCTATGGGAAGGCCTTAAGGAGAAGAAGAGATAGAATTATTATATTGAGATTATCCCTGACTAAGTCTGAAGTATCCCTGTGCTTCAAGCACCTCCCCAAGTTTCAGGAAACCCTTGTTTCCTTGATTGTTTCAGTTGTATATTCCTGAAGAGAAACCATTTTTTGCAGTCAATAAAATGTTTAGGACTCATGTAAATACTTTTCCACCTATAGAAGAATATCAGTTTGCTAATAAAAGATTTGTTAGAGGGGGGAAATGGCCACCCAAAACCAAGTTCTGTGTTTCTTCATCTCGGACTAGACAGCCACCCACAAGAGCAGATTGTGCTCCCTTGTTAGAACAGATCTTGTTTGAGATATCATGGTATTGGTTATGGAAGGAGGCTGTTGAATTCTGGGACTGGATGGATTTGGAGGACGGTTCCACTTGGAGCTGGAAGAAGAAGACTCAGGTGAATTCTCTCTGTGTTAGTTATAGATTTCTACAATAAAAAAAAGAGTTGTCTTGTTTCTGAGATTAACCGTGTTTATGCATCATATACTGTTGTAATTCATTTATGAATATTATTTTGATGTATAACTAATCATTTGCTTATATGATATAAAGTTAGTTTCATTAAAATTCTTTATCTATATACTGCTATGTATGCTCGAATTGAATAATTTTCAGGTTTGGAGAATATCAAGAGTTGTAGAGGGTCTGAACGTTGTGGAATATACCCAAACGAAGGACATCTGGGTATGGTCGCTCTCGCATAGTTTGTTTATTTAAGCATTTCACTTGAGTTGTATGAGTGTTTCTTACTGTAGTTTTCTTTTGCTTTGTTGGAGTTCGAACCCAAAGCCCTAGGGTACTTATTCCCGTAACAGGGTCTAGTGGGACTTGATGGATTTCTGAGGCACAGGTGTTGCGGAAGAGGGGCCGAAGAGGCGGTAGCCGAGATAGAGAGAGTCCTTTATGCTGTTCAGAGAAACTTGGTGAGACTAACTCACTAGGTACCTATGATAGCTGTAGAGGATCTGCTTGAGGAGATGCAGCACCGTGTGGTAGGGGTACCACGGGACTAGGTTCGGATACTTCGATGTGTAGCCAACACTATGGTTAACTTTTTAGCCTCTCATCCTGAGCCATATTGATAGATAGATCTATGTATGATTGGACATGATTATGGGCATAAGCCCAAATTTTGAGTTTATCCTGTCCCAATTTTGTATATTATTTTTTTGAACACTCCATCTATATACAAGTGATTTTATGATATATATATATATATATATATATATATATATATATATATATATATATATATATATATATATATATATATATATATATGTATGTATATACACACACACACACACACACACACACACACACATATATATATATATAGATTCGATTTATTTGATGTTATTTAATTTGATGAATGATTAATGTGCCAATCTAATGCTTGATTAGCAATAGAGTCTACTAATGAATTCTCAGATCGTGGAATGTGAACATATGTGATATAAATAAATGATCGTTGCAACACTCTCACTCTAAAAAATTGGCGATATAAATAAGGATCGCGAACCCGATAAGTGTTATTTAACTACGACACCACCAGTTGTGAGTCTAGATAAACTACCAATGAATCAATCCCATAAGATATTGCTTCAGATAGTAAATTAAGAACGATAGTATATTCGGCAATGTTGTTCGAAGCAGGGCCAATACATACTCCCCTCGACACCATCAATTGGCTAGATGGATAATAAATCACCCAAGCCACGGAAGCAAGATTCTGAGTGTGCCTACTTGCACCATCAGCGAATCCGAAATATATCGAATCGTCCATCAATACCTGCCAAAGCAGATCAAAAAATACCGAAATCACAAAAATGCCAAACATATATATATATACAAACACGCAATTGCTTGGCCGAAGCCTAAGAAAAATACTTCTTAAGGTAGAGCCCATTTCTGGGCTCCGCAAGCTTGTTCCCTTCAAAATCAATTAATTCATAAGCCCTTTTTTTCCAAAACACGCTTGACTATAAAGGGACCATACCACATAGATTTGAACTTGCCTGCCCCCATGGTGTGTTTGTCTTGGTTATAGACTAAGACAAGGTCGCCTTCAGAGAAAACCCGAGGACGGACAACTTTATCATATTGAGTTTTAATCCTCTTCTTATTGGCTTCATTTATTATGGCTGCATCTCGACGCTACTCATCAAGATGTTCGAAATGAATGAGGCGTTCTTCGAGACTAGATGTCTTCGAAAGAAGTTCTACAACTAGCTTAAGGGGCGGAATTTCACATTCGATAGGGAAGATAGATTCCAACCCGTAAACTAGTTGAAAAGGAATAAAACCAGTGGCAGTCTTAATTGAGGTTCGATATGCCCAAAGTGTTGGGTAAAACATGATGTGCCAATTGGATCGAGTTTTATCAATTTTCCTTTACAGGATGGTCTTAAGGGACTTATTCATGACTTCAACCTGCCCATTCGCCTGAGGATAATATGGAGATGAATGCTCCTGCTGGAAGCCCAACTTGAGAGCCAATTCGGTCATCAGTTGATTTTGGAAGTGACTGCCATGGTCAGTGACAATCTCTCTTGGGATACCAAATCATGAAATAACCTAGTTGAAGAGAAACAAGGCTGTTGTCTCACTATCATTTTTGAAAGTAGGCATGGCCTCAGCCCACTTCGTAAAGTAGTCTACGGCCACAATGATGTACTTGTGATTCCCTACCGAAGGTGGATTACAAGTAGTAAAATCAATGCCCCACTTCGTAAATGGACCAATAGTGATAACAGGAAAAAGTGGAGCTGGATGCGCGTACATTTTCCAAGTATAAACTTGACAAGGATGGAATCATTTGACCGCCTTAATACAATCTTTGAAAATTGAAGGCCAAAAGTAGCCTGCTCGCAAAATTTTCTGGGCTGTTGCAAGCCTCGATAGATGACCGCCACAAGCTCCACTGTGGCAATCATTAAGCACTGGGCTTATTCCAAAGTTAAGCAACGTCTAAGGATTGAGTCAACCCCTCTGCGATATAATGTATCACCAATAATAACATAGTTTTTGGCAAGGTGACGTAACTTTCGATGCTCATCTTTGGACAAGGCAGGTGGAAACTTCGAAGTCTGGAGATATATAATGATATCTCCGTACCAGGGATCTTGTGAAGAAATGAGGAATAAATGTTCGTCGGGGAAATTTTTGCTTATAAGCAATAGCTTTCTCACAAGGCAACTCCAAAATCAATTCCACAAAAACTAATAACTTCTTAGATTTAGCTAACAAGAATTCGAGATCGAACTCTTGCAAAATAACAATCCATTGGTTATACTTGCCCCCCAATCACTCGCCTACTGAGGAAAAATTGAAAAGGATTGATAACCACTAAGATGAACATTTTGTGAAGCAGAATGTAATGACGAAGACATTGGATAGCATGGACAACCGCCAAAGCTAATTTCTTGATGGGAGAATAGCATAGCTTAGGTCTTACTAAGCCTCGACTCAAGTAGTAGATTACATGCTCACTGAGAGCATCATCCTCCTGAACTAGAACCATACTGATGGTTGATTCTGCCACAACGAGATACAAAAGGAAATCTTTGCCATAATCTGGTGGACACAATAATGGAACCATACTGATGGTTGATTCTGCCACAACGAGATACAAAAGGAAATCTTTGCCATAATCTGGTGGACACAATAATGGAGCAGAGGTTAATGCTTTTTTCAAAGCATCAAAATATCGTTGCACGAAATTGTCCCATAAAAATAGAACTCCTTTCTTAAGCAAACACATAAATCCTTTGGTAATCTCGGCGTAATTTGCTATAAATATTCTCAAGAAATTTGCCTTTCCTTGGAGACTTTGAAGTTGATGAATGGAAGATGGGGGAGGCAACTGAATTATTTCCTCAACCTTGAAAGGATCAACTCGAATCCCTTCAGTCGATACAATGAATCCTAACAGCCGACCGGATGTGACCGCAAAAACACACTTATTCGGATGCAACCGAATTTTATAAAAACGATATCTCTCAAAGACTAACCGAAGGTGGCTGGGAAGATCAATTCTCTTGCGAGAATGAGCAGAAAATTCATCCAAGTATGCTTTGATAACATGTTTGATGTTGTGGAAAGCATAAGACATGGCCCACTGAAAAGTAGCTCCAACATTTTTCAGGCAAAAAGGCATCTTCTTGTATGCAAACGTGCCCTAAGGAAAAATAAAGGCTGTTTTGTGCTGATCCTCTGAACGGATAGTAATTTGATTGTAACCAGAGAATCCATCCATGAATGAAAAAATTTCATGACTCGGACATTCATAAACTATTTGATCAATAAAAGGTGTGGGGTAATTGTCTTTTGGACAAGCTTTATTTAAATCCCTAAAGTTGATACATACTCAGATCGTTCCTTGCTTCTTATCTACCGGGACTGGGTTGGAAACCCACTCAGTTAGAGGAATGGGGTATATGAAACCTGCCTTAAGTAGCTTTTCAACTTCAGCTTTAATAGCTACCGCTTTCCGAGGATTGACCGGTCGAAGTTTTTGACGAATAGGTTTGGCGTTTTCGTATGTCTTGATCTCATGCTGGACTATAGATGGATCAATTCCAGGCATTTCCTCATAAGACCAAGCGAACACATCTTGAAATTATTTAAAGAGATTAGTGTAGATTTGAATTTCTTCAGGGGAACAATCAGCTCCGATGAAGACATTTTCAATTACGTTAGGATTCCTAGAGATGTTCACAGGTACAGTTCGTGAGATAACCGACATGTTTTAGCTCCTTTCTCGACTCGTTAAACTCAGATGAAAAGATTACCGAGTATTTTTCCCTTTTTGACTCATTAAAGAGAATAAAAATGGGGGGTCCGCTTTCAACTCTTTTCCAACCCTTTAAAAGCAAAAAGATGGCTGAGCCCTTGTTATTTCAAACCCATTAACAGATGTGAAACGCCGTGTGCCCAGTATAAGTTTATCCTTTTTTCGGGCTAGGATGCACTATTTACGAAAAAGGTACTCCTTGACTGAAATGGTCAAGTGGTTCTCTCAAGTACTATTTTCTACCTTTTCTGGCTTGAGAGACACAAATATACGAAAAGGGACCATGTGGAGTTTTCTTTTACATGTCTTTTTCAAACTCTCTAAACATGAAAAAGATATCGAGTTACACCTTTGTTGGACTTGTTAAACTATTAAACGACATCAGATTCATCACCATGATGAACATTAGCTTCTCCTTCTTAGGGCTCGTTAAACTTACTAGGGCAGATTCGTCCGAAGGATGAAATTACAGTGCAAGAATATGCTATCCCCTTCAAGCTTGCAATTAAAAAATAATTGGGGTAGTTGCCAGAAATGGTGGGGGAAAATTTGGAAATCTATCAGTCGTGTCGGCAACTCACTCTTGAACATGACAATCTTTGCTTCATGTCAGGTTGGGACATCCTCCTTTGTATCGTTGACCTTCCTGGGTTTGGGCCGTTCATTTTTTCCTTCCATCTGATCTCTGCCATGTCGTCATTACCACCAATCCCATGGATCCAAAAGTTTCCAAACTTCTAGTTGTGTCGCTGATATGTTCAAGAGTTGTCCTTCTTAGTTACACTTACCTTTGATGCTCTGTATCATCCAAAATCATTTTGCATCCTCTCATCTCATGTCGATGATGTGGGATTCATTATGGCCCTCCTTCGACATGGTCGCTTTTTGTTGACTTCAACTCATTATCTGAGAAGTTGATCGAGAGAATCCCTTCCAATACCTTAGAGCTTGCATTCCCTAATGGAAAGTTCTTTGCACTCGATGACAAGTTCACATCATTGGCTTTTGATCGAGTTATTTCACGGGTGTTCGACTTCAGTTCCGGTATTCACATTCCGTGAATTGTGCTAATAGTACCTTGAGGACCATTGTCATTATTGATGGTTTCTCTCGCACTTGTTAACAGTTTACATCATTAACTGGCAATCAAATGAATTTCTAGCATGTTCGATGTCAACACATCCATTCGCATGCTAGGATTTGTACTTTGATCGGGTCGTGTTGGAGTGCAAGATCCTGGACTCAGATCACAAAAGTCCAGGTTGCGAAGTGGTGCGACATGGTTATGATGATATCCATGTCTCTTTCAGATGGATCGCTGCAACCAGACCATGAGTTATCATATGTGATCCTTCTCATTATCGGATGGCTGTGACCATACCTTGGTTTCGTTATGATCCTCCTTGATGGATGGCTGCGTCCATACCTGAATCCATTTATATGATCAATCTCTGGATGGTTGTGTCCATGCCACGATTCATTTATCATTTGATAGAGATCTCAGTTTATGTATATGTATCTGTATTTTCTTGCAGGTTTTCCAAAGGCAGACCGGTTCCCTGCACTGATTTATAAAGAATTTCATCCCTCACTCCAGCTCGGCCTTCACGATTTAGGGGGCATCTATTACACAACATTTTGTCATTGTCCCTGTACTCCCTGTTCCTTGATCCCGGAGGACCTTTACAGTGAACCCCACATGCTTTTCCTTCATGAGAAAACTCCTATTGTGTCCCTATTCATGAACAAATCATTTCCCTTTTGCACCATTTCTCCTGAAACTTCTATTTTGCCCAGTTTACAAGACCGACGGTAATGGCCTTTGTCTCCCTCATGCTGATGTGCAGAGATTAGCACTACTCCTCGCGTTGAACAGAGCGACTGAGCTGTGTTTCAGTCACACCGGTCCTGTTATGGAAAGTTTTTTAAATTAGAGCCGAAGCTTCCAGCTCTAGAAGCTCCGTAATGGAAGTCTGGTAAATAGTTTGGCCGGATGGGGTCGAGGATGATAGTTTGGTCTGCTTTCCCCTATAATGATGGAACTACCTCAAGGGATAAGTCCTTCTCCCATCAGAAGAGGATCCATCTCCCATCCATATTTCCTATATAAACCTCCCTTCTTCCCAAGCACAAATTAGTGTGAATGTTATTGTTATAGTTGATAGTTTTTGCAGAGTTATTGTTTTGGAGTAGACAAACAAGCTATTACTAGTTGTAGCTACCTAGTTGTGTGAGGGAGAAGTGTGTTTTGGTTTGGAGTGAAGCCCAAAAGGAAGAGCCTTTAAACTATTGGTGTTTGAATCCATCATGGAATGCTAGTAGAAGTGTATGGAACCCAGTCTTGTCAGAGGAAGACTGCAGCGTCAAGACGAATGGTTGTAATCTATCTTTGATATTAATATATGTAACTATCGATTGATTTCCTACATGTTTTTAAATATTACAGATCCATGTCTTAATGCTTCTTAACTCGTTAAGTAGATTGAATTGAAAATTTTCTATTATTATGTTTGTGTGTTGTTGTTGTTTACTTGTTTCAAGAACTTGAAGAAGGAAGCGAGAGATTGCTGGAGCGAGCAAGCGAAGACTTCATCAAACAGGATAAGTGACCAAGGGGTAGGCCCTCTTGATTGATTCTAACCTAAGGAAATATTCCATAGAATGTATCTATTGTGACTAGACCCATTATCGGGATAGAGGAATTCATTCGTGTCCACACTTATAATTTTACTTCATCACACTTTTGTGTCTCCTATAGGAGACCTTTTCCTTTGGATGAGGCAAATCTAGTGACAAGCCTCCTAACATAAGTGATAGGAGACTCGGGAGAGGCTTGTCTTGATGATCATCCACCTTGATTTTTCACACGAGGAGCTATCTTTTCCTATTGTTTTGGTGAGTCTTCAATGACAATAGGAACTTTGGTGGGTGTTTTAGGCTTTCCTTACCTGATCCTTCTAATTTTTCTTGTCCTGAAGTACAATGGAGTTTGTCTCTGTCTCTTCCCTTTTTTCTTGATTGGGGTACTTAGGGAAGTCAGGGAAGCTGTTTCCTCTTTCTCAGTGGGTTATGGAGATACCCTGGGTGGGTTCTCCCCTTCTTTGCTTTTCATTGTAGACCTCTGTTCCTCTTTGTCTTATGTCTCCTCCTTTCCATTCTCCTTCTCACTCGTCTTTCTCCACTTCTTCTCCCCCAAGTTCCTCACTTTGTTCATCAGTTTCTTCCTTTGCATCTTCTTCTGTCTGTCCACCACTTCCCTTATCCTTTTCTTCCTCTTCTTCCTCCTTTGTTTCCTCCTCATCCTTCTCTGTTTCTTCTTCATCCCTCTTTGTTTCTTCTTCATCCCTTTCACTAGTAGTGGGTCTTTTGTCATATTCAAGGGCTTCTATGTCTTCCTCTGTCTGCATGTCTCTGAAAGTTTCCCATGTTATAGGGAGTCGTATGTTTTGGAGGGAATATTCTATGATAAGCCTAATTAACCCATGATGGGCTAGCTATTGATGGTTTCCTCCCTGTACCTTAATGCTCATATCTACCACTGATTGAAGAAGAAAGGAGGGTATGCTTAGTCTGTTTTGTGGAGGTGTGTCTCCTCAAAACCTCAGCTCTTGGAGAAGCCTAAAATGGTACCCATATACCACACTAAATCTACCTTCACATGATATATATTTAATAAGGTCGTAGCTAATTTCATTCCAAGGATATGGCAAGCTTGCTCTTTTGACCCCATTTTTGTATTCCATTGCCTCCTCTCCTTCTAAAAATAATTTCTTCTTTGCAATTTGGCTGTTACCCTTATCTTCCTTTCTCCAAGGCAACCCTAAAGGAAGTGTGGTGATTCTGCCTATGGTTTCAGGGGTGAGTTCTACAGAGAGGCCTTTCACCACAATAGTGACATGGGTCCTAGTCAGTGGTATGAGGGAGAGAGCAAAGTCTCTGGAAACTTCATCATCATATCCCCTCAATTTTTCAAAGAAACCCATCCAATTGTGCCTTGTGAATATCTCTAGTACAGGAGGGTGTTGATGAATTCTCACTGTGTTTGTGGGTTCCCTCTTGTTAAATCCTCCTGTCATTTTTCTCTGATGGATGTAGAGGGTTGTGTATGTCTGATACCAAATTCTAATGGATGAGGAATTTTAAATGAAAATTCTATGTATAATTCCCCTAGACTAAAATCTTTTCAACAAAATAGAAGGCTTTTCTATATATTTTTTTACTTGGAAAAGGTGGGAAGGTATAGCTCCTACCTCCTTGTCACTACCTGATGAAGCCAACATTTGGTTTTTCCCTTTAAAAATGCTCACTTCCAATCTTGTAGGTGACTATTTTGTATCCTGTAGGTTCCTGTAGGTGCTCCTGCAGTAGAAAAAACCACTCACTATCTTTCCTATAGATTGGTTCAAGGGCCGAGAGCAACTTTGCTTTGATGTAGCCTTGAGATTGTGAATGCCTCTATGCATGGGAATCATCATTTTATTTCCTCATATGGGTGATTTGAGTGGGATGGTGTGCTGGAAACTGAGGTACAAGTATTCATTTTTGGACTGTTGGTCCCACTACCACATCATCATTCTCCTTACCTCGTAATCAACTCCCACTTCGAGCATCCGTACCTTAACCACTTTCATCCTCATCTCTCCTTTCTCCTAACTTAACTACTGCCATGTGTGTAATGAACTAACTGTATTCTCCTCGTTGACTGATCGAAGGTGGCCAAGTTAACTGGCCACCTTTTTCTTATAAAACAACCTCTTACACAAATCTACATGTTGGATCATATTATGCTAACACGAGAGTTGAAGTGAGAGACATACTTGTGGTGAGATGCCTTGATGCTGCTTTGTTGGAGAGTGAAGTCCTTGCTGTGTATTTGTTGCATGTGTTTTTCTCTTTCTTTTTTTTTTATTGTCCTCCTTTGATGTTTTTCTTTGATGTGAAGGTACTGGATGGTGATGCTAATGATCTTGTTGTTGCTGCTAAGCTCTAGAGGAGCTTCTTTAACCTTTGGATCTCCATGCTGAAGCTGACTGCAACCTGTGATTTTTTGTTTTGTGGTATAGGCTACTACAATATTTTCTACAGGATGTCCTGTAGCTGCCTCTCCCTCAATTTTTTTAATCAATCCTTTACTTCTGGAGCATGAGGATGGTTGGAATGGATAGAGAAGGGGTATAGGGATTGGTGAATGAGAGGTATAGCTTTCATGTGCTATCTCCTTGTTCTATGGCTTTATCCTCTTTTATTTGTTTTTTGTTTTGTTTTGTTTTTTTGTTTTTTGTTTTGTTTTTTGTTTTTTTGTTTTTTTTTGTTTTTTGTTTTTGTTTTGTTTTATTTGCTTTTTGTTTTTTGTTTTGTTTTGTTTTTTGTTTTATTTTGTTTTGGTTTTTTTGTTTTGTTTTTTGTTTTTTGTTTTGTTTTGTTTTTTTGTTTTTTGTTTTTGTTTTTGTTTTTTTTGTTTTTTGTTTTTGTTTTTGTTTTTTTTGTTTTTTTTTTTTGTTTTTGTTTTTGTTTTTTTGTTTTTTTTTTGTTTTTCCTAAAAACTGTAATCTTTTTGAAACTAACTTTATTAGATGAATGCAGGGGTGATCATGGTGGAGAGAGACTTAGTGATGAGATAATTAAGTAGACGCTTATTTTTTTTTACATAAGCAAGTCATCCCCTTGCTCTAGGGTTACTTTCCTTGGGATTCCCAAGCCACTATAATTTCAGGGAATCCTGTAGGTTTAGGAGTCTTGTAGAAAACACAAAACCCTTGCAAACTGATCTAGATGAGGTCAAATATGGAGGGAATGATGTAATGATGAAGGATATGGAATGGAGGAATGAAAACATGAACTATATAGGTCCTTTTGATCCGTTCTTATTGCCTTGATCCTCATCCTTCTAACCTACAAACAACATTTTGAAAGTTTTCTTTTCTCTCTCTCTTTTTTTTTTGAAAACAACTAGTCTGCCTCCAAGAGGTTTTCATCCTAGTTGCTTGACCTGGGTGCCTCAAAAGCAATTTTCACCCAGAGATCTTTTCATTTTAATTTTTGTTTTTTTGACACCATTGGGCTGCCTCAAGAGGTTTTCAACCCAACAATGGGACTTAGGTGCCTCATGGAGGTTTTCACCGAAGTCTCCTATTTTTTCTCTTATTTTTTTTTTTTTTAATTTTTAATTTTTTTTTTTAGTTACTTTATGGGGTGGAAGCTAGGACTTGCTCCACTACCATCACTGTCTTGCTGATGCGATCAATGAATTATTGCTTTGACAAGGGCTTCTTGTATACCTTCAATCTGTGCCCATTGACAAGTAAAGGAATAACCTCTACATCAATGGTTCTTATTTGCACTGAACCATTATCATGACATTTCTCTATGATATAAGTCCCTAACCATCTAGTCCTTAACTTGCCTTTAAAATCTTTGTATCTGGAATCATACAACAAATCCCAATCACCTTATTTAATTTGTTTGTCCTTTATGTTCTTTTCATGCCAGATCTTCCTTTGAACTTGAGTCACCTCTCTGTGTAGGAGGGCCTGCATTCTAAACTCATCTATCCATTTAGATGGAGCAATCTCTCTTGTTGTGCACTGGTGAGATCTAGATCTAGTTGTTGCCATTCCCAAAGTATTGTACTCAAATTCAGTGGACAATGGGGCCTTTTTCCCATAGACCAACTCATAGGAAGTGAATCCAGTGGTGGTCTTTGAGGTGGTATTGTAGGCCCAAGTGGCCTCAACTAATCTATCTGCCCAATATTTTCTACTACTGCTAATCACTTTGGTCAGAATTCCCTCCAGCACTCTGTTGGTCACCTCCAATTGCCCATTAGCTTGTGGGTTGTAAGGAGTGGATATTCTATGCTTGATCTTGTGTTGGCTTAACAAATTTTCAATCATGTGAGATGTAAACTGGCTACCTTGATTAGTGACCAGTTGTCTAGGGTACCCAAACTTATAAAATAGAAATCAACCACTTTCTCCTCTGTTTCTGCCTTGATTGCCTTGGTTTCAACCTACTTGGTCAAATAGTCAGTTCACATAATGATTTACTGCTTTTTCCTGGATGGAGGCTCAATAGGTCCAATGGAATCCATGTCCCACTTGTCAAATGGCTCAAAAGTCACTTGAGGTTGCAGAGGCATTTCATCCCTTGGAGTAGGCTTTCCCATCCTTTGGCACCAATCACACTTACTAGAATACCTTCTCACATCCTGATGAAGAGTGGGCCAATAATACCCATCTTGTAGCACCTTGAATGATGTTCTCTTGGTTGCAAAGCGACCTCCACAAGGCCCATAATGACAGGTCAGAAGGATGTCAAAGACTTCCTCCTCCCTAACACATCTTCGTAGAATTTTATCTGGGCCTAGTTTGAAGAGGTTGCCCCCAATCTAAGTGAATGGGGTGCTCTTCCTCACAATCTTGCTTTTCTCTTTGGAGGACAAATTCGGTGGGAATTGCGTAGACACCAAGTAGTTTTCTATGTTAGCAAACCATGGAGAGAGAACTGAAATGGCGAATAAGCATTCATCTGGTAACTGATCATCAACCATTTCTTCCTCCCCTGCAGGCAAAGTTAACCTGGATAAAAAATCTACAACAACATTCTCCTTATTAGGCTTATCAATAATAGTTAGATCAAACTGTTGTAATAAAAGTAACCATCTAATAATTTGGGCATTCACATCAAGTTTATTCATCAAGTATTTAATTGCAGCATGGTCAGTATGTACAAATGTTTGGTAACCTGTAATGTAATGCCTAAATTTGTTCAATGAATGCACAACAACTAGGAGCTCCTTTTCAGTCACTGTGTAGTTTAGTTTGGCCTTTTATAGATTCTTACTGATGAACTAAATGGCATAAGGTAACTTGTCATCTATCTGGCCTAGAGTTACTCCTATGGCTTTGCGAGAGTCATAAGCATGTATATGGAAAGGAAGGGCCCAATTAGGGCCTCAGAGAATAGGTGCAGTGGTCAACTTGTCCTTCACAGTGTCCAGGGCCTCTTAACATATTTTTGACCATAAAAATTTAGATTCTTTGGCCAATAACCCAAATAAAGGAGAAGATAACTTGCTGAAGTATTGTATAAACCTCCGATAGTATCCATATAAACCTAGAAAACTTCTGACATCTCTCTGTTTTTGCGGAGGTGGGACCCTTTGGATGATGGATATTTTATTTGGGTCCACCTGTAGTCCTTTCTGGGATATTGAATGACCTAGAACAATCCCTGGAATCATCAAGAAATCACATTTTTTGGGACCAAGGGACATGTTCATTTCAATGCATTTGTTCAACACCCTACCTAAGTTGGACAGAGCCTCCTGGAAATCACACCCATAGGGTGTAAAATCATCCATATATATATTTCTACTACATCATGGACTAGCTTGGCAAAGATACTCAAGATTGCCCTCTAAAAAGTGGCATGGGCACTGCATAGGCCAAACGGAAAGACCCTGTGGGTGAAAGTACCCCGAGGATAAGTGAAGGTGGTTTTATCCTAGTCTTCATGGCTGATATGGATTTGATTGTACCCACTGAACCCATCTAGGAAAGAAATTTTTTTTTTCCCTGCCAGACCATATAGCACTTGGTCAATGAAAGGTAGAGAGAAATGGTCCTTCTTTGTTGCTTTGTTTAACTCTCTGTAATCGACACAAATCCTACACTTCCCATTTTTCTTTGGAACCAACACCAAAGGAGAGACCCACTAATTGTCCAAGATAGGGTAAATGAATCCTGCATCTAGCATCTTTTGTAGTTCTTCTTTGACGATATCTTGAGAGCTGGATTCATTCTCCTTTGGGGTTGTTGGACTGGTTTGCTATTGGAAATAATACTGAGAGGGGGGCTGAATCAGTATTTAAAAATCAATAACTTTTTCATTTCCATAATCAGATTTATATATGCTACTTCAGTGAAGGGAACTCGCGTGTGCACACAACTGTTCTTAAGGTAACCAATGTATATCCAGTGAACTTATGATTTAGTTAATTCATCATATGTTGATCTTTAATCAGTGCATTTAAACATTAAATAGTAACCATGTGCAGTAATAACATAATAAACCATCACACATAAGAAACACACATGAACACCAATATTTAAGGTGGAAACTCAATGTGGGAGAAAACCGCCTACTACTGTCATCTCTGTCTTCTTTTAATGATAAGAAAATTTGTATACAATCTTGTACTGGTGCATACTCATACCAGTACGCAGACACCCACCTGCAGAAGGCTACAACCTTCTCTCGTTCTCCAACTTCTTCTGGAAGGGAGCTACAACTCCCTAGTTCTTGTACTAGTCAATATATTTACTAGTATGTAGGCTTCGACCTACAGAAGGCTACAACCTTCACTCGTTCTCCAGCTGCTACTGGAAGGGAGCTCCAACCCCCTGATCAAATCACCAACCACTACTGGTAGGAAGCTTCGACTTCCTCACTGAAGGCTCCAACCCTCAGTATCCTCCAGGGACCACGTTTCATAAATTTTCACACTGGATACTCCTGGTACACAACAACACTATATGTAGGCCACGTTTCATCAAATTTTCACACTGGACCCATTAGTAACATTGAAGCTCAAAGTCAATCACCACTGCAATACATCCATCAAATACATCTACATCAACCAATCATTGAACCTCAATCATTGATCTCTGATATAACTGAAACCCAGTCATCAATCTCTGAATCAATTAATCACTGAAACCTCTGACATATAACAATCAATGAACAATTGAATCAAACAGTCACTAAACCTCTAACACAACTGAATCAACCATTCATTCAAACTTAATCAAATTCAACCAATCAACTGGAATAGACAGATCACTATAACCAGTGCACAGATCTAAACCTAGAACACTGCATGAACAACCAGAACTAGCTGTAACCTCAAAAGGCATGTGTCAGAATGTATATGCTCCTTTAATGAAGCAAACATGCATGTATACGCTACTTCGTTTAGCCCAACCTGCGTATACCTCTAAAAATACTGAATCATAAAACCTCTGAACCACAAACTATACCAATAAGTGATATTCTGAAGATCTACTGTCATATTACAGAGTTCTAAACAGATAGCAACAAGGATCACCCTTCTTTCCCAATCAATTAATCAGTGAGACACAAACTCTTTATGCATTCAGTTTTACTTTTATATCTAAGAAGACTTCATTGGCAGACAACAGTAAAACAACAGCACTAATCTGATAGATTAGTCATCCTTCAACATCAAGATTTTCTTTTGCATACGCAACTTGGAAGAGCCGAACCAGCGTGTATACACATCTTCACTAAAGCGAACCAACGTATAGATTTGTAAATACTTACTTATAACTTTGCTACAATTCCTGACTTCAGACATACCCAGATCATCACATATAAAGGATAAAACATGTGTTAGCAATCAGATCTAGCTCATCCATTATCATATCACATAATGATAAGTCATTATGATCCTGATCCATCATTAGATCTCATCCATCATCAAGCACTCAGGTGCATACTTAGTCTAGATCAAGCAAAGCATCAGAAACCCATAACATGCATATTTGCTTTTAATCTAACACTTCATAAGATATTCATTACTTGTGCACTTATCCCTTTGATCTTCTCATCCTTATATAGTTTTAGGCCTTTCTCAATACCTTGGACCAAAAACCACTTAGGACCAATACCTCAGACCAAATACCTCGGACTAATACCTTGGACCAAATACCTCAGACCAATACCTCATTTTTCCAACATGTATGCGCTTTTCCTCCTGTGGGAGTGCGTGTATACGTATATGCTCTTTTTGTTCTGTGGACCAGCGTGTATACGTAGTTTTGACTAAGTGCACCTGCGTATACTTCTTAAAATTCTTTACATCAACCTTTTCCTTTAACTTCTTCATTTTGATTAGAAGACTTTAGTTCCATCTTCTTGTTCTTTTGTGCCAATGCCATGTTACCTCTAAATAGACTTGTTACACTGAGATTTTCCATATAAATTATGAAATGATTCCTATGAACTATCTTGCATTTTGTCACTTCTGTAAACACAACTTCCATGCATTTTGCAACATATGATATCTCTCCTGTAGATTCATCTAGTTACGTAGATTCATCTGGTTACCATATACAAGTGAGTTGTTATGCTACAAGTGGGTTGCCATCAAGTACAACACATGCATCATAATGCCAACAATCTCCCCCTTTGGACTTGATGGCAACCATGTTGGTGTTAATTACTGCAAGCTCCCTTCATTTCCTTCATTTCCTTGTAACTCCAAGCAAAGGCATAAAATTCTTCCTTTAGCATGTTGCACAACTTTTCTTCTTGGTGTACAAAAAGAGATGGGTTGGTTTTCAAAGTTCTCTCAGGGCCGAATTCTATGTTTTTGACATGGGTTGGGTTTGAATAAGATAAGCATAGATCAATTTGATGGTTATTCTGGGTTTCCTTTACTACTTCCTCTAAGGACGAGGCGCTGTGAGTTGGACTTTGGAGCATGTGTTCAATCAAATCATCTTCATATGGTTGTCGTCCTCCCATGGCTATTTCTAAGGTATAGAGTTGGGCTGAGTAGACTTCATATTCTTCCTCCTCTTCCATCCATAAAGGTAAGTCATGTCCTAGAGATGGCTAAGCAGGTGGCTACAATACTAACTTCTTCGACATATGCCCATTTTTAATAGTCATATTTCTAGCCCTGTAGCTGATGTAGGCATCAAAAGTGGCTAACCAGGGCCTCCCAAGGATGAGAGTATAACCAGTAAGCTTGGACTTAGGTTGGAGAACTAGGAAGTCTGCAAGGTACTCCCAAGAGTCAATGGATACCATCACATCCTTAACAATCCCCTCATGGGTCACTATGGAACGGTCTGCAAGTTGCAAGATTGTTGTGGTCTTTCTCAATGAACCCTAGAGATTGAGCTTGAGCATGGTGTCCTTAGTCATTACATTAATGGAAGCCCCAAGATCAATCAAAGTGTGTGGGACAATGGTTCCATTGATGTGAACACCTACTACAGGGCTTCCAGGGACCAAATACTTTGGGCAAATTACCTGCCCCAACATTAAGTCGGACAACTGTCCAATGACATTAATGGTAGGGGTGTCTCTTTTTCGCCTCCCTAGATGTTTGAAGCACTTCTCCTTAATCAACTTGTTGTAAATAGGTACATCCTTTATGTCTTGGAGAAGTGGGATTTTGGCACACAGATTTTTCAATTCACCCAGAAGTTCATTCTCTTCTGGGGTAGGCTAGGCTGGTTGAGTTAATCTCTCAGGAAAGGGTGGTGGATTTATTCTGGACATGATTTCCTCTCTTTCCTCCTCAATCTCCCTGGGTGAAGGTGGAGGTTGGTTGTCCGGAAGTACTCTCCCATATCTCAGGTTGATTTCCTGAATATCCATAGCATAAGTAGGATAGGATGTCTATCCATTGTACACTTGATGTGCCTGTTTATTGTTCAGTTTCGGATTTGGCTGGGCAGGCATCTGAGGTTGTTTAGGTGGAGCAGGGTGTAAAAGATGTGGTTGAGTAGTGGTGAAGGTAATAAAGCTGGAGCATTGTTGTATGGGGGCCTCCACCCCTGGGGTGGTGCATTCCACTAAGGTTGTGGTGGAGCATATGGCTGAAATGACTGGCTGGTTGGCTAGGAATGGTACTGGGGTGCAAAAGACCAAGGAGGACATGTAGACTAGGAGGGATCAGCAGAGGGCCCCCAATATGGAATGGATGTGGTCTGGTTAGGGTTTTAATATGCATGGGATGACCCTTGCATGCCCTGCTGGTATGGCTGAGGCCCATGAGGTGTCCTTTGATTTATGTAGCAGAGCTGTTCAGTCACCCCTTCAGTTCCGTGATACACAACTTTTAGTCTAGGTAGAGAAGGGCACTTGTCTGTGGAGCGGTTTTCTTCACAGATAGAGCAAAGTTCAATTAGATTCAATGGAAATTCATTCCTAGGGTGCCTCCTTGTGCATTTAGGGTAGAAAATGGCTAAGGATCTCTTTGCTTCCTCCTCCTTTCTCTTGATGTGCATAGTGTCCATCTGTAGGGAAAGGGTTTGCAACATTTCACTCTTGAAATCTTCCATCATATTTCCAATTTCACCTTTGATGGATGTATTGGAAGAGGATGGACTAACCATTGGTTGACTACCCCTACCCTTTTTCCTTGCTACCCTAGAATGGTTCCTAAATATAGTCTTGATATCTTCATAGGGTAGCTGGTAGATGTCCCCTTCTGATAGCAGGTTTAGGGTATCCAGAAGATCTTCCTTTATCCCTCTGAGCAGGACTAGCTTCAGTGACTCAGGATCAAGTCTGAACCTGACCCTTTTGTAGCTAATATGGAATCTTTCTTCATAATCCTCTAGGGATTAATCATGCCCTAAGTTTATCCTAAAAATTTCCTCTTTAGTGTCTTTAGAGCTACAGTAGTCTCAATACTTGTTGTTGAAGGCTTACTGCATCTGAGCCCAGGTTGTGATGTTATCCCCAGGTAAACCCGTGAACCATCGCAAAGTTGCATCCTTGAGAGTGGATGGGAATAGCTTCAAATTCTGATCATCATTGGTGTAATCATAAGTTCTGCATATGACAACAAACTCAAACAAGAAAGTGTCTGGATCTTCTGAGGTTAGGCCATGGAAATGAGGAAGAGCAAAGGGGCTTATGTTTTTCATCTTGGTATCCCCATTAGTTTCTCTGATGGGAAAGACACCCTCAATTATTTCTCTATCTCCTCTGCCAATTCTAATTTCAGCTATTAGGTTAGTTGGAATGGGTTCTCCATCTTCTTCTCCCCCTGTAGGCTCTTCAAATATCTCTGGTTGTTCACCTAAGGGGTCCTCCAATTCACATCCACCGAAGAAGAGGGGAGGTTGGCTGTTTGAGGAGGTGGGGGTATTTAATATAATTTTTCCTAATTTATACCTATTCCTACGAGGCATGAAAAAAGTGTTTTTGTTTTGTTTTTTTTTTTTCAAGTTTTGAGAATAATTGCATAATTGAAATCACAAATTGAATGGAAACTAACTAACTAAATGAAAGCAACTGCTTGAATGAAATCTCATTTGCAGAATGGAAAAGAGAGAAAACTAAATTACTTTCGCAGAAATGAAGCTAATAGCAGAATGTTAGAGATAAGAAATGGAATAAAGAAAGAAGAAATCACATATTACTCAGAAACATCCCCGAAAATGGCACCAAAAAGTTATGGGCACCAATATTACAGCAAGAATGTTGCAACTCTTAGGGCTACCAACTTTACTTTATCAACCCGGGGTTCGTACAATATTGGAGGTGACAGTGCTGTATACATAAGTAAATGTGATGGGTCCACTCTTTGTCACTGCTAAGATGGTGATAGATCACTAAGTTTTTTCAAACCAGACTTCTATTGATTCAGAAGAAGCTTGATTACCAAAGAGGAAAAGGGAAATATACACTAAAATAAATCTTGTCTACTGCAGTAAGGAAAAGACTAAAAATCAAATGCTTAAACACACCATTCACCTAATCTAACTGCTAAGAGGCTTTGCTTCATGAGACTACTAAGTTATCATATGTGAAATTCTACTGTCCTAAGCATGCAATTTGAAACATCAAACATTCTATTGCTATGCATGTAAATGAACAAAATGACTTCTTTTCATTTTTGTCTTTTTTTTTTTTGTGTGAAAGTGTGAATGCTAACTTCTTTTGGTGATGTGGCAGGTGGATTAGGGATGATGGTGGATGGTTAGATGGCTTGGGAGGTAAGTAGGTGTCCCTTTCTAGCTTCCTAGGGCATTTTTCCACAATTTAGCCTCAAAACATGCCACTACAGGTCAACCTACAGGATGTCCTAATGCTCCTACAAGATCCCCTGTATTCCTACAGGATACAACCGAGAGCAAGAGGAGGGATTTGGAAGGTGATTTAAGGCTTAGGGAAGCTGGATGGTGGATGAAATGAGGCAAGGGAATTCCTAGGACTCCTTCAGAGCTCAAAAGTAAAGTTGTGAGGTGGTTGGATTTTATCAACAAGCTTGGAGAAGTATTCTTGTGGAATGATGGATTTGGTGAGGGATCGAGTGAAAGAAAGTGATAACCATGGATGGGTGAGGTTAGGATGGGGTTGCTGGTCATGAAATATCTCTGTACTGCTGAAACTCCTGCACTGCATCAATCATTCATATTTATCCATAAATCATGTAAACAAGAAGCTTTTCAATTAACTAAGAAAAACAGAAATTCATGAGCTAGCTGCCTATTTCATGTGTGGGAAAAATTACAGAATAATATGAAACCTTGATGAGATCTAATGTAAGACTGAAGATAGAAGAAATGAAAATTAAATCCTATTCTTGAAAACTAGTAAAATGTTGACCTAAGTAATAGAAAACCCTAAATTCCATGAGAAATCAAAATTCTGCCTTTTTGCGGCTGCATAGGAGTTCTTTCCTCAAACCATGGTGCTTGAAGGGAGGAGTGAGGCCAAATCCACCTACCAATAGATTTTTGATATTCCTTTATATTCCTAAGGCAATGCTGAAGCAATGCACAAATGGAAGCAAACTAATCAAATCCACAACTACTTGCAATGAAATGACGCTAAAGACAATTCAACCATTAATCTATGAATTCAACTAAGCATACAAATACAAGAAGAGGAGCCTTTGCTGCTAGGGTTGGGCCCTACCCCAAGAGCTTCATCCCTCTAAGTCAACTCAATGTCGGATCAAGGAAATGCTCACTCTCATTATCAAAACAAAAAATTACATAACAATGTCTTCCACAAGTCTTGAACTAAAAAATGCCTAGTGATTTTACAAAAAAAATTCGAATCCTAATGAGGCTCTAGGCTTCCTTATTTATATAATTGAATTCTCCAACAACTTGCTTAAATCTAGGGAGGCTCAGCTCCCAAACTCAAGATGAACTGGCTCTTTAGCTATCACTGGTTTGGCTGCCTTTTGATCTTCAGGACTTGGCTGCTTGTAACTGCGAGCTAGTGTGATTTGATGGAGGAATATTCGAATGAGTAAGGAGTAAATGAGGAGGATATATCTCCTACATTCTCTTCTTATTTTCTCATTCGAGTTTAAGCCCTTACTTAGCAAAAATTTCCATGATTTTCTCTCAAAAACTTGCAATCAATGCACATTAGTTCTCTAGGCATAATATCTCACCTTGACTCATCTCATTAAGCAAAATATAATCAAAATATGTAAGAAATTATGAGAAGAGTTGATTTGAATAAGCTAGGGGTGTATTAAGGTCCATAAAGTTACCCAATGATGAGTCTCCTCAGCGATAACCTACAAAAATGGACTAAATCTTATGGAACGAAGCCGCAGCCATAGTGGGTACACCTATTTTTCCATACGTTGGATATAATTCCCATGAACTGGTATCTAGAAACGAAGCTCCGCCATGGCACCGCGGAATGGGATATTTTGAGGGAAGGGTTCTTGTTGACCTTCAGTTTTGAAGATGAATTCCCGAGCATCGATGAGGCCTTACAGGAGATTAAGGCAGTGATCTTTAGAATGCCACAAGAACCTCTAGAATGGGTCCAGCCAGATTGGAGCACCCAGCTGTGCCATGCACTGGAACGATATAATGTGATCGATGAAGCGGAGGATGAAGATCCAAGAAATATTAACATCCTAGAGGTAGAAGGGTATCGTGAAGTCGAGGGCCCGCAAATAGAGAACCCGAACATCACCGTGTCATTGAAGACAAAGAAAGTGAACATTGGTACTGAAGCAGAACGGAAGTTTGAAAAGATTGGGGATTGTTGGGATGAAACCACTGTGGATAAAGTTGTTGAGTTACTCTGTGAATACAAGGATCTTTTTCCTACCAAGTTTTTGGACTTAAAGGGCATAATAGGTGACTTGGGCGTTATGAAGATTACTCTAAATCCGAACGTGAATTCTATTAAGAAGAGGTTGTATCGTCTTAATCCCAAATACAAGGAAAAGGTTCGTCAAGAGTTGGATAAGATGCTGGAGGCAGGAATCATAGAACCTATGGAGGAATCTGATTGGGTGAGCCCAATGGTGGTTTAGGAGAAGAAACAGAAGGGAGAAATAAGGATTTGTGTAGATCTGTGGAAGCTTAACGATGCGTGCGTCCACGATCCCTTCTCGACGTTGTTTATCGATGAAGTATTATACAATGTTGGAGGGAAGAAGGCCTACTCGTTCATGGATGGGTTCTCTGGATGCCATCAAATCAAGATCACGCCAGAATATAGGAGTAAAAAAGCCTTCGCGATGGAATGGGGTTGCTTCCAGTATACTGTGATGTCGTTTGGACTCAAGAATGCGCCAGCGATATTTTCTCGCCTAGTTATAGCAGCGTTTAAGGAGTTCATTCATAAGTTCTTGGAAGTATACTTTGATGATTGGACGGTGTTCGGTTTAGTGAAGCGCCATGTAGCAAGCCTTCACCTGATGTTGGATATGTGTCGCAGATACTAGATCACACTGAACTTGAATAAATTCTTATTCTGTGTTCCCTTTGGGATCTTGCTGGGTCATGTGGTATGAAAGCAAGGATTGATGATGGACCCTACAAAGATTGTGGTGATAGTGAATTTGGAGGCCCCAAGGAGTGTTAAGCAGTTGCGTGTGACGTTGTGACATATAGGATATTATAGGAATTTCATCAAGGCTTATGCTCAGATTACTGCGCCCATGGAGAAACTGCTAAAGATGGACACCACATTCTATTGGGATGACGAATGTCAGCGTAGTTTGGATGTATTGAAAGAGAAGATGGTCATTGAGCTGATCATGGTATTCCCTAATTGGAAGAAGGAATTCCATGTACATGTCGATGCCTCTTGCATTGTGTTGGGTGCAGTGCTAACATAGGCTGGTCAGGGAGAAATGGACCATCCTATAGTCTTCGTGAGTAGGAAACTATCGAAGGCTGAGAAGAATTACTCAACGATGGAGTGTGAAGGGTTGACTATGGTGTGCGTGCTTCAAAATTTCAGGCACTATCTGTTGGGCAGAAATTTCAAAATGTACACAGATCATTCTGCCTTGAAATACCTAGTCAATAAGCTTGTGTTAGGGGGGAAGATCTACTGATGGTTGCTGCTATTCTAGGAGTATGACTTTGAGGTCATTGTGAAACCAGGGAGGTTAAATGCAGGACTTGACCATCTGTCAGGGATGGAGATAGGAGAGGAGCCCAATAACTTGGAGGAAGGGTTTCCAGATGCGTATCTCTTCGTGGTGCGCGTAGCGGATAACCATTTTGCAGATATTATTCACTTTTTAACTATGGGGATGGCACCGGAAGGGTATACAAGTTAGCAAAAGAAGGAGCTAGCAGTGCGCGAGGTAGAGTTTTCAGTAATTGTGGGACATCTATATAAGATGGGTGCAAGATCGCAGTGCCAGCTGAGTGACTTGAGGGCAAGTCACGTTCTTTGCATTGGGGGCCTGTTGGGATAGGGTCCCCTGGGTTAGTTTTGGGGTTAAAATAACCCAAGTTTGGATGTACTTTTTGTAAGTAATGTAAAGTATCTGCGATTTGAGGATGTGGAGCACGTAGATGATTAGGAGTCAAAGGGGTTTTAGCCCTTGTTTATGTAAAGTGTGAGTCAGCTTTGAGACCCACCCATGGTCCGCAGACCATGGGATTGTAGAAATAGGTGTGTCTTAGAGAGTCTAGGGGATAATGTCTATGTCTAGAGAAGAGAAGGGCAAGTAAGGAATGGGTAGATAGAAGGAAGAAACTCTCTGCACCTGAGTGCATGAAGGCCTAAAGTAGAGTTCGCATCTGAGTGCATGGACCCCTACAGCTGAGTGTGCAGGGAATTTTTGAGTCTATAAATCCAAATTGAAGATCTACAAAGAAAGCTACCAAAGAAATCTTGTATATCTTTTTATCTCAGTTTATTTATGCTTGCGATATATGTTGCTGATGAATAATGTGTTATGAAATATTGATCTAAATGTACGTGATCCTATTGAATAAATGTTAAATGATGTCCGCAAGCATGTTTATGTAAGTTTGTGAAGACTGTGGTAAATTCTATTATGTTTATTAAATACTTAAGTAGATCTGCGTGAGCTCTGATCTAGGGTTGTTTTATGGTACGCGTAAGTGTTAAGGGTCCACAAAATATAATCGTAGACCTTCGTGAATGTCTAAAGGCTGTTTGGATAGAGTTGCAGTATCGAGACCTAGGGGCTTATATATCTTCATGAAGGCATATCTAGGGTACTAAAAGACATCACACCGATCTTTGGATGTGGAAACTTGGTTCCAGCATCCCCCCCCTACTGCTTCGAGTGAGACTGCAGCCTGTGCTACGTGGGTTTTTTTCGAAAGGGCTAGTAGTGTAGGGTTTTTTTGGTTGGCACAACTAACTGTGAACCTGGGTTAGGACACCCTAAGCCAACAATTGGTACTTAGGGGTAGGCCTACAACAAGTAACAATGAGCTTGAAACCAAGAGCATAAAAGAGACACACTAAATTTTAACATGAAAACATTAATTTACTTAATTTTCTAAAAATCATTATGAGACCTTGTTATAACCCTATTAGCCACTCCATTATAGTGAGAGAAACCCAATATCAAATTACCTTAGTTGTTTAGCTAAAATGCATCCCTTTTCACCTTTTCTTTTAATTATGTTAGGTTTATCCCATGATAAAAGGGTGGAATAACATGATTGATTTATTTCTCATAATTAATTTGCCAAAATATTATAATTATGAGATAATAATTATTTCATAACTGAGAAAAGTCTTATAATTGTGCAAAAGGTTTCTAGAGTTTGTCATTCCCAAGGAGATAATCTTGACCCGCTTATGTATGAGTTGTCTAGGGGTCCATTATTGTAGAATTTTCCTAACTTCTCAAGCCCCTAGGTGTCTAGATACCATCTCCTCGAGGATGGAATGAGCCTTTATAATCTCACCAAGAGGGAAAAGGGGAGAGAGTATCCAAACTATAGCACGAGAGATATGCTGTCTTGGGAGAGGAGACAATACTAGAAGTTGGAGGAGAGGATTTTATTTGTTAAAGGTATACATTTGATGTACTTTCATTTTTATGGTTAATAAAAATCTATGTTCCCTTCCTTACATGAATTTGTGTTCAGTATTTTATATGATTGTATCTATTGCTTTTGATATGATGATCTTCTGAGGAAGATCAACTGTTGTCCTTGTTTAGTTGTGTTTGTGTTCAGTGATAAAGATCTGGTGCAGATGTGTTGGATCACTCAAGTGGAGCATAAGATCTGTATCAAACTCAAAACCCTTCCCTGACATGTGAGGATTCCAAGTGTGATTTCTTATCTTTATAACATAGATCTGACTGCTTGTTGCATGCATGGCCATATGGATTTGGGATCATTATTAGATTGTACTAGCCATTATATTTTTCTGTCTGGTGATGTCAAATGGGCATGAGATCGCGGATCAATAACTCCTTGCATAATTAAATGCAATAGACCCCCTTGTGGGAATTTTGTTCATGGGCAATCATGGGATGGAATTACTTATTTTGTGTGGGCACCCCTTTCCAATTTGGGTCGACCCACCAACTTGTTGCACAGGATCCCCTGCTGGGCAGGTGCCCTGGCGTGCCCAACAAACAATTTACCCATAGGTGTTAGGCTCCCTGGCATTCCCAACACGTGATGCCCCCATGGGCATTAGGCACCCTAGTGTGCCCAACACATGATGCCCTCATGGGCATTGAGCGCCTTGGCGTGCGTAGCATGCGACGCCCCCATGAGAACCCAGACACCCCGCCTTCATTCACGCATCATTGAAAATAAAATATTATAATTTTTTAGTACCATGTTGCATAATCAATCAATTATAAACTGACTTTTAATACCCAATAATTAATTTAATCAATTTTCTAAAAATCATTATGTGATCCCTTGGTGGGGACTATATTCATGGGAAGTCATGCGCAAAAATGACTTCTTTTATGCTAGAAACCCTTTCCAAGTTAGGTGAACCCACCATCTCGTCGTACAGGCACCCCTACCAGGTAGACGTCCTAGCATGCCCAGCGCAACGCCCACAGGGGTGCCTGGGCACTTCACCTTTGTGCAGGAACATCTAGGGTGTGAGCGTTCTCCCTACTGCGTAAATCAGTCAACACAAATAATTATCTCATTAACGAAAACAAAATATTATCATTTGTTGGTATGTCCATGCTACATAATCAATCAATTATTAACCGACTTTTAACAGCTAAACATTAATTTACTTAATTTTCTAAAAATCATTATGAGACCCCCTTGTGGGAACTCTATTCATGGGAAATCATGGGTCGACATTACTTATTTTGTGTGGGAGACTCTTGCCAAGTCATGCCAACCCACCAACGCACCACATGGGCGACCTTGTCAGGCGAGCACCCTAGCGTGCCTAACACATGACACCCCATGGGTGTTGAGAGCCCTGGCGTGCCTAACATGCGATGCTTCAATGGGCATTGGGCACTATCGCATACCTAGCACGTGACTCCCCCGTGGCGTCGAGTGCCTTGGCATGGCTAGTACATAACACCCCCATGGAAACACAGGCACCCTACCTTTTTTTGCTCATAAATGACACAAAATATTATAACTTGTTAGTACCATGTTGCATAATCAATCAATTATAAATCGAATTTGAACACACAAACATTACTTTAACCAATTTTATAAAAATCATTGAGACCCCTTGTTGGGAGATCTGTTCATGGGAAGTCATGGGCTGACCTTAGTTATTTTATGTGGGGGACCCTTACAAAGTTGGCTTGACCCACCAAATCGTCACATGGGTGCCCCTACTGGGCGGACGACCTACCTTTCCCAACTCGTGACTCCCGCAACGGTGCCTTGGCACTTCACCTTTGTGTGGGTGTGTCTAGGGTGTGGGCATTTGCTATGCTGTGAGAATCAGTCAACACAAATAATTTGTTAGTATGTCTATGTTGCCTGACCATTGTGGCGCTTGGTTCACCCATCGCCCAAATTTTTCATATATCTGCTTAATGAACCATTAAAGTGAAAATTGGAAATTATGGTATGAACATAAACGAGATTCTCTTAGTTTCAAGAATAATATATTATCTACTTAATAAAAACAACCATGTGAAGGTGGAAGCTCATATGGTCACTCCCCCCCTCGCATCACTCTCAATTCCCCACACCCAATCTATATACTATAATATATTTGAAAGAAACATAGTAACATTCAAACATAAAAGCTAGAAAAATAAAATTTTAAGGTGAACGAAAAAGAATAATCTAACTGAAAACATATGAATACATACCTTGTACTTATAAAAATTTGATTTAATGTTTTTCCTCATCCATCTCATCATGTGTATCATCCAATTCAGAATTCATGTACAAAGGATTCACCATATCAGCATCAACATCATCATCATAATCTATATCATCATCTGGAACATGGTCTTCTACATTTGGTTCAACTTACTCAAGTTCTTCGTTCGACACAATGTCAATATCATATAGTTCATCCAAATTAGCATTGTCTCGGTTAACATATATTCCTTGAACTTCTTTGACATCTTCATCTTACACTACATGAACCCCCTGCTCATCTACATCATCTTCTTCTTCAATTTCATTTCCTTCCACTAGATTATACTTTACGGGCCTTCCTTTGGGATCATATCTAATGACATATGACCAACCTGCTTTACATGGAATGTCTACATAAAATCCCTGTTCACATTGGCTTGGAAGAACATATCGCTCTGCTCCTTGCTCAAGATTCCTTGTATCAACCATGGTAAATTCGTTAGCATGCTCAATAAGAGTTTTATCAGGGTCACGTTCATGGATTCATAGTAAACATTTGAAATCGAGCATAACTATTTTGAAGTATTCAAAGTCACACTCAAGTATATCATGCAGATACCCATAGTATTGATTCTCATATATTTATGGATGTTTGTCACCTCTAGAGGAAACATTGACAACTTGAAATACCATATTTATCCCACTATCAAAAGTTTTCATCTTTTCATCCAACCTTTTGATGTGAAATATGCGACCATTGCACCACATTTTGTTTTGGTGTTTCAATTCCAATACATCAAACACATAAAAAATCCATTGTCTATTGATAAGAATGCATACTTATACTTGCCAATTTTTAAAATTAAGAAAAAAACATGCCATATGCATCAATATAATTGTAAATAAACTAAGTAATATGGGTGAATATGCTTGCCTGATAATATTTTAAAGCATATGCTAAATCAATTTCTCTCTATGTAAGATTGGTATCTCCACTATGTTGAGCTTATTTGACCAATGAATACATATCATACCATAATAACCTACCATTATTAGCTTGTTTGCATTGTTCAATCCATAGCTTCATCCAATCTTTATTATTCACAATGTATAAATGTTTTGCATCCCACTCTTGACCGACTATATTAAATAAAACAATTCACATATATTATATTAGTTACCATGTTATACCTTCATAATAATGGATTATGAAGGAAGACTAAAAATTAAATAAGTACGATATACATAAAAATAAATAAGTCAAATGTGGCATAAATATCCACTACTTAGTTACATCTCACTTTTCTCATTCTACCTTTCTGTAATAGGTCTCCCCTTCAAAATCGTTTGTCATGGAGTTGACATCCAAATGTGATCCAATACATTAATACTTTCTCCTATTTCATCACTATACTGATGAATATAATCCATGGTATGATATATTATATATCCCTCTACCATAGAACCCTTAGGATGTACTCTTTGTCTGACCAAAGCCTTCATTGATTTCAAGTGCCTCTCAACCATCCACATTAATATTGTGTGTACATGTCCACAATTTTCAATATCCTCAACTTGGTGTATGAGGTAGTGTTCTTGTGCATTGAAAAATGCTGGAGGTGATAATTTTTCATTTCACACATTAGAAGAGGAATGTGTTTTCTCTAATACTTTATATCTTCTTTATCGATTTGTTTAGATGACAACCATCTACAAGTGAAGCAAGAAAATCATAGGTTTCAACAAAAAGGGAATAATATAGTACATGATATGCAAAACACATGCAATTAAAAATATGTGACACAACAACTTATTGAACAAATTACACTTTGCACATAAATCTCCACATTCCTCATGTATTTCCCAAGATCATATATAACTTGTTTGACATTGTTGTCAAAGTTTACTAAGAGAGATAAAGGAAGAACATACAGTAACAAAAATAATGTTTGATCATTATTTTTTCCTAAATTAGTAGGAAAAAAAACATTAATTAACAAGATGTTTCACCAATGTATAAAATGTATCTACACCAAAATAATTACCTTAATGAACGTATGCCAATCATGATTTTTTATCCCACCTAATTCACCTTTCTTTGTTAGGATATTCTTTATGTTTGAAGAAAATCCAGTCTGAAATTTATTTTTTCAATAACCTCTTTAACATGCTTTCTTTGCTACTCTGTCAATAACCATGGAAGGGTGCTTATATTTTGGTTGTCTCCATCACTATTTGAATGAATCACACTTTGAAATGCATGGTCGACCTCCTTAATGTCATTATAAATCTTGAAATTTTTTCATTTATCTTTCCTTCCATCTAAGATTTGCCATAAGATCTCTTTTACATTCTTCCCAATGTGCATTGTATCAAACAAAAGAAAAATTTCTAGGTGCTCGTAATAGGGGAGTCTATTGAATTGCTCAGAATAACTTTTCATTGCTCGTGGAATTTCCTTGTTATTAATGCCTTAACAACCTACAACATGAATCATAGATAAATAAATTATAACAAAAATATAACTTGTCAATTAGTATAGTGAAGAAAATCGAATGATAAAGATAAAATAATCCAAACGTATAATGTATACTGATACATAGAAAATTCGATCCATACCTTGAGAGACTCTATTATATTGGAACTTCCATGCACGAGGTGTCATTCTTCGTGGTATTACTCCAGTCTTTTATTTCCTATTGAAAAGATGTTTTTTTTTCAGTACTTCAGTACCTGTGGTTCTTAGAAAGGAAGTGCCTATACTCATAAAAAACCTCCTTTCCTAAGCTTCTTGAATGGCGAGATTTAATCTTAGGACCATAAACTGGACAAGAAAATTTACCCTTTGTTTGAAGACATGCAAGAGATGGAATAATTTTTATATCAATTATTTTCAGTATGTATAATCAAGGTTGAACTATTTAAAATAACATACTTGAAATGAACTTCATAAAATTAAACATTATTAAAGTTCAAGGTAACATTATAACATACCACATAAATGTGCTAGCTCTGGGGCGTCATGAATTGTCCGTACAAGAATTGCATAGACTTCAAATTCCCGTTGTGCAACTAATGGTCTAGAGATATCATACATAGTGACACTATTCCATAACTCCACTAACTTATCAATAAGAGGTTTGATATATACACTCATATCTTTGACATGCTACTTAGCTAATTGATTGAACATACAATACATAATTAATACATATATGAGTAAATAATTTTTTTATAAGACATAATTATAAGGCATAATTGAACATATATGAGTAAATTAACAAAAAACAATAGGACATAATTATGAAACAACCAAGACAAATAAGGTGTTATTGTTCTAAAAATAATTATTCTAAGAAAATCAATACTTGGAATAATAATTGTCAACATTATGTGCTCCCTCTTTATTGACTTCCATGAAGGAATCTTATTGTTGATAAAAAAAAATGGGCCACACCGAGTAAGTAGATTTTGCCTCTCTAAATGGATTGACATCGTCAACTACTAATGAAAGCCTAAGATTATGAGGTTTTTCTTTAAACACTAGCCACTTTTCCTCTATATTCCTAAATGCAGATCCATCTGCATGTATTTGAAGAACACAGTCTTAAATTCTATTCCTTGCATGGTAATCCATAAGTTTTGCTACACCTTTTCACCTGAACAATTGTCACAGACGTGGAATTATGGGAATATAATGAACAACCTTGCGAGACACCTTTTTTGTTACTTTATCGGTTTGATATCTACTCTCATCACATTTTGGGAATTGTTTTTCATCACATGATCTTTATATTATAGAACATAATCATTAGGGCATGCCTGAATAACTTGATACTCCATTCCAATATCTTTCATAACGACATGGTAATCTTGGTAAATATGAGGTAAAACATTTGACGGTGGTAACATAAATTCACCTAGTAATCTACAAAAATAAATAAATAATATTGGTTAATATACTAAACAATATTAATTGTACATATTAGATCCAAATGTTAGAATTTAATGAAATGATGTGGATCAATTCACTAACATTAAAAGCAATGGAAAAAATAATTGCTTGATCATGTAAATAGTACTAAATGTCATAAAAATATTACATACCTTAGGAGTTGTGTCACACATGTCTTTGACAAGCCATTCACCACCTTTAAGTTGACCGACAACAATAGAGGAGAGAGAAGAGATATTTTTGAGCCTTCATAAAGAGGTTAAGTTGCCATCTCAAGCACAAGTAAATAAAAATCACGGTCATCATATTGGTTTTCATCATCATCCATTCCAACATTATTAAATATCTCTTGGATCAATCTATTTGTCCCATCTTCTTCAAATATGTTATCAACATCATTAACTTCTTCCATAGCATCATTAGCTTTATCGTCCATATTAATCACTCTATGTTCTTGAACAGGTGCTTGTACTAAAACCACCTTTTCCTCGTCGAGCAATGCCCTAGGGGACTGATACTATACAATTATAATAAATAAACTAATATTAGTATATACAGAAAATATCGAAACGTCTATATAAAAAAAAACTTACAAATATAATATATAAGGAAAACAAAGACAATAAAGACAAAGAGAAAGACAACTTAGATGATACCAAGAAACAAAGACAACAAATCAATGATGATGCTTGTGCAATTTATCAAGATATTTAAGGATATGTTGAAAATATATAGGAAATATTTTACTATTCTTGACATGTAGGAAGTAAGACACCTTCTGAGACATATAGTCACGACCATAATAAAAAAACATATTGATCTTATTTTGCATTCATAATTGTAATGCCATATTATTTCTTAATGTCATATTTTGCATAAAATATTAAAAACTTATTAATAATTCTCCATAAAACCCATGACTAACCTATAAATTCTCTAGGTCCAAATTAACCTTGAAAACAATATACATTAACCCCCTAACACCTTAACCCCATTGCCCTAATCACTTAAACCCCTAACCCCTAACCCCTAAACCCTTAAACAATAACCCCTTATTCCTAAACCCATAAATTAATTAACCCCTAACTTGACTTAACCTCTTAAACAACCCTAACGAAAATAATCAAATAATATTTCTAGTCCACATCAAGATGACAACATAGTTCAAAACACCTCCCAAAAAATAATTATAAAATACATTTATAATATAAATATAATACAATTTACAATACAAATACATACAATCTAAAATAAAATATACATATAAACATTTGCAAAAACTATCTACAATGTATTCATGATATTCCAGTTTTCCTTCAACGTGTCCATAGTCCCTACAATGCTTTTTAGCTAATTATATTGGAATTCTCCTTGGCCTCAAGCCATTGCATTTTTTACAAGGGCAATAACATTTTCCATCCTTAGAAGAGGCCTCGATGTCAATCCCATGTATCCTTGGTCTCCTTGAGGAATGTCATGTGACATTTTTTGTCACCAAACTTTCAGTCACGATTTTGTTAAACAATTAACCTCAAAATAAGCCTACAACCTTTCAAAAAAATCACAAATAATACATATAGCGACTATGTCAAAGTTATATGATGTTAGGGTCTCTACACACACACATATACATATATATTTATTATAATTATAATTATATATATATATTATAATCATATAACATTATATTAATATTAATATATTACATATATTAATATGAATATATATATATTAATAATATTATATTTAATTATAATATTAATGTTATATTTATTTAATTAGTCAAACTAGTCACATATTAGACGTTGTTAGTGCAAAAATCCATTAATGGTGGAATTGAACATTATGCGATGGTTATTTACCATTTGTATGAAATTGGACAACACATTTTCATATTGGATACATCGTCGGATATTCAATCGTAAAAGAACTCAGGTTAGATATTCAGCAACAAGAGGTATTATAGGAAACTATTGGATAATCAATAGGATAGGATAACTGTTGAATATTTGACCGGTACATAGTTTCCGTCAGATATTCGATAGTAGTCAGGATTTAAAAGGAAAAAAAAAACATTTAAGTTCCGATACTTTTTCCGATTTTAGCCATTCCATTGAATTCCACCGTTAGAATTGCAGCCCAAATGTAGTAGCGTTTCCATCGATGAGCTCATAAAGATAGGAGGCCAACATGAACTATTGCTCCAAGCCTTTGCACAACCTTCAACAGGTGATAAAGGTTCCTCATATGAAAAAGTGTCAGGTAACTCTTCTAGTCCCCTTGAATTTGTGGTAAATGCTATAACATTAGATGCTAGCACTCTCTGCCCTTCATTTTTATTAATGTTTGAAATTTTCAATTATAATGTCCATAATTGTTTAGTCGACTCTAGTGCATCTATGAATGTAATTCCATTATCTGTAGCAAAGAAAATAAACGCAAAATGGGAGATAATGGATGCACAAATTATTCAGCTGGATGTGTATCTTGTCTAGGCTATTGGTGAGCTTAAGAATGTGCTTATCAAATTATAAAAAGACGGTCGAGTTCACCAATGTATAAATATTTTAATTGTGGACATACCAAAAACCTATGGTGTGCTTCCTAGCAGAGACTAGTCTAACAAATTGCAAGGTTATTTTGCTATGTACTGGTCACATTTGTGGCTTCCATATAAGGGTAGGATAATCATATTCAAGTGAACATTGAGTCATACATGAAACATATTGTGAAACCTCTTGAGGGCCACAACAAGCCTATCACCTTTGCTGATCTAATACTTGGGAATTGTTTCCTTGAGAACAACCTCATGTGTTATCGGGAAAAACCATATGCCATCCCACCAGATACATAGTTGGAGCTTCTTCCATTTTCTCCAGACGGTGAAAATGAAATGTGTAATATAGATGTACATTGTTGTGAAACCAACTCACAAAAATATAGAAAAGAAAGATTAATGCCTTAGAAATCAACCTCTTCGAGGGGGCAACCTCTTTTACATTACACAAATGAAAAATTCTTGGATGCTACAAATGACAAAATCTCATTTCTAAATATAGGAGTCTAAGGGGTCACAATATAATCCAAGCCGACATAACAATAATAATATAAGGGCACAACAATAACAATAGTGGGCTTCTATGGGGGCACAATAATAACAATATGGGGACAATAGGGGCACAACAATAACAATAAGGGCTACAATGACAATAGTAATGGGGGAATCATTAGCATTATAGGGACCTAACATGCCCCTCTCCTTAAAAAAAGTGTTTTCCTCAACACTTGAGTATTTTTGTATGCTTCTATGTAAAATTCTCATCCTCCCATATGTAATCTTCAGTGGGTAAGTTCTTCCACTTGACAAGATACTCCAAAATTGATCGATTTCACAGCTGTCAAGTTCTTGTTTCTGTGACTGATTCATGTTACAATATGATTTTTTCTTCCTCATCAAGTTCTGGAAATATTGTTTGAACTGGGAGCTTGTCACCAATAACCTTCTTTAAGCATGAAACATGGAAAATTGGGTGCACTCGGGAAGCTACAGGAAGCTCCAATTTGTATGCCATAGTACTAATCTTTTGCAACACCTTCTATGGGCCATAATACTTTGGTTATAATTTATTATCCTTCCTATCTCACTTGAGGGACATTTGTTTATATGGTTGTAGTCATAGAAATGCCCAGTCACCTATATCAAAACTTCTTTCACTGCGATTTTGATCTGCGTGTTGTTTCATTCTATTCTGTGCCGAAGTTAGGTTATCCTTTAAGAGTTGAAGAACTTGTTGTTGATGCTTGATGTGATCTTCCACTGCTTTAACCTTAGATTTTTCTCTTAAATATGATGTGATGGATGGTGGGTGATATCCATAAAGTGCCATAAATGGGGTAATTTTTGTTGCAGTATGGAAGGAAGTGTTATACCACCATTCAGCCAAAGGCAACCATTTGACTCATTGTGTCTCTTTATCAGATACAAAGCAACGAAGATATCCTTGTAAACATTTTTTTACCATCTCAGTTTTCCCATAAGACTGAGGATGATAAGATGAGCTATGAGCTAACTGAGTACCAAGACAAGAAAACAATTCTGTCGAAAAATTTCCAGTGAAAATGGGATCTCTGTCACTTACAATAATCTTTGGGTTTCCATGTAGCTTTTGAATTGTTTCCATAAATGCAATAGAAATTGTATTGGCTTTAAATGGATGAGATAATGCACAAAAGTGTGCATACTTGGTAAGTCTGTCAACTACCACCATGATGACACTCTTTCATTTGGACTTTGGTAAACCTGTAATAAAATCCATTGAAACCTCCTCCCAACATTGACTTAGAATGGATAACGGTTGTAATAGACCTGGGGTCTTAATTGTTTCAACTTTATTTTGTTGGAAAACTAAACATTCCTCCATAAACTTTTGAATATCAGATTTAAGGCCATCCCAAAAAAATTCCTTCTTAACCCTTTGGTAAGTTTTGAAAAATCCCGAGTGCCCTCCTAAGGGAGAGGCATGCAATTCCATAAGAATCTTTTGTTTTAGTTGGGAATTATGACATAGGTATAAGCAACATTTTTACCATAACAAATCATTTTCTAGCTAAATGTATCATATGTACAGGCATCTTGTTATAACTTTTGAATGAGTACCACACTTCTTCATCATTCTTCCATTCATCTCTTACTTCATTTATCCAGTCAGGTTGGATAATAGAAATGGAACAAAGCAATGCTTCCACATCCTCATCCTTTATTGAGAGTGCATTTGCCACAACATTTTTCTCCACTTTTTTTGTATATGATTTCAAAGTCATAACCCAACATCTTTGTAACCCATTTTTTATGCTCTACTGAATATAATCTTTGTTAGGGTCCAACCCTAACCCCCTTATTTATGTAATAGGGTCGAGTCATAGTTAGAGTTAGTTAAAGAGTCAATAAATCCCATATTAATAATTGTAAGTGGTTGACCCGCATTTAAAGAAAGGGACCACAGTTAGTTGCAAACTGGCCATGGTCTTAGATAGATGGTATTAAGAGAACCATGGTACTGACCCATGGTATTACATGTATGAATCCTATATAAAGGATAGAGACTCCCCATTGAGGAGTGTCGTGTCTTATTTTGTAATCGAGCCCTGCTATATTGGAGGTTGCCCCCTCGAAGAGGCAAGTGAACATTGCTTTTATCTCTGAATAATAAAATACATGCTGTTATTTCTCATCTTGTTCTTTGTTCTAGGTTGTCTTTCTTCGTATATTCAGTATTCTGGCATTTTCTCGTAGGTCAAGAGCATAACAAGTGGTATCAGAGTGCTTTCCAGGGCTGGTGGGATCTCCATTTTTAGCAGAATTTTTTTTGTTGCTAGAGACGTGTTCCGGCGTCTTTAAATCATGAGATCTGTCGTTGAGCACATAAACCTATGGATTTAGGGAGGCATGCACGCAGGAAATACAAGAGGTGGTCATGCTTGTTGGACTCCCTTGTAACCCCTGTGGGTACCCCTTCGAGTAGTAGCACATTAGACAGAACTGCACACGGACTGTCTTCCACGTACCCTCTGGGTATATCGGAAGCCCCCTAGGCTCACCTAAAACCTCACCGTAGATAAACCGTCGGCCATCTTGCTGCTACAATACACCGAGAACAACACTCGGGGATATTACTCACGCATACGATAGGGTAGTCGGGTAGTACGGCTAAGGGTACAGTTGATCCTCCTTAGTTAGTGCCCTGAAAGATTGGGCCAAGTACTACTGTTGGACCCTTATGTATATTGCGATCTGTAGCACCTAACACTCCTTGAGACCATAGTTCCCTCATCTCTATGAAGATCACACATCATCTTCTTTGCCAGATCATATCTAGCAGCTGGGGTTCTATCGCCGTTGCAAAAATCAGCTCCACCAGTTCAGGGTCTAATGCCACAATACCATTCAGATCTAGTAGCTGGGGTTTGGTCACTGTCGCAGTCCAACTCACATTCAATAGTTGAGGGTTTCGTGGACAGATCTAACCATTTGGGTAGGGAGGTTTATGGCTCCTACACTCGGGGGTGATTCTCGTAGGACATTGGGTAGGATTAACTTTTCTAGAAATTGGCTACTACAGTATTGTTAAGCGGGGAGTAAAACTCCGTTCAGAGTCTGAGGCCGCCTGGGACGCTTATAAGAGACTTAGCCCATAAGAATTAGGATGAGGAGTTGAGCGCAGTGGTACCATTCACTTGTCAGCTTCAATTTTCAGGTGGTCCCAAATTTTTTCACAGTGACGAAAAGTGACCAAGATTTGTGCATGGTAGAAACCAAAGCTCAAGCTATGGCCAATGAGAAGATGGATACCATTGAAAAAAATTTGTCGAAGTTAATGATGCAGATCCAGACATTACAAGATACCATCACAAAGGACAAGTCAGCATTACAATCAGAGGCATATGCTTTTAATGAAGACCATGAAGGAGAATCTAGTCATCACCTTCACTTCCATGGAAATCACCAACATTCCCACCCTCGACCTCCCAAGTTGGACATGTACAAATTTGACGGCTCTAATCCGTCAATATGGGTAGAACAAATGGAACAATATTTCACTCTAAATCACATCGTAGATGATGAAACTAAACTATGTGTGGGAGGCCTTTACTTGGACCAAGAAAGATGGAAATGGGGGTAGTGGCATTATAAATGCTATCCAAGGGCAGTTACTTGGCAGGTTTTCACAAAAGCCATTTGTGACTACTTTGACCGTGAATCTAATTTTTTGGGTTGTCTTACTAAGCTCAGACAGTCAGGCACAGTAAACAACTATATTACAACCTTTGAGAAATTGGCCTTCCACACAGCAAGTCTGGGAGATAACTTCTACTTGGAATGTTTTATAAGTGGTCTCAAAGATGCCATCCAAGCCCATGTTCGGATGCACCACCCAGCAAAATTAATGGAAGCTTGCATAAAGGCTATCAAAGTGGAACATGCTTTAGCGGCCCAATCGCCTCGTCCAAATTTCATAGCCAAGGGACGCCCCACCTAGGCTCAGGGAGCTACCCAAACACTTAAGGTTCAAAAGGTGTCACCCGCAGAAATGGCTAAAAGAAGAAAGCAAGGATTGTGTTACTACTGTGATGACAAATACTCCCCGGGGCATAAATGTAAGGAACCCAAATTCTTTCAAATTGATGATACTGATCACAATTCATCTGAGGAAGCCCCACCCTTTGAGGGACCAGAGGAGGAAGATGAGGACAACTAGCAGGACAATGAGCTCCCAGATACTCCAGAAGAACCATTTATCTCGCTTCATGCTTTGGCAGGCATTTCTTCTCCCCAAACTCTCAAAATCAAAGGTTTTATTAAACATTGCCCTGTAGTAGTATTGATTAATAGTGGCATCACACATAACTTTATCCATTAGAGAATCGTAGAAGCTATGCATTGTTTTGTCAGAGTAGTCTCTAATTTCTAGGTCCATATTGCTGATCGGGGGACAATGAAATGTGAAGGTCGCTGTGAAAATATCAAACTTCAGATGGGAGATTACCACCTAAAGACCCACATGTTTGCCATCAACATGGGTGGGTGTGACATTGTCTTGGGTGCTGAATGGCTTCGCACACTCGACCCAATCAGAATGGATTTCCCGGAGTTATATATGAGCTTTAAGTAGAAGGACCACATGCATACCCTCCACGGACTCCAGGCAGTTACTCCTTCTATCATCAGCTCACATCGGATGGAAAAGTTGTTAAAAAAGGGCCACCATGGAGTTATCACCCAATTTAATGCCATCCAGGCCTTCGAGCTCATTACTCTTCATATTCATCCTGAGATGCAACAGGTCTTAAACAGCGACCCACAGGTCTTTGACAAACCTAATGAGCTTCCACCCTCTAGAGGGGAACATGATCATAGCATCACTTTGGTCCTAGGGGCACAGTCATCGAATTTTCACCCATATAGATACCCTTTCGCCCAAAAGAATGAAATTGAAAAAATCATCAAGGAACTCTTGGAAGCCAGTGTCATTCATCCTAGCATTAGTCCTTATTCATCACCTGTGGTCATGGTGCTCAAGAAAGATGGGGAATGGCGCATGTGTCCAGACTTCAGGGCCCTCAACAAGCTTATGGTCAAAGATAAATTCCCCATCCTGGTTGTTAATGATTTGCTGGATGAACTAAATGGGGCTCAATTTTTTACTAAGGTAGATCTTCGCTCGGGCTATCACCAAATATGCATGAAAGAAGTAGACATTCTGAAGACTGCTTTCCGAACTCATGAAGGCCATTATGAATTCTTGGTCATGCCATTTGGTCTCTGTAATGCCCCATCCACTTTTTCGAGCCTCATGAATCACTTGCTCAAACCATATCTTAGAAAGCATAAAATTATCTAGACCTGTTTTTGCAACTGCTCTGGAAGCATAAACTATTTGTCAAATTGTCCAAGTGCTCTTTTGGCATGAAAGAAGTCGAGTATTTGGGCCACATTGTGGGGTGTGAAGGTGTCAGGGTGGATCCCAAAAAGATCCAAGCAATGCAAGATTGGCCCCAACCAAAGACCTTGAAGAGTTTGAGAGGATTCTGGGTCTCACCGGCTACTATCACAAATTTGTCTGCAATTATGGTTGCATTGCTAAACCCCTCACTCACGTTATCAAGAAAAATTTATTCCTCTAGACTGATGAAGCACAACAAGCGTTTATAGCTCTCAAATAGGCCATGTGTTCCACTCCCGTATTAGCACTACCAGAGTTCACCAAGTCTTTTGTGATTGAATGTGATGCTTCAAGTACAGGTATTGGGGCTGTCTTAATGCAGGAGGGCTGACCCTTGGCCTTCACCAACCAACAACTAAGTGGGAAAAATTTGGGACAATATACCTATGAGAAAGTGATGATGGCCATCCTACATGCAGTGGATACCTGGCGATCATACTTATTGGGGTGGCGTTTCCAAATCCTCACAGATCATCAAAGCCTTGAATATTTTTTGGAGCAATGACTATCCTTGCCAGAGCAAAACAAATGGCTAGCCAAAATGTTGGGATATGATTATGAGATAATTTACAAGAAAGGGCGTGAAAATGTCGTAGCGGATGCTTTATCATGCCAATTTGAGGAGGACAACACCCTGCTAGCAATCTATCTTCCCATTCCAGATTTGATTGAAGAAGCTCACAAGGAATGGTTTTCACATCCTCCGCTCTCCCAAATCATTAATAACTTACGAGAAAATCGTCATTCCACAACGGGCTACTCTTGGAAGGATGAGATTATTTGCTACAAGGATAGAGTACTGATATCATCAACATCCACTCTCAAAACGCGCATTTTGGCAGAGTTGCACTCATCTCCCACTACAGGCCATGCAAGCTTTCAAAAGACTTATGCTCGCACCCGTCATTCATTCTTTTGGACAGGCATGAAAACAAACATTCTTACTTTTGTAGCTAAATGTGATGTGTGTCAGTGCCACAAAGGAGAAACAGTCAAGCCCCCAGGCACTTTACAACCATTTCCCATCCCTGCCTCAATTTGGATGGATGTTTCTATGTATTTCATTACTGGTCTTCCAAAGGCAACAAGTCAGTCATCATGGTGGTTGTGGACAAAATTTCTAAGTATGCTCATTTTTGCGCCCTACCCCACCCTTTTACACCCACTTTGGTGGCTCAATCTTTCATGGATTAGATCTTCAAATTGCATGGCATGCCCACTTCCATTGTGTCTGATTGTGACCCAATATTCACCAGTAACTTTTGGCAGGAACTTTTCAAGATACAAGGCACCCAAATACAACTAAGTACTTCCTATCATCTCCAAATTGATGGTCAAACTGAAGCTGTCAACAAATGTCTGGAAACCTACCTCAGGTGCTTCAGTTCAGAAAAGCAACATCAAAGGGTATAGTGGTTACCTTTAGCTGAATGGTGGTATAATACTAACGATCATGCTGCCACCAAGATGACTCCCTATCAAGCAGTTTATGGTCAACTCCCCCCTTCACCTACTTCTTATATCCCGGGATGCTCTAAGGTGCAAGCAGTGGGTCAACTCTTACAGAAACGTGCAACCATGCTAGCTTGTCTTAAAGATAATATCCATCAAGCTCAGAATCGTATGAAGCAACATGAAAACCAACATCGTTCGGAGTGTACATTTCAAGAATGGGATCAGGTATTCTTGAGGCTGCAACCATACAAGCAAACATCACTCAAAGACAAGGGTAGTCAGAAATTATCTCCAAAATTCTACGGACCTTATCAAATACTTCAGCGCATTGGTGAAGTAGCCTACAAGCTAGCCTTTCCACCCACTACAAAAATATATCCTATCTTCCATGTATCATGCCTCAAGAAAGTGGTGGGGAACAATTGCAGAATTCAAACCCATCTACTTGAATTAGATGAAGAAGGTTCAATCTGGATCCAACCTGAACAGGTCCTGGACAAGCGAGAATGACATTTGCGTGGCCGCATGATCAAGGAAGTCCTCATCAAGTGGAAAGACACCACTCTGGAAGATGCAACCTGGGAACCAACCACTATTCTTCAGCAGTTTCCGCAGCTTCATCCTTGAGGAAAAGGCTGTTTTTATGGGGGAAGGAATGTTAGGGTCCAACCCTAACCCCCTTATTTATGTAATACGGTTGAGTCATAGTTATAGTTAGTTAAAGAGTCAATAAATCCCATATTAATAATTGTAAGTGGTTGGATCGCATTTAAAGAAAGGGACCACAATTAGTTGCAAACGGGCCATGGCATTAGATAGATGGTATTAAGAGAACCATGGTACTGACCCATGGTATTGCATGTATGAATCCTATATAAAGGATAGAGACACCCCATTGAGGAGTGTCGTGTCTTATTTTGTAATTGAGCCCTGCTCTATTGGAGGTTTCCCCCTCGAAGAGGCAAGTGAACATTGCTTTTATCTCTGAATAATAAAATACATGCTGTTATTTCTCATCTTGTTCTATGTTATGGGTTGTCTTTCTTCGTATATTCGGTATTCTGGCATTTTCTCGCAGGTCGAGAGAATAACAATCTTTCTTATAAAAAGTATATAAGGCTATCATGACCTGTTTTTACCTTGAAGTGTCTTCCCATTAGGTAGGGTCACCATTTATTAAGTGCATGTAGTATTGCCAACGTTCCCTTCTGATAAATAGCTTTGTGTAAATACTTTCCTTTGATTAGACGACTTTCGAAAGAAATGGGTCTTTCTTCTTGCATTAAAACAACACCAATTTCATTTCCTAAGGCATCATGTTCCACAATAAAGGTTTTTGTGAAATCTGGTGTAGCTAAGGCTGGTGCTTCGCACATTGTCTCTTTAAGATTTTCAAAGGCCTTCGTTGCTTTTGGAGTCCATAAAAATGCATCTTTCTTCAATAATTGTTGGGAATGGGTCCCTAGGGTCAATTTTGGGGATAAAAGCCCAAGTTTTGAGGCTAAAGGCCCAAGTTTTGTATAAATAATGTAAAGTCTCCGCATTTTGTGGTCACAGAGAGCAAATATGTAAAGAGTCATCAAGGGTTTCCGCCCTTGTTTTAAGTAACTTGTTTCAGCTTTATGAGATCCACCCTTGGTCCGCAGACCATTGGAATGTATAAAAAGGAGATTCTTAGAAGAGTCTAAGTAGTTCTTAGTAGTTCTTGGAAATTGATTGATGTAATGGATATCTGAGGGATAAGAGCAAAGAGTCTTAGCATAGGAAAGAGGCTCTGCAGCTTAGTGCGTAGAGGCCTAGGGTAGAAGTTCGCAACTGAGTGTGTGGACCCTGCAGTTGTGTGCGTAGGGTAGTCAGAGTCTGTAAAGGAGATCTGAACATCAATAAAGAGAATTATTCTGGAGATACCTGTGTATGAGCTATTTTACTTCTGTTATGAATGTATGCGGTTATGTTATGTTGAATACTGGGTTTATGATTTAATGTTGTATTGATGCACGAATCTATGTGTTTTACTTTGTTATATGAACACAAGTAAGAATATCTATTTACACGAAGATAATCATAATGCATGTTGAAGTTATCCACCACTTAAGCTAATCTGGGTAAATACAGTAGTAAGAGTAGTCACAGAGGCGCGTAAGTGTCTGAATTGCCTATTTAGGGTACACGAAGGACGATTGCAGACCTTCGCGAAGGTCTCGAAGCCGAATAAGAGAAGTATATCGATAAGCCCTAAAGGGCTTATCGGTCTGCACGAAGGAAGGGTTAGGGTATAAAATGACATCACTACCATCTCAGGGTGCAGAAACTTGGTTCCTGCATCCCCCCATACTGCTTCGGGTGAGACTTCAGTCCGCGTTCTGCGGATTGATGCTGAAAGGGCCAGTAGTGTAGGGATTTTCTTGGCTAATTAATGTTGAACCTAGGTTAGGGCCCATCAAGCCAACAATAATGTTGTTAGAGGTGTTGCTATTCTCCCATAATTCTTAACAACCTTGTGATAATACCCTGTCAACCCGAGAAATCCCCGCAGATGCTTTATGGATGTGGGGATTTTCCATTCCTTAATGGATTTAATTTTTCTAGGGTTTACCTTAACACCTTCATGAGATACAATATGACCCAGATATTCCACCTCTTGTACTCCAAAGAAACATTTGGATATTTTTGCATATAATTGTTTCTCCTCCAATAGTTTTAGCACCCTGTCAACATGTTGAGCATGATCCTTCCAAGACTTTCTATAGATTAGTATATCATCAAAAAATACTAATACAAATTTTCTAAGGGTGGGTTTGAAAATGGAATTCATCAAACCTTGAAATGTAGAAGGTGCATTGGTAAGGCCAAAAGGTTTGACCAAAAATTCATAATGACCCTCATGAGTTCTAAATGTTGTTTTCAAAATGTCTTCAGTCTTCATTCTGATTTGATAATATCCTGAATGAAGATCCAACTTGGTGAAGTAAATTGATCCATGCAATTCATCCCATAGTTCATCAATGACCGGAATGGGAAATTTATCTTTAATAGTGAGCTTGTTGAGCTCCCTATAATCCGGACACATGCACCATGATCCATCCTTCTTGTGCACCAATACTACTGGAGTAGAGAAAGAAATTTAACTAGGTTGAATTATACCAGCCTCTAGAATTTCTACAACCATATGTTCAATTTCACTCTTTTGGGCACAAGGATATCTGTAAGGCCTAATGTTTGGAGAAACACTTCCTGGAATCAAATGAATAGCATGATCATGATCACGAATAGGTGGGATACTTTTTGAGTTTCAAATACCTTGGAAGGATTGTCCGAGACTTTTTGGAGATCTCGAGAAATAGATGATTTTGATGTGGGAACCTCTAGCGAACATAATTGTGCAATTACGCCTCTTTTTTATTTATTTAGAAGCTTTGTCATTCTATAGATGATTATCTTTCGTGGTTTCCCTACGATACCTCTTAATTCAACTTCCTTTCCTTCCAAAGAAAATTTCATGAAAATTTCTTGAAAATTAAAAGCTATTGTACCCAAGGATTGTAGCCATTGGACTACTAGTACAACATCAGCACCACCGTTTGGAATGGAAAGGATTGGGCTATTCAATACATATTCTCTGATGGATAGCTTGATATTATGGCACTTTCCAGAGAAATTTAAGGTTCCTCAACTTGACACTCTGGTGCTGGATATAGGAAGCAATTCAATTCCTTGGCTATCTTACAATGAATAAAATTATGGGTACTGCTCGAATCAATCAACACTATTACCTTTTTCTTCTTGATATATCCTTCTATATTGATAATTTGAGGAGTGGTAATTCTAGCCAATGCATTATAAGATATGGTCATATTCATTAATTCTTTCTCTAGGGTTTGTTCCTGGTGTATATCCTCTTCTTTTGACGTTTCTTGTTCCTTTTATTCCTCCTCTTCACAATTTATGTAAAATAATTTCTTCTCAGCACACTTATGACCTTTAGTGTATTTTCTATCACAACTGTAACAAAGCCCTTTTTCTCTTTTTTATTCCAATCGTTGTGGTGTCAACCCTTTAGGTTTTGGAAGTCTAGGGGAAACACCACTTCTCTCCTTATAGTTGTGAGTAGTAGGCTTCCTTGTTGCCATAATTTTTCTTTCCATTTTTCTTGCCAACATGAATGCCTTCTCCAATGAGTCAAGTTCCCAAAGGCAAACTTCATGTTGGATGTTACCCTTTAAAGTACCTATGAACACATCAATCCTATGTTCCTTTGGAATATATTTTACCCTTATATTCAATTTTTGGAAGTCCTCAACGTGCTCCATCATTGAACCCTTTTGTTTGAGGTTTATCAATTGGCTAAAAAAAGTGTTGTTGTTTGTATCCTCATAATGTGCTATCATTTCTTTCATAAAAATTTCCCAAGTGACAATTTGTTTACGAGAGAGAAAATCCATCGTTACTATACAAATTGATTTGGTTCCAAATATAAAGCTACAATGCATACCTTTTGTGTGTTTTGCACATTATGGAGATTGAAATATTGCTCCATCTGTAGTATTCACGTTATGGGATCCTTGCCATCAAACTTCCTCATATCAATCTTTGGAACATGGTGGGTTTTCAATCCAATGTTAGAGCCTATGAAATCATGACTAACATTTCTTTTGTTCTCATCATGAGTTTCCTCTACCACTTTTTCGCCATTAGGAAGCATTTCTTGTAGAAACTTTTCCAAACTTCCTTTCAAACCTTCCACGTATTTCTTAAAATCTTCAATGTTTAATTCTAAACCATCCATCTTAACTTGCATGCCATTCATATTAGCTTCCACGCCATTCATCTTAGATTCCACACCTTTCTTTAAACCATCAATCTTAGCTTTTGTTACCTTTCGTGAGAATGGAATTTGTTGCACTTGGTCTCGTAATTTTGATATATCATGTTGCATTTCTTCCTCTTCTTCATGAGTCATGCTAGAGCTTTTAGGTTGCTTACTAGGTGTTTCTATTTTCTTTCTTCAGGGAATCAATTAATGATAATTATGCTTCACTATGCCCTTTGAACTTCAAACTAATTTTTCAACCCAAACTTATGCAAAATTTTAAAAATACTACACACCTTTTTTTCGCTTTGTAGAAGCTCGATATTGAATATGTTGTATCTTTGTAATTGTAGATCTCCTAGGTCTAAATTGCTTCCTGAGGTAGCCCCCTTAGTCCTCTTTTCAATGCCACCAGTCTCATCAAAATTGGATTCTCCAAGAAAGGGTTATGCCCAATCTCCCAAGATGACCTAATTATATAATTTTTCAGTAGAGCTAACTTGTACGATGTGCCACATGTCACTATTTCGATCTTGGGATCTAAAAAATATACACATAAAACTACAGTCTGACCTCTTTCGATAACTTCTTATGAAATTTCAATCTGATGCTCGAAGCGGAAGTTATGACAATTTTCCCAAGGTCACCTATTTGGAATGTAATTCGGGAGTTTGCAAAAACCCTAACTTCCTCAGATCATATCTCTGAAACTATAGACAGACAAGATTTGAAATTTCGACCCGAAGTTCAGAACGATTGTGGCTCAAATGGGTTTTTTTTTTAGTTTTTGAAATGTTGCAGAAAAAAAGTGATAGTGAAAATGCCACGATGCCCTGTTTGGAAAAGTGAAATCCTAGAATCCGAAGCTGTGATACCAAATGTTATGAAACCAGCTCACAAAAAGATAGAAAAGAAAGATCAACGCTTTATAAATTAGCCTCTTTGAGGGGGAAACCTCCTTTACATTACACAAATTAACAATTCATGGATGCTACAAATGACAAAACCTCCTTTCTATATATAGGAGTCTAAGGGGTCACAATATAATACAAGCCAACATAACAATAATAATACAAGGGCACAATAATAACAATAGTGGGCTTCTATGGGGCACAATAATAACAATATGGGGACAATAGGGGCACAACAATAACAATAAGGGCTACAATGAAAATAGTAATGGGGGAATCACTAGTATTATAGGGAATTAACATACATAAGAATAATAATAGTAACAGTAGTAGTAGTAATAGTTGTACAGGAAGTAGCATAGTAGCTCATGATATGTGGATTTTATATTTTTATGGTTCAAAGATGTAGGATGGTTCAAGAGTTGATTGTGTTCTTACAAACCCACACAATAAGAAGCATATCCTTTCATGTCATCTAGAGTTTGATTATCCCAATAAAACTTGTCTAATATGAAGCACTCATACTCAGATTAAATAAATATATTGACCTTGAAGTAGAAGTTCTGAAAATAATTGGTGACTCAGAGGTGGTCATTCGTAAGGTACGAGATACTATATATTATGTTTCACTGCATCTTAAAAACTACTAGTAGGAGGTATGGCGTTTGATCAATTATTTCAAAGATTTTAATATTATTTCTATTCCTAGAGTTAGAAATGTTGTAACAGATGCATTATAAAATGAAGCCGCTAGGATGTCACCATTGAAAAATGGTTTTTTTTTTTTTTTTGTAATGTTGAAATTATATATAAAAAATCTATGCCAGATAATGTCACTAATTACATGTTTTCAATGATGACCAACAGATAGTACTGCACTTTATGGCTAATGCTAACATATTCAAAGATGCTGCCATAGAGGAGGATGAGCACGATCAAGTTCTCAAGGAGGATCTAATGCAACGAAGGGAAACACGATGCCAAAGGGTGTGGTGTCCCTTGAGAAGTTATATGACTTGCATAACTAATTTAGGGGGCCAACCAACATAAAGTCTTAGAATTCAAAGTTAGCATTTGAACAAGTCAATTTGGGAACTCCCAAAGATCTGAAGTATGTGAACCTTGGTACTTGTTGTTATTCACAAGAATGTTAGACATTTATCCACTTATTCAAAAGGTGTTGTGATGTTTTCGCATGGACATATGATGATTTAAAGACTTATGACACTCGTATTATCTAGCACGTCATCCATATAAAAGGTGTGAAACCATTCCAATGGACTATGGAAAGTTCATCCAACAATGGAACTCCTTATGTAGAAGGAATTGAGAAGTATGTTGGATGTTCAAATCATATTCAAAGTCAGACATTCCACATGGGTTTCCAATCTAGTCCAAGTAAGAAAGAATTTTGGAGAGATTAGATTATGTGTAGGTTTCCGCAACCTTAATCAGGCTTCTGATAAAGATAACTATACAGTGGCATCCATGGAGGAGATACTCTAGACAATATCTAGGTCTGAAATGTTTTTTCTACTAGATGGCTTCTTAGGTTACAATCAAGTGTTAATAGCAAAACCCGACAAACTGAAAACTACCTTCTAGACCAAATGGGGGACATTCACTTTCAAGAGGATTCCATTTGGACTTATAAACGTATATGTGACCTCCCAATGAGAAATGGACATCGCCTTATGCATCCTTATAGGTCAGAGCATTTTTTTTTATTTGGATGGTGTTACCCTATTCTCCAATAAAAGATTAGATCATGTACGTCATCTGAAAAAGATATTCAAGTAGTGTCAAAAGTATGGGATTTCTCTTAATCCCAAGAAGAGTGTCTTCGGTGTGTCCGAAGGGATCATATTGGGGACATCATAGCAAAGAGAATAATAAATATTGATCTCGATAGGGTCAAAGATATCAAGCATATCCCATGACTGGTGAATAAGAAAGCCATGCAATCTTTCTTAGGAAAAATTTATTCCTGAGAAAATTTATCTATGATTATGCTTAAATAGTCAAACCCATACTGGAGATGATCAAGGAAGATGCAATATATAAATGGGATAAACAGGAAAAGGACATTTTTTCTTAGATTTAGTAGGCTATCATTGATGCATCTGCATGTTTCATTGCATATAATCACAAATATTTCCCGCTCTATACATTTCCTTTAGATTCATCGATTATGGCCGTATTGAATCATAAATATATGGAAGGAAATGAGTGGCCTATATCCTTTATGAGTGCTAGCCTACAGGGGCCCGAATTAAATTATCCCTCCATAAAAAAAAAAGCTTATGCAGTATATAAGGCAGTTCAGTACTTCAGGCCCTACATATTGAAATCTCACATAATCGTGTTTGTTATTCATCCAATAGTAAGAACATTGTTTGTGCAACAAGAGGTAGGTGAGAGGAGGGTTAACTGGATGGCCTATCTTCAAGAATAAGACCTGGAATTCAATCCAGTTCATACCATAAAAGGTCATGACCTATGTAAGCTAGCCATTGAAGTAAGAGATGCTCCAAAACAAGATATTTCAGGATGGGAGCAAGAGATTGAAATGTATAATATTGAACATGTTCCTTAGTCCACGTCTACAAAGCCATGGTATGAAGATCTACATAAATTTCTGGAGCATGGAACCTTGCGGTCACACTTATCGAACAAGAAGAAAAGGGAATTCCAACTAAAAGCTCTATCCTACCAATTGGTTCATGGAGTACTTTTCCGAAAGCACCACAATGGTGTCCTATTAAGGTGCCTTGAGCCATAGGATTCAAAGAAGGTATTGAAAGCTTTATAGGATGGATCGCCAGGTGGTCACTATGCAGGTGACACTATAAAACATAAGGTTCTGAGGGTTGGATATTATTAGCCCTCTCTATTTAATGATGCTCGCACTTATGTCCATAAGTTCCAAACATGTTAGAGATGCGTCAGTCTTGATCAGAGGTTAGTCACCCCACTGCTACTATTAGCAGTTGAAGAACCATTCCAACAATGGGGCCTTGATGTTATTAGAGAATTTTTTCCTCATTCGTTAAAGAAACACTGATATATCCTAACAATGACATATTACTTCACTTAGTGGTCAGAAGTAGTTCCTCTCAGGCAAGTGAATGACTAGGAAGTCATCCACTTTTTACAATCGAATATTATAACTAGGTTTGGCATTCCTCTGCCACTTGTTTTTGATAATGTGACATATTTTTCATCATTAAAACATTATGAATTCGCATTATAAAATGGAATTGTATTGAAACACACATCCAATTATTATCCACGTGGAAATGGTTTGGCTAAATCCATGAATAAGAATCTTATACGCATAATCAAGAAATCCATCTTCTCTGAACAAAGGAACTGACATAAAGCTTTGAATAATGCTCTTTGGGCTGACTGTGTAACACCAAAACCTTCCCTAAAAACCTCAACATACTTCCTAGATTATGTTAAAGAAGTTATCTTGCCTCCAAACATGTATCTTATAGCCTTGTAACTCTCCCAAGAGTCACAAGGTAAACCTTGCCTCATGGTTCATAGCAGGATATATACACTCTTAAACTTGAGGGAGAAAGGCACAAGGATAAAGACTGATTTTACATACATCAGAATCGTGTAAAGCACTAGTTTGATAAGATGTATGCAGGGGAAATGAGCTTTAATGTGGGTGACCTAGTCCTGAAATGGGATAAACCCCATGAAGAGAAGGGGAAACACACAAAGTTTTAGCCTTTGTGGATTCAGCCACAATTCTTTCAAGATGAAATCATTAGGAAGGAGGATGGACCCCCTTCCCGTAAGTAGTCAAGATCTAAAGAATTAGTTTTGATAGTAGCCACAAGCTGCACACCTTTTACAATCATTTTGTTTCTCTTTCTTCTTCTTCTGTCCATTTTTCGTATGCTGTGTAAGTCGTGTCTTGTCATGTTTTCTTTATTGGTTAGTGTACATAAATACTACCCTTGTGTAAAGTGCATGGCTCAAAAGGATTTCTATTTTAATGAAAGAGAAGGGTGACAACCACAATGATTGGATTTCTATTGTTCTCCTTCTTTGTTTGGGAAAATTCCATAGGTTGAGCTAAGTCCAGATGGAAAATATGATTCATCCAATAGGAGAACCTTGAGGGAACCTATTAGATCTATGCCTATGCTAGTATCTAAATTTCTCACCTTGGTACAAATCTACTCGTGTGTTAATGCTTGTCCAATTTAGTAGAGAAAGGATAAGGGGAAAATCTAAAGCGAGCAATCTAATATCAAAGGTTTTAAAATAATTCTCTGAAGGGGCAACCTCCTTTGCTCTCAATAAGTCAGGATCCCTCTTCCTTCCATTGAAAATAATAAGTTCCAATGCACATTTCTATTAAAATAAATAAATAAAGGGTTAAAGAAGAGAAAGAATTCCTGCACATGGAGGTGAAGCAAGTGACTTCGTCAGGGTACTGTCTAGGCTCCCTGGTAGTGAAGCAATGTTTGTGCTCCTAAAGTGACTTCGTTGGGGTACTATCTAGGCCCACTGGCAGCTTGATATAGGTGAATATTGGTGGCCACCCTCTTATTCCACTTGGACCCTCACCATTGTTTCTTTCAGTTTTCAGTTTCCTTAGTTGTTGTAAAGATTACTATTTTTAGGCCCTAAATGACATTTTTTTTAGAAAAATAGCATATGTTCTTTTTCACAGTTGTATTTCTCGAAGAGATCTTTCCAACGAGGTATCATACACATCAAATAGAGATAATATGACCAAGTTAGGACCCCGAGAAGTTGGTTACCCAACTAACCCCAACGGGGCCCATAAACTCTTGGTGTTACATCTCCTCGGGTTAGGGTTTTCTCTTATTGTTAAATAATAAAAAGGACCTTGAGCATAATTGTAACTTAGCTCAAAGGAATGTAGCCACCACATATCTTCTCAGAGATAAGCTACCATCGTCTGAGCTATCTTATTTCCATTATGTTTGTAAGCATAGTTCAATATTTTTCTATTAATGAAATGAAGTGTTTTTCTGCTACATCTCTGTGTTTATGATTATATCTGTAAGTTGTAGCATTCCTTTTTAAGTTCGGATCAGTGGTATTAGAGCGGTCTTCTCTTTCTCTATTTTTCTTTGCATGTCCCCAACGAGGTCAGGGTATAAAGAGTTAATGCTCGATCTAGTTGAACCATTGTAGGATCAACCTCGCAAAACTCGACGACCTCCCATGGCGGAAGAAAAAAATATGAGGGGGCAGGATATCCTTTCAAAATATTGCTCGAGGAAGCCCTTAAGTGACAGAGGGACGTGATGATGGATAAATTTTCCCATATCCTTCGATGACTACCCACAAGCGATGCATCTTCATCTAGCATCCACTCTGGAGGCGCTACTCGTTTTAAGGTAAAAGTTAATTTCGATATTCCCATATTTGAAGACCTGATAGATGAAGATGTCGTAGATAAATGGTTAAATCTGTTGGAAGTGTTGGGTGTGGAGCCTGATTATCTTCTTTATTTAGAGGTATCGCCATATCGGACCCCAGATCGTAATGTAGCGACAACGCCACTCGTAAAATGTTCACCGCCATGGGGGTCTAGGGGTGGGCAAAAACAATTATTTGGAGCCCCCCCTAGTGGGGGACTGGGGGTAGCGCCCCTGAAGCTAAAAATAGATGTAAAATTTCCTTGAAAATGTTGTAATTTCGTAGTCAATCTAGGCCGTTCATTAGGAGGAGATATGATGGTAGAAGTTATGTTTAATTTATGGTATTTTTCCCTATAAGGTGTTGGGTAAAATTAATTGCTTAATAAACAAATAAAACAACTAATCTCCTAGACATTAATTATCAACCTGAGGAGAGTCTTTTTATTTCAAGGCAATCGACAAAATATATGCATAACAATACCAACAACTAACACTGCTTCTATATGATTGTATTCTATACTATCAAGCTCATTGAATAAGAAATAAAATGTAAGACTTGAATAATAAAACTAAAATTAAAAATAAGAAAGTAAATGACAGGAAAAACAATTATGCTAATCACACAACTTGAATCATTGCTAGATTAAACCACACATTGCTGAATTGGAAATTTAATCTATTGCACCCAACAAAATTCAAATACTAATCTAGAGTAGCAAATTAAATGAAATCTAGAAATTGGATGAAATAACAAATTTGGAAAATGCAGCAAACAACAAATTAGTTCAAAGAAATGAAATCTACTTTAAGGAATGACAATTGAAATTCAAATAAACAAGCACACAACTAAACTACTGTAGATGTTCAAGGCAGCACCTCGTCCAAGGTAGTGGGCACAACTGCCCAAGACTTAGTTCTGCCTTGAGAAATAACTCAAATCAGATTACAAATAACAGATGTAGAACTCAATGGATAACTTCCTTCATTAAAACATATGAGAGAAATAATTACAACATAATGAAGCTCTTGGCTCTGCCTCAAATTCAAGAGTTGTTCATCCTCTCATTTCTCATCTCTTATCTATTCTACTACATCCTATCTAAGAATTTTCCATCTCCTATCTGCTAATTATCTCTCATTATTCTTCAATTATCCTTCTCAATTATCCTCTAATTCTCTTCTAATTCTCCTCATATTATCCTCTTCTCTTTGATCTCTGTTTTCATTTAAATACATAGAGAGCAAAGGGAAGTTACATTAAAGATGATTACAAAATGATTTCCATTACAAATTTGGATTGTACAAAATGAATTGATCAGCAAGATCATATCTGAAAGATCTTTCCATCAACATTCAACAGGAACAAGTCGAATTTGGTATTGTAATTGGAAGAATTTGGAAAATGTCTGCAACAACAAATCTGAGAAAATTGTCTTCGAAGAACCTTCCGTTTCTCTTAATACAGACCAAATTTTGGAAAACGGATCATTAAAAAACTAATTCAATTTGTTCCAGACAAAACCCATGTTTCGAATTTTCTAGATTCTCCTTCATTTGTCCAAAATGTCCAATGCAAAATTGTCACTTCTTATTCCAGTGAATTTCTGAGTTGGAATATTTAATTGTGAGTTGGAGATCAAATTTGCAATCTGGAAAAGATCTTGGAGGCTAAAATCATGAGTGATGTTACAACAAATCCATTAGTAAACCATCATTGGTAAAATCATGCATAATAATCATCAATTTATTAAAAATAAAGGAGAAAAATAGTATTTATCCATAAGAGCATAAATAATTATAAAATGGAATTATATGATAAATTATGATAAATGACGTGATAAAGAATGGTAGAAATGGATGAAATAGGCGTCAAAAAGTGATAATAATAAGGACAAATTAGTGGCCCAACATACCCCCAAACTGAATATGTTGCATGTCCTCATGCAACCCCAAAGCCTCTGTATTAACCAAGCTATAAGAAATGTTCATCCCAAGTCATGAAAGTGATGGAACAAATGAGTTCTTCCTCAAATAATGAATATTCAATTTTAGCAATGTTGATGAAGGCGTAACAATTTTCACATTGACTTTCAACCATATGTATATGAAGTTGCAGCAAAATATGATATAAGTAACGACAAACTTCATTAACCATTTTCTCAAAAACTACAAACCAGATTTTGCTGAAATTTGGCAAGAAGATTTCTACTATATTAATGCTCCAAAAATCATATCATTTTGATGCATAGAGCATGAGATATAAGCAAAATGGCTGTAGGTGATAGTGTGTGATTTCTGAAATTTTACAAACTAATTTAACTTGAAATTTTTTGGGTTTGTGTATTTTAATGATACCTCTTTGCTGTCCAAAAATCACAAGAATTCAGTTCATAGTTTTAAAGATATACACAAATCAATTTATGCACTATATAAAAATGAAATTGTATGCCTTAAATGAGAAAAAAAATAGAAAACATCCATCATGTGTAGCAATTCCTCCCCCAAACTGGAGAATTAGCATGCCCTCATGCAATACTAGAAAACAAATTGAGGTGGTTGCTACAATTGTGGTTGAAATCTATGCTTGGTGTAAAACAACATGGAATGAGGAAGGTGTTGAGAATGAATAAGGAGATCTATGGATGATAAAGAATATTAATGGCATGAGCATACTAAATAAATGAAAGTAACACTTGCCCAAACTTAAAGATTCTATACCTCTGAAAAATGGGAAGTGGTAAATATGTGGAATGAATGATGATAAATAATGCTCAATGGATTTTCATGAAATTCTCCTAAACTTTTAATAAATCAGAAACTTATGCTATTTTACCTCAAGTTTTACCTCCGGAAAAAAATGTGGAATGACATGTATGGACTGGCATTTGTTGAAGCTGATGTAGGCTGAGCTGATGCTGAAAGTGATGCAAAAGGTGGAAGCCATGTAAGCACATCATGTCTGAACAATTGTTTGTGTTCGCGAGTTGCTCGAGCCTCTTCTGTTAGTTGCAATAGTGTGGGCTTGCTGTGAATAGAGTTGCCCCCCATACTTGTTGTTCTCCTGTAAACAATTCACTACTCTGTATGCAATTTTTTTGAATCCACAGTTTTATTTTTGAACAACAACAGATAATCCGCATGAAAAAGTTTCAATCAGAAAAAGCTTTTGTATAAATGCAATAATAACATTTTGTCAAATCAAAAAGTTATGGTGGAGTTCGGTAATTATTACACACGCTATTCCATAATGCATATCTTCCCCCCTCAAATGAAAAAAGGCGTCCATGACCATAAAGCATAGGAAAAAGGGAAAGGACGTTGAGAATTCATAAATGCAAGCATCCAATCAAATAAAAACGACGTAAAATACGAAAAAGGCAATTAAAGCATTACACATCAAAAGATTTGAAATACCCAAAAAAAGAATAAAACAGATATTAGATCATTATGTAAATAGATATTTACCTTAGGTGGAAAAGTGACGAATGCATGACTGATGATAAATGTTAATGACTGGTGGTAGAGTGATTGGGGAATAATGATATAATGCCTATAAAGATAGAGTTTACCATGCATGTTGGCTAATTGAATTAGAAATTCTGTTCAAATGGTAAATTCTCCTTTAGAAATGAATCCATAGGGGTAATAGGATAGAGAGTATTTGGCAGTGTAACATAGTACTTTAATACCATAAGCAGAGCCACTGCTACTAGCAGGCATTCATAGCCTCGATAGGGTTGCTTTTTAACCCCAAAAATGACTCAGAGTCCTCCATTTAATATTTAGATGGTTTTCTATTTTTTATTGCTATAAAGAGACTACTATGCTGACATGGTAACCAAATAATCATAGTGCCATTCACTAGGATATAACAAAGTGATCAGGCTGGCTCGTAATGAGACCCCTTGTCCTTTTGATGGTTTTAACTATCAAGAAGGTCATTACCTTGGTATGGTGGCCATAATGGAATGCCACCTGTTACACCCTTATGATCATGGTAGGCTGGATCATGATGAGACCCCTTATCCTCTTTAAGACAATGCTTGTACAATTTTCATATTTTTATATTTGAATTCCTTTATTGTAAAGAGAGGGAGGCTCATTTACTCCTTAAGAGTCAGGGATGGCCTAAGAAGTAAAAAAAAATGCCAATGAAAGTTATGATTTTCCCCCCATATCATCACATCAAAGGGATTTATCCATTTGAAAGTGTAAAAGATAAAATAGCATGGTATTAGAATAATAAATCATTTTATGATGTGTCCAAAGAGAAGATATCCAACCAGTCGTTATATAGGTGTACCATGTTAGCTTCGGAATAAAGATGACTATCAAAAGGTTTTATAAGTCATAATGGTATTAATATTACTGTTTTTATTTATCTTAGGCACAAATCCAACCAGATTGTTTTTTAATTCAAAACATAAAAGAGAAATAAAAATGAAAAAATTACTGGTGATGAAACAATAAAGAGAAATCATAGTTATTCATACAAAAATGCAAAAAGTGTTGTTCAATTGATTGAACAACAATCGTTCAATCAATTGAATAGAAAAATCGAAAAGAAAAACACGCAAAGGTGTTTTTCAATCGATTGAACAAAAATCATTCAATCATTTGAACAATAAAAGTAAAAAAACACAAAAGTGTTGTTCAATCGATTGAACAACAATCATTCAATCGTTTGAAAAACAAAAATAAAACACGCAAAAGTGTTGTTCAATTGATTGAACAACAATTGTTCAATCATTTAAACAACAAAAGTAAAAAATGCAAAAGTGTTGTTCAATCGATTGATCAACAATTGTTCAATCGATTGAATAACAATCGTTCAATCGTTTGAATAGAAAAAATAAAACACGCAAAAGTGTTGTTCAATCAATTGAATATAATTGTTCAATCGTTTGAACAACAAAAATAGAACACGCAAAAGTGTTTTTCAGTCAATTAAACATAAACCGTTTAATCGTTTGAACAACAAAAATAAACCACAGAAAAGTGTTGTTCAATTGATTGAACAACAATTGTTCTATCATTTGAACAACAAAAATAAAATACGCAAAAGTGTTGTTCAATTGATTGAACAACAATCGTTCAATTGTTTGAACAACAAAAATAAGACACACAAAAGTGTTGTTCAATCGCCAACAGAGCGGAAACTACAACTTTGAAGGATACAACACCTGAAACACAAAAACATAAGAGAAATCAGAAAAGAAACAACACTTTATTTAAAAACAGTAAATAAATAAATAAATAAATAAATAAAGTTACAACAGTATGATGTTATTTCCTAAGGGAATATCAATTTGTCAATGGAAAAAAATGATCTCTTGGAAAAATGTTTTGGTAGTAGTGACATGAATTTTCAAATGGAAACTAATTCTCTATTTCTCCTGTTATGAATCTGTTAGGTAATGAATTGGATGAAATGCCCTTGTTTCATTTAAATTTCTTTCAAGAATTGCTCATTCATAAATTGACCTTATTTATTCTTCTAGGACCTGCAAAAAAACGAGTGTCTACCTGCAATAAAACATTAAATCATGGAGAAAGAAAGGTGATCGGGCTCCCATAATCCAAGAATTATGAAAAAAAGTAACAAGTAGTTACTCTGTAAAACAAATCCATGGAAGAAATAACAAAGTAAAATTAATTTATTAACTGCGGGAGAGCAGTGGCCAATCATGCTAACTGCAGTTTTTTAATCACAACTTCTTCGTTTTTCGTCCAATTTGAGTGATTCAAAAGAAAAATGAAAGAAAATTTAGAGGTATATCTCTAATGGAAACAGGTTTTTTAAATTTCATGAGATGATCTGTCAAATTTACTTAGGACGACCTGCATAACAAAGTCATTTTCAATTTCCCAGCTTAGACCAACAAAGGATATTTTAAGCATACATTTTTCATTTGATGACAGATTGAGCTGATTCAAATTGAAAATGAAATTATATTCATTTATTTATCTCCAATAGAAACATGTTTTGAATACAAGAAGAATTGATGGGTCAAATACTTTAACGAACAACTGGAAAAACAAAGTTTTAAGAGTGTTGATTTACGATAGACAGTCAATATTTGGGTCATAACTTTCTCATACGATATCAAAATGGAGTGATTCAAATTGCCTTGTAAACTAGATTCATAGAGGAATATACCATAGAAACAAGTTTTAAAAATATAGTCATTTAGGCCTCCAAAAACGGATTGTCTGAACTCTGTTCTTGAGCTGCCTACTAGACACCCGGTCAATGTTTTGGTTATAACATTTTCATTTCAAATCCAAATGAAGTGATTCAAATTGGATTGGGAAGTAGACATAAATGGATACTTATTATAGAAACAAGTTTTAAAAATATTCCCTTTTGGTCCCTCAAAACATGACTGTCCCGACCGTGTTTTCAGAACTTTCATCAAGCCTGCGAGCCAAAAAATATGATATTCAAGTAATTTTTCCATATTGGTGATAAAAATTAATAGGAGTGTTTGTAGAACTATTATTTTCAATATAACACATCTAATTACACAAATAAATTAAAATATTTATCCTTATTTATGTTATTTTCTACACTAACCTACTTTGCTTTGAAAAATAAATATGCTTACGTATACGAGTACTTCTAGTGGAGCCATTTTTGAAATAAAGCTTCAAGAATGTGCATACCCAAATTTGAAAAATGCATGTTAATAAATAGTAGGGTATGGGAAGCCAACTTCCCTTGGAAAGATGGTGTCAAAAATTGTTGAAGTATGGAGTGAGGCTGCAAACAAATGATGGAGTGAAACCAATCTTCAATATATCCCTTACTTTCCTGATTTCCCATAGTCGTCATATCATGAAGTTCTTGAGTTTTTAAAAGGGCTTGTTGATGCAGGCTATAAGAAACCTCATTTTCTTTCATAACTTCTACAATTTTTGGATTTGAAACATTCCCAGTCTCAATATAAGTTTTCTGCAATGGTGCATGTGAGATAGAATGGGTGGGAAGGTAGGTAAATTTTGCAGTTCAACACTGTAAGCATGTTGTACTGGTTTATTATGATGAGGGTGTGGAATGAGTTGAGCAGGAAATTTTGTAGGGCATGGAGCATTTTGATGACGTGGTTGATTGGGTTGTGTGGGGGGTTTTGATATGCAACCAAGATGTTCTGGAAGAGTTGGTGAAGAATATGGATGATGTGTTTGTGCTAGAAGATGAGGGAGAGTAGTCATGCAATCATAAGATGAACCATGCTAAACTTGTCGACAAGATTGGTGGGGGTTATATTGAAATTGACATGGCTGCCATAACACATGAGTATTCCATAATGGATTATGCAATTAAGAAAATGGAGAGGAAGTTTTGTGAACCATACATGTAGGCCACAATTTCCATGGTTTTGACCTTGTTGCAACTTACCCATCTCTTTGATATGCTACTTCCATCCTAGATAAGGAAGAACAACTATCTATGGGATGCTCCTTTTGGCAGTGAGGGAAAACCACTTCTTCAATTTCTTGATTTTTTTGAACCTGCAAAACATCCAATTGTGAATTTAGAGAGCTAATAAAATCAATTTTAAAATGTTCAAATAAATCATTGATTTCAACTCCTATATCTCCTGTTCTTGTAGTAGATTTGGAAAAGAAAGAAGAAACTTCTCTAGAATTCTTACCAGGCTTAAAGATTCCTCTTGAATACCTTATGCATAATTCACAAACATCATCATATGATAACTGAAAAATATCACCTTTTCCCATTAGATTTAAGAGTTCTAAAAATTCATCTTTGATTCCTTTAAGAATGAGTGTTTTTAAGATCTTTTTTTTTCAAATCCTTATGCTTTGATTTTTGAAGGTTGTATTGAAATCACTCTACATAGTCCTCCAAGCTTTCATCTTCTCCTTGTATCATATTGAAAATATTTTCACTAGCCTTGCAATAGTCTTGGTACTTCTTCAAGAATACGTTCTTCATGTCCTCCCATGTTTGGATGCAGTTCCCACCAAGGCTCATGAACCATCAAAGAGCTGCTCCTTTTAGAGTAAGAGGAAACACTTTCAACCTTTGATCATTAGTACAATAATCATATCCTCTACAAAGCACTTCAAACTCAAATAAAAATGTATCTGGGTCTTCGTTTTCCAAACCATGAAAATTTGGTAGAGAAGATGGGGGAATTAGGTGCATTTGTGTTACTCCTCCTAGATATTCGATACAGAATTCAAAAGTAGAAATGTGAGCCATTTCTTACCATCATAGAAGATGTTATTCATGTGTTTCTTTGAGCCTCCTCCTTCAAATGTTCCTATCAATTGGTTAGTGAAATGGGTGGTGCTTACATCACCACTTAGTGGAATCATGAGATTTTTTCTTTCAAAATTCTACCTCTAAAATTCCTACTTCTATCAGTGCATGCTATATGACCTAAGCTTGACTACTGAGGGTAGACCCATCACTGGTTCCCCAAGATGCACACGTAGGTTCTTACCTTCCGTCTTCAATATCCAGCTCTCACGAAGTCAGGTATGCATCTACAACTAGATATTAGTGTGGTAGTGAAATTTGATTGTCTCCCCGGCAACGACGCCAAAATGTTGGGTAAAATTAATTGCTTAATAAATGAATAAAACAACTAATCTCCTAGATATTAATTATCAACCCAAGGAGCGTCTTTTTATTTCAAGGCAATTGGAAAAATATATGCATAACAATACCAACAACTAACACTGGTTCTATATGATTGTATTATATACTATCAAGCTCATTCAATAAGAAATAAAATGTAAGAAGAGAATAATAAAACTAAAATTAAAAAGGAGAAAATAAATGATAGGAAAAACAATTATGCTAATCACACAACTTGAATCATTGCTAGATTAAACCACACATTGCTGAATTGGAAATTTAATCTATTGCACTCAACAGAATTCAAATGCTAATCTAGAGCAACAAATTAAATGAAATCTAGAAATTGGATGAAATAACAAATCTAGAAAATGCAGCAAACAACAAATTAGTTCAAAGAAATGAAATCTACTTTAAGGAATGACAATTGAAATTCAAATAAACAAGCACACAACTAAACTACGTAGATGTTCAAGGCAGCACCTTGTCCAAGGTAGTGGGCCCAACTGCCCAAGACTCAGTTCCACCTTGAGAAATAACTCAGATCAGATTACAAATAACGGATGTAGAACTCAATGGATAACTTCCTTCATTAAAACATATGAGAGAAATAATTACAGCATAATGAAGCTCTTAGCTTTGCCTCAAATTCAACAATTGTTCATCCTCTCATCTCTTATCTCTTATCTATTCTCCTACATCCTATCTAAGAATTTTCCATCTCCTATCTGCTAATTATCTCTCATTATTCCCCAATTATCCTTCTCAATTATCCTCTAATTCTCTTCTAATTCTCCTCATATTATCCTCTTCTCTTTGATCTCTGTTTTCATTTAAATACACAAAGAGCAAAGGGAAGTTACAACAAAGATGATTACAAAATGATTTCCATTACAAATTTGGATTGTACAAAATGAATTGATCAACAAGATCATATCTGAAAGATCTTTCCATCAACATTCAACAAGAACAAGTCGAATTTGGTATTGCAATTGAAGAATTTGGAAAACGACTGCAATAACAAATCTAAGGAAATCATCTTCGAAGAACCTTTCGTTTCTCTTAATACAGACTGAATTTTGGTAAACGACGCTGCAAAAAACTAATTCGGTCTGTTATGGACAAAACCCATGTTTCGGATTTTCTAGATTCTCCTTCATTTGTCCGAAATGTTCAATACAAGACTATCACTTCTTATTCCAGTGAATTTCTGAGTTGGAATATTTAATTGTGAGTTGGAGATCAAATTTGCAATCTAGAAAAAATCTTGGAGGCTAAAATCATGAGTGATGTTACAACAAATCCATTAGTAAACCATCATTGGTAAAATCATGCATAATAATCATCAATTTATGAAAAATAAAGGAGAAAAATAGTATTTATACATAAGAGCATAAATAGTTATAAAATGGAATTATATGATAAATTATGATAAATGACGTGATAAAGAATGGTAGAAATGGATGAAATAGGTGTCAAAAAGTGATAATAATAATAAGGACAAATTAGTGGCCCAACATAATGCAACCCCTCGCTATATATGAGGGAATTGTATTGCATCTATGTAGATCTGTATTTTGAGTGAGAAAGAAAGAGGAGATTGGGTGAGAGCGAAGAGGGAATTACAACTGATCTGTTGTAGGTCGTATCTCTTTATTTTGCTAGATAATATAAAAGGAAGGACTGATTGTTTCTCCATGGACATAACCCGAATTTGGTGAACCACGTATATCTATGTCTCTCTTGTTTTATGTGTTTTCTGTGTTTATATTTCTGCAATATTTTATGTGTTCCATTGCTCTGTAATATATAATTTTCTAACAACTGGTATCAGAGCTGAAGGTATATCTGGCTTATAAACTCACAGGAGAGAAGGGTTCCTAGTTTGAGTGGGAGCAATGGCAGAAGATGGTAGGTTGAGGGTCGAAAAATTTAATGGCCAAAACTATCAGCTATGGAAGATGTAGATGGAAGATTATTTGTATCAGAAAGGTCTGTACCTACCATTGAGCGGAAAGACAAAGAAGCTGACGAGTATAACAGACACAGAATGGGATATTCTCGATAGAAAGGCACTTGGAACAATACGGCTATGCCTATTAGCATCGGTAGCCTTTAATATTTCAAAGGAAACGACAACAGAGGGTTTAATGTCGGCATTGGCCAAACTATATGAAAAACCCTCGGCCTCAAATAAGGTATTTCGTATCAAGTGTTTATTTAACATGAAGATGTCAGAAGGTGGATTTGTTGCTGATCATTTAAATGAATTTAATACAGTTACCAGCTAGTTAAGTTCTGTAGGGGCAACTTTTGATGATGAAGTTAGGGCTCTATTATTTCTTTGTTCATTGCTAGAAAGTTGGAATGGTTTAGTTATGTCCATTAGTAACTCTGTTTCTGTATCTAGTACTTTAAAGTTTGATGATGTTGTCGGTGCAATCCTTAGTGAGGAAATGTGATGGAAAAGCTCCGATGAGACATCAGGTAATGCTTTGACTGCAGAGACTAGGGGAAGAAAAATGGAAAGATGAAAGAGCCCAGGATATCACATCAAGTCAAGGAAAGGCAGATCCAAGTCTAGATTGGGGATAGTGTACTGGAAATGTGGGAAGAAAGGACACCTGATGAAAGACTGCAAGTATCGTAAGGGAAAAGAAGGAGACGCGCAATAAGAAAACAATTATGAAGCGAATGTGACAGGTGATGTGTTGCAAGATGCTTTGATTATTTCATTAGAAAATATTATTGATGCCTAAGTGGTAGATTCAGGGGCCTCATTCCATGCCACACCTGATAGGAAACATTTTCATGATTATGTTCAAGGAGATTTTGGATAGGTTCGATTGGGTGATGATAAACCTTGTAAAATCATTGGAATGGATACAGTTTTCATAAAACAACAGAATTTAAATCAATGGCTATTGAAGGAGGTAAGAAATGTTCCAGATATGAAGAAAAATCTAATTTCAATAGGGAAGTTGGGAGGTGAAGGATGTGTGACTACTTTTACAGATAAAACCTGGAAGGTCACTAAAGGAGCCCTAGTAATAGCAAAAGGAGAAAAGGTTGGTACATTGTATTTATGCAATGGTATTCCTAATTCTGTTAATGCTTTAACCTCTATAGGAGAATATACAACATTGTGGCATCATAGGCTTAATCACATGAGTGAGAAGGGGATGCAAATTCTTCACTCAAGAAATTTGTTGCCAGGTTTGAAGCATGTCGATTTAAAATTTTGTGAGAATTGTGTTTATGGAAAACATAAGAGAGTCAGATTCCTCAGGGTTGGGAAAGAAAAGAAGAGTAAAAAATTAGAGTTTGTGCATACAGATGTATGGGGACCTTCTTAGGTATCATCCCTTGGTGGTTCTCGTTATTATGCTACTTTTATTGATAATGCAACCAGAAAAACCTGGATTTATTGTATTCGAAATAAATCTAATGTATTTGATACTTTCAAGAAATGGAAAGATTTGGTTGAAAATGAGATAGGAAAAACGTTGAAGTGTCTCAAATCAGACAATGGAGGTGAATATTTCAGCAAAGAGTTTGATAGATACCATTCAAAGAATGGAATTCGCAGAGAGAAGACAGTTTCAGGAACACCACAAGAAAATGGTGTGTCAGAAAGGATGAGCAAGACAATCATGGAGCGTACAAGGTGCATGAGATTTCATGTAGGATTGCCTTTACAATTTTGGGCAGATGTTGTACATACTGCTATCTATCTAATAAACAGAGGGCCTTCAAGTTCCTTGGATGGTAGTATTCCAGAGAAGGCATGGACAGGTAAAAAGGTAAACTACTCATATTTAAAGACTTTTGGTTTTGAAGCCTTTGCCCACATTAATAAAGAAAATAGAACAAATCTTGAGGAAAAATCAAAGAAATGTACCTTTATTGGATATGGTGTTAATTATTTTGGTTATCGCTTTTATGATTATGAAAAACAAAAAATAATTAGGAGCAGAGATGTCATATTCAATGAAAAGGTTTTGTATAAGGATCAGATGCAGGAAAAGAAATAAGAAAAAGAAAACAAAGAATACACAGTGCTTGATGAGATCACAGAAAAAGTGAAGGTGCTTGAAAATCATAATGATCAATAGCTAAAACAACAACAACAACCACAACAGCAACAAGCACCTCAAATGCCTAAAATTGGTGTTAGAAGATCTACTAGGATAAGTAGACCCCCTGAACGATACTCTCCTTCATTATATTATGTATTGTTCACTGATTATGGTGAACCAGAATGTTATGAAGAAGAAGTGCAAGTAGAATCCAAGAAGAAGTGGGAGAAAGCAATGAGAGAAGAGATGGACTCCTTAGCACATAATTAGACTTCGGACTCAGTCATGTTGCCTGCAAGTAAAACATCATTGCAGAATAAATGGGTTTACAGGTTGAAGGAAGAAGATGGAGGTAGAAAAAGGTACAAAGGTAGACTTGTGGTGAAGGGGTTTGCACAGAAAAAGGGTATAGACTTTGATGAGATATTTTCTCCTATTGTTAAAATGACTTCAATCAGAACTATTTTAAGTCTAGTAGCAGCTGAAGATTTGCATCTTGAGCATTTATATGTAAAGACAACCTTTCTCCATGGGGATTTGGATGAAGAGATATATATGCAGCAACCACAAGGATATCGGGTAAAAGGGAAGGAGAAACTAGTGTGCAGGTTGAAGAAGAGCTTGTATGGCTTAAAATAGGCTCCAAGGCAGTGATATCTAAAATTTGACAGGTTTATGTCTGAGCAAGGTTATACTAGATGTCACTCTGATCATTATGTTTATCTCAAAAGGAAAAATGATGCTAGCTATATTATATTGTTATTGTATGTAGATGAAATGCTTGTTGCAGGTTCTAACATGCATGAAATAAATGTGCTCAAAAGAGAATTGGTGAACTCATTTGCAATGGAGGATTTGGGTGCTGCAAAACAAATCCTTGGTATGAGAATAACTAGAGACAGGAAGAATCGAAAATTAACATTGTCTCAAAGTGAGTACATAGAAAAGGTTTTGAAAAGATTTAATATGCAGAATGAAAAACCAGTTAGTATACCTTTGGCTAGTCATTTCAAACTACGTAAGGAGGTGTGTCCCAAGACTCAGGAAGAAATGGATTATATGTCTAAAGTTCCATATGCATCAGCAGTTGGAAGCTTAATGTATGCAATGGTCTGCTCAAGGCCTGATATTTCACATGCAGTGGGAGTTGTAAGCAGGTACATGAATAATCCAGGAAAAGAACATTGGATGGGAGTGAAGTGGATTCTTAGGTATTTGAGCGGTATCACAAATCAAGCATTATGCTTTGGTGGTTTAGACATTTCTCTACAGGGATATGTTGATGCAGATATGGCAGGTGATAGAGATAACAGGAGGAGCACAACAGGGTATGTGTTTACTGTAGGTGGAACAACTGTTAGTTGGGTTTGAAAACTACAAAGTGTTGTTGCACTCTCAACAACGGAAGCAGAGTATGTTGATGCTACAAAGGCTAGTAAAGAAATGATTTGGTTACAAAAGTTTCTAGATTAATTGGGTAAGAAGCAGGAGTTGGGCAGGTTATACAGTGACAACTAGAATGCCATACATCTTGCAAAGAACTCTACATCTCATTCCAAGGCTAAACATATACAGCTCAAGTACCACTTCATACGGTCAATGTTGGAAGATGGACAATTGAAGTTGGAAAAGATACACACTAGCCAGAATCCTACAGATATGTTAACAAAAGTTGTAACTAGGGAGAAACTGAAATTCTACTCAGTTTCAATTGGTCTTCAAGTATGATGAATAAGATGAGAAATAACCAAGTCCAAAGTGGAGTCATTGTCCAACAAATGAAGTAGTGGTGGAGTTGCTATAATCAGTCTCCAAGTGGAAGATTGTTGGGTGTGGACCTTGATTATCTTCTTTATTTAGAGGTATCGCCACATTGGACCCCAGTTTGTAATGTGGTGGCAACGCCACCCATAAAATGTTTGCTTCCAGGGGGTCCAGGGGTGGGTGAGGATGATTATTTGGAGCCTCCCCTGGCGGGGGATCAGGGGAAGTGCCCCCAAAGCTAAAAGTAGATGTAAAATTTCCTTGTAAAATGTTGTAATTTTGTAGTCAATCTGGGTCGTTCATTAGGCAGAGATCTAATGGTAAAAGTTATGTTTAATTTATGGTTTTTTTTCCCTAGAAGGTAATTGCTCACTATATATGAGGGAATTTTATTGCATCTATGTAGATCTGTATTCTGAGTGAGAAAGAGAGAGGAGATTGTGTGAGAGCAAAGAGGGAATTACGACGGATCTGTTGTAGGCTGCATCTCTTCATTTTCCTGGATAATATAAAAGGAAGGACTGGTTGTTTCTCCGTGGACATAGCCCAAATAGGGTGAGCCACATATTTCTCTATCTCTCTTGTTTTATGTGTTTTCTGTGTTTATATTTCTGCAATATTTTATGTGTTCCATTGCTATGTAATATATAATTTTCTAACAGGAAGGATATTTTTTAGTTCATGACTTTTCCAATTGGAAAAAGATTACTTTTTCACTTCTTAAAACCACTCCACACATCAAGAACTGGTGGGAAACCTACTGTGAACAAAAGGACGAGAGTGAACCCTCTTGTTTTCATCACACCCACTTGGAATTATTTCTAAGACGCCAGCAAGGAACAGTATTACCTTGTCAGGATCTATGAAGATAAATACATAAAGTGGACCATGCTATGGTAGGGAAGGAACCAAGATGTGTCAGAGTTCACAAATATTTTCCATACCCTTCGCACTAAGCTAGGTATCAAGGATATTGAGTGGCATTTGGTGCTCAAGTACCATGGCTATCTACACAAGTACATCTAGGATGAGATGGAGTTCTTGGACATCTCCTCGCTCAACACAATGTATCGTTACGCTGTAAAGATTGAGAAAAAGTTTAAACAGATGAAGCGGGACTTTGGATCTGCGAATCCAAAGCAAGGAAAAGGTGCCCCAAAACCACATAACAAAGGACCAAGCTAAGGCGAGGCTACCAAGGACAACCTGCCGAAGACACAAGCAAAGAATACCACCACGAAGATGATGAAGGACACAGGAAAATGGTGTGAGTTCCATAAGAGCTCCACTAACAATATAAATGAGTGGCGGGCCAAGTAGTCACTGGTGACTGAGCTAAAGGCTTTTGAATTAGGCACAGGTTCTAACTCCGAATCAGAACCCGATAAGGGAACTGACAAAGGGAAGCAGATCATTGATGCAAAATCTAGTGCAAACCTGGCCACCACAAAGATCCAAAAAATTGACCCTGAAGATCCAAAGGAGGGGGAAGGACTCTTCCACCCATAGATGTGGGTGAAGGGTTCTTCGCTGTAGTTCATTATCAACAGTGGGAGCCAAAAGAACCTAATTTTAGCAGAGGTCATGAAGCGGATGGGTCTAAAGACTAAAAATGATCCACAACCGTACACCATCGGGTGGCTTCATCAAGGACGAGATCTTCACGTTAGCCAGTAGTGTCGCCTTCCCTCAGCATCAAGCCCTTCACAGATGAGGTATTGTGTCACATTGCTCATCTTGAATTTTCTGATGTATTGTTAGGACAACTGTACCTTTGGAAGCAACATGCTATATATGAGTGTAGACTTCGTTATGTGATTATTACTTTGGCTAATAAGTTTTACAGTATACCAGAGGTAGCCCCGCCTACCACCATCTCTTTCATCACTGCAAAGCAATGCAGTAAGATCATTTCCCAGACCAGGATTTTTTTTTTCTTATGATTCGCCCCCAAGGCAAGAAGAAGGTTGTGGCCATGGCTTCCAGGCAGGGCTCCTCTACACAACAACAACAGATGGACAAGGTCGTGGAGGAGTACAGGGATATTTTTGCCTCACCCACAGGGGTACCTCTACACTTTCAAGTCAAGCACTCCATCGATCTGACCTCGGGAATTCTGTTGCCTAATGGATCGATTTATTGACACTATGTTTTGGAGAATGTTGAGATCAAGAGGAATATTTAGGAACTACTGCAGAAAGGGCACATTAGGCCAAGCTCATCACCCTGTGGGAGCCCGATTGTATTGGTATAGAAGAAGGATGGGACCTGGAGGCTCTGTATTGACTATTAGGCACTGAACAAGATCATTGTATAAAATAGGTACCCAATCTCACGGATTGATGACCTTCTGAACCAGATCAAGGGGAAAAAATATTTCAACAAGATTGACTTGAAGTCAGGTTATCACCAAGTGCTTATCAAACCCTTCGATGTGTGGAAGACTGCCTTCAAATCCAAGGAGGGCCTTTTCGAATGGTTGGTCATGCTACTCGGATTGATGAACGCCCCTGCAACCTTCATGAGACTGATGGACGACATCTTGGGACCCTTCACCAATGCATTCATGGTGGTGTATTTAGATGAAATCTTGATCTTCATCCAGAGTTGGGAAGAGCACCTCCACCATATTCGATAGGTCCTTCAAACCCTTCAATAAGACAAGTTGTGTGCTAACTTGGAGAAATGCACCTTTAGCCTAACCTAGGTTCAATATCTAGGGTACATCATTGATAAGCAGGGTGTACATATCGACCCTTCCAAGATACAAGTCATTTGGGATTGGCCATCCCCAACTATTGGGTCTTGCCATTTTCTACGTAGGTTCATGTTGAGATTCTCTTGTATCACTTGGCCTTTAAGTCAAGTCACCAAGGGTGGAGCAAAAGAAAAGTTCTTTTGGTTGGAAACCCAACAACAAACATTCTCTAAGTTGAAGAATTTCCTCTGTTCTGCACCATTGCTCACATTACCAGACCTGCAACAACCATTTGAGATTGAGAAAGATGCCTCTAACTATGCTATTGGTGTGGTTCTTAATCAGCATGGGCATCCAATGGCTTACCATAGTGAGACACTTTGAGACATAGTCTGAAATTACCCCACTTACAATAAAGAATTGTATTCCAATGTGTAGGGTTGCCATCAATGGAAGCATTACATTTTAGGGAAGGAAACAGTCATCCACACAGACCAATGGCCTCTACAATTCATACAGACACAAGGGAAGTTGCAGAATGATTGCCAATAGAAATGGTCCACCTATCTGCAACAGTTCCATTCGAACCTTAAGTATAAGAAGGGTAGCACCAATAATGTCGTTGATTGCCTCATCTGACCATCGGTCATGGCGCTAATCATTGTGCTCGACTCCTGTGGGCATGAGACATCGGGGTGGCTACATATTTACAAGAGCGATCCAGAATTTGGAAGCATATACCAGACACTCCTGGAAGGGAAGCAAGTTCCAAATTTTCACCTTCACGATGCACTGTTATGCCACTTGGGACTCATATATGTTCGTTCAAGTGAGTGTGCCAAGATTATTTGGGAGGTGCACTACAGTCGGGTTGCTGGAAATTTCAGAGTAGAGATAACAGTGGCAGTATTGCAAAAGTATTTTTATTGGCCAAAACTTTGTCTAGATGTTGGGAAGTACATTAGATCCTGCACTGCCTACGCCATTGCCAAATCAACCATTGAGAAGCAAGGCCTATATACTCCTCTACCTACTCCTAGTTGGCCTTGTGAATATGTATCCATGCACTATATGTTGGGATTTCCTTCTACTAAGCATGACAATGATTGTGTTTCGTGGTGATCGACAGATTTTCTAACATGGCCATTATGGCGACCTACAAGAAGAGTATCACAGTAGAGGCCACTGCTAAGCTCTTCTTTGAGTGAGTGTGGGTACACTTTGGGATCCCACAGTCCATTATCTCATATCGAGATATCAGATTCCTTAGTGCATTTTGGTTAAGTCTCTGGTTGATACTAGATACAAAACTTACTAAGTCCACGGCTTTCCATTCCCAAACTGATGGCCAAATAGAGGTTGTCAACAGGATGATTGTACACATTCTACGCATGTACAACTCAAATAATCCATGCACATGGGATGAAAGTCTCTCCTATGTATAACAAAACTACAACAGAGCTCTCCATAGCTCAACAGGCCACAACTCCTTTCAGGTGGGGATGGGATTTCATCCATTATGCACCATTGATGTGGCCATACCATTTGTAGCCCCTCAGGTAGATTCATCTCATGTGAAGTCCGAAGCTGAAAGGGATAACAACTTCATTGAGTGAATTTAACACATCTGCCAACATGTCCATGCTATATTGGACAAAGCTAATGCTAAGTACAAGCAATGCCATGATCAACATCGAGTGCCACACAAGTTCTAGGTGGGTGACAAAGTTTGGCTACATTTGTAGAAGAAGCACCTTGTTGGACCCCAGCGCAAGCTTCACTTCCTTCGATATGGGCCATACACCATCACCAAGGCTGTTGGTGACAATGCCTTCGACCTCAGCATCCCACTGTCCCTTGGTCTGCACCCAATGTTCAATGTTGATCACCTTCGACCATACTTTCCACCATTGTTGGACACATCTGACATTGTAGAACAATTCACACCAATAAAGCTCAACTCAGATTGCATGGAATAGGCCACAACTAATAAAATCATTGAAACACAGATCAAGAACACTTGACAACAGAGGATACAACTATATCAAGTTGTCAAAGCAGGGCAACTCCTTCACCAAGGCAAATGGATCACTAGGGACCAAGTTCAGCAGAAGTTTCCTCATCTCATGGAGGAACTCAACACAATGGGGACCATTGCTTCCTGATGGGGGAGGAATGATCCAGGTGGATATTGATGGCCACCCACCTATTCCACTTGGACCCTTACCATTGTTTCTTTCAGTTTTTCAGTTTCCTTAATTGTAGTACAGTTTGCTATTTTTGGCAGTTTTTCAGGTCCTGAACTTCTAGAGCTATTTTGAGGCCCTAAACGACTTTTTTTTGGCAAAATAGAAATTGGTGATTTCAATTACAATTGAATCAATAATTTTATTCCTCAGAGAGATATTTCCAACAAAGTATCATACGCGTCAAACGAAGATAATATGACCAAGCTACAACCTTGGGAAGTTGGCTGCCCAACTAACTCCAACGGGGTCCATAAACTCTTGGTGTTACATCTCCTCGGGTTGGGTTAGGGTTTTGGTTGTTTAGGATTTTCTATTATTGTTCATTAATAAAAAGGCCCTTGAGCCTCATTGTAACTCAGTTGAGAGGCATGTAGCCACCACATCTCTTCTTAAAGATATGCTATTGTCTCCTGAGCTATCTCATTTCCATTCTATTTGTAAGCATAGTTCAATATTTTTCTATTAATGAAATGAAGTGTTTTTCTGCTACATCTTTGTGTTTATGATTATATTTGTAAGTTGTAGTGTTCCTATTTAAAATTGGATCATAGTGGAGAAATACCAGAGATGAAAACTTATACTCTAAATATCATAAAGACGCTGCGCACAATATCCTTTCATGTATTAAAACAATTATGATATGGTGTATCTCTTGTGTGTGTTTCAACCAAGTTGAGAAAAGTGAGATGCTATGTGTAAAAATGGGTCGAAAAGGGAAAATTGAGGCAATCAATACATCCTAAAAGTTTGACCCTTAGCTAAAATCTTTTCCCAAGTAGAGAAGCTAAAGTTTGCCTAGTATGTCGCTAAGTGTTATTGCTACTACAACACCCTCCAAATTTCACTACATTCAAATTTTGGAGCCTGCTATCGTTATTGAATCTAGAGTTTCTGTGATATTCAAGTGTAATTTCATGTTATTCTATGTGTTTCAAGTGTCTTCGAATGGTGTCAATTTTCGTCACACTCATCAAAACATATTTTAGCGCATTTTGTGGTCATAACATTTTTGTTGCCACAAAACGACACTTTAGGGTTGCAGTTGCAAACACTACACTTGTTGCACTTCAAGAATGTGTATAAAGTGGAATTTTGAAATATATTCACCATTTTTAAAGTTTTTCTCAGTTTTCTTGATGATTTAGTATGTGTCACACATGGTTCAATGTTTAAACTCATCTTGTTTGTCCCTCGCCTCATATTCCAAATGTAGACGAATTTTTGGTTTCAAGGCGAACTTATTAAGGCCAAGAGCACATGAGCGCACTCGAAAGCCTTGATGGGAAATCCTTCATTGTTCGAAAGTGTGTCATTTGCCTTCCAAGGGTGCAGGGTGCACTCTTTAATCATTGTCCCCATTCCTTACTCTGAAATGTGCTCTATTAAAGACCAAGTATTCCTTGAGCACACCCCTTCGACTCGAGGAAGTGCGCCCTCCTTGAGCACATAGCGCACCTTAAATTCCTTATGCTTCACTCTTTAGCCTTCCCCAATGTGTCATGTGCCCTCCTCGACCCCACCTAAAATTTTATGGGTTAATATTTGTAAGTGGTCTAATTTTCCATGATTTTCCCAAAAAAATGATTAGCCAATTTCCATTTTTTTTCTAAAATTGATTTGCCCAAATTTTATAGTATAAAATTATTTTACGTTGAAAATTGCCAAAATTGTATAAATAATATATATAAAACTATGAGAAATTTTCATGTTTTTACAAAGATATGAACAGACATTTTATAATTTGAAATTTTGGGACTAGTAAGATTCGCCAAGTTGTCTAAACTTTAAAACAATTTTTCATCCTTAAAATTTGCCCCACTGGACACTTTGAGCACATGAGAGCACTCTGAAGCCACGAAGCCTCAGCCTTCAGCCTTTAAGAGTGCACCCTGCACCTTCATGGGTCTCCTAAGTGCATGAGTGCATCTCGAAGACCTAAAGCCTTCATCCTTCATCCTTCAGAAGTGTGCCCTGTGCCCTCCCCCTCTCCCTTGGGCAAACAATGCACTTGGGAAGCTCAAAGCCTTCCCATTCATCCTTCATACTTATGCCATGCACCCTTCCCTATTTGTCTCCCTATTTTGAGCACATGAGCACATGCCAAATCCTCAAAGCCTTCCCTCTTCATCCCTTTAGCCTTTCAAACTGTGCCCATGCACCCTGAATCCCCTTTTGTACCCCTTGAGGACACCAGAAAGGCCTAAACATAAAATATACATGAAACATGGTAGAATAGGAGATTTTTAGGCTAATGGTTTCTTGTCATGAGTGATTTTCATATTAAGGTACATGAGAAACACCATGGAAAGTGCATATGAGGAAGATTGGGCAAGGATAACAAACAAATGAAGCTCAGAAAAAATGAAGAACACACTTGAATCTTGATGATCAAAGAACCCTGAAGAATCCATTTTATTAGAAACCCTTCGGAGGGTAGAGGAAATCAATTATTGAAGTTGCATGAAGAATGAAGATACAATTGGAAACCATGTCACCACTGGAGAAAGTCCACGCCATCAATAACTATTAGTCCCAGTCATCCAAGATAGTGACATGTCAAGTCTCATAATATGATGATGTTAAAGTCATGATGTATTATTGTAATCATTATAAACGACAAATAAGTGGAAGACCAATATTCATGATGAAACAAAGAGTCATGGAACTCCAAAAGACATGTAATACCAAAAGTCATATGTAATTCCAAAGGTTGTAGAAGTCCAAAGGTTACTAGAAGTTAGAAAGTCAAGAGTCATGAGGATGTGAAAGGTCATTCCTCAAGTTGTAAATAGATCCTCATTTCTCATGTAGAGGACTTGTAACCTGGGCTTCTCCCAAAAGGAATTAGAGAAACATAGTTAATACTTTTAGGGAGTAATCAGTGGCTCTAACACTCTACTATTGGAGCTAGTGGTGTTCATTGTATTTATGTATCTTAAGACTTTTTCTTAATATTGAAGCCTTCCAGGCCAACATGTTTTCACACATGTATTGTGAATGTTACTAAGACTATTATTTGAATGCTTATGTTTCATGTTTGCTTTCATCAGTAATGGAGTAATTGAATCTAGGTTTGAACCCCATACAGAAATTACTTGCATACGAATTCTAAAACACAGAAAATAAACAATGCGAGAGCATAACACATAAAACACATATACACAGAGATTTTTCCCTGGATCCCAAAACCGAGACTACCAGCTTGATTTTTCATTATGTTCCTTTCAATGTTACAATACATATTTATACATGCCGAAGCATCCAATACCATGGACCAAAAACCATCTCGTCCAATACCATGGACCGAAAACCATCATGTTGGTGGGCCCCAGTATTGCAGCAATAATGCTGCAACTCCTGGAACTCCCTTCCTTAATTTTATCAACCCGGTAGTTCGTAACAAACTTGGAAGCGACGGTGCTGTATGCACAAGTACTAGCTCTTGCCGTAGCTGTCACTTAGTCAGCTGGCACAAGTCTGCTAGGAGCTTAAGACAACTTCTATGAGCTCTTAGAAGAAGCTTTTTAATTGATGGATGAAAGCTAACTCGAAGGAAGCTAATCTAATTGCGATTGAAAAACTGAAGGAAAACGCAAACCCTAGCAAACCCTAATTCTACCAGCTAGTCCTACTGATGCAAAGGAGAGAATGCAAACTACTGAAAGAGATGCGATTACTTCTATGAAGGTAAAATACATGTGTCTAGACTACCTCTATCTGAAGAAAACATCTTTTTGTATTTTTGAGTAAGTTGTTAGAATTATCATGCATGTGCTTTTAACTTTTTTGACTATGCAGAGGTGGATTGGCAAGAGGAAATGCTTGGAGGAGGTCGGGAAGGTTCATAGAGGGCCTAAGGGGTCCCTAGCACCCTTCCAGAGAGTTTCACAGAGTTTGGCTATCAAGAAACCTCATTCGTGAGCTTCTACAGCAAGTCTGCAGGGGTTCTACAGAATGTTCAGGAATTTCTACAGGATGTTCAAAAATTTCTACAGGATGTTTTAAAAATTGGATTTTGGAGGATGGGTGAGTGAGGGAGAATGCATGAATGGATATGGAGGTAGGATAGGGGTCTGAAGTGGCCCAGGGACTGGTGGATGGAGTGGTGAGAAGATGTAGATGGCTAAATTGGCTCAAAGAAGGCTGAAACAATGATTGCACAAAAACTAGGGTTATGTGAGCAAATGTGGCAAACGTGAGGTAAGTATTCTAAGTAGAGGGTGGAGTGGATGGTTCTGATGGAGAATAAACAGATGAAGGAGCGGTACAGGTGCTCTGCAAGTCGTTCTTCCAATCTGAACCAACAAATACTTGTAAATTCAAAGACCTAGTTATGTTGACCTAATTTGCTAGCTTTTAGTAAAGAGAATGAACAAAAATGTGACCTGCAATGAAACCATGTATTTTAACTCATGCAACTAAGCAAACGAAAGTCTGAACTTGTAGCCAACTTCTACACATGAAAATCAAACACTAGTTATTGCATGGCAAAGCAAAATCAGTGTTTTTGTGGGCAGCAAAGTCATCCTAGTCACAGCTCCTGATCCCACTGAGGGAGAGGTGAAACCACAGATGTTTGTTGGCCCTTTTCTTGAAGCTTTTTCTGTTAACAACATATCAACTAAATCTGAGCATGAAAAGCTATTTTACTCATCAAAAGCAACCTAAATAACAAACCAAGATTTGGATCTAAATAACAGTTTTTATTCTAAGAATGCAGCAAAGACACATGAAAGTAAACAAAGGAGGTACTGGGCGCTTGAGATGGGCCCAACCCCAAGAGCTACAGCCTCCTAAGAGAGATTTAGAGCTGGTGCAAAGCTGGATTCATCTTTATTGATCAAGAAATGTTACATTCCAAAAACTGTCCACAAGGAGAACTTGAAAATGTGTTGAAAGCAAAGCTGATCTACTGCCTAAAAATTGAACTACAAACTAGCTAACTTTTGCCTACAAAATGACTACAAATTGACTACAAAATGACTATAAAGCGACTAACTACTAGCTAACCAAAATGAGGCCCTAAGCCTTCTTATTTATACAAATTGAGGACCCCAACAGTCCTCCTAAACTTTAGGGACTCGGCTGCCCAAAACTTGTAGTTAACAGCAGTCCTACTTGACTTTCTTGGTTGCCCTTGTGATAATCGATTTGGTGGCCCTTGAACTCTGAAATGATGGTGGAGAATTCGAGGTAAGGGCCCATAAATGAAGGAGACACCTTCCTACAAATCCTCTCCACGAATTTGGCTGCCAAGTGCTCATTTCAACCCTTGATTTTGTCTCCAAATTGACCAAAAAGGCTACACAAAGCACACATTAGACTTGTTGGCATAATGACTAACCCAATTCACTCTATTAGCATAAATATAATCAAAAACATGCAATAAACTAATGAGAATGGTGGATTAAGTTGAATTAGGAGGTTGAATGAGCCCAAATAATTATCCATTTTTGGGGCTCATCATCACCCCCCTACTGAAAGTGTTGCTCATCCTCTGAGCAACCAATCTATCTCCTCGTCTTTGATGGCCCTGGTGGCCTCCCTGTCATGCCAAGATTTTGAAGTGATGTCCTCTTCTCAGTCATGAAACCATGCTTTTCTCTCTGCTCCTTCCCACTGCCTGTGCTTCTTTTCCTAGAGAATTCTCAACTTCCTGTAGAACTGTCTCAACATCCTGTAGAACTGTCTTTGAGTCCATTATCTGAATTCTCTCTCTCCAAGTGAAGGTTTTTGGCTTCCTCATTCATAGGTGATGGACATCCTTGAAGGAGGCTCCTCCTTTTGTTTAGCTTTTGTGTCCTTAATGACATTTTTCTCCTTTGTTTGTGGTTTGGGTCTACCCACTTTGATCCGTGTGCTCCTTCTCGCCTTAAAATACATGGAAGGCTCCCTCTTTCACTTCTCCTTCTGCTTAGGGGATGTGCTTAGGGTGGCCAGCACAGCTGTTGCCTCCCTAGCTAAAATCTCGGCCAATTTCTCCTTCTGTTGCCCTTTCCCCAGACTTCCTGTAGAAAGTCCTGTAGTGGCCATTTTCTGGCTTCCTGTAGAAGCAGTTTTCTGTCTTCCTGTAGAAACAGTTTTCCCTGATTTGGCTTGCATGGCTGGGGGTGTCTTCTTCTTCAATTTTGCTGTGGTTTCCTCTTCCCACTGCTTATACTCTTCTTCTTCTGTGCCTCCTTCTAACAATCCCAAAAGCAAAGGGGAACTTAACTTGAGGCCTATCCGGCTGGCCTGGAGATTCTGCATAGACTTTTTGTAGGGAGGCACTCGTGCCAAGGCCTCCCTCATTCTAGTTGGAGTGTGGTATTCCCTGATTTTGAGGCTATGGGACAATGTGTTCCACGTACAGGTGCAAGCATGAACACAATTGTCCCCTAATAGTCGCTCCATATCCTTGAAGTGTGCTATGGCTTGAGCCTGCCGATCCATGTACTCTAACAGGGCCTGAGAGTTGGTTGCTAGGTGCTACTGCTCTTCTTCCATTAGCTGATGCGGGTTCCAAGACCTTGAGACCCGACTCTCTAGTGGTGAATGCTGCATGCACTGGCTTCGTTTGATGTGAGCTGTTGGTGTCTCCATGGTATGTGCTCCAGTCGGATCAACTGCTACAGGATTCCTGTAGGACATCCTGTAGTCATTTCTCCTCTTGGGATGCATGCTGAAACAAACAAAGTTGCATTCACAGATGAAGGGTCCTGAGGGTGCCTTGACAGGTAAGGTGTGCGGGCCTCTGCATGCTTTATTTTTCACTTAAAAAAACAAATTTCTATCTGAGAAAACAGGGTTCCGGTATGACGATGAAGGTATATTCAACCAGATGGTGGCAATGGTGGTGAGAGGAGATGAAACAAGTGAAAGATGGAAGAAAAGAGTGGTTGCATGCCTCCTCAACAGACTTCAAGCTTCAAATCCCTCTCCGTAATCGATTCTGGCATGCCTAAAGGCTCTACAGGATATTTCTGGTAGAAATACAAAACTTCCTGTAGAAAGTCCTGTAGCTTCCTGTAGAAGGTTGAACCATGACCAGATTGTGTCCGAACCCTGAAAAAATGAGTTTTCATGGAGGGAGTGGATGTGAGGATGCCTGGTAACTTGGTAGGGGCCCTTGTCCTTGTGTTGGGAGGCCTCCTTTCTGCATTGTGTTCCTGCAACCGAGAAATTCCATGCAACACAGGAAAACTGCTGTTTTTGACTCATGGCAGACTTGTCTCGAATTCCCCTACTCCCGACAGTTTAATTCATCACCTTTCGAAATATCATGCATGGGAATGGTGTTTTCGAGCCTACCTTTCTTCAAGCTCCAAACTTGACGAAGAAAAACTCGGGCTCCTCTGCTTCAGAAGGATATAACATACTTCCTGTAGAAGACTTCTTGTAGAACAAAACTGCACTTCCTGTAGAGCCCGATAGGCAGGAATTTAAAAAAAAACGACAGAAATCTCGAGAAATCAAGTAGGAATCTTGCAGAGGACCACTGGTTAACTGATCTAGACGTGGTGGACGCGTGCTCCAGTTGACCGCAGTTGAACAGAGGGTGGTGAGAATTTCAGCCGAGCATCATTTAATTTCAGCGTGATTTGTGGTGAGGGAGTGAAGTGGCCAGGTGTACGTGGCCACATGCAACTGGAAGTGTTGTTCCTAAACTGTGTGTTTTCCCCCTGTAATCACTGCCGTCAATTGAACTGAGGTTTAAACGGCCAACACTCCTGGTTGCTTTAATTTTCACGTGAGTCAGCTGTCCACGTGTACTGCATGACTTCCGGCTGAGTGCTAGAGAAGGCAATCAACTTAACCTTGCTAGATTCGTGGCTTACCCCACCATTCCATTCATTCATGCAGTTCTTCAATTAGATTCATGCAATAGAGGAACAAGTTTTAGTCACGTACCTGAAGTCAAATGGTTGCTGTGAGGTGCTTTTTGCTGCTGCATGCATCTGTTTCAGTGGTTGCATGATGGATCCTTTGTGTTATAAGTTCTTTGCTGTCTGATGTGTGGTTATTTTGCTTGTACAGGTATCCTCTAGCCGGATCTAAGCTGCAGGAGTTCGTTTCCACGTTCAGATCTGCACCCTCAAGCTACTACTGCTGAATTTTCACAGGACCGAAACTTGTTTTCACCATTGCTCCCGAATGATAGATCGTATCGATCTGAAACTTGTTGAGCATGTTTCTATCATCATGATGCACCTCCCATAGCAAAATTGCGATCAATGGATGCACAGATTTTGAGAAAAATGGAAAATGGCTGAAGATTTCGGAGATCAATTTCTCGGAAACTGTGCATCGGAATTGGCTGAAATTGCTTGGGTAGGTTACTATCACCCATATGCATCTCCCCATGAAACAGGTTTTGAAACGGATGCACGGATATGGAGAAAATGCAAAAATGGCTGAAGGTGATGGAGGTTGATTTCTTGGAAACCGTGCATCGAAATGTGCTGAAACTGTTCGGGTGTGTTTCCATCATCACTATACAATTCCCTGTAAAACGGTTTTTCAAATGGATGCATGGTTTTCAAGTTAGGGAAAAACAAATTCTGTTCTATGTATTTTTTTTTCAAAGCATTCTGCAAGTTTTTGTATGGAAAGAAAAACTGAGCTTGGGTTGTGATGCAGGCATGGAGATGATGGAGGAGGAGTCTGAAAATTGCAGGAGGACTTTTGAACCCTTGAGGAAGCTATCATGTTCGCCAAGCTACTTTTTTTGCAATCTATTTTTAACTTCTTGTAATTTCTACAGGAAGTTCCTGTAGAAAACACAGTTTTCATAAAAGAAGCAAAATGAGGCGGAAAAAATGATGGAAAAGGGTGAGGAATGGAAACATGGATGCTTGCAGGCATAACCAATAGATTCCAAGCTTTAGATTCCCTTCCAAAATCGAATCTGGCTCGCCTGAAGGTTCTACAGGATGTTTCCTGTAGAAATACAGAACTTCCTGTAGAAGGCATAAAACTTCCTTTGTCTTTGTTTTGAGTGATCCTCCTGACTTGCAATGTCCTTCTTGCAACCTGAAATTATCCAATGGGAATTAGGTTTATTTTTCTTTTTCTTTTTCTCTTTTTTTTGAAAAACAACTAGGGCGCCTCATGGAGGTTTTTTCCCTAATTGCCTGCCCTGGGCACCTCCAAGGGAGGTTTTCACCTAGAGATCTTATTCTCTTTTCTCTTTTTTCCCAACCCATTGACTGCCTCATGGATGTTTTCAATCAATGAGCCAATCTAAGGAGCCTCCGAGGAGGTTTTCACCTTAGATTTTTCCTCTTATTTCCATTTTTTCATTTCTTTTCTTTTTTCATTTTTTTTTTTTCTACCCTACCCTACTTGAAAAACAAAATCGTTCTCAAGTATAAGAATAATTCCAATGGAGCCATGTGCACATCGAGATTAGAGACAAAATGATGTGGAGGCTTGAAATGCATGCTTGGACAGTTATCCGGATTTCAGAGACCAGATGATTTGACTTTGAAGGGATCAAACATAGCTGAGGAAGAGAGTACCGCTGCAACTTAGTGACCGTCTGAAACCATATCTCAATATAGCTCTGATATCCTTGGTTCTTTTGCTGATCTGGATCATGTTTCATGTCACCTTCTAAAATGACTTTCTCATCTTCCTCTTTTTGTTGATCTTTCTCTTGAATACATGGAAGATTTGATGGTAACCATGAGGGAACTCTTTCGATCTCTGATTTTGATCTCTTCTCTTCATCAAGTGCAGCCCATGGTTCTTTGATATTTTCTTTTGAATCTTCTTTTGCCTTTGGTCCTTCAATGTTGTCAATATCATTTCTTTTTTGCAATACTCTTCCTGAGCTACGGTGAACATCTTGGAGCTCAAGAGGAGTTGTTTGGACATGTTGTGCCTCAGCATTGTAATGGAGTTGAGCTACTCCAATGTGTGGATTTGGAAATGGTGGTACGGGTAGTTGAGTGGGGGTGTATATTTGAGATGGATGTGCATGGGGTTGTGGTTGGGTAGGCATGTGGGGTTGCCTTGGTGGAGGAGGAGGCGATGGTTGCGATTGAGCAGGTGGTGGAGGCAAAGGAGTGGGAGGAGAGTTGTACTGGGGCCTCCACCCTTGATGGGGTGCATTCCACTGAGGTTGTGGCTGAGCATAAGAGTGAAATGAATGAGCAGCTGGTTGGGCATAATATGGATCTGTGAAGGAACAAGGAGGAGGTGTGAACCAGGAAGGATGAGCAGGGGGACCCCAAGAAGGCATGAAAGTGGCTTGATAGGGGTCATAATAGGTCTCGGATGTCCCTTGCAGTTCCTGCTGGTAAGATCTAGGTCCATGTGGCCTCCTTTGGTTCATATAATAGAGTGATTCAGTGGCTCCTTTTGCCCTTTGATATGCAGCTTTAAGTCCAGGAAAGGAAGGGCACTGATTCGTATGATGGTATTCTTCAGAGACGAAACACACTTCTAGGGAGTGCATTGGACATTCGTTCCTAGGATGCTTTCTAGTGCACCTGGGACAAAAGATGACCAAAGCCCTCTTGGCTTCCTCTTGCTTCCTTTGGATCTACAAGGTATCTAGTTGCATGGCAAGAAACTGCTTCATATCGCTCTTGAAATCTTCCATCTGATTTGCAAATTCATTTTTGGATAATGTACTGCTCCCAACATTTCTGCTTGTAGCCATTTGCTCCAGATGAATGTTTTCTTCTTCTTCTTCCCTTGAGGTTCTTCAAATATGTCTTGTTGTCCACCTAAGGGTTCTTTAATCACAACCATCGAAGAAGAGAGAAGGTTGGTTGTGTGAAGCAGTGGGGGTGTTGTGCAAACATTTTTCTAACTTATCTCTACTCTTACAAGACATGAAATGAAATCTTTTTGGTTGATTTTTGTATTTTTCTTCTTGTACCTGTAAAACTAAAATAGATTGAACTGCAACTAACTATCTTGCTGAAATGAAAATGCGGAATTGAAATGAAAGCAAGAAAGGACTAATCTATTTTTCTCAAATGAAATTGCAGGAATGAAATGCTAGGCTACGCTTGCGGAATTGAAATGCTAATCTACGCTTGCAGAAATGAAATTGCGAAATTGAAATGCTAATCTACGCTTGCAGAAATGAAATTGCGAAATTGAAATGCTAATCTATGAAAGTGGGAAATGCTAATCTACTTTTGCAAAATCAAATTTGCATAATGGAAATGAAATAAACTACTTAGCAGAAGGTTGTAGTGGAAAATAGAAGAAAAGCAGCAATCACCAATACTCTGATGCTTCCCCGGCAACGACGCCAAAAAGATGGTGGGCCCCAGTATTGCAGCAATAATGCTGCAACTCCTGGAACTCCCTTCCTTAATTTTATCAACCCGGTAGTTCGTAACAAACTTGGAAGCGACGGTGCTGTATGCACAAGTACTAGCTCTTGCCGCAACTGTCACTTGGTCAGCTGGCACAAGTCCGCTAGGAGCTTAAGCCAACTTCTATGAGCTCTTAGAAGAAGCTTTTTAATTGATGGATGAAAGCTAACTCGAAGGAAGCTAATCTAATTGCGAAAAGAGATTGAAAAACTGAAGGAAAACGCAAACCCTAACAAACCCTAATTCTACCAGCTAGTCCTACTGATGCAAAGGAGAGAATGCAAACTACTGAAAGAGATGCGATTACTTCTATGAAGGTAAAATACATGTGTCTAGACTACCTCTATCTGAAGAAAACATCTTTTTGTATTTTTGAGTAAGTTGTTAGAATTATCATGCATGTGCTTTTAACTATTTTTGACTGTGCAGAGGTGGATTGGCAAGAGGAAATGCTTGGAGGAGGTCAGGAAGGTTCGGAGAGGGCCTAAGGGGTCCCTAGCACCCTTCCAGAGAGTTTCACAGAGTTTGGCTATCAAGAAACCTCATTCGTGAGCTTCCACAGGAAGTCTGCAGGGGTTCTACAAGATGTTCAGGAATTTCTACAGGATGTTCAGAAATTTCTACAGGATGTTTTAAAAATTGGATTTTTGAGGATGGGTGAGTGAGGGAAGATGCATGAATGGATATGGAGGTAGGATAGGGGTCTGAAGTGGCCCAGGGATTGGTGGATGGAGTGGTGAGAAGATGTAGATGGCTAAATTGGCTCAAAGAAGGCTGAAACAATGATTGCACAAAAACTAGGGTTATGTGAGCAAATGTGGCAAACGTGAGGTAAGGATTCTAAGTAGAGGGTGGAGTGGATGGTTCTGATGGAGAATAAGCAGATGAATGAGTGGTACAGGTGCTCTGCAAGTCGTTCTTCCAATCTGAACCAACAAATACTTGTAAATTCAAAGACCTAGTTACGTTGACCTAATTTGCTAGCTGTTAGTAAAGAGAATGAATAGAAATGTGACCTATAATGAAACCATGTATTTTAACTCATGCAACTAAGCAAATGAAAGTCTGAACTTGTAGCCAACTTCTACACATGAAAATCAAACACTAGTGATTGCATGGCAAAGCAAAATCAGTGTTTTTGTGGGCAGCAAAGTCATCCTAGTCACAACTCCTGATCCCACTGAGGGAGAGGTGAAACCACAGATATTTGTTGGCCCTTTTCTTGAAGCTTTTTCTGTTAACAACCTATCAACTAAATCTGAGCATGAAAAGCTATTTTACTCATCAAAAGCAACCTAAATAACAAACCAATATTTGGATCTAAATAGCAGATTTTATTCTAAGAATGCAGCAAAGACACATGAAAGTAAACAAAGGAGGTACTGGGCACTTGAGATGGGCCCAACCCCAAGAGCTACAGCCTCATAAGAGAGATTTAGAGCTGGTGCAAAGCTGGATTCATCTTTATTGATCAAGAAATGTTACATTCCAAAAACTGTCCACAAGGAGAACTTGAAAATGTGCTGAAAGCAAAGCTGATCTACTGCCTAAAAATTGAACTACAAACTAGCTAACTTTTGCCTACAAAATGACTACAAATTGACTACAAAATGACTATAAAGTGACTAACTACTAGCTAACCAAAATGAGGCCCTAAGCCTTCTTATTTATACAAATTGAGGACCCCAACAGTCCTCCTAAACTTTAGGGACTCGGCTGCCCAAAACTTGTAGTTAACAGCAGTCCTACTTGACTTGCTTGGCTGCCCTTGTGATAATCGATTTGGTGGCCCTTGAACTCGGAGTTGATGGTGGAGAATTCGAGGTAAGGGCCCATAAATGAAGGGGACACCTTCCTACAAATCCTCTCCACGAATTTGGCTGCCAAGTGCTCATTTCAACCCTTGATTTTGTCTCCAAATTGACCAAAAAGGCTACACAAAGCACACATTAGACTTGTTGGCATAATGACTAACCCAATTCACTCTATTAGCATAAATATAATAAAAAACATGCAATAAAATAATGAGAATGGTGGATTAAGTTGAATTAGGAGGTTGAAAGAGCGCAAATAATTATCCATTTTTGGGGCTCATCACATGTCCAAAAACATGTGCGAAAATGATGCACAAAACCATAGGTGGGTCCACCCAACCTAACATAGGGTCCAAAATGAAAATTTTCTAGGGCGCTGCCCCGGACCCCATAAAATGGGGTTACGGGTGCCCCTCAAACCCCCTATGACCTCTCCCTCTCTGACCCCTGGTTAACTACGTGGGCTAGTCGTGGAAAGAATATAACACAACCCAACATTCTCCCACTTGTTGTTTTCTTTCCACAGGGGGCCACAAGAGAGCTTAGTCATTTATCCAGCCCTGCAATGCCCATTGTTTCTCTACACCAAGAGAACTTATCAGAGCTCATAGATTTTGTCAATGCATCTGCAGTATTTTTCTAAGTGTCCACCTTTACCAGCAACACCTTTTTGTCTTCTATCATATCCCTCACAAAGTGATACTGAACATCAATGTGCTTTGTCTTTGAATGATATATGGGGTTATTTTCCAAGAAAATTGCACTTTGGCTGTCACAGTCTATCCTTATAGCTTTCTGTACTAACCCCATACTTGAACACAATCTCTGCAACCAAACTGCTTCCTTGCTTGCATGATTGGCTGCCATGTATTCCGCCTCTGTAGTTGATAGTGCCACTACAGATTGTTTCTTACTCATCCAACTAACTGCACCTCCAAATAGGTTAAACACATTCCCACTTGTAGATCTTCTATGATCTAGATCTCCAGCCTAGTCTGCATCAACAAAGCCATGACTATCCAACATTTTGTCCAATCCTGATCTTCCTTGGTAGTACAAACCATAATCACTAGTGCCATGCAAATACCTGAAAACCTGCTTCACTACTTTTTAGTGCTCCTTCCTTGGTTTTGACATAAACCTACTCAATACTCCCACTGCATATGCAATGTCTCATCTAGTACAGACCATTGCATACATCAGGCTACTGACTGCACTTGCATATGGAACATGGGACATGTCCTCTTCCTCTTCTTGTGTCTTTGGACACTATTCAGCAGATAACCTCACACCTACAGGAATAGGAACCTTCACTGGTTTACTATCCTACATATTAAACCTCTGCAGTATTGTCTCGACATACTTCCTCTGGTTTAACCAGAGCTTCCTCTTTTCTCGGTCTCTTTTAATTTCCATGCCCAAAATATAGTTTGCAGCACCAAGATCTTTCATGTCGAATTTGGAAGACAATTGGGTCTTCAAATCCTGGATAATTTCTTTGTCATTTCCAACCAGCAACATATCATCCACATACAAGACCAAATAAATAACATGGCCACCAATTAATTAAAAATACACACAATGATCTGCTTTGCTTCTGGTGAAGCCAAGTCCCCGTATAAATGTATCGAATTTCTAACACCACATCCTTGGTGACTGTTTTAACCCATATATAGACTTCTTTAACTTGCATACTAGTTATTTCTTACCCTTCACTGCAAAGCCTTCAAGTTGCTTCATGTAGATCTCCTCTTCTAGATCCCCGTGAAGAAATGCTGTCTTCACATGCATCTGTTCTACCTCAAAATCAAAAGCAGCAGCAACAGATAAAAGTAATCTGATAGAAGTTACCTTGGCAACATGAGAAAAAATATCACCAAAATCAATTCCCGACACCTGGGAATAACCTTTTGCTACCAACCGAGATTTGTATTTCTCCACCTTTCCTTCTGCATTTGTCTTCTTCTTGAACACCCATTTGCTACCAATGGGTTTCCTTCCAGCTAGCAACTCCACCAGATCCCAAGCCTCATTTTTGTGCAAAGATGCCATTTCATCAACCATGGCCTCTTTCCAGAGTTCGCCATCCTCAGAATCTACTGCTTCCTTCACAATTCTGGGATCATCGTCAATAATAGATAAAGAAAAATTTGAACAAAAAGCAGATGGACTATACCTTTCTGAATGCCTTCTTTCTCGAACTAATCTTCTCACACTTGAAGTTTGTGGCTCTTCATCTTCTGATTCCTCCTCTGCTATAGAGTCTGATTCTTCCTCCTTATTCTAAAACTCTATCTTCTCAGGTTCCTTTGGTTGGACTTCATGTTTAGTAACATCTTTTACCTCTCCGAACACCACATCTCAATTGTACACAACCTTCCATCTGACTGGGTTCAAAAGCTTATAACCCTTTAAACCATCCTTATACCCAATAAAGATGCACTTTTCAGATTTACTATCCAACTTGGTTCATTTCTCCTTTGGAACATGTACATATGCATCACATCCAAATACCCTCAGATGTGAAAGAGAGGGTTTCTTACCAGTCCATACCTCTTGTGGAGTCTTATCCTCCAACGCTAATGACGGTGACCTGTTGACCAGGTAACATGTAGTATCCACCGCCTCCGCCAAGAATTCCTGTCCTAACCCAGCACCACTGAGCATGCTTCTTGCCCTTTACATCAACGTCTTATTCATTCTTTCTACAACTCCATTTTGCTGAGGTGTATATGGAGTAGTGTTCTGTCATGATATACCACACTTCTTACAGAATTCTTCAAATTCCTTCCTGCAAAACTCTCCACCATTATCTATCCTTAGCACCTTTATCTTCTTCTCTGTCTGATTTTCCACGAGAGCCTTAAATTGTTTAAACCTGTGAAAGGCTTCAGATTTCTTCTTAAGGAAATATATCCATGTATTCCTTGAGAAGTCATCTATAAATGATACATAGTACACAGACTTACCCAGTGATGGAACCTTTATAGGTCCAAACACATCACTGTGCACAAGTTCTAATATATGTTTCGCCCTCTTACTACCAGAGGGGAAACTCACCCGATTTTGCTTACCATATACACAATTTTCATAGAAATCAAAATCCAGAGAGCTATTACTCATACCTTCTACCATACCTTTACCATGAAGTATTCGAAGGCCTTTCTCTCCAATATGTCCAAGCCTTTGATGCCACAACATGGTCTTCTCTCCAGAGACCACTAGATTTTCTGCTCCACTTTCAGGAATCACAAAACTATTGCACCCATCAACAACAGTGCTACCTTGCAGCTTGTACAGAGTTCCAATCCAAACTCCCCGCATCAATACCAGTGCTCCCTGAACCATTTTGTAGGTATCCTTCTCGAACACTGTTTTTACACCTGCATCATCCAGCTTGCTTACAGAAATAAGATTTTTGGCCAATGCAGGAATATGCAGAACACCCGAAAGTGTTCTAACCCTTCCACCTTGCAACTTCAACTTTACTTTTCCACGACCAATGATTCTAGCTTTCCTATCATCCCCTAAGAAGACATCACCACCATCGTATTTCTCATACTCGTAGAACCACTCTCTATGGGGAATGAAGTGAAAGGATGCACCTGAGTCAATCAACCATGCCTCATGATCTACATGTGTACTTGAAGAAGCCAAGTACACATCCCCACCTTCATCTGAGGTGGTTTTCGCCTCTGCAGAAGGAGCATCATCAGATCCCTTTCCTTTATCAGGATCTTTAGATTTATAGTCCCTTTTGTAGTGCCCTTCCTTTCCGCATTTCTAGTACACCACCTTTACAAGTTTTCCTGGAGATTTAGATCTCCCACTCGATGACTTATTTTTGTTTCTGTTCTCGGATCGTCCTCGTATAGACAAGGCATCACAATTCTAGCTCTCCATATTTTTCCATCTCATCTACTCCATCAGCAAGGGTGAGACTATTTCATCAAACTGCAAGGCAGTTGCATTGCTACCTATTGCAATAACCAGACTATCCCACAAATTTGGTAGAGAACACAAAAAATTGATGCACTTATCTTCATCTGAAATTTTAATATCAATAGATTCTAACTAACTTACCACAGTATTAAATGCGTTCAGATGCTCTGTCACCGAGTCTCCATCTTTCATCTTTAGGTTATATAACTTTTTCCGTAGGAACAGTTTATTCACCAGAGACTTAGATTGGTACAAAGTCCCTAACTTGTCCCACAAAACCTTCGCCATATCTTCCCCTGATACATTCGATAATACTGAATCTGAGACGCACAATCTTATTGTGCTCTTTGCCTTCCAATCCAACTTCTTCTATTCTTCATCGGACACTCCCGTTGGTTTAGTACCTGGATCTACTGCGATCCACTGATCTTTGTCCACTAACAGATCCTCCATCTTGAGTTTCCACAACTCAAAACTCTGACCATTAAATTTCTCGATCTCTATTTTTCCACTTCTCGCCATCTTCTTTCACCACCAGAATCAATCTCGCAGATCTTTCACTGAACAGGGTCTACCACAGGCCTGAGCGAAACCCCTCAGCAACAAAGGCGTCCCCTTGAAGCCAAAACTACTCCGATACCAAATGTAGGTTTTAACCCCGTACAGAAATTACCTGCATACGAATTATAAAACACAGAAAATAAACAATGCGAGAGCATAACACATAAAACACATATACACAAAGATTTTCCCCTGGATCCCAAAACCGGGACTGCTAGCTTGACTTTTCATTATGTTCCTTTCAATGTTACAATACATATTTATACATGCCAAAGCATCCAATACCATGGACCGAAAACCATTGCGTCCAATACAATGGACCGAAAACCATCGCATCCAAAAACATGTGCAAAAATCATGCACAAAACCATAGGTGGGTCTGCCCAACCTAACATAGGGTCCAAAATGAAAATTTTCCGGGGCGCTGCCCTGGACCCCATAAAGTGGGGTTACGGGTGCCCCTCAAACCCCCTTTGACCTCCCCCTCTCTAACCCATGGTTAACTACGTGGGCTAGTCGTGGAAAGAATATAACACAACCCAACATTGAATTGTTTCAGTGATTTTGGTGCTTCTTGTTGGAAATATGTGGATTATGTTTATAATGATCATCACATCCTTGTGAACTATTTCACTTGATGTTAGAAGAACCTTCTCTTTCATGTGTGTATCCATTAGGGTATTACTATTACTTCTCTATTAGAGGCTCACTTATTTTCCCCTCTGCAGTAAGATAACCTTGATACCTTTGCAATCGAACATCCATAAGGCACACTAGCTTGCTCATTTAAAAGGACATTTGAAAACCTCTCTCTTGGCGAAACCTAAATCCAAGGCATATATTTAAGTAAAAAATAGCTAGGACATATTCCAGATGGGACTCCTACACCAAACAGTGAAATGTCTAATTGCGACCTTATATATAAGGGATATCCCCTGTATGTTGGCGGTATCTACCATCGTCAATATAACCCTTCTTACATGCGAGTTTATAAACCAAATAGACCTTTGAATATGATACCAGATGTAAGAAATGTTGGCATTATAGTGTTGGCATTGATGTCAATAGGGGCATAGTGCTACTTTACATCTTCCTATATCAATTTGATGATGATGTGTGATGAGTGTTTGTTTTATTGTAATGTTCAGATGGTTGGTTTTGTTGGTTGTCATTGATGTTAACTTGGTTGTGGCATGACTTAGTGGGGGTGATTTAGAGGTAGAGTAGAGATGGATGAAGGGAATGGTATTATGACTTGTCATACATAGATGATGTTGCTACATATATTCGAGCTACATATGTTGGAGGTAGCTGGATGACTTGACATTGCTGCTATAGGTGTTGGAATTATTGCTATAGGTTTTGGATATGCTTCTACATGTGTTGGAAGAATTGGAGTTGCTGCTACATGTGCTGAGATTTTGTTGCATGTGTTGGAGATGTTTCTATAGGTGTTGGAGACTGTTTGATGTTTGGTTGTTGTTGTTACATGTGCTGGAGGTGTTTGGATATGTTGTTATTGTTTCTTGAGGAGCTCGAGATGTTGGGCATGATGAGGTGTTTGGCAGACTAGGGTCTGCATGTCATTTACTTGTTTAAGAGGTTCTTGGCCTATGTCATTAGTTGCAAACTTTTCATAAAGGAGTTGGAGGTGTTTTTTGGAGTTGATGAAGGTGTCCAAGAAGTTTGGCAGAGATCTGGCCTGAATTGGTTTGAGTTTTCTTATCCTCTGTCACAGTTGCATGGACACAAACTTGTGCATGTAACTAAGAGGCTCTAGTCACTAGGAATAAGGCTTATGCATGCGGCCAATAGAAAATCAACAGTTTAATGGGTGTGAATGTATCCTAAAGCACATTTTCTCTGCATTCCTTGTGCATATTAGGTGTTAAATTATTTTTTTCGACTTGTTTTGTTCGTGACTCATATTATAAAGGTTGGAAAAAGGTTAATGAGCTTCTAAAATGTGATTAACATTGACAATATCCATCATCAAGTGGAGTGAGTGGCTTTGATCTGGATCTTGGGGGAGGCCCCCAGGATATAAAAGATTGAAATGGATTTTGGGGGAGAGGCCCCCAAGATCTAAAAAGTTGAAATGCCAGAAGAAAAAGAGGAGAATGCCCAATAAACAAAACCACCAAGAATTTTTTTATTAAAGCAGAGAATAACTGTAGAAGCTACATTGTGGCAGACAAACTATCATTTTACAAAATGCGACTTGTTACTTATATTATTTTTCAGTTACAATACCACAGGTCAATTCCATGGGTGAATGAATACCATGGGTGGATGTCACAATACCACAGGTCAATTCCATGGGTGAATGAATACCATGGGTGGATGTCACAATACCATGGGCAAATACCATGGGTGAATGAATACCATGGGTGGATGTCACTTACAATACCATGGGTAGATAAATACCATAGGTGGGTGCCACTTACAATACCATGGGTGGATGAAAACCATGGGTTGATGCCATTTTCCATTTGCATCATTCCTCCCTCCTTAAGAAGCAATGGTCCCCATTGCGTGAAGTTCCCTCCTACAAAGCCTTTGTTGAATATGAAGAGCCATTGAAGAGAAGGGTTTTATGTGGTTAACCAATAACCATGATGAACAAAGTTCTGAGGATAGAGATACCCTGTAATGCTTGTGACCAACTATAATACTGGCAGTGTGCAACCTAGAAAATGGACTTCGATGAAGTGTGGGTTTGTGGATGGCCCATAACCATGATGAACGAAGATCCGAGAATAGAGATACCTTGTAATGCTTGTGACCAACTGTGATACTGACAATGTGTGGTCTAGCAAATGGACTTTGATGAAGTATGGGTTTATGGATGACCCATAACCATGACAAACACAGATCCGAGGATAGAGATACCCTATAATTCTTGTGAACAACTGTGATACTAATAGTGTGTGGCCTAGCAAATGGACTTCAATGACAAGGATTTTGTGCGGTTGACCCATAACCATGATGTTGATTGTTGATGAAGTAGCAGGTGCCTACATAGCTTGGGGTGGGATGCCACGTCTCCAAAGAACCCAAGCTAAATGCTGCTATGCTGAAACTAATTAATGTGAAGCAGGTGCCTACTAAAGCGGGGTGGGAGGGCACATTCCCAAAGGGAACCCGCTCTGAATATTGCTCCAGAATTAAAATGGACATAACTAGGTCAACATAACTCAGAATATTTATTATAACTTGTTTTTGGAAACAGAAGGACCATTTTCCATCTCCCCATATGTTGGAAATCCTTATCTGGACACTCTAGAATCCCATATTCGCGTTGCAACTTTTCTGTCGTCACAAATTTTTTGAAAAAATAGCTGATTTTAAATCAGCGATATCTCCCGCATTCGAGCTCCGATTCAACCCATTAGTTTTTTGAAATTGAACAATTTTTCAAGAGGGGATCATATACGCAATCATTTTTCTGAAATTCCGCACCAAAATTGCAAAAAAAGATAGGAGAGCTACCATCCACGAATTGTCGTTAGAAACATTTCTACAACATTACTGATTTTAAAGTAGCGATATCTCCCTCATCCGGACTTTGATTCAAACAATTGTTTTTTTCAATCTGGGTATTTTTTTGCAAGGAATCTAGATCTGCTATTTATTTTTGTAAATTTTGTACCAAAAATTTCATATCTAATCTGCAAAATTTTTGCCCAAAAACATTCCTGCAAAAAAATTAAAAAATAAAAATTCTTCCCACTTGGCCCAAGAAAATGCTCTGTGGAGGATGTAGCATATGCTTGAAGTTTCTTGAATATTGCTGTAAAATTTGAAATTGAAATATGCATCAAAACCTCATTCCCATGGAATCATAATGTGCTCTGATACCACTGATCCGGATCTTGGGGGGAGGCCCCCAAGATCTAAAAGATTGAAATGGATTTTGGGAGAGAGGCCCCCAAGTTCTAAAAAGTTGAAATTCGAGAAGAAAAAGAGGAGAATGCCCAATAAAGAAAACCACCAAGATTTTTTTTATTAAAATGGAGAATAACTATAGAAGCTACATTGTGGCAGACAAACTGTCCTTTTACAAAATGCGACTTGTTACTTATAATATTTTTCAGTTACAATACCACGGGTCAATTCCATGGGTAGATGTCATAATAACACGGGGCAATTCCATGGGTGAATGAATACCATGGGTAGATGTTACAATACCATGGACAAATACCATGGGTGAATAAATACCATGGGTGGATGTCACTTACAATACCATGGGTGGGTGCCACTTACAATACCATTGGTAAATTCCATGGGTGGGTGAATAGCATGGGTGGATGTATACCATGGTTTGATGCCATTTTCCATTCAGATTAGGCTTGATCAAGTCAATGAGCTAAATCTAAATCAAATCAAGCATATGAACAGAGTTTGTGGCACTGAGTAGTTCTTGGTAATTATTGATTTGAGCATCTCAGTTCATCCATATATTAGAGGAAGCTCAATGATAATATGGTTGATTCTCTTGGTATGTTGAGTGAGTGTGGGAGTGGAGAAGAGTGTGCAAGCTATGCGAGTTGTATGATGCAGAATTTATGAAGTAGTTTGCATGTGTTGTAGCAATTAGTTGAAGTGTGTTTCAACCAACATTTTGTTTAGCAAGAAAGGAGGTGAAATAGAGTTTGTTTGCGTGTGTATTTGGAGATTTTTTTCTCCTAATATGTTCTCCAATTTATTTTTTGAGTGCAACATGTTGTGAGCAGTTTACTTGTTGCAAAGAGGGTTTTAGCTAATGAGTTGATCAGATTATTTTATGTAGTTTTGGTGAGATTTTTTTGCAGTTTTTGGTCTCGCTTTTGTTTTTTATTGTGTGCCATGATGATGCATTGTTGTAGTGTTCATGTTGAGTAGTTCTTGGTCCAGTCTAAAAATGTATGAAATGAGAACCACATAAAGGAGTGGAGTTGGAGGACTTCGATGAATTCAATATAGGTGAGCAATTTTTTCAATCTAATGGTAGTTAGGTAGTTCAGAAGAAATTGGGCGAGGCTCATTGGTCATGGAGGCTTCAAGCAAATAGGAGTATGTAAAGTCATTTAATAGTTCAGGAGTAACTAGGTGAGGATCATTGGTCGTGGTGGCTTCCAGCTGAGGGTAGTTTGGAGATTTGCATGAGAAAGAGATCTCCATTTCATAGTAGCGAATTGTAAATCTATGTAAAGGATTTACTTAACATAATGAATATTTGAGAAGCGCAGCAACATCAGGTGGTTTTTTTCCCTGGAGAGGGTTTTCTACTAGAAAACATTTGTGTCCTTTGGGTTGAATGCTTTCATGATTCATGTTTATGGTTGATGCTTTGATCTCCATTTTTGTGTTTCAGTTTATGCATAATTAAAGAGTAGCCATTTGGAGAAAAAATTATAAGTGCCTTCCTACTGATTTCCCCCCCTAGTAGTGATCTAGTTTCTAATAATTAGTATCAAAGCTGAGGCTTTCGATTGCAATTTGATCACTGAAGAGTGGATATGAGGAATATTGGCAGGAATTTTGCATTTTTTTTCTAAATGGACTGACAAGGAGTTCCAATTCTTCACAGAGGTAAATTTGCAACTTGGAAGGTTAAATTGGATTCATATTTTCTGTCCCTTAATTAAAATATTTTTCTGTCAGTAGAGTATGGAGTTGAAGATGAATTTAAAGATTTGGATAAAAATATCATCTTGCGTGGGATTTCAAAACCTAATAATTTTTATGTGAGGAATTGTGGGACTACAAAAGAGATGTTGTACAGGTTCCATAATTTATATTATGGAGGAAAATTGCATATTTCAAAAATGGAGAACAATGCAAATCGTTCTACTCCTATTGCAGTGAAAAATCAACCCTCCTCAAATGAATAAGAAGAAGAAATCCCAAGTGATAGAAATGGTGGATCACACATCAATCAAGAGGAACAACACAAATAGATCAGTAGCAAAGATGATGAGAAATATAAGATAATGGCCCTAGAAGTGGAAATCTAAAGACTCATAGTAGAAAATAAAGATCAACGAATGTTGTTGCAAAAGAGTGTGCCTTCAAAGAAAAAAATTTCAGCTCTGAAAACTCAGTTGGAGGAAGGAATGGAGATTGAAATTGGAATGAAGAAGCAATAAAATGAGATGGAGAATGAATATCAAAAATTGAAGGCTGAAGCTATTTCTGCAGGGAATTAGGAACTAGAGGCGTTCAAATCTAGTGCTAAAGCATCTACAATAAAATCATAAATTGTTGTAGCAACCAGTAGTAGCACTAAAAATGATAATAAAAAAACATGCAACAAGTGAAGAAGGTTAAGGAAGAAGAATAGAGTTGGCATATGTTATAATTATGGAATACGTGGACATATAGTAACAATTTGCATTGATGGATAGATCATACCATATCATCAAAAGGAGCAGCCAAAGAAGTAGCAACATCAAGCATGCATAAAAAGAAGATCACCATCCATCAAGTTTAATAGTCCCTTCTATGGTTATTATTTCTCATACAATGATTTTGGACATAGGGCTGTTGACTGCAGGGCACATGCAAGGAATGGAAACCAGATCAACATAAGATATCATCATATTCCTTGTTTCCTTCGTCATATAAGATATTTTATGTTTGAAAATATTGGCCATAAGGAAAATGATTCCAAGTTTCCCATGTCTTACAGGAGATCCAATCAGAAAGAGAAGAATATGCAAGACCAACCAAGCAAGAATAAGAAGGATCAACAAATGAAAGTTTGGAGGAGAAAAGAGAAGCACAAAACTCCCATAAAAAATTGAGGCATGTATGGTCTTAGGGAAGGAGTATGGTTGCATCATGAGTTTCATGTAGATTCTTGGTTGTGAAACCATATATGGAAGAGTACATGAAGACAAATCTGTATATTGTAGGAGATGCATGAGTTTTGGGGCATTTCATGAGGTTTGATGTGTACTTTTATTTGTCATATATTTCATTCCAGTTTGATTATACATTGGATCAACTATATTATTACTAATGGTTTTTGGAGCAACTACATGTTGAAGTGTTTTTTTTAATGTTCTTGGAGGTATGGCAACCACATGCTTTCCTTATGTGGATGGTCAAGGTGTGATGGAGGATCACACATTTAGGGGGAGCATTGTTGCTTCCTAATAGAGTTGTAGATTATTGTCACTATACTCACCTTGGAGGAGTTTTATTTTACATACTTGACATGAGTGTGCTACAGGAAAGAACTTTTTTTGTTTCTACCATATAGTTGCAAGATCATATTCTTGCATGACATAATTTTTGCTTTGCCTTTGATAGATAAATCTCATGTGTTGTGATGTATGTTTAATGCCCATGGGGTTTAGATGATATATTAGATTTGGCTCATCTAGAGTATACACCTTATTGCTTATGTTTTTTTATTCTTGATGAATCATGCATGCTGCTGATATACATTTGGATGATTGAATCATATGTTGTTATTGCATGGAGAGAGAGTATGTTGTTGCTCATGATGTTTTCATGCATGCTACTGATCAGATATTGTACATTTATATGGCTAAAGCATGATGTTGGTGTTACATGGAGTATGCATTTTGTTTCCAATTATGTGATGGTTTTATGTTGCTTCTCCTTGGTTTGTTCTTTGATGGGGAGAGAGAGTGTGCTTATGGATTGAGGTTGAGGAGATGATGAATCTATGTTCCTGATGGTTTTATAGTGCCAAATATTTTGATGTTATTGCTATTGCTTAATGCTTCATGGATATTTTCATATTGGCCAAAAATTGATGTTGTTGGAGAGAGTACTTGTATTGGTTCATATGATGCTAGTGTTGTTGTTGTTTCTTGTTCATTTGTTGCTTGATGGAGCTAGAGTTGGCACCATTATAATATATTGCTACTTCTATGTTATATTGGCATTGGATGATTATGTTGTAGACTCCTATATGGAAGATGTATTGTTGCTCATTGATGCCATGTATTCATGATTATTTCATATTTTTGGCATGCATAGATGAAAGCACACTCATTTGAAGATGTAAAATCCATGTACTTTTATTGTATTATATTTTTGGCATATTGCTCATGGAGAGTCCCTTCCTGTCCAGTATGTTTTGTCAAATATATCATGTATGGGATAATGGAAGCCCAAGTCATGCATTATTTTTTATCTCATTGTTGTAGCCCCATTACATTGGGTGCATGATAAAAAATTGGGTTTGTAGAAGTCTTGGTTGATGATAAGTGTAGAGTCATAGACCAGCCTTATGTACTTATCCCAACCATGTATTTTCTCCATGAAGCGATGTATTACATGGTACTTTATTGCACATTATTGTATATCAAAGTGGTGGTGCAGATGTGTTGCTACAATAATAGAGAGAACATGATTGCAACTTTGTTACATGCTTAGGGGGAGAATGCTCAATTGAAACTGAGTTCCTTTCTTCACATTCTTATGTGGCAAGGGACACATCTTTGGGTTACATCAATATGGTGTTGAGAATGACAAGGGGAGTACTCTCATCTAGCACATTATTGGCATTGTTCTTCATTGCTGGTATGACCCTTTGCCATTGATGTCAAAGGGGGAGAGAATTTGAATTAATGGAGACTAGATTTAGAGTTACAACTTTAGTGTTGGAGAGTGTATGGAGATCAACCTTAGATCTTGGATTGAGGTTGACATCAATACCAAAGGGGGAGCTTGTCAGAATTGTAGTGTTCACATTTATTTCAACAATGTCATGGTGTTACTCGTCATCTTCTTATATCAATCTCATTTGGTTTGTTATGGTCTTCAACTGGTTCGTTTTGTTGGTTGGCATTGATGTCAACTTGGATGTGGCATGACTAAGTGGAGGTGATATGGAGGCTGAGTAGAGATGGTTGCAGTGCATGGTATGATGACTTATCATAGGTTGATGATGTCGATACATATATTAGTGCTACATATGTTAGAGGTACTTGGATGACTTAGTGTTGCTCTTGTAGGTGTTGGAATTGCTTCTACAGGTGTTGGATATGCTTCTACATGTGGTCAAAGAATTGGACTTATTGCTACTTGTGTTGAGATGTTGATGCATTTGTTGGAGATGTTTCGATAGATGTTGGAGATTATTTGATGGTTGGTTGTTACTACTACAGGTGTTGGAGGTGATGGGAATAATACTAAGAGGGGGGGTGAATCAATATTATCAAATCAATAACTTTTTCATTTCATAATCAGATTTGTTGGGTGTGGGATCCCCCAAGGAAAGTTTTAGGGCTTAGAGCCCAGATTTTGGTCAAAAATTGTAACTCCGATGTAAAGACTCTGCATTTTGTGGGTGTGGAGCACGTAGCTTGTAAAAGAGTCATAGGGTTGTCTGCCCTCAATTTGTAATGTAATGTCGGCTGTAGAGATCTACCCATGGTCCACAGACCATGGGATTGTATAAATAGAGTGAGGCTCTAAGTAGATAAAGAAATCATCTAATATAAACATGGAATAGAAGCATAGTGGAAGAACAAAAGTGTAAATTCTAGTTTGGGTCATAGAGTAGGAAAAGGCTCTGCAGCTAAGTGCACAGAGGCCTAATAGTCCGTAGCTCAGTGTGTAGACCCCTGCAGTTGAGTGTGCGGACCCCTGCAGCTGAGTGTGCAGGGTGAGTCGAGTCTGTAATAGTTGGAAGTATTAATAAAAAGAAGTTCCATATCAATTATGTGTATTTATCTCTTGTATTATGCATTGAATATATTGGGTATAAATTCACTACTACTGTTTATATGATGCGCGAATGTGTATAATTGTATTGATTAAGTGAATGCAAGATAGAATATCTGTTTACAAAAAGTTAACTAATATCTATTAAGAATATAAGTAAGATACACGGTGTAGTTTTGGGAAATAGTGCATTTCACTGCCATAGCAGTGCTAAAGCATCTCAACCCCTGGTTAGGGTTGCGTGAAAGACGATTATAACAGATCGCGAGGGTATTGAAGGTTAGAATAGTGCACGAAGTAACCTGTGCGAAGGTAGGCATAGTTGGACTAAATCGACACCAAAGACATCTCAAGAGTGCAAAAACTTGGTTCCAGCATCCCGCCATACTGATTCAGGTCAGACTTCAGTCCGCGCTCCACAGGATGATGCCGAAAGGGCCAGTAGTGTAGGGATTTGTTTGTCTAAATAACTCCGAACCTGGGTCAGGCCCCCTCAAGCCAACAAATGGTTCCATTGCCAGGACCAAAATCTGCATAGAGATGTCTAATGTTGTATCATTGGAATCCAACTAAGAAGGAAATTGAAGGCTGGCTGGACATAAGAATTCATGAGTTCGTAGCACAGGAGAACAAGAATCCAAGACTATCAAAAGAAGAGTGGTTGGACTACTACCTGTACATGGAGATCCATGAAATCTTCTTCGCATCCTTCCCTACTAAGCTATACGAGTGGATCGCGAAGCTAGCAGATAGCCAAGGAAGGTGGAAACTTGATGGTCCTATTGTGTGGACCCTAGAGTTAGTGCAAAGGTTGGAAGCATCGGAGAATAAGATCACGTGTGCCATTGATCATTGGATCAATCATATTATAGGAGGATTCATTATTGAGTTCGTGGTTGACACTTTAGTTAGCTATAGCGAGGCAGAGTGACGCTTTCTCAAAGGACCACGAGGTAAGTACGTAAAGTATTTGAATACTTGGATTAAAATGCTATTGTGCGAAAAGAGGGTTATGCAGTTACCTTGATGTTCGGGGCTACACAAAGTGGAAAAGCTTACAGGAACAAAGGAAATAAGGGACTAGAAACTAGCCCCTTGATTTCATCTCCATGAGGGGACAAGGAAGAGCTCGCGAAGGTCTCACCATGAAGTGCGATCCATCTGATAAGACAAAGAATTCTGTGCATACCACCTCCACCCACACCACCACTAGCTTCACCACCATCACCTCCATCTTCACCCGTACCACCTCCACCACCACTACGATTTAATATGGAAGCACAGTGAAGTTGCTTGTGTTCAAAGGTTTGGGAAATGAGGATTCGGACTAATTCTGGTTTGTGGTAAGGGCTATATGGGAAGCGCACGGAGTTACAGATGACAATATAAAGAAAGTGACACTGGTTAGCACCCTGTAGGACCATGCACTAACCTGGTATATTAAGCACTCCAATGATAATCCAAATGCGGGAATCACAGATATCCAAGCAATGCTAAACATAGAATTTAGCAGGCCAAATTTTGAAGCACAATTGACCATTGGATTCAAAGAGATCACGATGCTACTAGGCGAGACTCCTTGGGATCTAGATCAGAGGCTGAAATGTACGATTCGTGAAGCTAATATGAATCTGACGGATAGACAACATTGCGAGTGGTTTGTAGCTTCGCTAATGCCACATTTAAGGACTGCGCTATTGTAGCAGAAGATAATGACTTAGGTAGAGACCTTAGAGATTGTGATGAGGCTACATGAGACCCTGATGCAGGATCCTAACTTAGGATTTTAGCAGATCCATGCGTAGCTGAATAATTTATGCCTTGAGATGCAGAGTCTAAAATAGGACAGGACAACTCGACTAGAAGTGCGCGAAGAGGTATGGTGCTTAAAATGCAAGGGTCAGGGTCATGACAAGGGCCACTACCCAGTTTTCACAAATTACCTCAAAGGGGGGGACCGATGCCCTTAAGACTGGAAGCGCAAGTAGGGCCTAGCGTGGCACTTGCTTTGTGGTGCGCGATTTGTCAGATAGCAGGAAAACATGCCATAGAGAATTATCACTTGTTACAAAAGTATACACAAAATTCGTAACAGTTGTTTTGCAACTTTTGTAGGTCAGTGGGACATGATGAGCACACTTGTAGAAGCTATGAGTTAATGATGGATAGAACTCCCACCTACAGAGTTCAGGCCGAAATGCAACCCCTTGACCAAAATGAAGGAATGGCGTGAACATGATTTCAGGGGCGCGGACGAGGCCGAGGTGGAGGAGGACCTGGAAGAGGTCGCGGACAGTTGATATGCTACAATTGTGGAGGGCCAGGACATTATTCCCGCGATTGCACGAATCCAACGTGCCCGTTGTGTTTTTATTGCAACTTGTTTTATCATGAGACAAAAGATTTTCCTACACTAATAGCTAGGATACGCAACAAAGGAGTGCTACCACCTCCCTCGACTTAGAACCTACAGATGATGAGGTCTGAGCTGCGCGAGGAAGATCCAAATGTGAACATTGTGCTCCGAAGTGGAATCATGATGGGAGATGACAAAGGCAAACAACCAGAAGATAGTACTTGGGTTCACAAAGCTCTGGTGAAAGAAGCAGAGTTTGATTTGGAGCGCACTCGGGAAACCTTCATGGAAGCCAAGAAGAGCTTCGCTGATGCCTCCACTTCCGGAAGCAAAGATAAATCGCAGCTGGAGATGGACCCATCTATGCTCACAATGCTCCTGGAAACATGTATGAGATACTGCGCGATAGTAAGGCAGTGAAAGGGTTACAGGAACTCATTAATAGATGTGCTGGGACAGCGCTAGGAGAACCATGCATAGTTAAGAAGATTAGAGAACATAAGACAAGAACGAGAAGAGAAATGAGACTAACTGAGTAGATCTGAGAATATGAGATGGATCAAGTCATTCTGGATTTAGGATTGGATGCAAATGTTCTGCCAAAATAGACATGGGAGCGAATCGGGTGACCTGCGTTGCAGTGGTCTCCAATTCAGCTAAGGATGGCAAACCAGTAGAAAATAATACCCATGGGGTGATTGCAGGGAATAACTATGGATATTGAGGGAGAAACCATGCTGGCAGACTTTGAAGTGATAGAGATTGTTGATGACAGCAATCCCTACCCCATGCTATTAGGAATTGACTGGGCCACTAACATGAATGGGGTGATTAATTTGAAGAAGTGCAAGATGATTTTTGAGAAGAAGTCACTACGCGTAATTATAGCCCTGGACCCTGCTGAAGGATTGCACTATACAAAGTCGATGCGCAACTATGAAAGTGATGATGATTTGGACTGAATCTATAAGATAACAGCGCAAAACCAGGAATGGGTGAATCCCACCGCGGATGGACAGATTTCATGGGAGCACGAAAGCTCCTGTACTTCGAATTCGGATGAGGAAACATAGCGATGGTAGAATCAATTACATGAGGTAACTACATTGAATTGTAATATGATGACAAGGTTGTTGTGCTGCATATCGATAGAAGTAAGAGACCTTCCTACTTATGATGGTCTAAGTGAGGTAGATACCTTCTTGAATAAATTTGAAAGGGAGATTCCAGAAAACCAATGCTTCCAGGCCTTGGACTGGGTACTGTGCACTACGCCCGCGAGGTGGTGGGGTATGCATAAAGGGAGCTTTGACGACTGGCGCGAATGTAGGAGAATGATGCGCACGAGATTTTGGAAGCCTAGGGTGTGATTGACAGTTAAGTATAATGGATGGGATGATCTGCATGTGCATCTGTCCAGGTGGGTGTAGGCATATGGAAAACAACCTACACAGATGCACATGAACTCTGCGTTGAAATGTATGGTCAATAAGCATGTGTTGGGGGGACAAATGAGCAAATGGCTCTTAATGTTGGGGAAACATTATGTAGGAAGAACAGTCGCATAGAAGGTTCTCTGTGTGGAAGCATTCAACAAGGTATGCAATGCACTGAACAAGGTACACAATACGCAACGAAGTGATTGGGACCTGCGCGTACCTGCAGTGTTATGGGCTTATAGGATGGCATGCAAGAAACTGACGGGACAGACACCTTTTAGGATTGTCTATGGAGTGGAAGCTATAATGCCTATGGAATACATCATGCCTAGTCTACGCATAGCAGTGCTCACAGGTATGACGGATTGCGGAGCCCTGGAGGAGAGGCTCGCATAGTTGGAGGAGCTCGAAGAAGAATGGTTTTTGGCTGGCTTCCACCAACAGGTCCAAAAGCAGTGCAAAAAGGCTTGGCACGATTGACATATTAAGTTGCACACCTTCAAGGTGAATGATTTGGTGTTGTTATATGCTAGTAAGTTCGATAAATTCCTAGGGAAGCTTAGAATGCATTAGCTAGGACCGTATGTTATTAATGAGATCACAGATGGTGGTGCAGTGCAGTTGGTAAAGTTAAATGGAGAAATCTTCCCAAGAAAAGTCAATGGCAGTCGTTTGAAGGTCTACACAGGAGGCTCGATCATCTGACTAGCTGACAGAAGCATAGTCTTAGTGCTCCAGGCAGCTGAAAGGAGGCGCGGGACTATAAACTACTCTACCCAGGTGCTGCACGATGTCAGGACTACGCGTAGTAGTGAAGTGTCACAGGGTATGCGATAGTGCGAGGGTAGTTGCACAGGTTGGTTGGAAAGTGACCGTTATAGTCACTATTCACAAGGTGATGCTTGGTTTGAGACCAAATGGAGCAGGTGGTAGGCATTTAAGGCAAACTTTATGGGCTATATTCTTGAAAATCTACCACCAATCGAGCATTAATGGACCGAATGTGGGAGGAATGGTCGAATTCAAATTCAAAAGGTGCTATAAATTACAAAGGGATACCCAACAAACAACACTTGGCAATTTGAGGACTGAGTTGTTGCATGCACAGACACTCATGAACCCAGACTTGTTTGATCTTATGAAGGTGAATTCATTGCTTGAGAAATTACCTGAGCCATTAAGAGAATTGTGGAATAACATTATGGCAGCACCTGAGGAAGCCATGGATACCAGAGTAATGACAGTTGAGGAAGCCACACAAGACATTACAGAAGTAGAAGCCCCTGAAAGTGCCAGGATAGTCACAGAAATCCCTAAATTGCCGTGCATGCCGAGACCCGAGAAAGACAAGTAGGCTATGGTACTAGTGCGCGTATCCCCTAGGAACCCGTTAAGGACTAAGCTTACCATGGAAGAAAAGGGGAAGGATATCAATTTGGAGGCTGATGAGGAGGAAGAATTTGAAGAAATCCTGGTAGAGGAGGAGGAGGATGTAGAAATGGAGGTTGAAACCCACAGTGCAGACCCTCTTACCAGGCTGCCCGCATATGTTCCTCCGCCGAAGGGTAAAGCAAAAGTGCCAAAATACATAGATGAGAGAAAAAGCTCTCTATAGACTCCGTTGCTCCCTGACAACATTATTTTTGAAGGAGTGAACCTGGGGCGAGTGCCTGTACTGAAATTTGAAGACTAGGATCTTGCAGACCACAAGAAGTTCCCACATTTGGCAACCACGTAGCTAATGTGCCAGAAGAAAGATGCGCCGACTAGAATCATAGAGTTGGAGCTGCGTAAATGGATGAGAGGTGTGGAGAGGGAAGAACTATTAAACCTACACTGGGTTCCACATTACCATCACACCCTAGTGACCATTTTTGTCATTAGGCAACTACTCTGCTTGGTGCATGATGGGTGCTTGTGATTGGAGGAGCCCATCCCCATCACAGGCCATTTGATTCATAGAATTACCTGGATCCCTTACAAAGGGGAGGATCCAACGAACATCTTGGAGGGCAAGAGTGATTATTTGGCCATCGCAAAGGCCATGAAGAAGAAGTTTAAGCTGGAGAAGAAGAAGAGAGGGTATGCCATTTCCAACATCAACAACCCTATGGTTTAAGTCGCGACACAAATATTGGTAGGGAAGGTTATGTAGAAGTGCCACGTGAATGAGGTGCCCGTGTCGGTGGTTGCACTAGTAGCACAATGTGCAAAAGGGGTCCAATTCAACTGGGAAAACTACTTATGCAGAGAGTTCCTTGAGAACTTCCGCGAGGCACAAGAGTAGGGAAAATTTTTTCATTATGCATGGATTTTTTTGTCCATAGTACTGGTGGCATGGGAGTTGCCCGAAGACAGCCAGTTCCCGATGATCGTGTAGGACCTTCTGGAGGCAGCAAAGTATACTTTGCTATGGGTAACCAAGGATGCACAAAGGATAAGGGACAATAAGATATTTTGGGTGTTCATGGAGATGAACATCAGAATGGGATTATTCACAAGCTGCGGTTATTTCCCATGGTCTACAACAATCTACAGAGCTTCACGGAGTTCAAGGCATATTTCCACCATGTTTACATCAGGGCAAGGAAGGACCCTGTGAAGACGTGGTGTGAGCTACCCTATCTGGCGAAAGACGACGTCATCTTCAAGGTCCTTGAGTTGTGGCCGCTGGAGTGGCATGCTCCAGCCAGATCTGTGGTGGAAGCAGAGAAGTCCACCACGTAGCGGAAAAAGGATGAGGTGAAACTATGGATGGCGCAGTTTGGTAGAAAAGTGCAGAAACGAAGTGGCAGTAGCTAAGGCCCATGCGGCACGCAATGCTACAAAGTTGGTGAAAGAGCAACAAAAAGCAATAGAGGAAGAGTGCGAAGGACAGAAGTCGCCTTCGCTTGAGCAGGAGACAAATACAAAGCAAGGTCGCGTGGACTCACAGATAGCCTCCACCCAGGTGAAACGTTTGCACCTAAAAGAGCATGTAGGGCTGCGAAAGAAGCTAAAGGCTTCAAAGACTTCTTTCGACCCGGTCACTCTCATTGAGGGGGATCTACATGACATTGGATAGACAGTGAGGGACGTCACAATGGAGACCCTCCAACATTTTGAGGAGGAACACCAGATGGTGTTAGGGGCCCTCCGGGCATAGATACAGGAGTTGCAGTTGCGCACTCCACAGGCTGGCGTTGTGTCAACTAGCCTCACAGTAGGCACATCCGCGGACGAGGAAATGCTGCGCGCTCGGATGACCAACACCATAGTGCTGCTAGATGGAGCACTCATTACAGAAAATGAGGCCTAGAGGCCTATGGTCGGCAAGTTGAAGGGAATCAAGTTAAATGTGGCTGAATTCCCTCGGGAAACACTCTATGTTTTGCATGATGGAATCACTGCAGAACTAAGAGCCAGGGAGGGTCACGTGCTCCAGGTAATTAGCGAGAAATGCATCAACATTGAATAGTTAAACCTATAACACGATGAGGTAGTGGTGCAAAATAGACAACTCATACAAGTGGTGGAGGAAGCCAGCCAGATGGTCCCAAAGTTGGCCATCCAAGCAGAAGAACCAGTGGAGGCACGCATCCGAAAAATTAGCAGCAGCGGTGCGCGAGGCAAAGGAAGAAATGGCCAGGGTTTAGCTCGAATTGAACCTTTAGATAGCCAAATTGCAATTGAAGGTACAACCTTCAACCCCATCGGAGGTTAGGGAATAGCGTGTAATCACGATTATAGCAGCAATAGTAGGGGTCAATAGTGCAGTGATAGACTGCATAAAGTTGTTTGAGTAGTCATTCAAGGTTCTCACCACCCTACAGGAGGACCCAAACATACATCGCCTAGAGACAGAGGCATGTGAGCTATAGTAGAAATATGATGAAGTAAAAGGGACCACGTAGACGGTTACCCTTACACAGAGGCTCACGAGGATGCAACAGGCGAAAGCACTCAAGGAACAGGTAGATGTTGCTCAACATAAGGAAGCAGTTTTGAGGGCATGCTTACAGCCGTGAATTGATGAGGCATACAACGATACAGCCTCCATTGAAGCAAAGCTCGTGCAGCTGCAGGAAACACAGGAAAAGGTTCAGGGCAACAGTTCAGCCACAACGGTCTTTGAACAACACGTCGAAGAAGTACAACAATCAACCACTCAGTGCGCTGCCGATCTTGTAGCGATCCAGTCAGAATTTGGAGGTCTTCGCACAAAGATCTCTGCATCGATAGAGTGACTCAAGGGCGAGACACGATGTTTGTGTTAGGGGCCTGTTGGGTGTGGGATCCCCCAAGGAAAGTTTTAGGGCTTATAGCCTAGATTTTGGTCAAATATAGTAACTCTGATGTAAAGACTCTGCATTTTGTGGGCGCGGAGCATGTAGCTTGTAAAAGAGTCATAGGGTTGTCCGCCCTCAATTTTTCAATGTAATGTCAGCTGTAGAGATATACCCATGTTCCGTGGAACATGGGATTGTATAAATAGTGCGAGGCTTGTTGAGCCTCAAAACTGCTCTTTCCCTATCAACTCTTCTCATCCCTTTTTCTTTGTTTTTCCATGAAGAAATGCATTCCTATCATCAATGACCAATATATATTGCCTTAATGAGGACATTTAGTGATTTACATGTTATGCTTTCATGTTTTGCTATTTGAATAAATTTTTGTCTTTTAGCTACGGAACACAGCTTATTCTGCAGCTAATCGGCTGTTTCGCAGCTACTTCCACGCTTTAACAGGTTCCAGGTGTCAGGAGGAGAAACTAACTACATGGGCAACTTGGAAATCATCGGGACATGGACTGTGTCCTATTCACCTAGCCCAGGTCGACAAGGAAGATGGTACAAGACGCTGGTCAATGGAGAAGTCAAATGTAGAGACCGAAGGCAACAAGACTCTATTTTATGGATAATCAACACGTTTCACAGTGATGGGAAGCATTGTCCGAAACAACTTCCTGAACCCACGGACTCCAATAGCCATCTGTGCAACTGAATCCAATAGCCATCATCTTGGATTTATGCCTCCAGCAGTCGAGGAATAAAATTCCGTGTGCCTGTCTTCTACGTGGTCTTGGCTGTAGCTTATTTTTCTCCATAAACAGTTGCATAATTTTCTTATAAATACCTGTGTAAAGAACTCAGAAGGAGTTCAAATTTCCTCATGTATTAAGTTCAGACTTATTGTTCTGTAATTTTGAAAAATTCATTTTCCTGTTTAAATATGAAGACAACATGTTTTATGGATATATGAAAGAGTTTCTTGGAGATTGATTAAGCACGCATAACCTGATCAGTTGCAGAGGGCCCCTATGTTGACTGCGGTTTTATTTTATTTTGTTTTGTCTTTTCTAGTTAAATGGTAAATTCATCATTTCTCCTCACAGTGTTCATAATCATTTTTGCACTAACCTTGTTTATAATGCAACTTTTAACATTTCTCTACTAATGCAGAATAGCTTCTTTCAGTACAGAATAACTTCTTTTTGTTCAATTTATTTCTAGTTTTTATCAGTAGTTAGAAGTCAAAATTCAGTAGTGTAATGTAGTTTGTTTCATTTACTGTTTCACTAGTCTTTAAATTTTCAATTAGGCTGATCAGTGCCATTACAGTGCTTGCCATTTTATGAGTAGTTTATCGACTCATGGTGTTAATGAATGTTTCTGAAGAGCCCTTCTAGTTGATAACTAATTTTAAACTAAGTGGTTGAATACTTCATTCATACAATGAGTCTTTTCAACATTTTTGCATTTATTTTCTCTTAGAATAATGAAGTACAAAATTCCTCAAAATGTCATCACAAGGAGGTTTTTCTCCCAAAATTGAGAGGCAGAGTAACTAAGTACTTCATTTAGTTTTTTTTAGTTGCAATTTCACTTTCAGTTTTAGTATTTCATTTAGTTTTGTTTCTATAATTGATTAGACATTAGTTGCAATTTCACTTTCAGTTTTAATATTTCATTTAGTTTTGTTTCTGTAATTGATTAGATAGTAGTTGCAATTTTACTTTCTAGTTTTTAGTTCATGATTTGGAAATAATGATAAGAGCAGAAATAGAAACTCTATTTTCATTTCTTGATTAAACTTTGCTTCCAAATCTTACTTAAGATCTTTTAATTCTCATTTCTTTAGGTTCTTAGCAATATTTACAGAAGTTAGATTTAAGATTTTTGTTAGTTATATTGTAAATCATTAGGGATTAAAGGACCAAAAACCCCCAAAACAACATAAAACACAAAAACAATGAAGTAATAAGGGTCATCTAGCACAAACAGTGCACTACACTTCATCAGTTTACGATACTCGGATTGATAATTTATGAAGAGCAATTTAGGACACTAAATTGACCAAACATTTTTGGCGCCGTTGTCGGGGAAGTGTAACTAGGTAGCCTTATCTCTTACATTCAAAAAAAAAAAACAATGACATGCATAGAGAAAGAGACTCTAGGGGTAGATTTATAGCTAGGGGTAGAAGTTCGATTCCTACAACACCACCTACTCCACCGAGAGCAAGAAAAGACACACCTCCATCCCAAACTCATACTCCCAGCCATAGGACTCCTGAAATTCCAAGGGTAGAAATCGAATCAGAAGAATCTCCTACTTCTTCTACCAAGATTGTCCTAGGGGAGAAAAATTTCGAATCTCCAACAGTAGGAATAGTTTTTCTTACCTCCACAGGAGAGCCCATTATAGTTGAAGAATTAGGAGTACCTGGTGGAGAAGAAGAAGTAGAACCTCTCTCCCATAGTCCATTAATAGAAGAACCAGAGGAGGAGGGAATAACCTTACAGGTTGAACCCTATACTGACTCTGAAGAAACTATAATGGCAGAAGAGGAACAAGATGGAGAATTCTCATTGTTTGGAGGAGGGGGTAGAGGGAGAGGTAGAGGAGATAATGGAGGAGGTAGAGGTAATAATGGAGGAGGTAGAGGAAATAGGGAAATAGATAACTCTTTTCGATTCCTTATAGTGGATGAAGAAACACATACCACAATGAAAAATATCTCACCATCTGTCCTCCCAAACTTCTATGGGTTGAGAAGTGAGGACCCTGAAACATTTTTGTTTGAGTTTGAAGTCTTGTGCAAAACTTATGACTATCTAGAAGACTCTCAAAAACTTAAATTGTTTCCTTCAACATTGAATAGAGATGCTTTGAAATGGTTCATGGGGTTAGTCACTCAATCCATTAGAACATGGAATGACATGAAAAGGGCATTTTTGGATAGGTACTTGGATTAATGTATGCCTACCACTCATAAAGATGAGGTGTTCAAAATGATGCAAAGAGAGGATGAAAATTTAGAAGATTTGATTGAGATATTCAACTATAATTTGAAAAGAGTAAAGATGAACAATTTAGATGAAGAAACTCTGAAAGCTCTTTTATTAAAATCCATTAGAGATGAGTGGATAGATATCCTTAACATGATGGGGAAGGGAGATATCTCTCAACTTCCATTAAGTGATATAGGAGAATTGTGTGTTCATCTCTCAAGAGGGAAATCTAAAATAGGGAAAGGGCTGAGAGATCCTTCTCTTGTTAGAGCAAACAAATCTGTAACTGGTTCTGTAAGTAGGGCAGAAATTGGCAATATGCTTGATGAGTTTAAAACTAACATTCTAGGGAGCCTTAGTGAGCAACAAGACAACGTTAAAATTCAAAACAAGTAGAAAACAGAGGCTGATGCTTTAGCAATTTTTTGTCCAAAATGCAGAAAGAAACATGCTCTAAGGGAATTCCCTTTAGATGCAAAAATTGCAGAAACTTGTATGATCTGTTCGGAAAGCTATGAAACCAAGGGTTTTCCTTCAATCCCAGGTCTTAAGGCTGTCTTTCAAGAGGAAATAGTCCCAAATTCTGCAGAATATCTTTATTTTTTTGCAAGAAGACCTTGGTTAGGGCCACAAACTCAGGGATTTAATAATCAAATGTATCTTCAACCCCCACCAAATTGGAATTCTTGGCAGCAACCTTGGCCTCAACCTCAATCTCAGTATCAATCTCAACCGTGGGCACAAGGGGTACAAAATCCTTATGGAAGATTTTCTCAGTATTATCAATATCCTCCATCCTATCAGAATTATCCTCCCCCACATAATCAACAACAAAACCAGCAGCCACAACTTCAAAATCAGAATCCTCAACTTTCATTTCCGTTTCCACAAAAACCTCTATAACAAAGCCAAAATCCTCAACTCTTGCTGCCATTTCAATAGAAACCAAATCAGCTACATGCCCAACCATTACCAAACCCTAACAATAAAAACCCTCAAAATGCTTACATGGTAGAAGGACAATAATTTCCAACTTACATGATTACTCCTCTAGATCTTAATGATGTTCAACTAAGATCTGGTAGGATATTAGAAAAAGAAAGTCCTTCTGTAGTTATTCAAGAACAAGACACTTCTGAGGAAGATTCTCTAAAAGTCAATAAAAGTTTTGAGGAAACATCTCTCCAAAACCAAAACATTGAAAAAGAAAAACAAAAAGAACCAGTGAACACAACTTCTATCATTGAGCAACCAACATCTACTTCTACACCTCCTTTTCCTGAGAGACTACAAATTGATAGAGGGGTAGAGAAAAAATCTTGTTGCCCAATTATGATTTTCTAGATGGATTGAAGAATGACTATATCAAAATTCCTTTGCTACAAGCCATTAGAGAAATTCCAATTCTAGCCAAGACAATAAAGGAGTTGAGCATAAAAAGACTAAGGAGAAAAGCAAAAGAAATAAAAAGAATTCACATGGTAGGAAAAATAATAGACATAATGATGGGAAAAATTGCCATACAGAAATATGTGGATCCAGGGAGTCCAATTGTCAAGACACATATAAATGGAATTGAAATTCCAAATACATTGATTGACTTAGGGGCAGCAATTAACATCATGAGTAGACAAACTATGGAGTAGCTTAAACTTCCCAATCTTCTTTACACACTTACCTTACTGCAACTTACAGATAGATCAGTAATCAAACCAGATGGTGTGCTAGAAGACATTTCAGTATCCTTAGATTCTTGGGAATATCCTATTGATTTCATGATCCTAACTCCCAAGAATAATCTAGGAGGACGCCCACTCATATTAGGAAGACCTTGGCTAGCCACAACTGATGCTTTTATTAGTTGTAGATCTGGTGACATGTATATTTCTGATGGTAATTTAACAAAGAAATTTACTCTGTATCCTCCAGCAAAAGCAATCACAGAAATAGATGACAAGGAATGGATTGATGATGAGGATGATATTCAACCTCTCTTCACTATGTCAAAAATTAGTGAAGATAGTCAAATTTTGAATACATTGGAAAATTTTGAAACATCTTCAGAATATGATCATGCACAATTTTAAGAAAAATCTAATGTTGAATACTTGTCATCTAGGCAGATGTCTCTCTATTCTATGGAAGAGTTTGGTAGCTCTACAATTGAAACTTTTCCAGGTAGGACATTGAACATAAATAAAAACTTGGAGAAACTACAACAAGAAGAGCTAACCAAAACATTACAAAAACATTCTGCTGCATTTGCATGGGAATACACCAACATGAAAGGCATTGATCCTAAGACTTGTATCCATCATATCTATATTGAGGAAAACAGTAGACCGATCAGACAACCTCAGAGAAGAATGAATCCAAATCTTAGGGAAATTGTAAAATAAGAGCTCCAAGAATTACTAAATGTAAACTTCATTTACCCAATTTCAGATAGCCAATGGGTTTCTCCTTTGGTAATTGTGCTTAAAAAGAATGGTAAATGGAGGGTGTGCATTGATTACCGAGAATTGAATAAAGCAACCCTGAAAGATCACTTTCCTTTGCCCTTTATAGATCAAGTGTTAGATACATTAGTAGGTAAGAAATATTTCTCATTCTTGGATGGTTTTAGTGGTTATAATCAAATTCAGGTAACACTTGAGGATCAGGATAAAACCACATTTACTTGTCCATGGGGAACTTTTGCCTACTGAATACTTCCTTTTGGGTTGTGTAATGCTCCTGCAACATTCCAAAGAGCAGTACTAGGAATTTTTTCTAATCTAATACATGATTGTGTAGAGGTATATATGGATGATTTTACAGTCTATGGAAACACATTTGAAGAAGCTTTGGAAAATTTGGAAAAAGTTCTTAAAAGATGTAAAGAAACAAACTTTTCACTAAGCCATGAAAAATGTTTTATGATGTTTACAAAAGGTATTGTTTTAGGACATCACATTTCGGGAGATGGGATTAAAGTTGACAAATCTAAAGTTGAAGTCATCTCTAAGTTATCAATTCCAAATTGCCAAAAGGATGTTATAAGTTTTCTAGGATTTACAGGATACTATAGAAGGTTTATGGAACACTTCACTAAAATAGCATCTCCACTCTTCAAATTGCTTAAAAAAGATTGTGAATTCAGTTGGAATCCTGATTTCCAATTAGCATTTGAAACCTTGAAAGCAAAAATTTCTGAAGCATCTATTTTAAGAGGTCCAAATTGGAAACTTGCTTTCCATTTTTCCATAGATGCTTCAGATACAGCTCTGGGAGCTGTATTGGGAAAAAAAGATTTGATTCCTTATGCCATTTACTATACAAGTAAGAATTTGACTCCCACTGAGTTGAATTATATTGTGACTGAAAAGGAATTTTTAGCTGTTGTTCATGCAATTAATAAGTTCAAACACTATATAACAGGCTATGAAACCTTTGTTCATACAGATCACTCTGTAATTAGATATTTGATGAATAAACCTATTACTAATGGCAGAGTTACTAGATGGATTTTACTTTTGCAAGCATTCAACATTACTGTGCTAGATGGACCTGGAAAACCAAACACAGTTGCTGATTTATTGTCCAGGATTTAGAATATCAAAGAAGACTCTCCGGTTGAAGATAAGTTTCCTGATGAATATCTTTTTGTAGTAACTAATCAAACTCCTTGGTTTGCAGATGTTGCTAATTACTTGGTTATAGGGAAGTTACCTTCACATTTGTTTCCTAGAGAGAAAAGAAAGATTATTCAAGAAAGTGCAAGGTATTCATGGATCACTAATGAATTGTATAAAACAGGGCCAGATCTTATGATCAGAAGGTGTGTGAGAGAAGATGAAATGCCTGATGTTCTCAAAGAATGTCATGATGAGCTGTGTGGTGGACACTTTGCTGACAAGAGGACAGCCTATAAGATCCTTTCTATAGGATATTATTGGCCATCCATCTTCAAAGATGCTAAAGAATATGTCAGGAGGTGCGACATCTGCCAAAGGATAGGGAAACCTGCTCCCTCAAATGAAATGCCATCACAAACTCAGGTACTTATAAAACCCTTTGAAAAATGGGCTTTAGACTTTATTGGACCAATTAATCCTCCATCTAAGCAGAAAAATTATATATTGGTATGCACTGATTATGTCACCAAATGGGTAGAAGCCAAAGCATTATCTTTTGCTAATGAAAAATCTGTAGTTAATTTTCTTTTTGAGGATATCTTCACTCATTTTGGTGTCTCAAGAGAAATTGTGACATATCAAGGATCTCAATTCATATCCAATATGGTGGAAAGGCTTGTGGAGGAGTACAAAATTAGGCATAGGAAATCTACTCCCTATCATCCACAAGCCAATGGTCAAGTGGAGTCTACAGAAAAAGTGATTGAAGGAATCCTCACCAAGACTGTGCATCTACATAGAAGAGATTGGGCAGAAAGGCTTCTTGAAGCCTTATGGGCCTATAGAACTGCATGGAGGAACACAACAGGACATACACCCTATGAACTTGTTTATGGGAAACAAATCCTATTGCCTATAGAGTTCCAAATCAGAACTTTCAAGATGGCAGTCCAGCTGGGGATGCAATTATTAGAGGCTCAAAAGCATAGACTGGAGCAATTAAATGAACTTGATGAAATCAGGCAAGAAGTAGTTCAAAGGACTAGTATAGTCCAACAACAGAGGGCTAAATGGCATGATAAATACATCAAGGACAAGAGGTTTCAAGAAGGAGATTGGGCACTGTTATTTGATTCAAAGTTTAAGGATTTTCAAGGGAAGTTTCAAACTCATTGGCTTGGGCCATATGAGATTGAAAAAGTCTTTAGTAATGGAGCAGTGAGGATCAGAACAATAGATGAAAGTCAAACTCCTCTTCTTGTGAATGGTCATAGATTGAAAATATATCAAAAACCAATTTCAAAGGAGGAGTTCATCAAGATCTTCTAGAACAATTCTGAAATGAAGTTAGTGAAGAAGAATCTTTCTTCTCCACCAACTTAGTCTTTATTTTTCCTATCTAAAAAAAAAAGGTTTAAAAAAAATAAAATAATAAATTGGATAAGGTTGAAAACCAATCATTGATTGGCATGCTTATATAGAAAATGCAGGGTGAAAATCAGAAGTTTCTAACACCCTATATTTTCCATTTCCTTTCTGTAAAAGGTGGTGACAAAAGGCCATAGTCACTCTGCATTCTGCAAAAATTCATTATCTCATCTCACTTTGCTCTGTTTTACTTTTACAGTTTCACTTCATTCTATTGCCATATTTCACCAATAAATTTTTCCTTTTTCCTGTATTTCTTTCATCTCCATTTTCATTTATCATCTTGTCTTATTTTCACTTACACAACCATTTCCATTTCATTCATTCATAAGCCATATTTCACTCTTTGTTTCACGTTCTGCAGCTGATTCCGTTCCGCAACTAATCCTGTTCTGTAGCTAATCTGATTCTACATCAACAATTTGTTTATCAGTCCAATCTTTTCATAATAAAATCATGTATGCAGGTAATTGAAGAAAAAACAACTTTGAAGACCAATCATGCCTAAAGTACCCGTGGATAAAACATCAAAATATTAGCAAGTGGAAGGTAGAGGTTCCAAAGGTAAATGCAAAAATTTATTTCAAAAAGCAATTTGAAAAAATAAGCTTGTATAACATGTATGATCACATGTCTCCTTAATTAACCATCATGTGATTTGACCGCCACGATGTCTCTGCCATATCTTCCACCTTCAATGACAAACAGTCCAATTATTCCTTCATAACTGATCTCCGTTTCAAACTCCATAACTTGTACTTAACCGGTCCTCCATAACTACACCTGTTAATGGTCAGATTAATGACGTGACCTACTTATCTACGACTCTCAAACCCTGACTGTTTATTTATTACATGCCAATTCTTAAGTTTTTCTCTCATATTCATGCAACCATACAGTCATTCTGTTCCTATATCCATAGTCATTCTGTTTCCATATATCCAGTCACTCCATTGCCATATACGTAGTCATTCCATTTCTTAGACAATGAGAGTAATTTTGAAGGGTAACCGAGAACAAAGGATATGGGGCTTATTGTTAGAACTGAGCCTGTAGGGGTAAAATACATGGATGGGTATCCGCATCTCAAGGGGATGTTATAGAAGGCCAGGTGGTTATGTTTTATTGAAAAATTTGACGGCTACCATAAGGAAATCACTAAATCCTTTGCAAGGTCATTTGATGGCATGGAAGTGGAAATAGGGGATATCAAATTCACAGTCACAGAATCCTTCATAGCAGAAGCAACAGAACTCCCAAGGCTAGGAGAAAGATGGTTTAAAAACAAAGATTTTCATGATGAACCTTGGAAGGTGATTCTTAAAAACCCAGGTATGGATGTTACATTATTTAGAAAAGGGATTCCAATTTCAGCACTCAAAAACAAATGGAGTAGCATGTTGTTAATACTACAAAAATTCATTACATGTGAAGGAAGGTTTGAGTCTATGTATGTTTATCATATACGTTTGTTAATGAATTTTTAGGGAATGGAACCCTCAATCTTCCCTTTTTCCTTCTAAATAGTTTGAGAAGAATGGAAAAAAATGTACAAAAGAAAGTTGAATCAATAGAAACAACTATATATCATCATGGATTAGTCAAGATTTTCGTTGAATTTCATTTGAGAAGTGTAGGGGATACATGGGAAGACTTCTTGGTAAGGAATTTCTTCCAAGATGCTCTAGATTTATCTGAGGGAAGTCATGTTAAAAGAAGTAGAAGAAGAAATATCAGCATTAAAAGCTCCTCACAAAAAGATGATGCAGAGATAGCTCTTAAACCAGAGGTTAGGGAGCAGACCAAACAAAAGAGAAAAATGAAAGAAAGGGTTGAAGAAATCAATAAGGACATTCCTGAACCTTCATCACCTCAAGAAGATGAATAGCTACTCTCTAAAAGACTAACCAAGATCAAGGAGCAAATCAAGAAAAATAAGGAGAAAGGAAAGAGGAAAAAGGACACAAAAGAAGAAACCATAAGCTTCCAAAACTTGAGGAGGAGCTCTAGACTCCGAGGTAAGGTGAAGAGGGTGAAATCAAAAGAGGCCCAATTTATAAACTTAGAGGAAGAAACCCTGGTCCAGTCCCTTGACAATATTCCATCTGAACAAAGTCCACAGAACTCTCCTCCACATAATTTTGAAGGCAGCCCAAGTAGAGCTTCTCCTGGCATAGATCCAATACAACAACAAATCTATGACTACATAGAGTCATTAGAGAAAAAGAATACCTCAATAGATCCAAGAACTTCAGCTAATCCAGAGTAGCCTGTCACCCCACAAGAAACTCTAATTAGCTCTCTCAAACAAGAGATCTTTGAGCTAGAAATTCTGAACAGGCACATCCAAAAAGAAAATGAAACCTTGAGGGAATAGTATAAGCTAGATAAAGCTATTCATTACAACACAATGCTACACTTGGGATTATGGTACAAAAATAACAGGAAGCTGAAAAGAAAAAGTAAGAAGCTGAGCAGAACATTCATTAACCTCAAATACATATTTCTTATGAGGAAGCCAAGGATGGTAGTCAGTGTAAAGAAAAGCAAGAAGAGGAAGTTGGATGTGTTGGCAGAAGTGTCAGAACAAATGCAATAGGAGGAGGAAGTTCACAATTTTGATTGCATGGGGATATGCAATGGTTTTTCAGTGGGGTTATGTTGAGCCTCAAAACTGCTCTTTCCCTATCAACTCTTCTCATCCCTTTTTCTTTGTTTTTCCATGAAGAAATGCATTCCTATCATCAATGACTAGTATATATTGCCTTAAGGAGGACATTTAGTGATTTACATGTTATGCTTTTATGTTTTTATATTTGAATAAATTTTTGTCTTTTAGCTACGAACGCAGCCTCATCTGCAGCTAATTGGCTGTTCCGTAGATACTTCCATGCTTTAACAGGTTCCAGGTGTCAGGAGGATAAACTAGCTACATGGGCAGCTTGGAAATCATCGTGACATGGACCATGACCTATTCACCTAGCCCAGTTCGATAAGGAAGATGGTATAAGACTCCGATCAATGGAGAAGTCAAATGTAGAGACCAAAGGCAATAGGACTCTATTTTATCGATAATCAACACGTTTCACAGTGATGGGAAACATTATCCGAAACAACTTCCTGAACCCACGGACTCCAACAATGATCTGTGCAATCGAATCCAACTGTTGGGTCCCTATAATACTAGTGATTACCCCATTACTATTGTAGTTATACCCCTTATTAATATTTTTGTGCCCCTATTGCCCCCATATTGTTATTACTGTGCCCCATAGAATCCCTCTATTGTTATTTTTGTGGCTTTATATTATTATTGTTAGGTCGGCTGGATTATATTGTGACTCCTTAGACTCCTATATATAGAAAGGAGGTTTTTTCATTTGAATCATCCAAGAATTGTTCATTTATGTGATGTAAAGGAGGTTTCCCCCTCGAAGAGGCTGAATTCTAAGGCGTTGATCTATCTATCTTTTCTTGAGCTGGTTTCATAACATTTGGTATCAGAGCTTTGGATTCTAGGGTTCATTGCTCCAAACAAGTCATCGTGGAATTTTCGCTATAACGTTTTTTCTGCAATGTTTCAGAAGTTACAAAAAAAACCCATTTGAGAAGAAATCGCGCTGAACCTCGAGTCCGAATTTCAAAGCTTTTTGCGCTATATTTGCGGAGATATGATCTTAGGAAGTTGGTCTTTTTGCAGACTCCTGAATTACATTCCAAACAGGTGACCTGGGAAAATCGTCATAACTTTCTCTTTAAGGATCGGATTGAAATTTCATAAGAAGGTATAGAAAGAGGACAGATTTTAGTTTCTTGTATGCGTTTTTAAGATCCAAAGGTCGAAACAGGGACTCGTGGCACGTCGTACAAGTTTGCTCTACAGAACTAGTCTATAATAAAGTCACTGTGGGAGATTTCGCATAACTCTTCCTTGGAGAATCAAATTTGGGCCAGACTTGTGGCATTGGAAAGAGGACACAAAGGGCTACTGGAGTTCACAAATTCAGAACTAGATGATTGGAAAGTACAGAGATACATCAGAAGCAATATCGAGCTCCTACAAAGTGAAAAAAGGTGTGTAGATTTTCTTAAATTTTTGCTTAAGCTTGGTTTGAAAATTTATTTTGAAGGAATTCAAAGGGCATAATAGAGCATTATTATCGGTAATTGATGCCCCAAGGAAAGAAGATGCAAACATCTAGTAAGGAACCTGAAAGCTCTAGCATGACTCATGAAGAAGAAGAAGAAATGCTATATGATATATCAAAATTACAAGAACAAGTGCAACAAGTGTCACTTGCACAAAAAGCAACAGAATCTAAGATGGATGGTTTAAGGAAATATGTAGAAGCTAAGATGGATGGTTTAAAGAAAGGTGTAGAAGCTAAGATGGATTGTTTAAAGAAAGGCGTAGAAGCTAAAATTGATGGCATGGATGATAAGATGGAAGAATTGAAGATAAATATGAATAAGTTGCTACAAGAAATGGTCACTAAGGGTGAAAGGGTACTAAAGGAAACTCATGATGAGAACAAAAGAAATGTTAATCATGATTTCATAGACTCTAATGTTGGATTGAAGACTCACCATATTCCAAAAATCGATATGAGGAAGTTTGATGGCAAGGATCCCGCCACATGGATATTACAGATGGAGCAATTCTTCGATCTCAATAATGTGCAAAACACACAAAAGGTATGTATGGCAACTTTATATTTGGAACCAAATCAGTTTGTATGGTATCAATGGCTTTGCTCTTGTAAATAATTTATCACTTGGGCAATTTTTATGGAAGAATTGATAGCACATTATGAGGATACAAAAAGCAACACTTTTTTTAGCCAATTGATAAGTCTCAAACAAAAGGGTTCAATAATGGAGCACATTGAGGAGTTCCAAAATTGAACATAAGGGTAAAAGATATTCCAGAGGAGCATAGGATTGATGTGTTCATAGGATCTTTAAAGGATAATATCCAACATGATGTTCGCCTTTGGGAACCCGATTCATTAGAGAAGGCATTCAGGTTAGCAAGAAAAATGGAAAGCAAAATTATGGCAACGAGGAAGCATACCACTCACAACTATAAAGACGGAAGTGTTGTTGCCCCTAGTCTTCCACAATCTATAAGGTTGACACCACAACAATTGGAAGAAAAAAGAGCAAAAGGGCTTTGTTACAGTTGTGATAGCAAATACACTAAAGGTCATAAGTGTGCTGAGAAGAAATTATTCTACATATATTGTGAAGAGGAAGAAGAAAAGGAGCAAGAAAGGTCAAAAGAAGAAGATATACTCCAGGAACAAAGCCTAGATGAAGAACAAATAAATCCGACCATATCTTGTAATGCATTGGTGGAAATTACCACTCCTCAAACCATCAAGATAGAAGGACAAATCAAGAAGAAAAAGGTAATAGTGTTGATTGATTCAGGAAGCACCCACAATTTTATTCATTGTAAGGTAGCAAAAGAATTGAATTGCTTCCTATATCCAACACCAGAGTGTCAAGTGATGATTGCAAATGGAGGAACAATAAATTGCTCTGAAAATTTCCATAATATCAAGCTATCCATGGGAGAATATGTATTGACTAGCCCAATGCTTTCCATTCCAATGGGAGGTGTTGATGTTGTACTAGGAGTCCAATGGCTACAATCCTTGGGTACAATAGCTTTTAATTTTCAAGAACTTTTCATCAAATTTTCTACGGAAGGAAAGGAAGTTGAATTAAGGGGTATTGCAGGGAAACTAGGAAAGATAATCAGCTCTAATGGTATGACAAAGCTTCTAAAAAAGGAGCAAAGAGTTGTAATTGCACAATTATGTTCGCTAGATGTTTCCACATCGGAATAATCTATTTCTCCAGATCTCCAAAAAGTCTTGGACAATCATTCCAAGGTATTTGAGACTCCCAAAGGTCTCCCACCTATGTGTTGTGTGTGGAGCATGATTGTTCAGAGGTCTTTGTTTCAGTCGGATGTATACCCTAGGAAGTTTGTACACCCCTCCACGCGGGGGGGTGCGGGGGGGACTTGTCCCACCCCGCGGGGGTCCGGGGGGGCCGATCCCCCCCAGCTGGGGGGTCCGAGGGCCAGTGGTCCCCCAGCGAGGGCTTGGGGGCAGTGCCCCCGAAGCTAAAAACAAATGTAAAATTTCCTTGTAAAAGTATAGTAATTTCTAGTCAATCTGGGCCGTTCATTAGGTAGATGATCTGACGGTAGAACTTATGTTTAGTTTAGGGTTTTTTGCCCTAGAAGGCAGCCCCTCTCTTTGTATGAGGGCATTGTATCAGAGGCTGAGAGATAGATGTGTATTCTGTGAGTGAGAAACTGACAGGTGATACTGTGAGAGAAAATAGAGGATATTACATCGGATTTGCTGTAGGTTGTGTTTCTTCATTTTGCTGGATAATAGAAAGGAAGGACTGGCTGTTCGGGGTGGACGTAGCCCAAACTGGGTGAACCACGTATATCTGTGTCTCTCTTGTTTTATGCGTTCTCTGTGTTTATATTTCTGCAATATTTTATGTGTTCCATTGCTCCATAATATATAATTTTCTAACACTATGCGTGATCATGATCAGGCTATTCATCTGATTCCAGGAAGTGTTCCTCCAAACATCAGGCCGTACAGATATCCATATGTCCAAAAGAGTGAAATTGAATGTATGGTTGCAGAAATGCTAGAGGCTGGTATAATTCAACCAAGTCAAAGTTCTTTCTCTGCTCCAGTAGTATTGGTGCACAAGAAGGATGGATCATGGCGCATGTGTTCAAATTATAGGGAGCTCAACAAGCTCACTATTAAAGATAAGTTCCCCATTCCTGTCATTGATGAATTACTGGATGAATTGCATGGATCAATTTACTTCACCAAGTTGGATCTTTATTCAGGATATCATCAAATCAGAATGAAGACTGAAGACATTCCGAAAACAACATTTATAACTCATGAGGGTCATTATGAATTTTTGGTCATGCCTTTTGGCCTTGCCAATGCACCTTCAACATTTCAAGGTTTGATGAATTCAATTTTAAAACCATTCCTTAGAAAATTTGTGTTAGTATTTTTTGATGATATACTAATCTACATAAGTCTTGGAAGGATCATGTTGAACATGTTGACAGGGTGCTACAACTATTGGAGGAGAAACAATTATATGCAAAAAGATCCAAATGTTTCTTTGGAGTCCAGGAGGTGGAATATCTGGGTCATATTGTATCTCATGAAGGAGTTAAGGTAGACCCTAGCAAAATTAAAGCCATTAAGGAATGGAAAATCCCCACATCCATAAAGCATCTGCAAGGATTTCTCGGGTTGACAGGGTATTATCGCAAGTTTGTTAAGAATTATGGGAGAATAGCAGCACCTCTAACAACATTATTGAAGAAAGATGCATTTTCATGGACTCCGGAAGCAACAAAGGCCTTTGAACATCTTAAAGAGGCAATGTGCCAAGCACCAGTCTTAGCTACACCGGACTTCACAAAAACCTTTATTGTGGAATGTGATGCTTCAGGAAATGGAATTGGTGTTGTTCTAATGCAAGATGAAAGACCCATTGCTTTTGAAAGTCGTCCAATCAAGGGAAAACTTTTAAGCAAAGCTATTTATGAGAAGGAAATGTTGGCAATACTCCATGCACTTAAGAAATGGCGACCCTACCTAATGGGAAGACACTTCAAGGTAAAAACGAATCATGATAGCCTTAAATACTTTTTAGAACAAAGATTATCCTCTGAAGAGCAACAAAAGTGGATCACAAAGATGTTGGGTTATGACTTTGAAATCATCTACAAAAAAGGGAAGCAAAATGTGGTGGCAGATGCACTCTCAAGAAAGGATGAGGATGTGGAAGCATTGTTGTGCGCCATTTCTATTATCCAACCAGATTGGATAAACGAAGCAAGGGAGGAATGGAAGTATGACGAAGAAGTGTGGGCACTTATTCGAAAGTTACAACAAGATTCCAGTACGTCTGATACATTTAGCTGGCAAAATGATTCGTTATGGTACAAAGATCGCTTATACCTCTGCAAGAATTCCCAGCTAAAACAAAATATTCTTATGGAATTGCACACTTCTCCCTTAGGAGGGCACTCAAGATTTTTAAAAACTTACCACAGGGTTAAGAAGGAATTTTTTTGGGATGGCCTTAAATCAGATATTCAAAAGTTTGTGGCAGAATGTTTGGTTTCCCAACAAAATAAAGTTGAAACAATTAAGACACCGGGTCTATTACAACCTTTATCCATTCCAAGCCAATGTTGGGAGGAGGTTTCAATGGATTTTATCACAGGTTTACCCAAGTCTGAGGGAAAGAGTGTCATCATGGTGGTAGTTGACAGACTTACCAAGTATGCACACTTTTGTGCATTATCACATCCATTTAAAGCCAGTACAGTTTCTACTGCATTTATGGAAACAATTCAAAAGCTACATGGAAACCCAAAGATTATTGTAAGTGACAGAGATCCCATTTTCACTGGAAATTTTTGGACAGAATTATTTTCTTGTCTTGGTACTCAGTTAGCTCATAGCTCATCTTATCATCCTCAATCTGATGGGAAAACTGAGATAGTAAACAAATGTTTGGAAGGATATCTTCGTTGCTTTGTATATGATAAACATACACAATGGGTCAAATGGTTAGCTCTGGCTGAATGGTGGTATAACACTTCCTTCCATGCAACAACAAAAATGACCCCATTTATGGCACTTTATGGGTATCAGCCACCATTCATCACATCATATTTAAGAGAAAATTCTAAGGTTCAAGCAGTGGAACATCACATCGAACATCAACAACAAGTCCTCCAACTCTTAAAGGATAACCTTGTGTTGGCACAGAATAGAATGAAACAACAGGCAGATCAACATCACAGTGAAAGAAGTTTTGATGTAGGTGATTGGGTATTCCTACGGCTACAACCATATAAGCAAATGTCCCTCAAGCAAGCTAAGAAGGATAATAAATTATCACCAAAGTATTATGGTCCATACAAGGTGTTGCAAAAGATTGGTACTATGGCATACAAATTGGAGCTTCCTGCAGCTTCTTGATTGCACCCAGTTTTCCATGTTTCATGTTTAAAGAAGGTTATAGGTGACAAGATCCCAGTTCAAACAATATTGCCAGAACTTGACGAGGAAGGAAAAATTATATTGGAACCGGAAGCAGTCACAGAAACAAGAACTCGACAGCTACGAAATTGATCAATTTCAGAGTATCTTATCAAGTGGAAGAACTTATCCGCTGAAGATTCCACATGGGAGGATGATAATTTTATGCAGAAGTATCCAGAACTACTCAAGCATTGAGGACAACACTTTTTTGAAGGAGAGGGGCATGTTGGGTCCCTATAATACTAGTGATTACCCCATTACTATTGTAGTTATACCCTTATTAATATTGTTGTGCCCCTATTGCCCCCATATTGTTGTTACTGTGCCCCATAGAATCCCTCTATTGTTATTTTTGTGGCTTTATATTATTATTGTTAGGTTGGCTAGATTATATTGTGACTCCTTAGACTCCTATATATAGAAAGGAGGTTTTGTCGTTTGAATCATCTAAAAATTGTTCATTTATGTAATGTAAAGGAGGTTGCCCCCTCGAAGAGGCTGAATTCTAAGGTGTTGATCTATCTTTTCTATCTTTTCTTGAGCTGGTTTCATAACACCAACAACCATCATCTTGGATTTCTGTCTCTAGCAGCCGAGGAAGAAAATTCTGTGTGCCTGTCTTCTACGTGTTTTTGGCTGTAGCTTATTTTTCTCCACAAAAAGTTGCATAATTTTCTTATAAATACTTGTGTAAAGAACTCAGAAGGAGTTCGAATTTCCTCATGTATTAAGTTCAGACTTACTGTTCTGTAATTTTGAAAAACTCATTTTCCTGTTTTAATATGAAGACCGCATGTTTTATGGATATATGAAAGAGTTTCTTGGAGATTGATTAAGCACGCATAACCTGATCAGTTGCAGAGGGCCCCTGCACTGACTGAGGTTTTATTTTATTTTGTTTTGTCTTTTCTAGTTAAACTGTAAATTCATCATTTCTTCTCACAGTGTTCATAATCATTTTTGTACTAACCTTGTTTATAATGTAACTTTTATCATTTCTTTACTAATGCAGAATAGCTTCTTTCAGTACAAAATAACTTCTTTTTGTTCAATTTATTTCTAGTTTTTATCAGTAGTTAGAAGTCGAAATTCAGTAGTGTAATGTAGTTTGTTTCATTTACTGTTTCACTAGTCTTTAAATTTTCAATTAGACTGATCAGTGCCATTACAGTGCTTGCCATTTTATGAGTAGTTTATCGACTCATGGTGTTAATGAATGTTTCTGAAGAGCCTATCTAGTTGATAACTAATCTTAAACTAAGTGGTTGAATACTTCATTCATACAATGAGTCTTTTCAGAATTTTTGCATTTATTTTCTCTTAGAATAATGAAGTACAGAATTCTTCAAAATGTCATCACAAGGAGATTTTTCTCCCAAAATTGAGAGGTAGAGTAACTAAGTACTTCATTTAGTTTTTTTTTTAGTTGCAATTTCACTTTCAGTTTTAGTATTTCATTTAGTTTTGTTTCTATAATAGATTAGACATTAGTTGCAATTTCACTTTCAATTTTATTATTTCATTTAGTTTTGTTTCTGTAATTGATTAGACAGTAGTTGCAATTTTACTTTCTAGTTTTTAGTTCATGATTTGGAAATAATGATAAGAGCAGAAATAGAAACTTTGTTTTCATTTCTTGATTAAACTTTACTTCCAAATCTTACTTAAGCTCTTTTAATTCTCATTTCTTTAGGTTCTTAGCAGTCTTTACAGAAGTTAGATTTAATATTTTTGTTAGTTATATTGTAAATCATTAGGGATTAAAGGACAAAAAACCCCCAAAACAACATAAAACACAAAAACAATAAAGTAAGAAGGGTCATCTAGCACAAACAGTGCACTACACTTCATCAGTTTACGATACCTGGATTGATAATTTATGAAGAGCAATTTAGGACACTAAATTGACCAAACAAGGCTCTAAGTAGATAAAGGGATCATCTAATATAAACATGGAATAGAAGCATAATGGAAGAACAGAAGTGTAAAGTCTAGTTTGTGTCGTATAGTAGGAAAAGGCTCTGCAGCTGAGTGTGCAGAGGCCTAGTAGTCCGCAGCTGAGTGCACAGGGCAAGTCAAGTCTATAACAGTTGGAAGCATTAACAAAGAGAAGTTTCATATCAATTCTGTGTATTTATCTCCTATTTTATGCATTGAATATATTGGGTATAAATTTTGTTGCTACTATTTATATGATGTGCGAATGTGTATAATTGTATTGATTAAGTGAATGCAAGATAGAATATCTATTTACGCAAAGTTAACTAAGATTTGTTAAGAAGATAAGTAAGATATGTGGTGTAGTTTGGGGAAATAGTGTAGTTCGCTGCCATAGCAGCGCGAAAGCATCTTAGCCCCTAGTTAGGGCTGTGCGAAAGACGATTATAACAAATCACAAGGGTATTGAAGGTTAGAACAATACACAAAGTAACCTATGCGAAGGTAGGCATAGTTGGACTAAATTGACACCACATACATCTCAAGGGTGCGGAAACTTGGTTCCAGCATCCCCCTATACTGCTTCGGGTGAGACTTCAGTTCACGCTCCACGGGATGATGCCAAAAGGGCCAGTAGTGTAGGGATTTGTTTGGATAAATAACTTTGAACCTGGGTCAGGCCCCTTAAAGCCAACAAATGGTTCCATTTCTAGGAATTGAACTCGAGTCTCTCAGGTGAGAGCCGAGTATCCTAACCAACTAGACTACTTCAGTGAAGGAAACTTGCATGTACACACAACTGTTCTTAAGGAAACCTACATATATCCATTGAACTTGTGATTCATTTAATTCATCATATATTGATCTCTAATCAGTGCATCAATACTTTATTAACCATTTAAACAGTAACCATCTGTAGTAATAACAAAATAAACCATCACACATAAGAAACACGCATGAACACCAAGATTTAAGGTGGAAACCCAATGCGAGAGAAAAACCACCTACTACTGTTGTCTCTATCTTCTTTTAATATAAGAAAAACCTGTTTACAATCTTGTACTGGTGTAGACTCATACCAGTATGCAGGCATCCACCTACAGAAGGCTACAACCTTCTCTCATTCTCCAGCTTCTACTAGAAGGGAGCTACAACCCCCTAGCTCTTGTACTAGTCGATATGTTTACTAGTACGTAGGCGCCGACCTACAGAAGGCTCCAACCTTCACTCATTATCCAGCTGCTACTAGAAGGGAGCTCCAACCACCTGGCTCTTGTACTGGCCGATATGTTTACCACTACGTAGGTGTCGGCCTACAGAAGGCTACGACCTTCTCTCTTCCTCTAGGGACCACGTTTCATAAATTTTCAGACTGGATACCCCTGGTACACAACAACACAATACGAAGGTCACGTTTAATCCAATTTTCATACTGGACCCATCAGTAACAATGATGCTAAAAATCAATCACCACTAACCAATCACTGAAAACCCATCAACACTGAAGAAAATCACAATCAATCAATCTAAGCATTCAGAACAATATCACCAGAACACAGAGCAGAACCCAGAACTCTGCATCAACAACCAGAACCAACTACAACTTCAAACATCATATATCATAATGTATATGCTACTTTGAAGTGTCAAACCAGCATGTATACACGCCTTCACCAATGTGGACCAGTGTATAGATATGAAAATACTAACTTAAAACTTCATAGCTATTCCAGACTTCAGTCATACCCAGATCATAACATTTACAGAATAAAACATGCGTTAGCATTCAGATCTAGCCCATCCATTATCAGATCATACAATGATAAGTCATTTCAGGTTTCTTGATCCTGAGCCAACATCGTATCCAAGGGTGTGTTAGGGCCTAAATCTACCTTTGGCTAAGATAGGCAGGTCTAGGGTAACATCAAACCATGCTTAATCTAGTAGTTAGCCTACCAGGTCAGGAGAGGGCTCTCTCCTTGTCAATCTCAATGAAAATTTATCAAGGAAGGCTTGAGATGACTAATATAAACACTAATTTTAGGCTAGGTATGCCTGCTCAGAGGAATTTGATTGAATTTAATGGTTGGTTGCTGGATCAGGTGAGGAAGGCAGCTTTAGATCCAGGAAATGAACACAGATTTGTAGAGGTTTCTGTGGGGCGAGGTAGGCAAGTGTTTTAGCACTTTGAAATGAGTGTAATGGTGAGTCTAAAGACTGGTGAGGAGTTGGAGAGGGCATGCAAGTGTCATGAGTCCTCTTCAAACAGTAGAAAACATGTAGAACCAAACAAACCCCAAGGTAGAGCACTGAAACACCGATGAATTCCACCTTTTAAACTTGATTCATTTAGTTATGCAGAAAGAGAGAGATGATGGCACACATAAACATAAGATCAACTGAATAACAGAGAAGGAAACAATGCTAATTCACATTACCACAAGAATCCCACAAAATGCTGCAAACCCTGGTTTATTTCCTTGCCAAACTGCATAAGTGATGTACAAAATAGCTCAATGCATCCACAAGAGTCCAACTTTGACAAATGACTAAGAAAGTACAAGATATAGGCATCAAACCACCAATGCTAGCCATTACAGGTTGAATCCATGAGTCTAGGAGCTGTTTCAACAAGATATAAACTAGGAACTGAAAAATAAGCAGTGGAACAAACTATGGAAATTGATTCATTCAGTTCAAAACCACCTAAAACTGATGTATCTACCTCCTTGAGTCAATTTTCATCATTTTTACATCAAAGTACATAAATTTACATCATGAATTTGACCATGAGAGAGAAAAGTCAAACTAATAGAAAACTAGGCAAAAATTGAGTTTTGAGCAAAATTGGCAAAATTTTCTCCTATGTGTAGCGCCACTGATTCTATGTGTGGCACTTTTTCCAGGCCAGTTTTGGAAGGCTTCCTAAAGTCCAAATTAGGTGTAGTATAGCTCATTGGAAAGCTTGGTGAGTCTACTTTCTGGGACAACTTAAATTTTTTGATTTGGAGTCCATTTGCCCCTCCAAAAATGCAATCATCCAAGACTACTTCCTGTGTGGCAAAAAGGTGGCAGAGAGGGCACTTTTTGGGTGTTTTTTTCCCTTTTGGAGGTCCAAAACTTGTCAAACTTCCCAACCATTTCTGAACATGCATATTTTTTCATGCTGATTCCAAATATGTAAGCCATTTTGCAAGAATATGCCTCCATCAAAAGCATAGCGCCGGTAGCACTACGCACCTGCCGGAAAAACCTATTTTTTGCCTCAAAAATTCAAAAATCACAAAAACTTCACCAAATTTATTTTAATTTGGCATGAGTTATCCTATTTATGTGCTATGCTAGGCCAATGATGCTTCAGCCAAGATCTTGAGCTTATCTTGCTCTTTTTTGACTTTCAAGGCTCTCCTTAACTTAGCTTTTAGGCTTCTTATCCTTGTCTTGCAAACTTTTTTCTAGGCCAAATAGTGATAAACCATGTGGCACAACATTTTCTTCTCCTTGTTAGCCTTGTCCAACAACTTCTCAAGGTGGATATTCACTCTTTCCAACCATGATTCTTGGTCATCCTCTATTTCTTGCTCTAGTGAAGTTAGCTTGATTTTCCTTCTCTTTGCCAATTGCCGATTTTCCCTTATGTTTTACAGCTCCATGATTGTCTGTTTGTCCTCCAATTTATTGTTCTATTGCTCAAGGTAATTAATGATCCATTTATCCCTCTCAAGGTCAAGTGATAGGCTTTGGATCTCATCTTTTTTCTCCTTGATGATCTCATCCTTGAGCGTTGAGCTTTGGGAACCCAAATCAGTGTCCTCTTCCTCAATCAAAATGAAATCCCTATCTTGGCCTTCAGAAGGCCCTTCATCATGCAATGGTTATTTGTCTTTGTCCTGTACCTACTCTATTGAAGGAGAAGGCAAATCCCCTTTCACCCTGGGTGAAGATAGCATTTTCCTGTTGTCTGGTGAAGAGAATGAGACCCCTTCCACCCCTGGTGGAGATAATACTCGTTTGGCAGCTGCAAATAGTCTCCTTGTGCCTTTCTCATAAGTGAAAAACACTAGCACACCTATAGGTTCAGTCTCATGAACATCTGGCTGGTTTGAAGGCCCTCCTTCCTCATGAAGCACCGATGGAGTCACCTGAGGGTTTTTGAATACCTCATATGCAATGAAAGTATCCCATGAAATATTCAGCAAGCTTAGTTGATGCAAAACAACAATTTTAATCAATGAGAAATGGTAAATGCTACTAAACTACTAAGGAAGAGGTTTCCTTTGCACATAATGAGCCATTTTCTCAATATTCCGGCATATAAAGTATGGAAGATTCATCCTCCTCACTCTTGTGAAATGCATCAACAATCTGACATGGTATGTATATACATGGAAAAACCTTCCCCCACAGGTGAAATATTTGATAATGAGTTTCATGCGTGGAGCATAAGTATCTTGCAAGAATTTGAAAGGAAAGACCCTACTGATTTGCCTTTGATAAGTAGCCTTGATATAAGGCTCATAGTGCTCTCTACCCACATGCTGCCCTTTATTCCACTGTTCACCCACATTAGGGATGCTTGTTGCTGCTGCTATGGTTTTAGGTGTCAAGGTGAAAGAGACACCAGCTAGGTTCACCTAGCCATTGTGAAGATTAAGAACAAATAACCTAGCAAGCTCATGATGATATTGCACCCTCTCCACCATTTCACAAAATTGGTAACATGATTGATGTTTAAAATAGGCTACTGCAAGAGGGCAAGCAAGTAACTCTGTAAGAGTGTTGGGCTCCTCCCGGATATGTTTTCCTCCTTTATGTGGTTTTCTTGGTGCATGAGCCTCTTGGGAAGAATCACTGATAGTTTCATCATCCCTTTCATATGCTGAGTCTGTTTCCATATTTGCAAATTTGGAGTGAAAAATGATGAGTATGAAGAGATTTTTATTTAAGTTATGAGGGTGAATAAGGTGACTCTTGTTTTTCCTTTTGGGAAATGTGGGATTAACTGATAATATGACTGTCAATGAGGGTTTTGATGGTGGAGGAATGTAATGAGGGAATAGGAAATGGGATTAGGGTTTTGGGAATGTATAGGGTTAGTGTTTAGGAATAGTGTATAGGGTTTAGGGTTTGGTATAGGGAGTGAGTGCCAATGATTTTGGGAGGGGGAAAAAGGAAGGGATTTAGAGAAATTTAGTGACAAGGGAAGGGAATGGAGTGTGGAGATAATCAAAAGGGAAATAACAACAAAAAAACAAAACCTTATGCAACTTTGGTAGGACAATTTCAGTGACATCTAGGGTTTATTTTTTAGACACATAAAACACTGTTACACAGTAATTTGTCACTGCCTTCACTCCCAGTCCATCTATTGTGTCATGTGTCCAAATCAAACATGCTCATGCTAAACAAATTCTCTCTTATGTTGCCAATTAACCCACTTTGCCTAAGTTATCTGCCTCATCGCGACTATGGGCTTAATAAACGCGTTGAAAAGCGCTTCTAAACAGTCCAACCGCGCTACCAGTGTGGAAATACATCTGATTCCTGCGATGGCCCGATTTCATGCCCCAACGCGAGGTTGCTTATTATCTTCAGTGATGATCTGACTAGCTACACTGCTCACTTGCGATGTCAGCGCTGAGTCTCAGTTATGTACCCGCGATGATCCAGATTGGGCGAATTTGTTCCAACAGTCGACCTTCTGGATGACTCCAGACTTGGTTGTTGGCATAGGTTGTGTCACCCTTCCTTCTCTGGCATGGCAGTTTTGTCAATTGTGCTACCTCCCTTGGGGATAATCTCTCTCTTCCACCTTTCATGGAGACTCCTCCTCCTATGTAAACACTCACCTTTGATATGATCAGCTGGTTGGTAGGTGGTAAATTCTTGGTTTGAGCAGTGCTGTTGGTGCTTTTGATAGATAGCTGGTGTGAGTGTGATAAGTGTGAGAGTGTTGATAGCTTGGGGAAGGTTGTAAAGTGCCCTTGATTTCATGCAAAACTTATGATTGAGAGAGAGGCTTGTGTGTTGGGAAATCCATCTTCAAAGAGTGAATGCTTGAAGAACATGCTGGCTGGATCCCTCTGAGAAGGCTTGTGACATCAAGACTTTGGCTGTAAGCTTACTCTTATTTCATTATTAATGTAATCAATGATGTTTTCCTATGTCTTGTATGTAATGTACTTGATAGCTCATGGCTTCTTGACTTTGTGAGTAAATGGTTCATTATTGTTTTCTAGTTACGTGCTTTGTTGTATTTCCTTTGCTTTGTTTCAGGTTGATCACTCATTAAGGAGAAGGAAGCGGAAGCTGGAGCAGCGCAACAGAACTCCATCGACCACTGGTTGAGGTAGGCCTCCAACTTTAAACTCTTTAAGGAAAGCTATTGTTGATCTGTCCTTGTTTGTGACTAGACCCACTCTAGGACTAGAGGGGTTGCCTCTGTCCGCAGAGGGAACACTTTCCTGCATCACAAATTGGCGACTCCGCTGGGGAGTCTATCCTATGTTTTTCTCTTTGCTCTTGTTTTGATTTTGAATTTGGTCTCTCTTTGTTTTGGGGGATTGATTATCAGTTTCTTGGATCACCTGGGTTGATCTGGGAGGTCCCTCTATTGTCTGTTAGCTTGGCTGGTTCTGGTTTGGGAGTTTTTGGCTCATTTGCCTTTGTTTTTTGCATCATCGCGGAACTTAGTCTAACAGTCACGCTGACATCGAGACCAATCTTTCATAAAATCCTATGCGTCGCTGAATAACGTCACACAGTCGCGACGACTCCTGAAATTAGATCATCGTGTAAAAGACGTGTACAGTCACGACGTCATCACCACTTTATAGCTTTGGACCCGCGATGATCTCGGGTTGCTAGTTTAATTCCCGTGACGACTCTTGAAATCGCACCATCGCGGAAAATAGGTGTACTTCCGTGACCATCTCGGGTTGTCAGTGTAACACTTGCGATGACATCTCTAGTTGTCTATCCATCACTAGTGATGGTCCCTATTTAAGCAATGACATCTCTAGTTCTCTATGCATCACTAATGATGGTCCCTATTTTAGCGATGACATCTCTAGTTTTCAGTGTAACACTTGCGATGATTCCTGTAAAGTTGTTTTTACAACTTTTTGCCTCCTGAATTCATTCATCTTGTCTATCCCCTGTTGTTTCTTGTCTCTCATTAGCTTGTTTTAATTGCTTTTGGTCAGGGTACTGTCTATTTGATTTCATTGAGTGAGTCTTGTGTTTTTGACTATGTGACCTAGCCCTCTAGAAGTTTCATCGAGAAACCGTTTGATTGGGTTACTTGTCTGTTCAAGTTTCATCCACTACCTTCTTGTGATTTGCTTAAGGCTCTTTCGCTGCTTGTTTTCTTGCTGGTTGATTTTTAGTGTCGATTATTGAACCAATTTTTTATGTTGATTCGATTTCTTCGCTATCAAGCATAGATCACAATTGTTTGGATCGATCAGTTCACACTTGCTTGTTTGCTTCTTTGAATTTAAAACAAAAAGAAAATCAGAAGTTTGCATTCATTTAGCGTATGAAAGTGAAAGTACATTTGCATTACGAATTTTCATGTTTGAGAAATCAGAAAGCGAATTTTAAATCTTTCATTAGTAGTATCGATGCATCGTGAGATTAGTGTATTGATGCATTGTGTTTCTTAGTGTTTGCATTCAATTGTCTTAGTTTTCTTGTTTGAGAATGATCTCTCTACCCTTCCGTAGGTAGGTTTTCATTGAAATCCAAGATGTTTTACTCATTCTAGCTGCATCCTAGGTTCTGATATACATACGGTAAGGCCTGGAAACTAAAACATAATTCAAGATCAACCTTAAAACGAACTGAATAAATCTAACAATGCATTGGAGCATAAAGCTCATTATTTAGAGGTCTAGGCTAGAGATGTGCTCCGGCGTCGTTAAACCTAGTCACTATTGTTCTCGCTCAAGGTTGGGTGATTCCTCCTTCTGTGACTCAATAGCGGTCTAGTACGGAATTGTGCTCCCACATACCGTCGAGTATATATTGGGAGACCCTACTAGCTTTATCATCCTTTATCCCTAGGAAGCAGTTTCTGCCGCCTTACAAACCATAACGCACTGAACACATCATTTGGGAAGATTTACTGCCGTACGGAAAGTCCTTGGTTTTCATATGACTGCCAAGGTGTATATGCAGTTTTACGGGTTGTTTGGTAAACCTTTTTCCTAGTTCTCCAGAGTAGTCACTTTCATTCCTTTTCGAACTCCCTAAAATAAAAGGTCCATCTGAGCACTTGTCCTTTTAGGCTCATTAAACCTCGAAAGAGATAGAGTCACCTTTTCATCCTTTTATCGACTCTTGAAACATGAAAATGTTAAGTTCTGTTCCTGCGTCATAAAATTTACTACCCACGAAATATTCCTGGTAAAAGTTTGAGTTCTTGGTTGTGATAAGAGTGTTTTTCAGGCTCGTTCTCGATGGCAACGGTCCCCAAGTCTACCGGTCAAGGTCTTCCCCCGGATGGAAATCCTGGTCCATTTCCTCTATTTGGAAATGCCGGTGCTCCATATATGGCAACATTGTCTTTGCATGGGTTAACCATTGGTTTTCCCGTGTGGCTGTTTTCAACCTCGGTGGTCTTGAGCATCATGACTCCTATTCCACCATCTTCTTCGTCTGAATCACAGTACGTTGATTCCAAGGTTGAGCCTACACCTTCATCTCCTCCTTCACCTGGTGAATGTTTCACATCTAGTAACCAGGATACTAAGAAGAAGAAGAAGAAGACGAAGAAGAAGAAGAAGTCCAATAAACGCAAGGCCACCTGTGCAGCTACTGCTCTAAGTACATCTCAGGTCAGAACACCTTCGGCTCCTCCGCAGAAGGTTAAGTTTCCTTGTAAATTGTGCAAGGGTGACCATCTTCTTCGTGATTGTCTTGGCATTCCTAAGATCTTAGAAGCATGGTCCCATGATCTGGCTCATCCCTCATCATCCTCTGAAGCTCATGATGATGCTACCCTATCAACTGGCAACGATAAGAAGAAAGGGAAGATTTGATTCCCCTGTAGACTGTGTGAAGGCAACCATCCCCTTCACCTTTGTCCGCTCATGGATAAAGCTTCTGCCGTTTTGGAAAGTCTTACAGCTTCTTCACCCCAAATTCCTGTTGGTTATTAGAGGCTCTCTTCATACCCTCTCCCCGTTGACAAAGAGATTGACTTAGATTCTTCTCTTGTCCGTCCTCCTCTTTCCGAACCTGGCTGCTCTAAGCCTGTTCTAGACCAACCATTGGTTAGAGAGAGTGTCAACTTGGGTTCACCCCCTGTTGATCACTCTGTTTCAGAAGAGCGTCATGCTCATGTTCTTCTCGTCTCATCACATTCTCCTCAGTCTGAAAATGACCCTCCTATCCCCAATGGTCAAGAGGGTACTCCTTTGGCTCTTGTAGAGCAGGGGGGCAATTGTATGATTCCCCCACCAAGTAGTTCAGTCGTTTCCTTTGACTAGAGTCATTTGACCGCTTTCCACCTTCCATCCTATGTGCCTTTCGAGATTACAGTACATGCCTATGATAAGGCAGTACTTGGCATTGTCTTGGATGCGGGTGCATCTGTCAGTATTATGCCTTCCACTACTTGGCAAGCTTTGGGATCCCCACAGCTTATGCCGGTCGAACAGAATCTATTGGCGTTTGACGGAGGAACCAGTCAACCGTTAGGGATCCTTCCGAAGTTCCCTGTTACTTTGGGAGGCAAAACCGTCTATATAGACGTACTAATTGTCCAAGGTGCTTTAGAGTTCAGTCTTCTCCTTGGCCATGACTATGTTTATGCCATGGGGGCCCTCGTCTCTTCACTTTTCATGTGGTTTTTTTTCCACGCGATGGAAGAGTGGTGACCATAGATCAATTATCATTCTTTAGTTCCCCGGTGCCTCCTGTGCATCTGTCATCCTCTCTTGGTTCTTGCTCGCAAGCAGTACCTTCTTTGCCATAGGTCAATTATGTGGCTACCCGTTCTGTCTCCGCCTCTGCTAATGATCATACAGATGGTCTCGTACATCATGTACTGGGGGCATTGGAACCCGATCTTTCATTGGTGCATCATGACATGTATTCCTCCCAGAGTGCATTTCTTCCATCTCGCGAAGAACTCTTGGGAGCCATGTTCTCATCTGGCTCATGAACAGATGACCGAGGATAGTTCTGATCTTGTGTCGACCTTGTTAAAAAATGAAACAAGGTGTCTGAGGATAGTTCTGATCTTGTATCGACCTCATTAAAAAACGAAACAAGGTGTCCGAGGATAGTTTGTTCCTGTGTCAACCTCATTAAAAAGTGAAACAAGGAGTCACGAGCATCGTTCCTTGTCTTGTGTCAAGCTCATTAAAAAAATGACATAAGGAGTTCCGAGGATAGTTTGTTCATGTGTCAACCTCGTTAAAAAATGAAACCGGGTGTCACGAGCATAGTTCTCGATTTTGTGTCAAGCTCATTAAAAAATGAAACAAGGGTGTTGAGGACAGTTCTTGATCTTGTGTCAACCTCATTAAAAAATGAAACACCTCCCTTTCCAAATCGAGTCTTTGATTAAGATCTCATAAAATCCAAGTCGAGTCTTTCCAAGATCTCGAAAGTGAACCTTCATTCCATCCACCTCGTTGAATGCAATGAAGCTTGGGGGGCATGTACCTCGATTTGCATCATTATGCTGGGGGCATGCGAACTTATAACAAGCATAGTTTTTCATTTCAAGCTTGTGTAAACATGAAACCAAATCCAAGCAGAGTTCTCCATGGTTCAAGCTTGTGTAAAAATGAACCCATAGCCAATTTACACCTCGTGATTTCCTTTTATCCGCTAAATTCTGCTAGATGAGCCTTGGTTGTTTCATTCCATTGCCACCATCTCTTTGGTCGATCATATGCTTTCACTTAGTTTTTTTTCCCTTCCTGAGGAACCGCAATGATGAGTGGTTTTATTAGCCAGCCTCTTGACCATTACATGTTTTGAGCAGTTACACCATTGCCGGGACCAGTTGCTACCCTTTATACCACTCGTTCCTCTAGGACAAGTCACCTTTGAGCTCTTTTCTAACTCGTAAAAGATGAAAAGATTGCCGAGTATTTTTCCCTTTTTGACTCGTTAAAGAGAATAAAAATGGAGGTCTGCTTTCAGCTTTTTTCCGATCTTTATTGCTGAGTTTTCCCTTTCGATTCATTAAACAAAATGAGAGGCGGTTTTCTTTAAGCTCTTTTCTGAACGTGTAAACATGAAAAGATTGCTGAGCTTTTGTCGTTTCAGGTTCGTTATTGGTTACGAAACGGCGTGGTTTCGATCACTTTTTTTACTTTTTCGGGTCGAGATCACTAATAACGAAAAGTACTCCTTGATCATAATGGTCAAGCGGTTCTTTCGAGTATCATTTTATACTTTTTCAGGCTCGAGAGACACAAATTTATGAAAAAGGACCCCCTGGAGTTTTCTTTTCCGTGTCTTTTTCAAACTCCCTAAACATGAAAAAGACTCCGAGTTTCACCTATATCGGACTTGTTAAACCCTGACGACATTGGACTCGTCACCATGACAAGACTCGAGCTTCTCCTCCCTAGGGCTCATTAAACTATTACTAGGTTGGATTCGACCGAAGGTCGAACTTATATTACAAGCACATGCTATCCCCTTCAAGCTTGTTTTCAAAAATAATTGGGGTACTCGCCAGCAATGGTGGGGGAAAATTTGGAAATCATCATTGATTGTCTATGGTAGCTAGTCACTCTTGAACATCGACACTTTTGCTTCTTGTCGGGTTGGGATATCCATACATCGTCATTTGGCCTTCCGCGGGTTTGGGTTGTCATTTAGCCTTATTCCATCTGATCCATGCTATCTCCATCAAGCCTCTGATCCCTTGGTACCTGAATGCTGCCACCCTCCGGAGTTGTGTCACCGACATGTTTGAGAGTATAATCCTTCTGCAGTTTACATCCTTGCCTCTTCCTCTGATAATTTGTTTCATCCTCTACCGCTTGTTCCTTGTCTCGTGTTGTTGATGGGGGAAACATTATGGCTCTCCTGCGACAGGTCGTCTCCTGTCGACATCAACTCATTATTCAGGAGATTGATCCAGAGATCCATTTTGTTACCTTGGAGCTTGCATGCCTCAATGGCAAGTTCTTCGTGCTTGACGGTTGACTTACATCATTGGTCGTTGATTGGGTGATTCCACGAGTGTTCAACTTCAGCTCACTTTTCACACTTCGTGGATTGTACTGGACAGTACCTTGAGAACCATTGGCATTATTGGTGGTTTCTCTCGTGCTTATTAACAGTTTACATCATCGACCGGTAATCAAGCGACTTTCTCTCATGCTCAACTTCAGCACCTCTATTCGCATGTCAAAATTTGTACTATGGTCGGTTGGGTTCAAGACCCTGAACTCAGATTACACATGTTCGGGTTGCGTGGATTGGTTCATGATTACATGGCTCATTGATGGATGGTTGTGACCATGCCTGAGTCTTCATGGATGGCTGTGACCATACCTTTATTATTATCATCGTCTCATTAGCTGGATGGCTACGTCCATATCATAGACCTAGTTTGTATGTCTTTTGGATGGCTGCATCCATGCCTAGACTACATGTATTTCACTATCAGAGATATTAGTGGTACTTGCGCCTACAGGTCCTTCCAGATGGTGTTCCAACTCAGTAAGTTTTGTAAAGAATTTCACCCCTCCCACTCTCTCGGGCTTCATACTTTAGGGGGCATTTGTTACACAGTAATTTGTCACTGCCTTCACTCCTAGTCCATCTACTGCGTCATGTGTCCAAATCAAACATGCTCATGTTGAACAAATTCCCTCTTATGTTTCTAATTGACCCACTTTGCCTAAGTTATCTGCCTCATCGTGACTATGAGCTTAATAAACGCGCTGAAAAGCTCTTCTAAACAGTCCAACTGCGCTACCAGCGCGAAAGTACATCTGATTCCCGCGATGGTCCGATTTCATGCTCCAGCACAAGGTTGCTTATTATCTTCAGCGATGATCTGACTAGCTACACAACTCACTCGCGATGTCAGCGCTGAGTCTTAGTTATGTACCCGCGATGATCCAGATTGGGCGAATTTGTTCCAACAGTCGGCCTTTTGGAGGACTCCAGACTTGGTTGTTGGCATAGGTTGTGTCACCCTTCCTTCTCTGGCATGGCAGTTTTGTCAATTGTGCTACCTCCCTTGGGGATAAGCTCTCTCTTCCACCTTTCATGGAGACTCCTCCTCCTATGTAAACACTCACCTTTGATATGATCAGCTGGTTGGTAGGTGGTAAATTCTTGGTTTGAGCAGTGCTGTTGGTGCTTTTGATAGATAGCTGGTGTGAGTGTGATAAGTGTGAGAGTGTTGATAGCTTGGGGAAGGTTGTAAAGTGCCCTTGATTTCATGCAAAACTTATGATTGAGAGAGAGGCTTGTGTGTTGGGAAATCCATCTTCAAAGAGTGAATGCTTGAAGAACATGCTGGCTGGATCCCTCTGAGAAGGCTTGTGACATCAAGACTTTGGCTGTAAGCTTACTCTTATTTCATTATTAATGTAATCAATGATGTTTTCCTATGTCTTGTATGTAATGTACTTGATAGCTCATGGCTTCTTGACTTTGTGAGTAAATGGTTCATTGTTGTTTTCTAGTTACGTGCTTTGTTGTATTTCCTTTGCTTTGTTTCAGGTTGATCACTCATTAAGGAAGCGGAAGCGGAAGTTGGAGCAGCGCAACAGATGTCCATCAACCACTGGTTGAGGTAGGCCTCCAACTTTAAACTGTTTAAGGAAAGCTATTGTTGATATTGTTTGTGACTAGACCCACTCTAGGGCTAGAGGGGTTGCCTCTGTCCACAGAGGGAACACTTTCCTGCATTACAAACACTGCCAAAGATGGAAAAATCCCTTGCTAGACAAGATGAGAGGTTGTACTTACTTGCCAAGAGGTTATTTGTGCATTTGGAGGCAGAGGAGGGTGATAAAATTGGTTTTGGAGCTAATTTAGGAGATGTGTAGCGCTACCTCCCAGGTGTGTAGCGCACAACCAAATTGCAGTTCAAAACCTGCGCCAGATGTGTAGCGCCAGGCAGGTGCGTAGCGCCACCAAATTTTCGTGATTTTCGCCTGGTTTTGCTTCTTTCTCCCACAAACCCAATTTTTGTCCTCCAAGAGTGAATTTACACAATGAAATGAAAAAGAGGACCTTTTACACTTTAAATATGAATGACTTTAATTTTTCATCCATCTCAAACCCACTTTTCTATTGTTAAAGTCACTTTTGATTTTGAACTTTGTTTTTCCATTGAAATTGACTTTTCTTAATCATTTGACAAAATGATGCATTGATGCTTGTGTTTTTTGCTTGCAGTGGCTGGAGTTGGCAAGGTAACCAAGGGCAGTAGCTCTGAACTAATTACATATAGAAAAATTAAAATTACATAAAAATTTTATACATAGAAAAATAAAACTCTGTTTTACCTCAAAACAGGGTTTTGAGGAAAAACTCACTTATTGAGCATAATATCATTGAAATTTTGATTTTATGAACTTATTTGAATTCCTCATGTGCCTGCTAACTGTTATTGAGCTTTTACAAGACTATGGTGGCAAACCCTAGACCTAATGAGACCTAAAACCCTAAAAATGTCTTTTTCAAATGTAATGACAAAAAATGACTGTGAATGACCTGAACTTGTGAAAATAGGCCAGCAGGTAAATACCATGAGGGAAATTTGATAATGAACCACTACCATCAGTTGATCCATGACCTAATGGAATGCAGCTGATCGGATGGGACACCTAAAATGCATGCAAAAAGAGAATTTTATCACTGATGGAGGGATGAAGATACCGACACTAACATTGGCTCCAATGGGGATGGTAGCTCCTGGGAGGTGCCAAGAACTACAAATCTTTGGAAAGTAGATAGTGCCTCTTCCATTGGGCTAAATGGAGTCAATAACTTCAGCAAACTAAAACCAATATCTTGACTCAAAACTAACTCAATTACAAGACTGAAAACTGATTCAAAACTGACTCAAACAACCCACACTAAATGTTATGAAACCAGCTCAAGAAAAGATAGAAAAGATAGATCAACGCCTTAGAATTTAGCCTCTTCGAGGGGGCAACCTCCTTTACATTACATAAATGAAAAATTATTGGATGATACAAATGAAAAGACCTCCTTTCTATATATAGGAGTCTAAGGGGTCATAACATAATCAGAGCCGACATAACAATAAATAATGTGAGGGCACAATAATAACAATAGTGGGCTTCTATGGGGCACAATAGTAACAATATGGGCACTACATGGGTACATCAATATAATAAGTGGGTTATACTAATAACAATAATGGGTTACACTAGTAGTATAGGGGCCTAACATGCCCCTCTCCTTCAAAAAGCGTTGTCCTCAACGCTTGAGTAGTTCTTGATGCTTCTGTATAAAATTCTTGTCCTCCCATGTGGAATCTTCAGCGGGTAAGTTCTTCCACTTGATGAGATACTCTGAAATTGATCTATTTCTTAGCTGTCGGGTTCTTGTTTCTGTGACCGCTCCAGGTTCCAATATGATTTTTCCTTCCTCTTCAATTTCTAGCAATATTGTTTGAATTGGGATCTTTTGCAACTTTTGAATAAGTGGCCATACTTCTTCTTCCTTCTTCCATTCATCCCTTGCTTCGTTTATCTAATCTGGTTGGATAATATAAATAGCACAAAACAATGCTTCCACATCCTCATCCTTGAAGAGTCTTCCCATTCGGTAAGGTCGCCATTTTTTAAGTGCATGTAGTATTGCTAACATTTCCTTCTCATAAATAGCTTGCTTGAGATGTAGCAGTAAAAATACCCAATCACCTACATCAAAACATTTTTCACTACGATGTTTATCTACCTGTTGTTTCGTTTGATTTTTCACCGAAGTGGCGTTATCCTTCAAAAGTTGGAGAACTTGTTGTTGATGCTCGATGTGATCTTTCACTGCTTGAACCTTTTTCTTCTTGATATGTCCTTCTATCTCTAGAGTTTGAGGAGTGGTAATTTCTTCCAATCCTTTACAAGATATGGTCGGATTCATTTCTTGATGCTCGATGTGATCTTTCACTTCTTGAACATTTTTCTTCTTGATATGTCCTTCTATCTTGGTAGTTTGAGGAGTGGTAATTTCGAACAATGAATTACAATATATGGTTGGATTCATTTCTTCTTTCTCGATGTGATATTTCACTTCTTGCACATTTTTCTTCTTGATATGTCCTTCTATCTTGAGAGTTTGAGGAGTGGTAATTCTTGCCAATGCTTTACAAGATATGGTCTGATTCAGTTCTTCTTTCTCTGGGGTGGGGTCCTTGCGTATATCTTCTTCTTTTGATGTTTCTTGATCCTTTTCTTCCTCCTCTTCATATTCTATGTAAAATAATTTCTTCTCAGCACACTTATGACCTTTAGTGCATTTGCTATCACAATTGTAACAAAGCCCTTTTTCTCTTTTTTCTTCCAATTGTTGTGGTGTAACCCTTGTAGGTTGTGGAAGGCTAGGAGAAGCAACACTTACATATTTATAGTTGTGAGGGGTACGCTTCCTGGTTTCCATAATTTTTCTTTCCACTATGTCACAAAGCCCTTTTACTCTTTCCAATTGTTGTGGTGTTGCTCCAAAGAAGGTGTTGCTCTTTGTATCCTCATAATGTGCTATCATTTCCTCCGTGAAAATTGACCACGTAACAAGTTGTTTACGAGAACAAAGCCCTTCGTACCATAAAAATTGATTTGGTTCTAAATATGAAGATGCAATACATACCTTTTGTAACAGTTGTACACCATGTAGATCAAAATATTGCTCCATCTGAAGTATCCAATTTACCGGATCCTTGCCATCAAACTTCCTCATCTTGCTTTTTCTTGATTTTAGGAGCTCGACCTTTAAACGACTGTAACTCTGTAATTTCAGATCTTTAAGTTATGAAATTGAGATATGTAGTAGCCCTTTGTGTCCTCTTTCCAATGCCACCAGTCTGATCCAAATTGGATTCTCTAAGAAAGAGTTATGCACAATCTCCCAAGATGACCTGATTATAGACCTTTCCAGAAGAGCGAACTTGTATGAAGTGCCACGTGTCACTGTTTCAACATTTAGATCTGAAAAATGCATACAAGAAACTAAAGTCCGTCCTATTTCTGTACCTTCTTATGAAATTTCAATCCGATCCCCAGAGAGAAAGTTATGACGATTTTCCCCAGGTCACCTGTTTTGAATGTAACTCAGGAGTCTGCAAAAATACCAAATTCCTCAGATCATATCTCCGAAAATGTCGCTTTAAAAGCTTTGAAATTCAGACCCAAGGTTCAGCACGATTTCTTCTCAAATGGGTTTTTTTTGCGACTTCTGAAACGTCATAGAAAAAAAATTATAGCGAAAATGCCACGATAACCTGTTTGGAGCAGCGAAACCCTAGAATCCAAAGCTCTGATACCAAATGTTATGAAACCAGCTCAAGAAAAGATAGAGAAGATAGACCAACGCCTTAGAATTCAGCCTATTCAAGGGGGCAACCTCCTTTACATTACATAAATGAACAATTATTGGATGATACAAATGAAAAGACCTCCTTTCTATATATAGGAGTCTAAGGGGTCATAACATAATCAGAGCCGACATAACAATAATAATGTAAGGGCACAATAATAACAATAGTGAGCTTCTATGGGGCACATTAGTAACAATATGGGCACTACATGGGTACATCAATATAATAAGTAGGTTGTACTAATAATAATAAGGGGTTACACTAGTAGTATAGGGGCCTAACACTAAATAACCAAAAACTGACATAAGACCTTCAATTTTATAGCCTTCACTTCGGGCCCCAAACTGAATGAATGACGATAGTACACACTTTGCAATGAAGGAAATAAAATGGTATGTACAATGACAAATTATGACAACAGAAAATTTCTCAAAGATAATACCGTTTCAGCAGCTGACTATTGACCGGCCCTCCTGGACAATCTTCCCCGTTCATTTCTTTGAGGAGAAAATCATTTTGACCTAGATATGAAACAATTCTATATGGTCCCTTCCACAGATTCTCGAACTTTCTGTGCTTGCCTTTTTCCTCATTTCGAGCATCCCATTTTAGAACTATGTCTTCAATTTGAAACTTATCTGCCTTTGCCTTCTGATCATATTTTTTCTTGATTCTCTCTTGCAGCATGAAGTTATTTTGAAAAACCTCCTCTCTCGTCTGCTGTAAATGGATCATTTGGTTTATTCTTCGTTGAAAATGATCTTCCTCGCTGCCAGCTTCCTACAGAAGTTTTACAACCGGGACTGCAAAAGATGTCGGGAACTCCATGTCAATACCATATACTATTTCGAACGGAGACATGCCAATTGACTTCTTTTGACTTACTCTATCCGCCCATAGTGCATTAACTAGCTTCTTGTGCTAGCTCTTTTTGTTTGTTTCCAACAGCTTTTTGATGATGTTAACCAATGATTTATTTGAAGATTCAACCAATCCATTACCTTGCAGATAGTATGTAGTAGAATGCCCCAAGGTAATTTGATATTTGTTACAAAAATCAATCATCTTTTTAGATTTGAAAGCTGCTGCATTATCTGTAATCAGCTTGTTAGGACAACCAAAATGTGACAAAATATTATTTTCGAGAAACTGAATTATTACTGCATCTGTGGCCTGCCGAGTGGGGATTGCCTCAATCCATTTTGTAAAATAATCTGTCGTTGTTAAGATCCACTTGTGCTGAGCTGAAGATGTAGGATGAATCTCTCCAATAAAATCTAGGCCCCACTGCTGAAATAAAGCACGCACTTCAACTGGCTTGAGAGGTAGTGGCTGTAATTTTCTCCTTCCCTGAAAAATTTGACATTCGTGGCAGCTTGTAACAGTTTTATAAACATCAGCAAAGAGGGTAGGCCAATAGTACCTTGCTCTCAAAATTTTATTTGCTGTTGTCTTCCAAAATAGGTGACCTCCATAATCTCCCTTGTGAAAATCATCCATGACTTGTTTTGCTTCCTCCTCAACCAAATAATTCAGCAACATACCTTCGGGATCTTTCCAATACAATGCACTATTCATAATACAAATTTAGTAGCCCTTAATTTCAGAGTTCTAGTTTTGTTTTTAGCCATCCCCGGTGGCGGTGAAAGGTGCTGGAGCACATATACAATATCTGAATACCAAGGAGAATGGAGAAAAATTTCAGATACCTGAACGAGTGAGCTGTCTTCATCTTCTTCGGACATAGCAGCAATCAAGTTTATGTCCAAGGCATGCAAATTAGACTCCGCCATCAGTTTTGCTAGACCTTGTCCCTTGATGATCTTTGTTGGCTTTATCTCCAAGTCATATTCTAACAAAGCTGCGATCCATTTGCCTTGTCTCCCTTCCGGATCTGTCTGTACCAAAACATCTTTGACGGTTGCATTAGGGACATAAGCAAGAATATGAGAGTGCAGAATATATACCCGAAAATCTTTCTAAGCTTTCACCAAGGCAAGAGCTTGCTTTTCAATAATGTTATCTTTTCAATAATGTTATACTTTAAGGCTGCATCTCTTATTGTTTTGCTGAAAAAGGCAATTGGCTTCTCAAGCTGGTCTCTTTTCTGCATTAGAACCGCTGCCATAGTATGCTCTGAAGTGAATGAAAATAAAATGAAATCTTGGGAATAATCTAGGCTGATTAAAATCGGAGCTGAAGAAAGAGCCAACTTTACCAAATTGAAAGACTTGATAGCTTCTTCGGTCCACTTTACCACACTATCTTTCTTTAACATGTTTGTGATTTCCCTCAAATGTTCAACTAGATTTGGCACAAAACGACGTAAGAAGTTCATCTTACCGTTGAATGCTTGGATCTCCTTTTTACTACGAGGAAAATCAATTTTCTGAATGGCTTCCACTCGAGCAGGATCGATGTGGATGCCCTCCTTGGATATGATGTGACCGAGAAGCTTCCCTTCATCCATGGAAAACAAGCTCTTTTTGGGATTAAGAGATATGCCATACTTTCTACACCGCTGAAAAACAATCTTCAAATGATAAAGATGCTCCTCATCTGAATTGGAAAAAACTGTCAAATCATCAAGATACACTACTAAAAATACATCTTTCTCATTTTCAAAGGCGATATCCATAGCCCGCTGAAAAGTTTCACCATAATTTTTTAATCCGAATGGCATCTTGGCATAATGGAAAGTTCCCCACGGAGTGGTGAATGCTGTTTTGTCCCTATCATCCTCATGGACCAAAATTTGATTGTAGCCGGAATACCCATCGAGCAGCGACATACGAGATGCCCCAACCACTCTTTGGAGTATGTGGTCCATCTTTTGGAAACGGATAATTATCTTTCAAAGACACCTTATTCAGATTTCTGAAATAAATGCATAATCTAATCTCACCTGTCTTCTTCCACATGGGCACCAAATTGGAAATCCATTCTGAAAATATTATTGGAACGATTATACCAACCTTGTATAATCGGTTCACCTCCTTCTCTATTGATGGCAGCAACTTTGGATTTATCCTTAAATTTTGGCAAAATGGCTTATAGTTTGGCTTGATTGGAATGATATGCTGAATTATACTTTTATCATACTCTTTCAAATCTAAATATTCCCATGCAAATACATCAGTAAATGAAGACAATAAACTAATGTAATTTGCCTTTCCCTGAGGAGATAAGGCCTTTGACAACTTCACCATCTTTGGATTTTCTGTTGTTCCGATATTCACATCTTCAACTCCCTTTTCAGTTGGCATTAAACTTGGCTTCTGGGCTACATCATCTTGGTCAAATAATTCCTCTAAAGGTATAAGGCCTTTAGGGATGACATTTTCCTTCAGTTGCAAAACTTCCATCTGATTTACTTCAATGTCTGGTTTGCCATCATCTTGCTCGCCATCTATAGAAGTGTCTTGATATTTACCTTCATTTTGTAGAAATTCTTCAATCTCTTTGTCATCCTGAAACACCTGCCAATATCTTAGATTATCAGGGACAGTTGGGTGATGTTTCACATGAATTTCAAACTTATTGTTTGAATTCATTGGAATCTTCAAGTTACTTGCTGTTGTAGCAAGAAAATCAACAATAACATTCTGTGCACGAGGAACACATGTCAAGGTAAAATCTAGAAACAACCTCAAAATATCTAAAACCGCATTACGGTAGGCTCTCACTTGAGGATGTTTGGCTGGGTATTCACCCTTGACTTGCTTGATTACTAATTCGGAGTAGCCATAAACTGAAATTCTCTTTGCATTCAACTTCTTAAGGATTTTCAAGCCTGCAATTAGTGCCTCATATTCGGCTTCATTATTGGAACAATCAAAAGCCAACTTATACGAACAAACTCTTACATTACTCGAGACTTTATTTGATAGGAAAATAGGGCTACGTATCCAAATACCAATTCTGGAACCTTCCTTACCTACTACTCCATTAAAGTCCATACTCCACAAACCGACTTCTTCCTCCAAGTGTTGGAATTCTACCCGCTCTTCTACTTTTGGCTGCTGTCCATCAATTTCTTGCTGCTGGTGGGATGTTGACTGTTCAATGGTACTTTCAAGCCTTTGTCTCTCTTGATCAAATACAGCTCTGAAATTTTATGGTATCTCCGATATATCTTCAACTTCAACTAATTGACTATTTACATCATTGAAACCACTGTCAGAATAAAGAACAAAAGATTCTAAAGTTGTGTGTACATAATTAATCGGATGATTCATAGGTTTCTCCTTGCTCGTGATCATATACTTCATCTTTTTCTCCCTATATAACTTCCTCAACTGACCAAAGACGGGAATAGTGGCATAGGAGAAATCTAACTGCAATGTCCCTTTGAGTTTTGCACCCCATGATCTAGATAAAAGCATGCCGAATCTAGGGGGAATGTCAGCCACAACTACATCCATAAGAACATTTTTCGCTGGAATCTGATCCAAAGTCACAACCAAATCTTTAATGAGACCAATACATCTGACCCTACCCGAATCAAAGGAATAAAGATCATGGTACTTACGAGTGATGTCCAAACCCAATTTTTCCATAACTGCCTTGGGAATCAAGTTGTGAGACACTCCTGAATCAAACATGGCGTTGTGAAAAACATAATCATGCAATCTAAGGCTGATGTAAAAATGAGCTACATCACTATCCTCAGATTGACCTTCTAGTGTCGGACCAAAGATAAGTTCAGGTTGGTCATCTTCCACATTAACCATATCAGACAAAGGATATGTATTCAAAATCTTTGCCACTTGACCTTTGTAACTGCTATTCTTCATTAATTCAGTCAAAGATATTGACACTTTTGACTTAGAAATTTCATTTTCTAAGCTAAAGGCTGTAGTTTTCTCTACCTCTTTGACTAGAGCATCTTTCTTTTCAGTCTTCTCCTTTGTTGCACTTGGATGATTTGACTTTTTATTAGCTTATTGTACTTTGCTGGAAGTAGGATCTGCTGGCTCCTTTCCCTTTTTCTGCACATTTGGAGAATCATTCTTTGGTGGTGTTGCTTCCTTCCGCTTCTGAATTGGATTGATCAGTACATCCCTACTCCTGAGTGAGTATTGTCTTTGCTGTGCTGTCAATGCATTCATGTATCCTCTCTGATATTCATCTGATTCCTCTTCTAGGACTGTTTCATTTGCCAATATAAAATCTTCATCTTTTTGTACAGCTAGACTTTCTGAATACTCTTCATCTTCGGTGATATAAATTGGCAAACCATCTAGTGTAAAAAAGTGATTCTCCTCTCCTATTGGAGTCTCATCATCCTCTGATTCAGTGCCATGGACATAGTTCTACTGTAATGGTGTTTTGACTTGCTGTTGAGCTGATGGATCTTGAGCTCTTTGCTCCCGTTGCTTGATTCTAAACTATGGTTGCTACTGACCATGAAATTTGGATTTCTGACCTGTGTCTCGGGCTTATCTGTAATGGTGAATCTATCGAACATCTTCTCAAGCTTACGGAGCAAATGATCTGAGGAAGAAGCTTCTTCCTTTATGGTCACCTTCTTCTTGGTCTTTGTCCTAGCTCTCTTAGCTAGCATATTTGCTTCAACACTTACTGCGATTTTCTGCATGTCCTCCAATGTAGCCGGGTCTCTTTCTCTCAATTGATATGCCATGTCGGGATCTAAGCCATCGGGAAATTTGATCAAATCCAGCCCCATTGGTGGCTTGATATCAGCTAGAATGGAATTATAAACAATTTTGAATCGAACACAATAGTCCTAGACACTTTCACCAACATTCCCTTTTATGTTTTCATATTCGGAAAGGATTTGGAGTGGATTTTTCTTTACCTCCCAACGATCCATATATTGTCTTTGAAGAGCCGCCAATGAATTGATAGTTCTAGCAGGCAATGCTCTAAACCACTTTCGCACTTCGCCTCCAAAATTTTGCACAAATAATCTCATAGTCACATTCTCTGCATCTATCTTGTTGAGATCAAAGAAATCACTCATCCTATCAACATGCTGCTATGCCATGACACCTTGGGAAGCATCATACAATGGGATTTTACTTTAGTAATTAGCAGGCATAGCATCCAAGTTCTGTGGAAAAATAGGAGGTGCATATCTGGCAGCCATTGCTTGAGGTGGATTTAGAACTGGCCTTAGGGATGTAGGAGGAGTGGGAACAACGATAGCAGTCGATGTGATGGGTGTATGAGATGTCGAAGGGGATGAAGAAATTTTTGATGTTTGACGTGTTGAAGGGGTTGATGGGGGAGAAGAGACTGCAGATCTCTGATCAGATATGGTGGGTTGAACGGGAATGGTGGGAATGAAAGGAGGCTCAGTAGGAATTTCTGAATCAGACACCACAACAGATGAACCAAGAGTAGCAGATGCAGATTCTAAGAACTCGGGAATATTGGTAGCCACAATTGAATTTTTAAGATTTAGAATGTAAGCATTAATTGATCTATTTGCTCTTTCAGTTTCAAGATATTGCATAAACTTTGGATTTATAATAGTAGCACCAACTGCACTTTCAGACTTAGTTTCAAACAATGATAGATCAAAATATTCATCAAATGGGAGATCTTCAAGATATTCAAAAACAATTGGGCATGAATGAGATCTAAACACAGGAATCACAAAACTTTCTTGGTGGAGAATTCTTGGAATGAGATTTGGGTTTCCATACACAGGAGGAGGCTCAGGATCAACATTAGCTCTGGTGTATTGTCTGGAAGCCAGTGTGTTGAATTATTCCCAAAAAACAAATGGACATTACAATCTTGTTAGCCTACTAAATTCTAAACTCATCATCCAAAAGTCTAGAATTATGTAATGTACTGGGGCAATTGCAAGTCAGATGTTCAATTTATAAAACTAAACTAGAGATTGACTGAAGCAACATTCATCTACTAATGCACTTGCAGAGCAAGAGCAGTTTGAAGGCTACCTGGCTAACTTCAGGCTCCGTCTCTAGTTTATAAAGAAAAGAACACTAACAAACAAACAAAATTTTCTTCCCCAGTGGAGTCGCCACTATATTAGGGCCTAAATATACCTCTGGTTGAGACAGGCAGGTCTAGGGTAACATCAAACCACACTTAACTGGTAGCTAGCCCTACCAAGTCGGGAGAGGGCTCTCTCCTCGTCAATCTCAATGAAAATTTATCAAGGAAGGCTTGAGATGATTGATATAAAAACTAATTTTAGGCTAGGTATGCTTGCTCAGAGGAATTTGATTGAATTTAATGGTTGGTTGCTAGATCAGGTGAGGAAGGCAACTTTGGATCTGGGAAATGAACATAGATTTGCAGAGGTTTCTGTGGGGCGAGGTAGGCAAGTGTTTTAGCACTTTGAAATGAGTGTAATGATGAGCCTAAAGACTGGTGAGGAGTTGGAGAGGGCATGAAAGTGTCATGAGTCCTATTCAAACAGTAGAAAACATGTAGAACCAAACAAACCCCAAGGTAGAGCACTGAAACACCAATGAATTCCACCTTTTAAACTTGATTCTTTTAGTTATGTAGAAAGAGAGAGATGATGGCACACATAAACATAAGATCAACTGAATAACAGGGAAGGAAACAATGCTAATTCACATTGTCACACGGAATGAGTCGTTCTTGCGGACAAGATCGACCTCCCTAGTATCTAATGATATCTAGCAACAAACACACCAACCAAACCCTATCTTTCACTAAATATGCAATTTATAAATAGAGGCAAACAAGTGATTAGGCCTACCTTGGGTCTAGTGCAAGTTTGTAGAATCCAAGCTCCTTTGATTCAAATGAGCTCCTTGATGTAGAATCTGCAGACACAAACAAGCACACAAATTAAATAGCACCTGAAAAGCCAATATAATAAAGCATATCCATCATAATGATCAAGGAATTTATGAAAAAAATCACATAAACAATTTTTTTGAGAAAAATGAGCTTGATTGTATTAATTTAAATCAAGAAGAACTTTACAACCTGTGCCTTGATGCTGTACAAGTTCCTCCCAGGGTCCAGCAAGAAGTTTCCTCTACTTTGACAAGTTCACTCACTTCCCAATGAAGCCAAAAAGGTATGTAATCTCTCCTCTCAAGCTTAACTAGGGAGTCTCAATTTCACCAGCATTTACCCTTAGAAATGTTCAGCTTCTAACCTCTCCAGCAACTAACCCAATGCCTTAATTTATAGTGCAATGGAGGGAAGTTACTAGGTCCACCTTCAAAGGGATAAGCTCCTTCTTCAAAGGGATAACTCCTCTCATCAAGGGATTAGCTCCTTTAATATTGGGATGCATGAACCACCTAGGAGCGAACCATCCACGTCAAGAAACCTTCTAGAATCATCCAGAATCAACCACAAGTAAGTTTTTTGAAGTTAAACTTGTGCCTTTTGACTTTTACAGGGGTCCGCACCCACCCCTTTAGATACAGAGTGGGCAGGTCCACAGGTAACACGAACATGGGGTGCGGGACCGCAGGCAATAGTAGGAGAAAGTGCGGAACCAGAGATTTATGCTTTTTAAAGGACTTTCTCTCATTTTTAAAGCTTGACATGAGGAGCTGAGGTATGAGACTTGCCAAGGAGGACAGTATGGTTGATGATGGACCCATACTGACTGCAAATAGTCATGGTGACAGATTTTTGTGTAACAGATTGCCCCCTAAAGTGCGAAGTCTGTAGTAGATAAGGGTTTCATGTATCATCTAAGAAGAGTGAAGTACTTTATCATTTCGAGGATTATCTTGTGGAGAGCTTGGTTGGAACCTGTAGACATTCAATACAAAATATATATGAGATCATATCATCGCTGAGGTAGGCATTCCCATACTCAGGTCAAAACTAACTAGCAAACTAACTACTGCTCTGATATAGGAACGATCTTGCAATACATCATAATCATAGACACATGTAGACATAGTATGGACACAACCATCTGTTTATGAATAGTTTACAATATAATGAATACAAAACTCCTCATAGCCTGGATGGCGGAAACTAGATCCAGGGTCTTGATTTCTACTTCCCGAAACAGTACGATTCTATCCATGTGAATAAATGTGTTGAAGTCGAACATGGTAGAAACCACTTGATTACCAGTCAATGATGTAAACTGTTAACAAGTGTGAGAGAAACCACCATTAATATCAATGGCTCTCAACTTACTCAGTACAATCCATGAGATGTGAATAGATGTATTGATGTCGAACATGTCACAGAGTCCTTCGATCGGAGGTCAATAATGCAACCTATCGTTGAAGGCGAGAAACCTACCATTGAGGCATGTAGATTCCAAGGTACTGACGATTTCTAGATCATCTTTCTAGATAATGAGCTGAAGTCGATAGAAAGCGATCCGTCGTAGGCAAGCCCACAACACGAAATCATAGATCAAGTTGAAGAAATATAGCTGCAAGGACTGACTCAGGGATGGTCAAGATGAATGACAGATATTTTGCGTATGAATGGCTTATTTTCACAGACCTCTTGAACACATAATGACACAGCAGATGGTTTGGTGACAATTGACCCAAATTTAATACCCAGAAACCGGCTGAAGACTTTCAAATGGTTTGATCAACTGTTAGGCAAAGGATTTCCCAACCCAGGTGAATGAAAAGTGTCGTGTTCAAGAGTGGTTACAAGGCTTTTCTGAGACAAAGTGTGACAAACAGGCTTATTTTTCTCTCTTTTCCCCCACCATTTCTGGCAAGTACTTCTTTATTTTTGACAAGCTTGAGGAGGATAACATTTGCTTGATTATAGGCTCATCCTTTGGATGAGTCCAACTTAGTTTAAATTCGAACCCTAAGAAGGAGTGGTCCATTCCTATTTGTAATTGAACAGGTCCTTTACTGTTAAATTTTAACGAGTCCAGTATAGGAGAAACTCGACGTTTTTCAATTTTAGAGAGTCTGAAAAAACTTAAGAAAACTCCATGGTAGTCCTTTTTCGTAAATTTGTGTCTCTCAAGCCCGAAAAAGTATAAAATAATACTTGAGAGAACCGCTTGATCATTACGACCAAGGAGTACTTTTCATTATTAGTGCCTCTGATCTGAAAAATTAAAAAAGTGACCAAGGACACGTCGTTTTATTACCAATATCGAATTTGAAATGACAAAAATCTGGCAATCTTTTCGTGTTTTTATGGTCAGAAAAGGGCTGTAAGAGGACCTTCTTTTAGTTCCATTTTAATGAGTTTAAAAAGAAAAACTCGGCGATCTTTTCATGTTTTAGGAGTCAGAAAAGAGCTTAAAGATGACTCTGATTTTTTTCGTCAAAAATGATCAACTTTACCTGAAAAATCCCTTATCCTGCACAAAAGCCGAAACATTACTCATACCTGTTTGAAATGGATAAAAATGCTTCGAAAATACCTTTCCATAGTGAAAAATAAACAAATCGACAATTCATTTATCCAAAAAACTTATAAAAAGGACTTTTACCAATTCATTTTTACCGTTTGACTGTTGAGGTGAGAAAAAGGGCTTTTGGTCAGAAACTTCCTGTGAAGACTGCGGAAAATCCGACCGTCGAAATCGAATGCCGTCTCCTCCAGGTAATCCACAACATCCCACTCTTCATTTCTATCCGTTTAAAATTCATTTTTAGGTCTTTAAATTTATTTTTGGGAGGTCTTTAGGTTTGAAAACCCGCGCACCGGGGTCCGCAGGTATAACACTGGGGACCCGCGGACCCCGACTTTTTCGCAGTTAGAAAAAAGTCGGGGGTCCGCACCTGCCCTTAAGGCAGAGTGCAGACCCACGCACTGTCTCTAAAGACAGGGTGTGGACCCCGCGCAAAGGTTTTTAAAACCTAAAGAACTCAAAAATGGCCCAAAAATTTTCATTCTATGTATTCTAACTTGCCTTTTTGCTGCATGTAGATTACTCATCATGCTTGATTGGCGCGAAAGAGAGCACGAAGATGTGGATTTGGCTGCCATTAATCATCAACCTTCGATCGATGCATTGAAGGCATGCGACTTGTACAAATTCTGGGCCATACCTGGCATGAGGGCCCAGGTGGACTTCTTGCAGTGGCTGGTAGACAGATGGAATGTCCAGGATCAGTGTTTCTTCATAGGTGGTCACCAGCTCGAAATGGAGCCGGAAGACATTTATTTTCTGACTGGTTTGCCTAAGAGAGGTGAACATTTGACTCTATTCAGGACTAGGCCAGGTGGCCAGTCTGTTGATAGCCTCCGGCTAGAGTGGTGCAATGTCCAGACCAGAGACAAAGGGATAGATATCAAGACCATATCCGGTCCTGAACTTATGGTCATTGCTTTTACAGTTACCAGACTCTACGGTAGCGCAACACTACATGTGACCACTGGATCCCAGATGCGGATGGCAGTGAATTGCTTTCGAGGCACCATCTTCAACTAGTGCACAGCTGTGTTGGCTAATATAAAAGGCCAACTGACCAAAGCCAAAAATGGACAACTGAAGACCTTTGGATATGGTGCTTTAGTTGTGAGTTTTGTCTTGGAGAGGGTTTCGATGTTGATCCCGCAGCAGCTTACCGTTGAGGCTGGGCTTCCTCAAGCGCCCAAACTGATATGATGGGTTGCAGTTATGGCCCGTCATCCTGATGAGGGGGCGGAAGTTGTTCGATTCACTCCTGAGTACTTTCATTGGTTAGAGAACCAAGTATTTGCTATTCAGGACTTTTCTTATGCTGGGGTTGATTTCCGTGGTGACCCGGACATGGCTCTTCCACCAGGAGAGCAATGGGACGATTCAGGTAACATCATTTTTGACATTTTCTAATTTAATAATTTTTTTTTTTGTTTTTATTTCGTCCCAAAATTGATAGTAAAAATTTCAAATGCAGATGTAGGTCCACGACGACCAGCCACTCTCCGGCCTTACGAGAGAAGGCAACCAGTTGCAGCGGCACTGGCCCCACAGGACGAAGCCACAGAGACTTTGGCCGAGTTGGAGAGCCATCTAGAGCGACTGACAGTAGACATTCCAGAGACCATTATAGATGACATTCCTATTAGGCTACAACACTATGTGGTTGGGGTCCCAGGACCTTTTAGGAGGTTCCTTTGTAGGGTGGCCCATACAGTGGTTTCGTACCGAGATCATCACCAGTGATAGGATGGTCGCTTATGTAGACACATATGACATTTTTGCTTTTTGTACTATCATTTTTGCCGATCATAAGGTGTTTTTCAACCTATGATCGAAGACGATGTATATTTGACACACTACTATGATATACTATGACATTATTACCGGCTTACCTTGCAAAACATGTTATGAAATGTTTTTGAATTTACTTGTATGATTTATTGCAAATGTCTATTTAACATTCGAGAAGCAATTGCATCTGCTAATGTGTTTAAATATCTTGGAATATGCTGATATTCAATGTAATCAAACTCACGTTCCAAGAGACGAACTCTAAAAAATAATCTCAATAAAACTGGATTTCTAATGGCATATACTCTATTAAGCTGTAACACAACGAGTTCAGAATCTAACCTCACTATCAAACTCCGAATCCCAAATGAGATGGATTCGGATAATAACTCAATCACTGCACTATACTCTGCAATGTTGTTCATTGTTTGACCTAGGCTTACCCCATGCATAGATACTAACTCATCAGAGGGCGAATAAATAACCCAAGCTGTGAAAGAAATGTTCTGTGTATTACGACAAGCACCATCAGCAAAACCAATATATGTTTGAAGAGACGTCGACATCTGCAGTATCAAGAGTAAAATCAAGATAAGCAGGAATAATGATAAAACACTCTTTAAAACTAAGCACACTTTTAAATCTAAAACACACTAGCTATAAAGAAAATTAACCTAACTATGATCTCCACACCTAAATTTACGCATAATATCTCTTTAGGTAAAGACCATTTCTGGGTTTACCTAAAGAGACCCCATCAAAGTCTACCAGTTCATAGGCCCCTTTTGCCAGCTTTCGCTTGACAACATAAGGACCATGCCACATGGGTACGAATTTTCCAGCGCCTAATTTATCATTTTCTTGATCGTACAATAAAACTAGGTCTCCCTCCGAAAAATTTCGAGGGGTGACATTTCGATCATACTGAGCTTTAATACGTTTGGCATGAGCTTCGATTGCTAGTGCAACATCTCGTCGACTCTCATCTAGCTGAGCTAAGTATAAAAAACATCTCTCCTCTTCGGAGGTGGCTGGAAGTAATTCGATGGCCATTTGCAATGACGAGATTTCGCATTCAATGGGTAGCACAACTTCCAAACCATAAACTAGTTGGAAAGGAGTGAAACCAGTTGACGTTTTTACTGTCGTTCGATATGCCCAAAGCGCTGAGAATAAAATGTTATGCCAATTCGACCGATGAATCCCAATGATTAGTCAGATCATGATAACTAGAAATTTGTTGATGGCTTCAACCAAACCGTTAGCTTGTGGATAATAAGGCGTTGAAGTATCGTGACGCAAGCCAAGCTGGTCTGTAAGTTCCATCATCATAATATTTCGAAAATGACACCCATTATCAGTGATAATTGCTTGTGGAACATCAAACCTAGCAATTATATGATTGAACACGAAAATCACAGCAGTTTTTCCGTCTGCCTCAAATGTAGGCATCGCCTCTGCCCACTTGGTAAAATAATCTACCGCAAGGATAATGTACGCATGCCCCCCAGCCGAGTGAGGGTTACATGTAATAAAATCGATTCCCCATTTTGCGAAAGGACCAACGGCAATTATAGGGTGAAGAGGAGCAAGTGGGGCGCGCATCTTTCGATCAAATATTTGGCAGTTGTGGCATTTTCGGACCGCATTAATATAGCCTTTAAACAAAGACGGCCAGAAATAGCCAGCGCGCAGTATCTTTTGGGCCGTGGCAAACCCAGACATATGACCGCCACACGCTCCAGAGTGACAGTCATTAAGAACCCTTTCAGCTTCCTCATGAGTTAAGCAGCGCCGGAAAATGGAGTCCGCCCCACGACGATAAAGTGTATCTCCAATAATTTTGAATTGTTGGGACTGGAATCGTATTTTTCGACGCTTTGATTTTGAAATTTCAGGCCGAAAGGATTGGGTTTGGAGATAGACCATGATATCTCCATACCAGGGATCTAAAGTTCTGATTAGAAATAAAGATTCATCCGCAATGGGTTCCTCTGCCACTATTTCTGTGTCAGCACGCGGGAAGTCACACATTAACTCCGCAAAAACTAAAGATTTCTTCGACTTAGACTTTTCAAATTCTAGGTCGAACTCCTGCAGGATGACAATCCATTTGGAGTACTTGCCCCCTAGCAATTGTTTAGTTAAAATATATATCATAGGGTTGCAATCGGAAATTACTGTAGTTTTGCGTAGTAAAATGTAATGACGAAATCGTTGGACAGCTTGAACAGCTGCTAGGGCCAATTTCTCCACATGTGAGTATTTGAACTCAGTGGGGTTTAAAGTCTGACTAAGGTAATATATCACATGCTCACTACCAGATTCATCTTCCTAAACTAAGACCATCCCAATGGTGGAATGCGAAGCGGCGAGATATAAAAAGTAGTCCTGGTTGTAGTTGGGCGGATGCAACAGCAGCGCATGGGTTAACGCGTGTTTTAAAGCATCAAAAGATTTTTTAGCTATCTCATCCAAAAAGAATGGTGTATTCTGCTTCAACAACTAGGTAAAACCCTTAGTGATCTCGGCGTAGTTAGGAATGAATCGACGTAAAAAGTTTGCTTTCCCTTGCAAACTTTGGAGTTGGCAAAGACTCGAAGGAGGAGGCAATTTGATGATAGCTTCAACTTTCAAGGGATCGACGCGAATGCTAGCTTTTGAAACAACAAACCCAAATAACCGACCCATTTCTATACAGAAAACACACTTATGTGGATTCAACCTAATCCGATAATGCCTACACCTCATAAAGATCGCTCGTAAATGGATGAGATGATCAGCTCGATGTAATGAATGAGCAGGTAAATCATCGAGATAAGGTTGCACAATGTGCTTGATGTCGTGAAACGCGTAAGACATGGCCCGTTGAAAAGTTGCCCCAACGGTCTTGAGCCCAAAAGGTAATTTGCAATAAGCAAATGTCCCCCATGGACAGATGAAAGCCGTTTTTGGTTGATTAGCAGGTAGAATATTTATTTGATTGTAACCGGAGAAACCATCCATAAAGGAAAACAGTTCACTACCGGCACAATCGTCAATGATTTGATCGATATAGGGTGTTGGGTAATTGTCTTTTGGACAGGCTCGATTAATATCCCTATAATCGATACATATTCTTATTGTTCCCTGTTTTTTATTAACGGGAACAATGTTCGATACCCAGTCCGTTAACGGAATAGGATAAATGAACCCTGCTTTGAGTAATTTTTCAACTTCTGCTTTAATGGCAGCAGCTTTTCGCGGGTGAATCTGACACAAACGTTGCCGGACAGGTTTAGCATCCGGGTAAGTCTTTATCTCATGAACAACAATGGCGGGGTCGATTCCTGGCATTTCCTCATATGACCAGGAAAACATGTCGCGAAATTCTTGAAATAGGGCCTTATATGTTTGAATTTCATTTTCTGTACAAGAGGCACCTATATGAACGTTTTTAACAATTCCGGGTTTAACCGAAATGTCAGTAGGATTAGTTCGAGAAATGTTTCCAAAATTAAGCTCAGAATCAGGATTTTTTATTGGACTATGAGGTTCCTTGACATAGTCGATTGAAAAAATAGATGAAAAATCATTTTCAAATCGATCGATCTCAGGTAAAAACGAAGATCTATGATGAATATCTTCCCATGGTAAATCATCCACACATAGGATTTCACAAATTTGCTCATTAGTGTGAACAGGTTCGGAAAATGTTATTAAATATGAGTTCGAAGTTGAAAAGGATTCGTCATGGACTATGTTCATTAAGTCAAGTTGGGTCGAAGACGGGTCGGAAAACGATTGTACAGCCTGATACGCAATTTCATATGGACTCAAAGGCATAGCATCATCGAATGAATCTATTTCAGATTCAGAGGGTACGATCCAAGGATCGTTATAAATAAGAGTGTCCGATGAAATCATATGAATGGTTGCTATAGAAGACGTTACATTTGGAGGAGGAAAAGAAAAAGTTCCCAGTAAACCAGAATCTTTAACGAGTCCTACTCCAACATCCTTATAAGGGATGGTTGTTTTACCGACATGTTGAATACTTTCAGAAGAGGTTGGGTCAGATGAAAAGTAAGTCAGCTGATCTATAGTTACGATCTTCCCATTATGAGGGAACTTTACAAGCCAGAAGACCGATGAAACAACAACTGTCATAGCGTAAGACCAACTACGACCCAAGAGAAGGTTGTAATCCAGAGGGGCATCGACCACTTCCACATCTAGATTAACAGTTTTACCTTCAACCCCTATAGGCAAATCCTGTAGAATGCCAAAAGGATGAAACCCACGGCCATCAAAGGCCTTCAGAATTGTCGGGGATTGGTTAAGTGTAGGAGAACCAAGCGATCTCCAACACTGGATCGACATAATACACATCGAGGCTCCCTCATCAATCACAGTCCTATAGCAGGGCCTATTTTTTACTAACACTGGAATCTGGAAAGCCATTTGATGAGGCAAGCGAGGTGTACTATTTTCTAGATCGAAAATTATCAGGTTCGAGTCCTGAACGTCAACAGCTCCTATAGCCGACAATAGTAATTTACGCTGTGCTGGGCATGACTGCAGCACTTCCAAAGCCGACATTGCCGAAGGTGAAACAGCTAAATCTTCAACAATGTTATAGTTCTGAGCCGCTCTCGCATGAGGATTGAAAGCAGACTTTCGAAGTATACCCTTAGCGGGTGGTTTGATTACTAAGTCTGGGTTAGGTTTCTCGATCTGTAGCGGATCGGAACCAAGAGCTGAAGTTGATGGGTTTGAATTAGAAGATTCTGGCTCCTTACCACCAACAGGACTTTTACTTCCGTAATCTTGCGATTGAGTCGCAATCCTAACATGGGACATCATCATTATGGGTTCTTCAGAGGCATTCGAGGAAGAACCTATCATCTTACTGTCCTGACTAGGAAAAGGATCCTTCAAAACAACAGGCGTTTGGGAACCTTTGACAATTTTCGCAACCTCTGCATGATGAGGGAAGTCTCTTGTAAAATGCTCTTCTTCACAAATGAGACAAGGATAACGAGGTTTGCGTTTCTCATCAGTAGATTCTGTTTTTTCTGGTTTCTCTTTTGAATTTTTATCTGCTTTATTTTTCTTCTTCCCTTTCTTCTTACCGCCAGATTTTGATTTAGCTGAAGATGTCTCTACAACATGAATATCAGCGGAAATTTCCACAGAAGAATCTCCTGTCGGGGAATCTGGCAAGGTTATGATAGGAGAAGAATTCTTGGAAGATTTCTTCTTACTTTTAGTATTAACCGTACCAATCATGCCATCAGCAGCATGAGACCCTGACGGAGATGCAGCTATTTGATTTTGGTTGGGGAGATCAGGGATTTTCTCGTGTAACGTACTTGACTACGTGTAAACTAGGTCAAGGTACTGTGCTTGAGCAATTACTTGCTCTTCAGTAACGACTCCGGCTTTAGATACATCTTCAGTAACTTTCGGCAGTAACGATTTGACAAACCATTCAGCTAAGATTTGATCCGGGATAAAAACTTTCACTAAACGTCGTCGACGTCTCCATTCATGAATGTGATCTGAAATGTAAGTGGACGTTGACTGCTTTAATGGAGTTAATAACTTGGTGCCATTGTCATACCTGACTGGCAACTGAAAATGAGTTAAAAACGAAGTAGCTAACTGGCTAAAATTATAAAAAGTGGCTCGCGGTAACTCTATATACCACTTGGCCGCAAGACCAATTAAAGTGCGTTGAAAAAGCCTTAAACGGATTGAATCATCTGAAATGGAATTAGAGGCACACCAGAGGTGATAAGTCATCACATGATTTGACGGGTCCTCTCCTGGTTTACCTTCAAACTTGGGAATATCACTAGGCAACTTATTCGGCATTGGCGGCCAAAATGGAAGATAGTTAATTAGATCATTCGTAAGGCGCGACAAGTCAGGCAGATCCAAAGTTGCGATAAACGGTAACTGACAATTAGGGTCTGTAAAACTCTGGGTCATTAGACCAGCCCCAGGAGGAGGATATCCAGGATAACTAGGAATAGGAATTGCATTTGGGATATTATATCCTCCCGGAAAACCAGGATTAACCGGACCATACTGGGGTTGTTGAGGTTGTTGATATGTATACCCAGGGTACGGTTGATACTGATAGACTGGCTGTTGCACAGCGGGACCGTATTGGTACTGTCCCTGGTACGGTTGATAAGTAAATTGAGGTTGACTTGTGACGACCGTACTTGGACCAGGTTGCCCTACAAGCATTTGAACCGAAGTCTGAATTGTGGGTCTATACTGAGGTAAAGATACTTGAGGAATTGACACGGGAACAGTAGAAACCAGGGCTGTAGATACTCCAGATGTAGGTGGGGTAGATGGAATAGATGTTGCAGCAGTCGTTTGAGGCGGAGTACGAGGTGTACTAGGCCCAGGCTGAGAAGCTACAGAAGATGCAGAAGTTTGAATAGTAGACTGGACAGGTTGCTGGGTTGAACTAGAAACTAAAGGTTGTCTAGTTTGAGATGACAACTGTACATTCGGTTGCAAGACCGGTTGAGATTGTGATGGATTCCACACTAACTTCATTCCGGGGTATGGACCCATAGCAAGTTGAGCATATTGAGGACCATAACCGGGTTGAGGGTGGGATTGATAATTCAAAGGTACATTTCCAGTTCCTTGAACAAATGACTGCCCGGAAGGTGGTTGGAAACCTTGGGTTGGGTACTGACCTTGGGATTGATAAACCTGAGGCACATATTGATACTGAGGTTGACCTTGAGGTACATATTGGTACTGGGGTTGACCTTGAGGTACATACTGAGTCTGGGGTTGGCCTTGAGGAATGTACTGTCCCGTAGGTATGTACTGTCCTTGAGGTTGCCCCCCAGGCGGTAATTGGGTACCTTGAGGTTGCCCCCCAGGCGATATTTGAGGACCTTGAGGCTGCCCCCCAGGCGGTAACTGGCCACCTTGAGGTTGCGGATTAGGAACAGTACCTGACATCATAAGAATATCTTCTACACTCAACGGTTTAGTTCCGTTATTTCCAGTTAATAACCCTTGTTGACTAGGTTGAGGAGATGCTCCCGAAAAAGTACCAGCAAGAGACTGATACCCAGAGGGAACAGAAGGACCACCATGTAAAAAAGTTTCTGGAGATTGAGAAAACATGGACGACTGTCTTGACATATTTAACGGAGGATAATAACCTCTAGGTGTTGGGTGAAAAGGAATACGAGGTGGTGAAAAACTTAGTCCTGGGTTTTCCAAAAAATTAGTTAATGAAAGATACCAAGCGTCACTCCTAGGTGGACTGTAAAAGATGGATTCACGCTCCCTAAGTTCTATAACTGGTTGATTTTCAGGGATAGAAATACCTTCCTCTTCTGGAGTAACAAGTTCTTCAATGGCTATAAGTCCAGAAGGAAGATTTTGGGTAATAACACTTTCTACCCTGGGTGAACCAGGACCACTAGAAGTTGGAGAGGCTAACCCCGATGTCGGAGTAGCGGGAGGTTCAATTTCCGGTTCAAATATTTTAGGTCCTCGGCTAACTCGCTAGTAGATGAAAAACTACCAGTAACTTCGGAAAATGAAATAGACTGCGAATTATAATCTGCTACTAAAGCTTGGTAATCAGGATGTACCACCAAAGAAGACTCTCCTTCTTCAGGTGACCCTACTCTACTATCACTAGGAGTGACAAGGGCTCGTAGCCCTTCTAACTGGCTCAGTGAAAACTCAGGAGGCTGGCCCCGAAGTCTACGGGACTGCCTCGGTAATTCAGCCACGATTAAAAAGTTTTAATTACTGCACATGCAAACAAAGTAAAATCTCAATGAAAACCGCCTAAAGCCTCTAAAGAAACAAATTTTTTTTGGAACACACGCCTAAAGAATCTAAGGAGTCAAACCACACACAAACAGTAACTTTCCGTACTGAAAACACTAGTTGGTGCTGAAATCCAACGTCGTAGAATCCAATACAAAAATGGCGGTTGGAACAGTTACCCCGGCAACCTGCTTAATGAATAGACTGGCACAAGTTCCTCCACTAAACCGTCTCGAGTGAAGAGAACCCCCCAGAAAATCCAAGTGAGTCTAGCTGACGTCTGCTCGAGGTACAGTGGGATCTTCCCTCCACCGTCACCTTAGGAAGAATCCTATAGAATATGGTCACTATGGTTACCAATGGCAACAAATATACCTGGGGGAACAGTCTACGATCCAATACGCATGCAAGGGCAGAGTAACAAGCTCAATCCCCTTGAAGGCTCCTTGACATAATCCAAGGTTTACCAACAAGTGACCCCAGGCTCCTCGACAATGGTTAATCTGAGGTTTACCGTTTTTAATACGTGAATATCTGGTGTCGTTCCCAATGAAGGAGGATTGATCCCCTCACTGGTTCGGACATGATCTCGTGCTTTTCCTTTAAGAGGAGCTTTCCCAGAGCATAGATGTAACAATTGGATTTAATCCTACCGCAAGATAAGCTACTTGTTTGTTTTACTGTCTTGGAGTGTTAACTAAAAACTATTCCAAGACACTAGCCTAAGCTAGTTGGTGATAAAGAGTCCTAAGAATAAAAAAAATTACTAAGTTGATTTTACTTTAAGCGTTAATTTTATTGGTTTTTCTTTAAGTCAAGAGGTGCGGAGATGAAACTTGTGGTGTGAAGACTTGACTCGAAATCACTAAAAAATATGCACTTAAGATGAAAAACAATCCTTTCCCTTCAATGAACTTCTAGCTAAGAGAGAGTTCGAGAATGCAAAAACTTGTAAATGCAAATCTTTCCTTAACAATGAATTTAAAAGAAGAGCTTTTGTCTTTTCCAAAGCACTCAAAACGAGACAACTAGTTATTTTCACAAAAATTTCCCTTCTCTTATCCAAAACTCAAATACTACAAAACAAACTTTTTCTTCAAAAGAGATTTTTTTTATATTTTTATAAAACACTCAAAACCATTAACAAAACTAATTTCGAGATCTATAAACCCTAAAAACCTATGGAAGTAAAAAACTATCGAAGTAAAAGCTTATGAGATGTACTTTCAAGGATGTTTTACTTAGCTATAATCAAACTAAGGACTAATTTGTCCAAAATCAAAAATCAGTAAAAAAACAATCAGATGTTGTTTTCTTTTCTAAAAATGAAATTCACACTTTGAACACAAGCTTCTCGAAGTTTTGCAAAGGAGAAAAACAAGATGGATTCCTCAATAAGGGTAGACTTTACCAAACAATCAGACTCATAAGAAAGCCAGTCAAAACCAAGGTGATCTAAGGTATCTAAGGCTTTCAAGCTCCGAGCTACTACAAGACCAGGATGAAAATCAAAGCCCACACACAAAACTTCTAGGAATTTCACCTAAAACCCTAACACCGATGGAATCAAACCAAGGAAAGTATCTGAAAAGTCACATGCAGGTTTGGGCAGTGGCTAAAAACTTATAAACAAATTCTAAACTGAGTAAAAGAGAAAATTTGAAATTTTTCAAAATTTTGACAGGGTACGCAGGCACCCAGTTTACACAGGTGCGGTCCTGCTCTGTGCACAAAGCAAAACTGCGGACAAGTCCGCACTGTGCTTCAAGTAGAGGGTGCGATCCTCCCAAAACTATGAAAAATAAAAAATAATTCAAAATCTAGTAGATCTACCCAATCCCACAATCATCAAGCCAAAAACTAGACACAAAGATGCAATTTCTCAGGTCAAAGTACAAACAAAGGAAAAATCAAATAAATCAATCCCTAGTATGGTCGCCATTTTGTCACACGGAATGAGTCATTCTTGCGGACAAGATCGACCTCCCTAGTATCTAATGATATCTAGCGACAAACACACCAACCAAACCCTATCTTTCACTAAATATGCAATTTATAAATAGAGGCAAACAAGTGTTTAGGCCTACCTTGGGTCCAGTGCAAGTTTGTAGAAGCCAAGCTCCTTTGATCCAAATGAGCTCCTTGATGTAGAATCTGTAGACACAAACAAGCACACAAATTAAATAACACCTGAAAAGACAATATAATAAAGCATATCCATCATAATGATCAAGGAATTTATGAAACAAATCACATAAACAATTTGTTGAGAAAAATGAGCTTGATTGTATTAATTTAAATCAAGAAGAACTTTACAACCTGTGCCTTGATGCTGTACAAGTTCCTCCCAGGGTCCAGCAAGAAGTTTCCTCTACTTTGACAAGTTCACTCACTTCCCAATAAAGCCAAAAAGGTATGTAATCACTCCTCTCAAGCTTAACTAGGGAGTCTCAATTTCACTAGCATTTACCCTTAGAAATGTTCAGCTTCTAACCTCTCCAGCAACTAACCCAATGCCTTAATTTATAGTGCAATGGAGGGGAGTTACTAGGTCCACCTTCAAAGGGATAAGCTCCTTCTTCAAAGGGATAACTCCTCTCATCAAGGGATTAGCTCCTTTAATATTGGGATGCATGAACCACCTAGGAGCGAACCATCCACGTCAAGAAACCCTCTAGAATCATCTAGAATCAACCACAAGTAAGTTTTTTGAAGTTAAACTTGCGCCTTTTGACTTTTACAGGGGTCCGCACCCACCCCTTTATATACAGAGTGGGCAGGTCTGTAGGTAACATGAACATGGGGTGCGGGACCATAGGCAATAGTAGGAGAAAGTGCGGAACCAGCGATTTATGATTTTCAAAGGACTTTCTCTCATTTCTAAAGCTTAACATGAGGAGCTGAGGTATGAGACTTGCCAAGGAGGACAATATGGTTGATGATGGACTCATACTGACTGCAAATAGTCATGGTGACAGATTTTTGTGTAACACACATTACCACAAGAATCCCACAAAATGTTGCAAACCCTGGTTTATTTCCTTGCCAAACTGCATAAGTGATGTACAAAACAGCTCAATGCATCCACAAGAGTCCAACTTTGACAAATGACTAAGAAAGTACAAGATATAGGCATCAAACCACCTATGCTAGCCATTACGGGTCGAATCCATGAGTTTAGGAGCTGTTTCAACAAGATCTAAACTAGGAACTGAAAAATAGGCAGTGGAATAGCGTGCCTCTAAAACCATGGAAACTGATTCATTCAGTTCAAAACCACCTAAAATTGATGTATCTACCTCCTTGAGTCAATTTTCATCATTTTTACATCAAAGTACATAAATTTATATCAATTTACATCATGAATTTGACCATGAGAGAGAAAAAGTCTAACTGATAGAAAACTAGGCGAAAATTTTGAGTTTTGAGCAAAATTGGCAAAATTTTCTCCTATGCATAGCGTCGCTGATTCTATGTGTAGCGCTTTTTCCAGGCCAGTTTTGGAAGGCTTCCCGAAGTCAAAACCAAGTGCAGGATAGCTCATTGGAAAGCTTGGTGAGTCTACTTTGTGGGACAACTTTAATTTTTTGATTTGGAGTCCATTTTCTGCTCCAAAAATGCAATCTCCCAAGACTGCTTCCTGTGTGGCAAAAAAGTGGCAGAGAGGGCACTTTTTGGGTGCATATTTTTAAATTTTGATTCCAAATATGTAAGCCATTTTGCAAGAAGATGCCTCCATCAAAAGCATAGCATCGGTGGTGCTACGCATCTGCCAGAAAAACCTGTGTTTTGCCTCAAAAATTCAAAAATGACAAAAACTTCACCAAATTTCTTGAAATTTGGCATGATTGATCCTCTTTATGTGCTATGTTGGGCCAATGATGCTTCAGCCAAGATCTTGAGCTTATCTTGCTCTTTTTCGACTTTCAAGGCTCTCCTTAACTTGGCTTTTAGGCTTCTTATCCTTGTCTTGCAAATTTTGTTCTGGGCCAAATAGTCATAAGGCATGTGGCGCAACATTTTCTTCTCCTTGTTAGCCTTGTCTAGCAAATTTTCAAGGTGGATATTCACTCTTTCCAACCATGATTCTCGGTCAGCCTCTATTTCTTGCTCTAGTGAAGTTAGCTTGATTTTCCTTCTCTTTGCCAATTGCCAGTTTTCCCTTATGTTTTGCAGCTCCATGATTGTTTGTTTGTCCTCCAATTGCTTGTTTTGTTGCTCAAGGTAATTAATGATCCATTTAGCCCTCTCAAGGTCAAGTGATAGGCTTTGGATCTCAGCTTCTTTCTCCTTGATGATCTCATCCTTGAGTTTTGAGCTTTGGGAGCCCAAATCAGTGTCCTCTTCCTCAATCAAAATGAAATCCCTGTCTTGGCCTTCAGAAGGCCCTTCATCATGAAATGGTTGTTTTCCTTTGTCCTGTAATTGCTTTGCTGAAGAAGAAGGCAAAGCCCCTTTAACCCCGGGTGAAGATAGCATTTGCCTGTTGTCTGGTGAAGAGAATGAGACCCCTTCCACCCTTGGTGGAGATAATACTCGTTTGGCAGCTGCAAATAGTCTCCTTGTGCCTTTCTCATAAGTGACAAACACTGGCACACCTATAGGTTTAGTCTCATGAACATCTGGCTAGTTTGAAGGCCCTCCTTACCCATGAAGCACCAATGGAGTCACCTGAGGGCTTTTGAATACCTCATGTACAATGAAAGTCTCCCATGAAATATTCAACAAGCTTAGCTGATGCAAAACAACAATTTTAATCAATGAGAAATGGTAAATGCTAGTGAACTGCTGAGGAAGAGGTTTCCTTTGCATATAATGAGCCATTTCTCAATATTCCGACATATAAAGTATGGAAGATTCATCATCCTCACTCTTGTGAAATGCATCAGCAATCTGACATGGTATGTATATAGATGGGAAAACCTTCCCTCACAGGTGAAATATTTGATAATGAGTTTCATGAGTGGAGCATAAGTATCTTGCAAGAATTTGAAAGGAAATACCCTACTGATTTTCTTCCGATAAGTAGCCTTGATGTAAGGCTCATAGTGCTCTCTGCCCACATGCTACCCTTTATTCCACTGTTCACCCACATTAGAGTTGCTTTTTGCTGCTGCTATGGTTTCAGGTGTCAAGGTGAAAGAGACACCAGCTAGGTTCACCTGGCCATTGTGAAGATTAAGAACAAATAACCTAGCAAGCTCATGATGATATTGCACCCTCTCCACCATTTCACAAAACTGGTAACATGATTGATGTTTAAAACAGGCTACTGCAAGAGGGCAAGCAAGTAAATCTATAAGAGTGTTGGGCTCCTCCCAGATATGTTTTCCTCCGTTATGTGGTTTTCTTGGTGCATGAGCCTCTTGGGAAGAGTCACTAACAGTTTCATCATCCCTTTAATATGCTGAGTCTGTTTCCATATTTGCAAATTTGGAGTGAAAAATGATGAATATGAAGAGATTTTTCTTTAAGGTATGAGGGTGAATAGGGTGACTGCTATTTTTCCTTTTGGGAAATGTGGGATTAACTAATAATATGACCGTCAATGAGGGTGTTGGTGGAGGAATGTAATGAGGGAATAGGAAATGGGATTAGGGTTTTGGGAATGTATAGGGTTAGTGTTTAGGAATAGTGTATAGGGTTTAGGGTTTGGTATAGGGAATGAGTGCCAATGATTTTGGGAGGGGGAAAAAGGAAGGGATTTAGGGAAATTTAGTGACAAGGGAAGGGAATGGAGTGCGGAAGATAATCAAAAGGGAATTAATAGAAAAAAACAAAACCTTATGCAACTTTGGTAGGACAATTTCAGTGACAGCTAGGGTTTGTTTTTTAGACACATAAAACACCACCAAAGATGGAAAAATCCCTTGCTAGACCAGATGAGAGGCTGTACTTACTTGCAAAGAGGTTATTTGTGCATTTGGGGGCAGAGGAGGGCGATAAAATTGGTTTTGGAGCTCAACCAACAGATGTGTAGTGTTGCCTCCTAGGTGTGTAGTGCACTTTCTATGCGTAGCGCATGACCAAATTGCAGTTCAAAACCTGCACCAGATGCATAGCACCAAGCAGGTGCGTAGCGTCGGTACTCAGATGCGTAGTGCCACCAAATTTTCATTATTTTCACCTGGTTTTGCTTCTTTCTCCCACAAACCTGATTTTTGTCCTCCAAGAGTGAATTTACATAATGAAATGACAAAGAGGACCTTTTACACTTTAAATATGAATGACTTTAATTTTTCATCCATCTCAAACCCACTTTTCTATTGTTAAAGTCACTTTTGATTTTGAACTCTGTTTTTCCATTGAAATTGACTTTTCTTAATCATTTTACAAACTGATGCATTGATGCTTGTGTTTTTTGCTTGCAGTGGTTGGAGTTGGCAAGGTAACCAAGGGCAATGGCTCTGAACTTATTACATATAGAAAAATTAAAATTACACAAAATTTCTATACATAGAAAAATAAAACTCTGTTTTACCTCAAAACATGGTTTTGAGGAAAAACTCACTTATTGAGCATAATATCATTGAAATTTTGATTTTATGAACTTATTTGACTTCCTCATGTGCCTGCTGACTATTATTGAGCTTTTACAAGACTATGGTGGCAAACCCTAGACCTAATGAGACCTAAAACCCTAAAAATGGCTTTTGCAAATGTAATGACAAAAAATGACTGTAAATGACCTGAACTTGTGAAAATAGGTCAGCAGGTAAAGACCATGAGGGAAATTTGATAATGAACCACTACCATCAGTTGATCCATGACCTAATGGAATGCAGCTGATCAGATGGGACACCTAAAATGCATGCAAAAAGAGAATTTGTTCACTGATGGAGGGATGAAGATTCCAACACTAATAGGGTGCATGTGATATTTCAGATCATATCATTACCATAGCCCTTAGAACATAAAATATACTTCGCATGGAAGTATTCATGAAAAACCCATTCACTTGCACACTTCGCCCTTTGATCTTCTCCTCCTTATATACTTAGATCCTTTGTCAATACCTCAGACCAAAACCATAGTTATGTTGTTGGTATTATTTGATGGTATCAATATTCTTTGCTATGCTCATTACCATGGGTTAATACCATGATAGGAACCCCTGGTATTCTTATCCTTATTTTTCCATCCCATATGCACTTTTTCTTTGTGAAAGTGTGTGCATACGTATACGCTCCTTTTGTTCTGTGAACCTGCGTGTATACGCTACTTGGACAAAGTGAACGAGTGCATACTTCTTAAACCATTCTCTTTCTTTAATCTCTGGAGTCTGATCTATAATCCTTTGTTGTTAACTTGTTGCACTGTGAACTGCCATCATTCATCATCTATGAGAGTTTCCATCAAGGACAACACCTCTACCATAATGCCAATAATCTCCCCCTTTGGACTTGATGGAAACCATATTGGTTTTTATTACAAAAAGTTTTAGAACCTGTTAGATATATCAAATAACACCAAGATACTCTCCCCCTTTGACATCAAGGGCAAAGGGCGGACCAAGATATTCTCCTCCTTAGAGATGAACTATGTTGTCCATGCTCCCCTTGAGCACATGCAGAGCTTGCAGAATAACATGAATCAATAACTCAACTATGTGAGTATGACATGCCTATCACTAATGATTCATACATACATCAATCACCCAACCAAGTGGGGATGTACCAAATGTTCATACATGAATGAAAAATCGCAATTATTACATCATTTTTCCCATGCATAGTGGGGTTACAAATTACATCATAGGTATTTACATGACCTTTACATCAAATGATATACATGACATTTATAACAAGGACCAACAATCTAAACAAGACCATGATAGTCATCAGCAAATATCATACACCATATATGATCTGTACCATAAGCATTTGTCAGCAACATCAAGATCAACAACCTGTATATGTCCATCATCAAAAGAGTCATTTGAATCAAAACAACTATGTGAATCAAGTAGTATAAGTATCATCATGTACCAAGGTCTTCTATTATAATGCCAACAATGCATTATTAGAAGCATATGCTCCCCCTGAACCTATTCCAACTGTTCACTGTTAGATTTGATCATTGCATTTGTCAGTAAGAATCATCAAGGCATCATCATCAACCAATTATTCATCAAGTTATTAAAAACTTATGAGGGTCAAAATCACTTCTACATATCATCAACAGACTATAATCATCATCAATCAGAACAAAAAAGATAATTTATAATTGACTGAACCATTTCAGACCCCTTTTCCTGAGTCTGTCCCACTGCTTCTTCAACAAAACAACATATACGTGACTGTGCAGCTTCTAACTCGCATATATACATGACTTGTATTCATAATAACTACGTATGAGAATTGGAATACTAAAGTTTCACACTTTCATCTCCCCCTGGATCTATTATGTTTGTATATTGAGCTATGCCACATCTTTCTAACAACAATTTCTTCTTCTTCAATACCTTGGATCGTGATGATGTTTGCTCCTTTTGGTATGGTGGCTGAAATTTGCTCCTGCATTCTTTTGCTATATGCCCAAACTTCTTACAAGAATAACATCTTATGTTTCATATTCCTTCTATAGAAATCAATGGCTTTGTGACCAAACATATTGCAAGGAAAACAATATCCCTTAAAGTACTTGGAAACTGATGATCTTTCTGTGTGACGATTACCATCTTGAACCATTCTACTTCTGCATCTGACTACAACATGTCCAAAATTATGACATATAAAGCATTCAACATTATTTATCAGAGGAAAGAACCAATTATCACTTCCATAGTTAGGAGTAAATGATTTTCTTTGAAGTCTTTATTTCCTTGGTTGTTGATGGGGTTGACCTCTTATCTCCTTGTTGAGCATTTCAGATTTTGTATTAGAGTTCCTTGCCTCATCTTGTGGCTAGATTCACCTTCAACAGTTTCATAAAAACCAAGACCAGTCTTTATAAGAGGAGAATGCTAAACTTTGATGATTTCATCTAACGTTTACAATCCTTTAGAAAATCTAAGATTCAAAGTTTTTGTTTTCTCAAGTTCTTTTCTTAGACTTACTACTTCACACTCTAATTTTTCATTGTGCTTGTCCTTTTCAATGAGCTGATGTGTCACTGTGTCTATAACTGTATCCTTTTCTTCCAAACAGATTTTGAGTTGAGTGATTTCTTTAAGGAAATCTTCCATTTCTAAGGTATCATTTTCATATGCCATGAGTAGTTTAATATCTTGATCATCTTCATCACTATTAGATAGGCCATCACTATATTCATGACTATAATAACTTCTTCTATTACCTTCTGCAAAAATCTTTCCTTTGTCATGAGAGAATTTACCAGCATAATGACCAACTCTTCCACAAGCAAAGCATTTGAATGGAAGCTTACCTCTGAATCTTCTAGAACCTCACTAAAGTTTCTTCACAAAGTTTACCTCTCCTTCTTCTGAAATATATCCTGATTCTTTGAGATCTTCCTTTTCTTTTCATTTTGTAGAGGCTTTGAAAGCGACTTCTCTGATTTCTGATGGACCTCCTTTTCTCCTTTCAAAGGCAGTTAAAATTACATGAAGTTGAACAATAGTAACAGATTGTAGATCTTTCTTTTCTTCAATAGAAGATACTTTTGACTCAACTTTAGAAGATAGAGATCTCAAAATTTTCTCAAATATAGTAGCCTCCTTTATTTCTTCACCCATATTTCTCATATGATTTACAAACCCATCTACCCGTAAGAAATAATTAACAATACTTTCATCACTATGCATCTTGAGAGTTTCATACTGGATTCTGAGAGTTTGGAGTTTAGCACATTTTACCTAGGAGTCCACTTTGTAGCTCTGAATGATTCTATCCCATATTTCCTTGGCTATGTTGAACTGCATGACTTTGACAAAATCTGATTCTGATAGACTTCCCAATAGAGCATTGACATCCTTGGCATTGATTTCATATGATTTCTTTTCTGTTGGATGATGAGCCTCATCATTGGGTAATTATATGGGCCTTAATTGGCCTTAATTCACCTCCTAGCTTAGTCAAACCAACTATTCTCACAACTTATTGCATACTTTTGATTATATTTTGTTTATGAGATGAGTTAGAGTTGGATATTTTGCTTTGTGGTCTAATGTGCATGTAATGCAGGAATAAAGGATAAAAGCAAGGAAAAATGTAGGAATAAAGGATAAAAGAAAGGAACTATGGAAAAGACCTTGGTCAAAACTCAAATGGGACAAGGGAGAGGAATTATAGGAGGTAAATCCTCCTCATTTACTATCCCTCCATTTGAATAGGAGTGCAACAGCCAAATCTTGAGGAATAAAAGATAGCTGAGCAAGTGAATGTGATAGAAACCAGTTTATCTTGAGTGGGGAGCCAAGCCTCCCTAATGGGAAGGAAGTCATTGGAGACTTCATATGTATAAGTAGAGAGGCTTAGGACCTCAGGAGGATTCAAATTTTTATTGTAAAACTCTACTTTATTTCTGAGTTGCAAGACTTGTGACAGTTTGTTATGTAATCCATGGTTTTTATAATAAAGATGAGTTCTGGTTTAAGCCAGCACTGAGTTAACTCAGAGGGTTGAAGCTCTCGGGTTAGGGCCCAACTTGAGAGGCCAAATCTCCTCTTTATTATACATGTATGATAGCATAGATTTCTGGTTCTGTTCATTTGCTTAAGTAGCTTCCTGGTTTTCTGTTCATTTGCTTAAGTAGTTGCATTTCCATTACAACAGTATAGCATAACTTCCTGGTTTTCTGTTCATTTGCTTAAGTAGTTGCATTCCCATTACAATGGTGTAGAGTAGATTAGTTGTACTTTATTTTACTTCCATTTTTGTTTTTTTTCAATTAGCAGGTTAGCTAGGAGAAAAAGATCACCATAAGGTTGTCCACAAGTGTCTTGGCCTCACCTCCTCCATCTGGGACCATGACTTGAGGAAGAGACCCTTCAACAACCCCAAAAACACAGGTTTCTAGTTCTCGCATGAGCTTTGGAGTTTTTTGTTTGATGCAGTTACTTGTTTCATTTCATTATCATCGTTTTCCCTCACTCTCAGTCCACCCTCACCCTCACTAGTTTTTCTATCATTTTCATTTGAAACCTCCTTCAGCATGTTCTTCATGCATCATTTCCTCACCATCCGATCCACAACAAACTTGACCAATCACCATTCGATTCATTATTTTACTCAACAACCATTGCACACGAAGTCTTCCACCTACTTTATGCGCTCTAATCTCCACCGTTGATCTATCTCTTGACCCAACGACTATCACGTCACCTCAATACTTTATGTGCCCCAATCTCCACCATCGATTTGTCTAGCCTGATCCGACGACTATTGCGTCACCTGCTCGCCAACTAGCTTGGCCAATCTCCACCGTCGATCTGTCTAGCTTGATCCGACATCTATCGCGCAATCTCACGCGGATTCTTGCACGACCGTTAACTGTTGGAGAGAATGTGAGAAAAGTGGTTTTCATGTGATACGTGTCACCCAGTTAGGTTAATTGTGTGAAATTTCAAAATAAAGCTTACATCTTTGAGGGCACACGAGAAACTGCTTATCGTCTCTGAAAACCCGCTCCATCATTTCCACACGTTTCTTTCGCGATAATATCTCCACCGTTCATCTGCTTCATTACCCTGTTCGACCATCCATTCACTTAATTCCTCACGATAAGATCTCTGCCATTCATCTGCTTTGTTACCCTATTCGTTCATCCATTCACTAATTCCTCGCGATAAGATCTCTGTTATTCATCTGCTTCATTACCCTCTTCGTCCATCCATTCACTTAATTCCTCGCGATAAGATCTCCACCATTCATTTGATTCGTTACCTTGTTCATCCATCTATTCACTTAAGCCCCCGCAATAAGATCTCCGTCATTCATCTGCTTCGTTACCCTGTTCATCCATCTATTCACTTAAGCCCCCGCGATAATATCTCTGCCATCCATCTTCTGTTCATTGATCGATCCAATGGTCCCTATGCACTACTGCGTCCTTACATCCTCCTTTCACCAATTTCAATCTCTGACTACTCTTCCTCTTGAAAGCAGATTTAGTTTAGTTCCCTTGCTTACAACTTAGTATAGTTTAATGCTTTTTACTTATGAAACTTAGATAGCAGCATTAGGTTAGTGTTGATTTAGCAATTTTGTTTAGCATAGCTATTTAGATGGTTAGTTAGGTTATGGTGTGGTTTAGCATTACATGCTATTTTCTTCATTACTGCAGTAGAGTAGCTCTCTCTTAGAATAGATTTGTTATTCCTCCATCAAAGAATTAAGCTTCTTCTAACCGTATAGAAGTCTGGCTTGGAACCCCTGAGGTCTCTTGCCAAATGAGCAGTGATAACAGGTAGGACCTTCACTTTTACTTGTGCATATAGCACTGTAACCTCCAAGTTTGTATGAACCTGTTGAAGCCCCGAAAATCGGGTCGAAAACAAGGGGGATACCCGCCCGGTCCGGACCTTGGTTGGCAGCTCCTTATCCATTTGGTATAGCGGGTTCGACTGGGGATAATGGGACCAGTTTCCCAATCTATGAGTGTGTGTGTGTAGAATTTGATGTTGCTGATCTAACAGGTCTTATTTACGATATTCTAATTCTAACCTTCATCTAATTCTATGCTATTGTAATCTAATAAACAACACATCTAAATCTATACTAACCCGGGATGTGATTCTTCTTATTATGCGATCTAAAGAGATTTCAAATAACAACTGGTAATAAAGATCATTCAGCGATTATAAGAAAGGAAATCAATAAAGATGAACTACTTCGCATAAAAAGTTAGACGAAACAACTGTGAAAAACATATCGCATAATGAGCTATTCATATATTAAGCCTAAGTAAATAGCTATCACCGTAAAAAAGTGCCAAATGATAACTCAAGCATTCATGCAATAATACATAAACAACTAAAAATTGTATATCACTTTAACATATAAGCAGAAATGGTCAAGAGATAAAAGTACCATTTATGACTAGTCCTACTCATAAGCTTCAAGAAACAATGATTTATCTCTCTTTGTTTTAACATCTACTAAGAGTACAAAAGTGCAACATCAGTAGCAGATATCAAATGCAAAAATCAACAAATCCTGTTCCATTCATTCACCAAAACCTCCTCGGAGGGTGCAAAAGTGCATGTTTTGAGGACAAGTTTTTGATAAATTTCTGGACCCTTCTCTAAATGCATGAGAAGGGTTTAAATACTACTAACTAAATAACTTAATTAAACAGATTAAGGATACAGTTTAAATGACCGCCGTTTTTCTAAGCTAAACTATTTCTAAAAATTAATCTAATATCTAACTATTTCTGCATTTGCTCCTTAATGTTGTAAGCATTCAGCATTTGCTTGGGAGAGTCGGCTGACTGTCTTCCACTTTTATTTGAGCTAAGAAAACAAAAATGGTAAGAGCTGGCACCATCTTTTCAGTAAGGTTGATGATATACTCGAGAGTCATCTTCTGACTATGTGGATTTACTGCGTATGCCCAGTAATAGCCTTAGTTTAACTTGGTTAACCCTTTGGATTTAGCTTTATGTTTCCAGTTTGTTCTTTACCATTGCTTTCTTGCGCTTTCTGGGTTTACAAGTGACTGAGCAGTTAGAGACTTTGCTTTTTGAATAATTTTCTCAGCGATGCGCGATTAGCGCACATCAGAAACTGCCTCCGTTCTTTGATCCGGGCCTTTCTGATGCATTTTTCGCCTTTTGCGCCTTTTTCTTTACTGGGTACAAAGCTTCAAAATTTGTGAGAATAACGCTTTTTTGTAAGCTTTTGACCTTGAGCTTTAACCTGCCTGCTGATATTATTATCATTGCAGCATGCTGTGAATCTGCGGCTCTGTTGCATGCGGGCGTCTCGTCTCTGTCTTTAGACATTGGAGTTTTACTCTTTTTCCTCATAGCTTCCTGCACATTGCTTTGTGTAACTTTTGTTTTTCGTTCCTGCAATTCACAAATGAGGAGAGAGTAATGATAAAAATTGACAGGAAAGCTTTAAGTGATACGGATATGCAAAAACATGCCACTTGACGTAAACTGACTCTTCGAACAACACAAAATCGTTTTTCACCACAAACTGGCGTACAATTCATTAATTATCATTAAAGCGCGTATCCAACTTTTTGGTTTACGGAAAACTTTTCTTGAATATTGAGCCAGGAAAATTTGCGATGGAATGTTTCTGTGATTTGTATCACGGCATCGCATTATCGCAGTGTATTTGTGCTATGTTATCGCATGTTTTCTTGATTGCGCTATCGCAAGATTGTGGATCGCGGATCGCAAAATCGCAGTATCGCAAAATCGCAAAATCGCAAAATCGCAAAATCGTTGTATCGCAAAATCGCAAAATCGCAAAATCGTTATGTATCTTTTATACAATTTTGTGAGATGCGATATGCGATATCACATATCGTCGATTCTTCAAGGTTTTCCAGCGTGAGTTTTATATTAATGCATGCAATGTGATGGAGTTCATGTCGCAATCTCGCAATTTATCAATTTTACTCATAAGGAAATGTCTTATAATTCTTTGCGCGATGGGATGTTTCTTAAGGAGAAAAATACATAAACCTTAATTGATTTTTTGAATTTTTTACTAAGGGTCCCCTCTTACCTAGTGTTATTTCTAATACTAAATAAGGAGGGGGGTTGTTGGTGGCCACAACAATTGGCGATTCACTTGGAAGAACCAATTATCTCTGTTTTTCTATTGAATTTTCTAAACTTCCAAAACAGAATTTTTTTTAGAAAATTAAACTTTATTATGGAAAGATGAAGTATATATGCTTTCACCTATCAATGATATTTTGTTTCGACCCTTTTCCACTTTGATTATTTTCTTCCTCAGGCTAGTCCTTGTATTCACCTCAGTCATTACTTGGTCTTGTAAAAGATAAAACAAAGCCTCCTCTGTAAACCAGTTTTAGATATGCTCATTTGTCGTAGGTAGAGCCTCTGCTGCCAGCAGGCGTTTATAGCCTCGACAGGGTTACCTGTTACCCAACAATGATCCTGTATCCTACTTAAGGGAGCCTACAACTTTCAAAGAAAAATCCATATCCACACTTATTGCTTTTATTTTTCTTTTTTATTCTTAAAGAACAATGTCTTGGTTTGGTAGCCAAATTATGACACAGTCATTCACTTGATTTATAACTTTGCTGAAAAAGCTGGCTCGTGATGAGACCCCTTGTCTTTTGATTGCAACAATCTTGAGTCATTGCCCTGTTGTGGTGTATAGTATTGGAAAAGTCAACAAGTTATAATATCTGTGATTATGATAAGCCGGCTCGTGATGAGACCTCTTATTCTTCAAGATAAAGTGTATCCTTGGGTTGTTCCTCTGAAGGTTGTGATTTCCTTAGTAGGGAGGAAGTCATTGTTTCCTTAAGATAGCTCTGGACGACAATTATAGAGTTTTTGAAAGCAGCTGTTTTACAGAGAATCTTTATTTTGTTATTGATACCTTTCATTATACTGAGATAAAACAAGTTCTTCACTAAAGGTTGTTTTCATCAAACTTTTTGAAGTTGAAACTAGTATCATATCTAGGTTAGAGTTTTTTAACTGTATCTATCAATAATAAAGATCAGTTTTCCAAAAGATTTGCTATTTATACAAGCGAAAAGTTCAAAATCTGAAAGAGAATTGGTGTCTTTTTCGTAAATGCCTAATGTAACCACTCACAACTGGTTTTATTATGAAAAAGAAAAACAATTATTCTACAAAAATAGAAGAATAATCTTCTATGGAAAATATTTCTTGAGAATTTGTCCATTAACAGGCAAAGGATCCTTCTTACCTGCTAAATCCTGTAACGCAAACGTTGATGGACCTATGACTTCTATAATTTGAAAAGGACCAAGCCACATTCTTTGAAATTTTGTATGTTTGCCCTTTTCTTCATGAGCCTTGTCCCACTTTAAGACTAAATCTCCCATCTGAAAATATTTTCTGGTCATTATGTTTGAATCAAAAGAGGATTTTACTAGTGCTTGATGATGAGCGTGCGTTTTCCTCGCCTGTTCTCGTTGTTCTTCTAATTTAATTATTTCCATTTGTCTCGGCTGTAAGGAGGAAGTGGGTACTTCATCAATGTATTGAACTAAAGACAAAGAGGGAATCGCTAAGTGAGTAGGAAGAACCACTTCTTTCCCATAAACTAAATTAAAAGGAGAAGTGCCGATAGAAGCTTTTTCCATTATTCGGTCTGCCCATAAAGCATGTATCAGGGCCTTGTGCCAATTCTTCTGATTTTGGTCAACTGTTCTTTTAATAATCCTGATTAGGTTTTTATTTGTTGACTCTACTAACCCATTACCTTGTGGGTAGTAATTGGCCGAATATTTAAGTTTGAATCCTCTTTTAAGTGCAAATTCAGTCATTGCATTTCCAGAAAAGTATGATGCATTATCAAACATTAAAGCGGATGGCAATCCAAACCTAGTAATTATAAATTGATCTATGAACTCAATGATATTTTCAGAATTAGCCATCTTGAGTGGAACTGCCTATACCCACTTAGTAAAGTAATCTGTTGCTGTGAGGATGTATCTATGTTGCTTAGAAGAGTGAGGAACGATCTCACCTATTATGTCCAATCCCCATTGACTGAAAGGTTGCTCAATGTTTACCGGCTGTAGTGGCAAGGATGGCTTCTTTTGTCTTCCAGCAGTAGTTTGGAAAACTTGACATCTCCTCACGTAACTGTGCGAGCCTTTAAATAACGTGGGCCAGTAATATCCTGCACGTAAGATTTTATGTGCAGTAGCATCTCCATCATAGTGTCCGCCTGCTGGCCCATCGTGGAGTTCCTGCAAAACTTTTTCAGCTTCCGCTTTCTCAAGACACCTAAGAAGAACAGAATCATAATTTTTTCTAAAAGAACATCATTTATGAGCTGATATTGTTTGGCTTTCAACTTAAGAGCTCTTTTCTTAGTATGATCCAGGTGTGAGGGAGCATACCCGTTCTTAAGATAATAAATGATATTAGCGTATAATGACTCTGCATCATTTAAGCTTACCTCGCACATTTGTATCTCTCCAGATGGAATTTCAGAAATTTGCGATGCTCCAGCCAGCATTTTTCAGAAGCCTTGACCTCTTACAATGTTTGCTGGTTTAATCTCAATGTCATATTCCTGCAAGGCAGTAACCTAATTGGCCCTTTTCTCACCTACATCTTTTTGTACTAGAAGATTCCTTACCCCTGAAAATGGTACTATAATCTTAGTATGGGTTTTAAGTAAGAAAGGTCCGAAGTATTTGACTGCTTTGAAAACGGCATAAGCCTGTTTCTCCACTTCTGAATAATTTAGTTCAGCACCCTGTAAATTTGAGCTAAAAAATACAATTGGGGCTTCTGCTTTTTCTTGATCTGCTTGAGTTAGTATCGCAGCATATGATCTATCTGAGGCAAATGTGTATAAAATAAAAGGCTTTGAAAAATTCGGAGTTGCTAAAGATGGAGCATTAATAATAGCTTGTTTGATCAGGTTCAATGCTTCATGTTCATCTTGACCCCATTTAAAATTTGAGTTCTTTTTAATCATGGTTTGTAGAGGAGACACGATTCGTGAAAAATTTGGAACGAATCTCTTTACAAAGTTAATTTGACCAAGGAAAGATTGCATGGCTTTTTTGTTGTGAGGTAGGGATATTTCAGAAATTTCTTTGATTCTGTCGAGATCGATGTGAATACCGGATTTTGACACTATGAATCCTAGAAGTTTCCCTTCACTTAGTGCGAAAAAAGATTTCTTTGGGTTAAGTGAAATTCCATACCTTAAACATCGTTGAAAGATTTGTTTCAAGTCTTTGAGATGGTCGCTTCACTTTTTTGAATACACTGTTATATCATCCAAATAAATTACTACAGTTTTATTGACTAAACCTTTGAATGCGATGTCCATGGCTCTCTGAAATGTGGCACCAGCATTAATCAAACCAATTGGCATCTTTCGATATGCGTATGTGCCCCATTTAGTTCTGAATGTGGTTTTCAATTGGTCATCAGGATGTACCAACACTTGATTGTATCCTGAAAATCCATCCAAGAAAGACATTAATTCTGAGCCTGCCACTGCCTGCAGTATCTGTTCCATAGGTGGTAAAGGAAAATTATCTTTTTGACAGGCTTTGTCAAGATTCTGAAAGTCAATGCAAATCCTAATATCTCTTTTTTTCTTTCTAACAGGTACCATATTGGAGACCCATTTAGAATGTCTGACGAGAAAGATTATTCTAGCTTTCAATAACTTATTAAGCTCAGTTTTTATCTGATTCTCTAAATTGGGGTGGATTTTTCTCAGCTTTTGCTGGACAGGTTTTTCATTATCGATCATGGGAATAGTATGTTGGATGATGGAAGTGTCGTATGTTTTCAGCTCATCATAATTCTAGGCAAAAACATTTTTATATTGTCTCAAAAGACGAATATACGCTAGTTTTTCTTCAGGGGTTAGGCCGAGGCCTAGATTAATGTTTTGTGGTTTATCTTCGGTTCCTAGGTTTACTAATTCATAGTTCAAGGTTGAACTTTGAAGTTTTGAATTGGTAGACCTTTTAAACCGATCTTTTAAATCATACAAGTCTTCTAACTTGACCACCGACTTAGGTATAGCATTGTTAGTGCTATCTTGTTGCAATTGTCGATCATGTTGGTCTTCATTGATTATTTGATTCGAGTAGGATCCTTCAGATGTGAGGAAATTTACAATATCAGGATCATCATTGAACACTCTCCAATTTGTAATGTTATCAGGAATGGATGGTCTAAAGATTAATTCTATTGAAAATCTATCTGGACTAAAATCTTCCGAAGGAATAAGCTTAGAAGCTACATTAGCCAAAAGGTCTGCACTTGCGTTTTGGAGTCTGGGGATTGAAGAGATATTAAACGCTATGAAATGCTCAGTCAGATCTTGAACTAGAGATTGATAATGTTTTAAATGACCTGATAAGCAATGTATAGTGTTACGTACCTGTCTAATCACAATCTCTGAGTCTCCAAAAACTTGCAGATACTTGACATCTAACCTGATTGCTTTGTACAAGCCTTGGACCAAAGCCTCATATTCTGCTATATTGTTAGTGCAATCAAATTCGAGTCTGCATGTAAGCATGGTTTTATCTCCTTCTGGACTAATCAGAACGCATCCTGCTCCTGCTCCTTCGTTAGATCTAGAACCATCAAAAAATAATTTCCAAAACAAAGATTTATTTACAGGTTTATCTAAAAAATTAATACATTTTGAACTATCGGTTCGAGAAAAAATTTCGACTTGGGACAAAACCGAGTGTTCTAAATAGGGTGACGCATGAGCATTGAAATTTCTGAGAAAATAATCTACCAAGTAATTGCCAATTATGCTGCTATTATACGCTATTGGTTCATTTTCCCCCTCTAGCTCTGTTACTATGTATTTCTGGTGTAACTCTCATTCAACTTTTATTTGATTTGGTTTACCATTGTAGGGCAACCACATGTGCGACCAGTCAGTTGTGAAGTATCCATGAAGTTTTTCTGACCAATCCCTGCTGAGAATTAAGCCATAGAATTCAGGAATGTCAGCGACTAGAATGTCAATAACTTGGCATACCTTTGGGTTGGATGACAACCTTATGGTTACTTGATTTAGTTCGCCAATCACTTCGACTTGAGATCGATCTAGCTGAACTATGTGCACAGCGGATTTCTGTGGTTGAACGTTTAACTTGGTACATATGGATTTGGGTAAAATATTTGATGAAGCACCAGAATCTACCAAACAATTGTGCACATTTTTATTGAAGATTTCATAAGTAAGGAGAAACGGGGGGGTGTGAGATCTTGATCTTCCTCCAATTAGAGCGATGTCATTTGGATCAATCTTATTAATCGCGTTAGTTGGAGGTCTTCCCATGTTATGGGAGACTTGAGAAAGTACAACGGCAGGCAAAGGTGCAACTGGCACAACATGTAATTCTTTCATCATTATCTTCTGTTGATGCTTCAACTTGCTCAATTCGTAAAGGGTGATATTAGCCCTAGTCTTTTTCATGTCCTCTATAATATTGTACTCCATTTCATCTGACACGATCAGTGTTTTAGATGGAGTTGTTTCATCTGTTTGGACTGGGCTAGTTTGAGTCGCTTTAGATGTCGTTTTCTTTGTTGCGACTTTATCCTTTGTTGCAGAGCTTGCGCTCTTTGGCTTAGGGATAGTCTGGGGAGGATCAAGCTGATTTTTGCTTCGTGTGCTAACTGGAAATACTTCTTGATCTTCTTCTTGTGGGAGGATGAAATCCCACATTCCTTGTAATTCCACAACTTCTTCTTCATCAGTCTGCCCTTCAGTGGCAATTTCCTCTTCCTCTTCCTCGGATTCAGCACTTGAGATAGCATTGGGTGGCTTTGCATCCGTTGAAGGACCTCTTTTAAAAGCTCTGTAGGGCCTTTTTGAAGAAGTTTCTGCTACTTGCTTTTTGATGTCGACCATTTCATTGGACATGGTCTTTAGAACTTTCTGCAATCCTTCCAAATCAAATGGATCTTTTGCTTGTTTCTTCTTGGAGTCTTCTTTGAAGGTGACTTTTTTGGATTTATGTTCCTCTATTGCGGATTTCTTCTCCAGGGCTATTATTCGTTTCTCTACTGCTATTGCTTCTTTCATGTTATCGGCTAAGGTTGTTTTATTGGCCCTGTCCATGAAGATTGCTATATTTGATGGTAGAGCGGTGATATACCACTCACATCGTACTTCTTCGCTAGGCTGGGAAGCAGTAGGAATTTTGTTAAAGATTTTGTTGAAATGTAAATTGAAATCCTTGATAGGCTCTCTAGTTTCGGCTCTAAGGTTGGATAGGTCATTGAGTAACGTTTCTGTAGATCTGTCATCACCAAACTTAGTTAGGAATTGTTCCTGGAAGATGTCCCAACTAGTGATAGATCCATAGGGTAATGAAAAATACCATGACCCGGCTGTTCCTTGCAGAGTATAAGGAAAAATTCGAACAACAACATCCTCATTAGTAACCCCATTGAGATTAATGGATAGCATAAAGTTGTTTATGTGCTCTTCTGCTAGCATGCCTACCTCAGGATTAAATTTAGGCAGCCATTTCTCAGGATGGGCTGGTATTTGACTCAAGGGTGCAGGCATTAAGACTACCCCAGGGTTGTTCCATGGAGTCTGGGCCATTGCAGAACTGCTAACAGAGGAAAGTGCAGAAGATGATCCCTGTGGCTGGGAGGATAAGGATACTACGATTGTAGATGATTGAGGAAGAGTTGTGGGGGTTCCAGTGGATGGATGGACGATGATCTTGGGTGGTGGCGTGGATGGTTGACTTCGCGGTGAAGAAGTTGAGATGGACGATGTTGATGAAAGAGTCTCGCTGTCGGACTCTTTAGGTGATTTCCTCGCTCTTTTCCTGGTGGGAAGAGGTAATTCGGTTGGTTGAATGCCAAACTTTTCACTCTTTAGCCTGGTCAGGGGATGAGTAGGGTTATACTGCGAAGTCACGTTGCCTTGAGATTTATCAGACCTTTGAGGAGAAATGGAAAATCACTGAAGTTTGTGAATGAGAGATTCAACTTCAGGAAGTTCAACTGTATATTGTTCTAAAATGTCAGGGAATGTAGCAGCGGTTGATACTCGAGCGACTTCTAACTCTGGATTTAAGTGTAATGGAGATGTCGGGGGAGATGGTGAGGGCGATTTACTCTCAGGATGGTATTCAGATTTGGATTTACTTGCCATTCATAGTTCAAGCCCTCCTTCTAGCGCCAAATATGTTGAAGCCCCGAAAATCGGGTCGACAACAAGGGGGATACCCGCCTGGTCCGGACCTTGGTTGGCAGCTCCTTATCCGTTTGGTATAGCGGGTCCGACTGGGGATAATGGGACCAGTTTCCCAATCTATGAGTGTGTGTGTGTAGAATTTGATGTTGCTGATCTAACGGGTCCTATTTATGATATTCTAATTCTAACCTTAATCTAATTCTATGCTATTGTAATCTAATAAACAACACATCTAAATCTATACTAAGCCGGGATGTGATTCTTCTTATTATGCGATCTAAAGAGATTTCAAATAACAACTGGTAATAAAGATCATTCAACGATTATAAGAAAGGAAATCAATAAAGATGAACTACTTCGCATAAAAAGTTAGACGAAACAGTTGTGAAAAACATATCGCATAATGAGCTATTCATATATTAAGCATAAGTAAATAGCTATCACCGTACAAAAGTGCCCAATGATAACTCAGGCATTCATGCAATAATACATAAACAACTAAAAACTGTAAATCACTTTAACATATAAGTAAAAATGGTCAAGAGATAAAAGTACCATTTATGACTAGTCCTACTCATAAGCTTCAAGCAACAATGATTTATCTCTCTTTGTTTTAACATATACTAAGAGTACAAAAGTGCAACATCAGTAGCAGATATCAAATGCAAAAATCAACAAATCATGTTCCATTCATCCACCAAAACCTCCTCGGAGGGTGCAAAAGTGCATGTTCTGAGGACAAGTTTTTGATAAATTTCTGGACCCTTCTCTAAATGCATGAGAAGGGTTTAAATACTACTAACTAAATAACTTAATTACACAGATTAAGGATACGGTTTAAATGACCACCCTTTTTCTAAGCTAAACTATTTCTAAAAATTAATCTAATATCTAACTATTTCTGCATTTGCTCCTTAATGTTGTAAGCATTCAGCATTTGCTTGGGAGAGTCGGCTGACTGTCTTCCGCTTTTAGTTGAGCTAAGCAAACAGAAATGGTAAGAGCTGGCACCATCTTTTCAGCAAGGTTGATGATATACTCGAGAGTCATCTTCTGACTATGTGGATTTACTACGTATGCCCAGTAATAGCCGCAGTTCAACTTGGTTAACCCTTTGGATTTAGCTTTATGTTTCCAATTTGTTCTTTACCATTGCTTTCTTGCACTTTCTGGGTTTACAAGTGACTGAGCAGTTAGAGACTTTGCTTTTTGAATAATTTTCTCAGCGATGCACGATTAGCGCTAGGTGCTAATCGCGCATCAGAAACTGCGTCCGTTCTTTGATTCGGGCCTTTCTGATGCGTTTTTCGCCTTTTGCGCCTTTTTCTTTACTAGGTACAAAGCTTCAAAATTTGTGAGAATAACACTTTTTTGTAAGCTTTTGACCTTGAGCTTTAACCTGCCTGCTGATATTATCATCATTGTAGCATGCAGTGAATCTACGGCTCTGTTGTATGCGGGCGTCTCGTCTCTGTCTTTAGACATTGGAGTTTTACTCTTTTTCCTCATAGCTTCCTGCACATTGCTTTGTGTAACTTTTGTTTTTTGTTCCTGCAATTCACAAATGAGTTGAGAGTAATGATAAAAATTGACAGGAAAGCTTTAAGTGATACGGATATGCAAAAACATGCCACTTGACGTAAACTGACACTTCGAACAACACAAAATCGTTTTTCACCAAAAACTGGCGTACAATTCATTAATTATCATTAAAGCACGTATCCAGTTTTTTGGTTTACGGAAAACTTTTCTTGAATATTGAGCCAGGAAAATTTGCGATGGAATGTTTCTGCGATCTGTATCGCGGCATCGCATTATCGCAGTGTATTTGTGCTATGTTATCACATGTTTTCTTGATCGTGCTATCGCAAGATCGCGGATCGTAAAATTGCAAAATCGTTGTATCGCAAAATCGCAAAATCGTTGTATCGCAAAATTGATGTATCGCAAAATCGTTATGTATCTTTTATACAATTTTGCGAGATGCGATATGCGATATCGCATATCGGCGATTCTTCAAGGTTTTCCAGCGTGAGTTTTATATTAATGCATGCGATGCGATGGAGTTCGCGTCGCAATCTCGCAATTTATCAATTTTACTCATAAGGAAATGTCTTATAATTCTTTGCGCGATGCGATGTTTCTTAAGGAGCAAAATACATAAGCCTTAATTGATTTTTTGAATTTTTTACTAAGGGTCCCCTCTTACTTAGTGTTATTGCTAATACTAAATAAGGAGGGGGGTTGTTGGTGGCTACAACAGAACCTCGGGTTGATAAGTAAAGCTGGTAGCGCTGGGAGTTGCAGCATTCTTGTTGTAGTACTTAGGCTCATCATTGGATATGTGGGGACTACTACTGGATATTGGTATCCTCTTTCCATAATTTCCCAAACCTCAGCTCCAAGTGACTAAAGATAGGCTCTAGTTCTTATCTTCCAATATACTAAGTTATCTCCATTCAAGATTGGTGGTATGATAGATCCTATTCCTTCGTGATTTCTCATCTTGAGAGATCTTCCTTCAATCGAGCAAGGTTTTTTAAAATTACTTGCTCTGATACCAATTGATGGGAATAATATTAAGAAGGGGGGTGAATCAGTATTATCAAATCAATAACGTTTTCAGTTCATAATCAGGTTTATATGCACTACTTCAGTGAAGGGAACTTGCATGCACACACAACTATTCTTAAGGAAACCAGCATATATCCAGTGAACTTATGATTCAGTTAATTCATCATATGCTGATATTTAATCAATGCATCAGTACTTTATTAACCATTTAAATAGTAACCATGTGCAGTGATAACAGAATAAACCATCACATAGAATAAACACACATGAACACCAATATTTAAGGTGGAAACCCAATGCGAGAGAAAAACCACCTGCTATTGTCATCTTTGTCTTCTTTTAATATAAGAAAAACCTGTTTACAATCTTTTATTGGTGTAGAACCATACCAATACCCAGGCATCCACCTATAGAAGGCTACAACCTTCTCTTGTTCTCCAACTTCTACTGGAAGGGAGCTATAACCCCCTAGCTCTCATACAATCCGATATGTTTACTAGTACATAGGCGTCGAGCTACAGAAGGCTCAAATGTTCACTCGTTCTCTAGCTCCTACTAGAAGGGACCTCCAACCCCCTGGCTCTTGTACTAGATGATATGTTTACCAGTATGTAGGCATTGGCATACAAAAGGCTACAAACTTCTCTCTTACTCCAGGGACCACGTTTCATAAAATTTCAGACTAGATACTCCTGGTACACAACAACACAATATGAAGGCCACATTTCATCCAATTTTCATACTAGACCCATCAGTAACATTGAAGCTCAAAATCAATCACCACTGCAATGCAACCAATCACTGAAAACCCATCAACACTGAAGAAAATCACAATTAATCAATCTGAGCATTCAGAACACTATCACGAGAACACAGAGCAGAACCCAAAACTCTGTATTAACAACTAGAACCAACTGCAACTTCAAACATTATATTTCATAATGTATACTCTACTTCGAAGTATCGAACCAGCGTGTATACGCGCCTTCACCAAGGCGAACCAGTCTAGAGATATGCAAATACCAACTTAAAACTTCACATCTATTCCAAACTTCAGTCATACCTAGATCATAACATTTATAGAATAAAACATCCGTTAGCATTTAGATCTAGCCCATCCATTATCTGATCATACAATGATAAGTCATTTCAGGTTTCTTGATCCTGATCCAACATTGTATCCAAGGGTTCACGTGATATTTCAGATCATATCATTTCCATAGCCCTTACAACATAAAATATACTTCACTTAGAAGTATTCATGGAAAACCCTTTCACTTCCACACTTGGCCCTATGATCTTCTCCTCCTTATATACTTAGATCCTTTGTCAATACTTTGGGTCAAAACCATAGTTATGCTGCAGAAATTCTTTGATGGTATCAATATCCTTTGTTGTGCTCATTACGATGGGTCAATACCATGGTAGGAACCCATGGTATTCCTATCCTTAATTTTCCATCCCATACACACTTTTTCTTCTATGAAAGTGCGTGCATACGTATATGCTCCTTTTGTTTTGTAAACCACGTGTATACGCTACTTGGACAAAGTGAACCAACGTATACTTCTTAAACCATTGTTTTTCTTTGATCTCTGGAGTTTGATCTATAATCCTTTTTTTTTAACCTGTTGCACTGTGAACTGTCATCATTCATCATATATGAGAGTTGCCATCACGGACAACACCTGTACCATAATGCCAACAGGAGGTGTTTGGATAGGTTATTTTTGTTGCTTGAGGAGATAGAGATGTTTGTCATGTTGAGGCATTTCGAAGACTAGGGCCTGCATGTCATTTACTTGTTGCAAAGGTTCTTGGCCTATGTAATCAATTGGAGACTTGTCACAGAGTAGTTGGACGTGTGTTTTTGAGTTGATGAAGGTTTCCAAGAAGTGTGGAAGAGATCTAGCCTAAATCTTTTTGAGTTTTCTTTTCCTATGTCAAAATTGCATGGAGACAAGCCTTTGAATGCAGCTAGGAGGCTTTATTCATTGGGTCCAAGAAGTGTGGAAGAGATCTGGCCTAAATCTTTTTGAGTTTTCTTTTCCTATGTCAAAATTGCATGGAGACAAGCCTTTGAATGCAGCTAGGAGGCTTTATTCATTGGGAGCAAAGCTTATGCTTGCGACCAGTGAAAAATCAATAGTTTTATGTGTGTGACTGTAGCCTAAATCATGTTTTTCTCTACATTCCTTGCACACATAAGGTGTTTATTTGTTTTTTCTGGCTTGTCTTGTTCATGATTCATCATGTAAAGGTTGGAAAAAGGTTAAAGAGCTTCCAGAATGTGATTAATATTAACAATATCCATCATCAAGTGGAGTGAGTGGCTTGATAAAGTTAATGAGTTGAATCTAAATCAAATCAAGCACATGAATATAGTTTGTGGCGCTAAGTAGTTCTTGGTAATTATTGAATTGAGAATCTCAGCTCATCCATATATTGGAGGAAGCTAAATGATAATATGGTTGATTCTCTTGGTATGTTGAGTGAGTCTAAGAGTGGAGAAGAGTGTAAAATCTATGAGAGTTGTATGATGCAGAATTTCTGAAGTACTTTGAAAGTGTTCCAACAACTAGCTAAAGTATGTTTCAACTGACATTTTGTGCAACAATCAATGAGGTGAAATAGAGTTTGTTTGCAGGTGTATTTGGAGACTGTTTTCTGCTAACATGCTCTCCAATTTATTATTTGAGTGCAACATTCAATTGTGAGCAATTTTACTTCTTGCAGAGAGGGTTTTAGCTGATGTGTTGATCATATTATTTTATATAGTGTTGGTGAGTGTTAGGTCCCTATACTACTAGTGTAATCCCTTATTGTTATTAGTGCAACCCCCTTTTTATATTATTGTGCCCATGTAGTCCCCATATTGTTATTATTGTGCCCCATAGAAGCCCACTATTGTTATTATTATGCCCTTACATTATTATTGTTATGTTGGCTCTCATTGTATTATGACCCCTTAGACTCCTATATATAGAAAGGAGGTCTTGTTATTTGTATCATCCAAAATTGTTCATTTGTGTAATGTAAAGGAGGTTTCCCCCTCGAAGAGGCTTATTTATAAGGTGTTGATCTTTCTTTTCTATCTTTTTGTGAGATGGTTTCATAACATTTGGTATCAGAGCTTTGGATTCTAGGGTTTTGCTACTCCAAACAGGTCATCGTGGAATTTTCACTATAAATTGTTTTTTGCGAAGTTTCAGAATAAAAAAAAAACACCCATTTGAGCCATATTTGTTCTGAATCTCAGATCTTTTCTCGCTATACTTTCGGAGATATCATCTGAGGAAGTTAGGGTTTTCGCAAGCTCCAGAATTCCATCTCAAAAAGGTCATCGTGGAATTTGCCCTATATGTTTTTTTCTACGAAGGTTCAGACTCTGAAATTAAAACCCATTTGAGATGAAATATTGGTGAAGCTCAGGGATGAATTTCAGATCTTGTTCCTCTATATTTTCGGAGATACGGTCCAAGGAATTTAGGGTTTTTGCAGGCTCCCAAATTACATCCCAAACATGCAACCTTGGGAAAACCATTATAACTTTCTCTCTTAGCAACATATTGAATTTTTGTGAGAAGTTACAGAAATATGACAGATTGTGATTGCTTTTATATTGGTTTCAGGTCCTAAGGTGGAAGCATTGACACGTGGCACTTTGTACAAGTTCGTGGTACTAAACTAGTCTATAATCAAGTGAACGTGGGAGATTTGACGTAAATATTCCTGGGAGAATCCAATATTGATTAGACTTGTGGGGTTAGAAAGAGGACTCAGAGGTCTACCACAAGACACAATTTTAGACCTTGGAGATCCGAAATTACATAGATACAGAAGATTCAACATCGAGCTCCTAAAATCAAGAAAAAGCAATATGAGGAAGTTTGATGGCAAGGATCCGCTAAATTTGATACTACAGATGGAGAAATATTTTGATCTACATGGTGTACAACTATTACAAAAGGTACATATTGTATCTTTTTGTTTTTAACTGAATATATTTTTATGGTATAAAGGGCTTTGTTCCTGTAAATCACTTATCACTTGGTTAATTTTCACGGAAGAAATGATAGCACATTACGAGGATACAAAGAGTAACACCCTCTTTAGCCAATTCAAAAATCTAAAAAAAAGAGTTCAATGGCAGAGCACATTGAGGACTTCCAAAAATTGAATATAAGGGTAAATGATATTCCAGAGAAGCAAATGATTGATGTCTTCATAGGGACTTTAAAGGATAACATTCAACATGAGGTTCGTCTTTGGGAACCTAATTCATTAGAGAAGGCATTCAGGTTGGCAAGAAAAATTGAAAGCAGAATTATGGAAACAAGGAAGTCTACCCCTCACAGCTATAAAGATGGAAGTGTTGTTTCTCCTAACCTTCCACAACCTACAAGGTTGACACCACAAAAATTGGAAGAAAAAAGAGCAAAAGGGCTTTGTTACAATTGTGATAGCAAATACATTAAAGGTCATAAGTGTGCTGAGAAGAAATTATTTTACATAGATTGTGAAGTGGAGGAAGAAAAGGATCAAGAAACATCAAAAGAAGAGGATATACACCAAGAACCAACCCCAGAGAAAGAAGAAAGGAATACAACCATATCTTGTAAAGCATTGGCAAGAATTACCACTCCTCAAACTCTCAAGATAGAAGGACATATCAAGAAGAAAAAGGTTCAAGAAGAAAAATATCACATCGAGCATCAAGAAATGAATCCAACAATATCTTGTAATGCATTGGCTAGAATTACCACTCCTCAAACTATCAAGATAGAAGGACATATCAAGAAGAAAAAGGTAATAGTGTTGATTGATTCTGGTAGTGCCCATAATTTTATTCATTGTAAGATAGCCAAGGAATTGAATTGCTTCCTATATCCAACACCAGAGTGTCAAGTGATGGTTGCAAGTGGAGAAACCATAAATTTCTCTAGAAAGTGCAATGATATCAAGCTATCCATTTGAGAATATGTATTGAATAGCCTAATTCTTTCCATTCCAATGGGTGGTGTTGATGTTGTACTAGGAGTCCAATGGCTACAATCCTTGGGTACGATAGATTTTAATTTTCAAGAACTTTTCATGAAATTTTCTTCAGAAGGAAAGGAGGTTGAATTAATGGGTATCACAGGGAAACCGAGAAACATAATCAGCTCTCATAGAATGACAAAGCTTCTAAAGAAAGAACAAAGAGGTGTAATTTCATAATTATGTTCGCTAGAGGTTTCCACATCAAAATAATCTATTTCTCCAGATCTCCAAAAAGTCTTGGACAATCATTCCAAGGTATTTGAGACTCCCAAAGGCCTCCCACCTATTCATGATCATGATCATGCTATTCATTTGATTCCAGGAAGTGTTCCTCCAAACATTAGGCCTTACATATATCCCTATGCCCAAAAGAGTGAAATTGAACGTATGGTTGCAGAAATGCCAGAGGATGGTATAATTCAACCTAGTCAAGTTTCTTTCTCTACTCTAGTAGTATTGATGCACAATAAGGATGGGTCATGGCACATGTTTCTGGATTATAGAAAGCTCAACAAACTCACTATTAAATATAATTTTTTCGTTCCTGTCATTGATGAATTACTAGATGAATTGCATGGATTAAATTACTTCACCAAGTTGGATCTTCATTCAGGATATCATCAAATCAGAATGAAGACTGAAGACATTCCAAAAACAACAATATTGAAGAAAGATGCATTTTCATGGACACCAGAAGCAACAAAGGCCTTTGAACATCTTAAAGAGGAAATGTGCGAAGCACCAGTCTTAGCTAGGTCAGACCTCACAAAAACCTTTATTGTGGAATATGATTCCTCAGGAAATGGAATTGGTGATGTTTTAACGTAAGAAGAAATACCCATTGCTTTCGAAAGTCATCCAATCAAAGGAAGGTATTTACATAAAGATATTTATGAGAAGGAAATGTTGGCAAGACTACATGCACTTAATAAATGGCAACCTTACCTAATGAGAAGATCCTAGTTCAAACAATATTTCCAGAACTTGACGAGGAAGGAAAAATCATATTGGAACCTGAAGCATTCACAGAAACAAGAACCCAAAAACTACGAAATCGATCAATTTCAGAGTATCTCATCAAGTGGAAGAACTTACCCGCTGAAGATTCCACATGGGAGGACAAGAATTTTATAGAGAATCATTCAGAACTACTGAAGCATCAAGGACAATACTTTTTGAAGGAGAGGGGCATGTTAGGTCCCTATACTACTAGTGTAACCCTTATTTTTATTATTGCAACCCCTTATTGTTATTAGTGCAACCCCTTATTATATTGTTGTGCCCATGTAGTCCCCATATTGTTATTATTGTGCCCCATAGAAGCCCACTATTGTTATTATTATGCCCTTACATTATTATTTTTATGTCGGCTCTCATTGCATTATGACCCCTCAGACTCCTATATATAGAAAGGAGGTATTGTCATTTGTATCATCCAAGAATTGTTCATTTGTGTAATATAAAGGAGGTTTCCCCCTCGAAGAGGATGATTTCTAAGGCATTGATCTTCCTTTTCTATCTTTTCATGAGCTGGTTTCATAACAGTGAGATTGTGTTTCATTTTGTGGTGCGGATTTGATTTTTGATTGTGTGCCTTGATGATACATTGTTGTAGTGCTCATGTTGAATAGTTATCGGTTCTAGTATGAAAATTTATGAAATGAGAACCACATAGAGGAGTGGAGGTTGAGGACTCTGACGAATTCAATATAAGTGAGAAGTTTTATCAATCTAGTGGTAGTTGGAAAGGCTGGAAGAAACTTAATGAGGCTCGTTGGGTGTGGATGCTTCCCGCAGATAGGAATTTGTAGAGTCATTTGATAGTTCAGGAGTAACCAGGCAAGGATCGTTGGTTGTGGTGGCTTCCAGGGGAGGGTAGTCTATAGATCCACATGAGAAAGAGTTATCCATTTTATAGTAGTGAGTTGTAACTCTATGTCAAGAATTTTATTAGCATAAGGAATATTTGAGTAGTGTAGTAGCAACAAGCATTTTTTTCCCCAAGAGGGTTTTCTACTAGAAAAAATATGTGTCCTTTGTGTTTAATGCAACTTTCATCATTCATGTTTATGGTTGATGCTCTGATCTCTATTTTTTGTTTCAGTTTATGCATAATTAAAGAATAATAATTTGGAGAAAAATGTATAAGTGCATTCACTACTAATTTCCCCCTACCCCTCTCTCAGTAGTGATCTAGTTTCCAACAATTGATATAAGACCCGAGGCTCTTGATTGCAGCTTGATCGTTGGAGAGTGGATATGAGGAGTATTGGAAAAAAAATTGATTTTTTTTTTTTTTTTTAAATGGATCAAAAAGGAGTTATAATTCTTGACATAGGTAAATTTGTAAATTGGAAGGTGAAATTGGATTCATATTTTATGTCCCTTAATGAAAATATTTTGTTATCAATAGAGTATGGAGTGAAAGGTGAATTTAATGATTTGGGTAAAAATATTATCTTGCATGGGATTTCAAAACCTGATAATTTTTATGTGAGGCATTATGAGACTGCAAAAGAGATGTTGGATAGGTTGCGGAATTTATATTATGGAGAACAATGCAAAGGGTTCTACTCTTATTGTAATGACAAATCAACCCTCCTCACAAAAATAAGATGAAATAAATAGTGATAGCAATGATGTATAATGCATCAATCAAGAGGGAAAACAAGAAGATATCAGTGGAAAAGATGATGAACAATCCAAGATAATGGCCCTAGAAGCGGAAACCAAAAGACTCACAACTGAAAATAAAGGTGAATGAATGTCGCTGCAATTTTTTGACGAAAAAGAGTTTTCCTTCAAAGAATAAATTTCAGATCTAAAAACTTGGTTGAAAGAAGGAATGAAGATTGAAATTGTAATGAGGAAGAAATACAATGAGTTGGAGGATGAGTATCAAAAATTGAAGACTGAAGTAATTTCTGCAAGGAAGGAACTAGAGGGGTTCAAATCTAGTGCTCAATCATCTACAAGAAAATAAAAAGTTGTTGGAGTAGCTAGTAGTAGCATTAAAAATGAGAATAAACAACCATGCAAAAAGCGAAGAAGGTTAAGGAAGAAGAAAAAAGTTGGAAGATATTATAATTGTGGAAGACATTGATATATAGTAAAAAATTTTCACTAGTGGAGAGATCATACCCTCTCATCAAAAGGAGTAGCCAAAGGAGAAAAGACACATCAAGCATGCATGAAAATAAGATCACCATCCATCAGGTATCATAGTCCATTTTATGGTTATTGTTTCTCATGCAATGATTTTGGCCATGGGGCTATTGATTGCAGGGCACATGCAATAAGTAGTAACCAGATCAATAAAAGACATCAACCTATTCCTTGTTTCCTTAGACACATAAGATGTTTTGTGTGTGACAATGTTGGCCATAAGGCCAAGGATTACAAGTTTCCCATATGTTACATGTGTTGGTCGTGACCTAACTTGGTCCAATTTTGGTCAAAGACTCTGCATTTTGAGGAGTGAAGTGCGCAGTACCAGAAAGCTATATTTACCATTTAGTGTTCTATGGGCTTCAGGGTGGGTCAAAGCCCCTCATTTTGTAACGAGTATTGGGGTTTTATGTGATTGTATTTTTGAGCCCATGGTATGTGGACCATGGTTTTGTAGCAATGTAGTGTATATAAAGAGATGTAATGCTTTGTCAAAGATCATGATAGAGTTGATGAACACAAGTGATTGTATCTTATGTTTTTAGTCTATGTTTTGGCCCTTAAGGAAAGGCTCTACAACTGAGTGCGTAGAGACCTTGGAAGGGTCTGCATCTTAGTGTGTAGACCACCTCTAGTTGTGTGTGCAGGTTGAGAAGCTTAATGTATTGAAGAGATTCATCTTAATAAAAAAGAAGAATTTTTGGGCAATATTTTGTATTATATGTATTGTTATGTTCAATTTCTATCTGTTATGTGAAGTAATGATTGCAAGTAAATGCTATGATAGCATAGTTTGTATTGTTCTATGATATGTTTATGTTAGACTAAATGTGACGGAGTAAGTAGTTAATTTATATAGTGTAGTAGTGATATGTATGCCAGAAGACTAAGTAAAATATAGAAAGAGAAGTAAAAGCCACCTCATGCAGACCCTCAAATGCTGCAAAAACCTAGTTCTGCAACCACCCATAGCCACCTTGGGTGAGACTGTGATATGCTTATAGGTCGTTGCCAAAATCATAGGTGTCTGAGGTTTTTTTTGGTGTGAAGTCCAAGATGAACTTGGGTCAAGCCCAACCGAGCCAAAAAATGGTTTTGTTGTTAGGAATGAGATCTATTTAAGGGACATGTGGATGTCGCATCCACATGTCCCTTAAATAGACCAATCATATATGCATCTACTATACTTCAGCATAACTCAGTAATGCGTGAAAGCTACATTGAACAATATGCTCAAGATATAGACTTTAAAGATGTATATGCAACTTTAAGCAATGGCAAAAAGATAGAAGAATTGGATTACTATGTTAAAGACAGACTCTTGTATCATTTGGGAAAGCTATGCATTCCAAAAATAGAGAGAATTAACATAATTAGGGAGGCACATACTTCCCTGATATCAGGTCATTTTGGGGTAAGTAAAACAATTGCACAGCTACAAAGATACTGCTATTGGCCAAAAATGAATGAAACAGTTTCTAGATATGTAAGAGGGTGTACCATGTGCGCTAAAATCAAGCCCAACAATAGAAAACTAGGCTTGTACACTCCACTGCCAGTTCCTTCCCGTCCTTGGGAAAGTGTTTCCATGGACTTTGTTGGGGGATTGCTAAAATCTAGAAAGGGACATGATTATTTATATATTATTGTGGACGGGTTCAACAAAATGTGTATTCTAATACCTTGTAATAAGTAGATTAGAACTAAACAAACAACGGAATTGTTCTTTCAGCATGTCTGGGTGCATTTTGGGTTGCCCACTTCCATAGTATCTGATGGAGGAGACAGGTTGCTTTGGGAGCTACCTGTCTCCTCCATTCCCAATGCAGACATGGGAGCTCGGTAGTTGTGCAGCTCCTGAAAGCAACAAATACCAATGTTCACATCTCTCTTTCTCTCTCTCTCTCTCATATGCAAGCAAACATACATAAGAATGCATGAATTCATCATATGTTGAAAATGCAACAAGATGATGGAGCTTAGTCGAAAGGAGTCGCCTTCACTAAGTGGGCTAGCAGGCTATTTTTGGCGCAAAGTCTATTTTTAGACATATGGATCAGGGTCTATGAGTTGCAGGTTGCTATTTGTGGATGATTGGTCATGTTGGTAAAAATAGATGGACTTCTATTTTTAGACATATGGGCGGTTTCTATTTTTACACTGCCAGGCTAAAAATAGAACAGTCGAATATTATTAGATCATAATAATATTTGGACTATAAACATTATCTTATCCTCTTGGAGCACTTCAGTTTGAGCTACAGATGTGGCACATGCAGCTGTCAGTAGGAAATATGCTTTTCTTGTGGGTCAGTTGAGCTATTGCATGCAGGACTTCAGTTAGAACTCATGTGGTTGAGTTTGGTGGAGTTGATGGAGTTGTGTTCAGTTTGACTTGGTTAAACTAGTTGTATTTAGTCTAACTGCAGAATACACTAGTGATGAGTGATGTGAATTAATTGCCAAATTAATTCACTAATTATTAACTCATAAAGCAACTAAAGAATACATCAGTTAACTTAGTGCATGGACAGTTCAGTGGAGACAGGTGTTAGAGGTTGAGATTGCTATCAGTTGTGACTATAGTTGTGCATGAGATCTTGCACAATCAATGGGATTGAGTAATGCCAATGAGGATTGCGTGGTTTAGCCAAGGAAATACGAGTTTTCTTTAGCCATTCATCATTATTCTCATGCAGGATTGCGCAGTGGAGGCAGGGAAACAGTGGAGGAGATTTGAGGCTTCAGATCTGAGCTAGTTTGTGTGTAACAGGTGGAGATAGTATTGGGTACTTGAGAGGAGTATTGTACTATGTATTGTTACATGTTCTCAATCATTATAATATACAGATAGTGTGGGGTTTTCAGCTGTATGCTTTCCCCAGGTTACATACTGTGTTAATGTGCGCATGCGATTGATGTTTCATTGTTTTTAATGCTGCTAAATTGATGATCAACGTAGAGGAGGTTATGTATTGTGCATGCATTCCGCAATAGTGTATAATCGGGATAATATCTGTGAATACGTGTTTAATTATTTAAAATTTCTACATGGTATCAGAGCTATTGATCATCAGATCTGTTATTCAGAAAGTGTTTACATTTTATTTCTTCAAGCAGAGTCTGTAATCGGGCCAGGTAGCCTCTGGATTCATCCTTCCTTTGGAAGGTGAGGTATCTGGTAAAAGCCCATACAATCAATCTCTGTACGAGAAATACTTTGTTCTCACGAATTTTAGATCAGAAGCAATTGAGTTTTGAGCTGGTGGAATTCGAATTTGCAGCAGTGTTTTCTTGGTGTCAATGTTGCAATGTCTTTCAACGGATTGCAATTGGAGTATGCTCTTGAGGGCAGCTCGAATTATATTGCATGGAAAGATAGGATGGAGGCGGTGTTAGATGACAATGGGTTGAAGGATTTCATAGATTCTGAAGTCCCAAAACCTACTAATGCTGCTGAAGCTGTGGTTTGGCAAAAGAAAACAGCAAAGTGTCGAAGGATTCTGTTGGAGGGCGTGAAGGATCACATTGTATCTAGCCTGCATGGAAAGGCTTCTCCATACTTGATGTGGGAAGCATTGACAGATCTATTCCAAAGCAAGAGCGACCAGAGGAGGTTGGCGCTCAAGGATAAACTCAGAAACATTAAGTGTGAGAATGGAGACAGTATGCCCAGGTATCTCACGAAGTTCACCCAGTGCCGGGATGAGCTGGGAAGTTTGGGGGTGACTGTTGATGATGAGGACTTGGTGAGCTTGGCTCTCCTTGGTCTTCCGAAGAGTTGGCATTCCTATCAGGACTCTGTAAATGGTTGGGAGAAATTTCCAGGATGGGAGAGAATTTGGTCGGATCTTGTGCAAGAGGAGATTAGGCGAGCACCAGAGACAGTTCTTCATCCATGCATGATGAGGAGAACTGTGCCTTAGCGAGTAAGGTGAAGAAGGTGAAGGAGAAGGGTTCTCTTTCTGAATCCAGTTCTTCCAATGATGGGAAGAAGGTTGACAATTCGAAGGTGAGATGCTTTCGTTGTCATGAGTTCGGCCATTATGCTACTAATTGCCCAAAGAAGAAATCCAAGAAGGGATCCGGGGAAGGATCTGAAGGTGAGGCACTTGCTTCACAAATTGAGTTGGATTTCACACTCTTCGCATGCATGGTTTCATCCATGGTGGGAAGTGGTTAGTTTCTTGACAGTGGAGCTTCTTTCCACATGACCAGTGACAAGAGTTTGTTCAGTACTTTAGAGGAGAAAGATCTCCAGATACTCATAGCGATGGGTAATGATGAGAAGTATAGTGGCTCAGGTGTAGGCACGATTATTTTTTAGAGGGAGCATGGAGCTCGCCTTCCCTTGACCGATGTCAAGTATGTACCAGGACTGAAGAGAAACTTGGTGTCGATCACGATGCTGGAAGACAGAGGCTATGATGTAGTCTTCAGTAAGGGAAAGGTTTTCCTTAGACACATCATCACTAGACAGGTGAAGCAGATTGGTTCACGGGTCAAGAACCTGTATGCTCTTGAGGTTCAAGATGCATGCAAAGCCTTGAGCAGTGAGGCAACTGATGGAGACTTGGTGGTTGAGAGGGAGCGTATATTATCTCTCAACATGTCGAGCTAGAAGAAGTCTCAGACGATTGTGGAGGAGCCACAATTGGTGCAGCAGTTTCAGGAGGTTGTGGAGCAGCCACAACAAGGGAAGCTGAGAGGAGATCGAGTAGAGACATCTACTCATGCAGAGACCTCCAGTAAGGGGAAACTTCGAGCCAGGTGGGCAGAGGGATCGCATGCAGCCATACCTCCAAGTAGGAGGTGGGGTGATGTGGATTGATCGTCCCAAGGAGGAGGGGCAGGATCCTTGAGGTACCCAACCTCTTGGATGAGACCTTGCTATGGGAGCCCCGATGTGGAGTAGCAGGAACTAACTGATTGGGTAGAGACAAATGCGGATGGAGCGGTGTTATAGACATTTTTGTGCCTTACAGCTATAAGAATGAAATGTCCATAATTCAAGGGATCCAAAGTCCCTAAAGATGTTGTTACAGCTCCTAAAGGAACAAGGTCAACCAATGACAGCTTCTCCCAGAAGTTCTCCACCAGAAACCACTCAGAAACAGTCAATTCAGGATCAATTCAAGTGCTCCACTAGCTGCCTGCGTTGCAAAGCACCCCAGTACACTGTCTAGGTGCGTTGCAACGCACTTGAATGCACTACCCAGGTGCGTTGAGCGGGAAATGACAAGTGGCAGAGTCATCCAACGAGGTGGAAAGACCATGGAAGCTTCCAGAATCTTCTCCAATGACACTTGCCTCACTGAATTCGACCAAGTGATGAGTAAGAGGCTCTCAGTCTCCAAGTGGAAGCAAGAACTGACAGAGAGAAGCCACAAGTCAAAACATAAGCTGACTCATCCTCTCTGCTTACATCTATATATGGATCCCTCATCCCAGAGATCCAGAGGCTGGAATTTTGTACTTTGCAGAGAATTGCTGTTGGTTTGAGATTGAGATTAGTACATTGGGTGATTTATGCTTTGTTGGAGGAGAGGAAGGGATTCCTTTGCTGGGAGGTAGATGCTGGATCGGGACTCACTTGGTTGTATCTCCTCTTGGACTTTCTTATTCTATCAATAAACTATTTGAGTTTCTCCTACATGCTTTGTACCAATGATGTTTTGTTATATTTGCATGTTTAGCTTAATCTGATCCTGAGATTTTTATGAATGTATATCTATATATCTTCGTGTAGTTTCTCTCTCTTGTGATCTTGCAGGAATTCGGTGAAGCTGGGCTGGTAAGGGAGCTGGGAGCTGGGAGCTATTGAAGAGAGGAGTGATTGGATCAACAAACTAGCGAAAGACACAGATTAGTTACATCCTTCCTCCTCATTTACATTTCATAAAGAAGAATACTCAAGTAGTTTGTCTTGTTTGTTGCTAAGGCACTATCACACCTTAGAGTGGGATAGGGGCATTCTGAATTAGATACTTTTCCCAACAACAAATTGGTGACTCCGCTGGGGATCGTATCTAGTTAGTTTATTTGTGTTTCTATTGTTGTTCTTCTCATAAACTTAGGAGTGCTGAATCGAACTGCATTTGCCATTTACAAATGCAAAGTAGAGATCTGCCACTCTAATCCACTCACTGGGCCTGTTTATGATCTGAGCAAGCTGATCCACAAATGCTCTAACAGCCCTTTGTGATAGCTCTTAGTCCTCCTTTAAATCATCCTTCTAATTGTACCTTATTGATAGCTTTTATCCGGCCAAAAACCTCAGATCAAACTGCAAACCGTGACCCAGAACCCAGAGACATTTCTCGTTTCTGCTTCAGCGCAGGCTCTATGAAGAGACTCTGCATTTCAACGTAGGTCCCGAGAGGGCTACCTGCACTGCAATTCAGTTTCTCTGTTCTGCAGGTGCACTGATCAGCCTTTGCCCTGTGCAGCTGTGGTTCTTTGCATCCTTGTGTTCAGTTTTATCTCTGTTTTTTGTAGCCTGTTATCAGTGTGTGTACCTATCTGAAAGCCCCTTTTCTCTGCCTTAATTCCGCCTCAGTTGTATAAAAGAAACTGTATTTGTTTTTGTGTATTTGTTACATCATTTGCAGTTTCCCATTACAAAAGTAAACTAGTCATACTGTCGCCTTTAGATCTAGACCTGTCGTAAGTGTCGTTTTGATCTTAGGAGTGAGTTTGTTTGCTGTTGAAAGTTGATTGCGCTTTTACTTTTGTCTTTTGGTTTGAATTTATGAATTTCTAGTGTCGAAACAAGTTTTTACTTCAAAATCATAACTGTCGTAATCGTCTTTTTGATTTCAAAAAGAAACTTGTTTGTGTTTTTCACTTGAAATCGAATTCAAATTTGTACAACAGCTTTCTTTTTATGCATCAATATTAAGAAAGTGAAAACAAATACATGCATTTGTGCATTTGCATAATGATAGTTTGTATGGTTTGATTTAGGAAAAGTGCATTTACAGTGTGCTCTATGCTCTTTGAGGAAAATTTGTGTCTTTCTTTTCCCCTTGTATCTAGGATTTTCATTGTTGAAAAGAGATTAAAGCTTGCTTATCATCTTTAGACTGCATTTAGGAATTGTATATACATCTCGTGGTGATCCAAAAAGGCAAACTTCTAAGAAAGATCAACCTAAAATAAATTGAATGAACTTAACAACGCATTGGAACTTAACGCACAACATAGAGGTCTAGGCTAGAGACGTGTTCCGGCGTCGTAAAACCTGGTGACTGTCGATCTCGCTGATGGTTGGGTGATTCCTCCTGAGAGACGATAAGCGCCAATACGGATTGTGCTCCCACGTACCGTCGAGTATATATTGGGAGACCCCTATAGGCATAAAACCTTTATCCATACGAAGCCGTGTCGGCCGCCCTACTGATCGCAATGCACTGAACACAGCATTCAGGAAGATTGACCGCCCGTACCTTAAAAAGTATTCTGCGGTTTTGCGAAAAGTTTGGCACACCCTCTACCTAGAACTCCAGAGCAGTTCCTTTTGGCATTTTTCAGACTCTATAACGGAAAAATTCCATCCGAGCATTTTTCACTTCGGGCTCGTTAAAACATCGAAGGAGACTAGAGTCATCTTTTGCTTTTTCTCGACTCTTTAAAATTGAAAAAGCAAGTTGTGTCCAAGCGTCGTTAAAAATTTATTTTAAACAGAATATTCATACCCTTTTTCCTGCGTTGATCTTTAGGTTGAGAAAATGGAGCCCACCAACCAAGGAATTCCCCTTGGTGGAAATCCTAGTCCCTTCTCCTCTTGGGGAGATGTTGGTGCGCCCCATATGGCCACATTGTCGCTTCCAGGACTGACAATTGGCTTGCCGGTCTGGCTCTTCTCAACCAATGTCGTTCAGAACACCACTATTCCTAAACAGTCGAATCAACAGTTAGACCAGTCCAAAATTACCCACCAACCTTCCACTTCCTCTAATTCTTCCTCTCCTCCTTCCTCTTCGCTTGATGGGGCTGGCAAAGCCAAAAGTCAAGTTCCTAAGGAGAAGAAGGAAAAGAAGAAGAAAGAGAAAAAGAAGAAGGAGCCAAAAGTGGCTGGGGGCAAATGAGTGTCGTCTAACGAAAATCCACACACTGCACTAACCAGGCCTAAATCGCCATGTGTCATTTGCAAGGGAGACCACTTTCACAGAGATTGTCCCTGCATCCCTCGGATACTAAGGGACTGGTCTCCCCGTTTTCACAATCTGGTGGCGTCAACCTCTGATAGCCATGTTGAATGCACACCGTCGACTAGCGAAAGTGAAGTCCCAGGACAAAAAGGGAGAGCTAGATCTCCCTGTAAACTATGCGAAGGCAATCACGCCATCCACCGTTGTCCCTTCTTAGACGAAGCTAAAAGAGTTTTGGATGATCGTCCGGTTTCACCGTTACGACTCCCTCCTGGATATAAGAAACTCTTGCCAAGTCCTTCGTTAGTTGAGAATCCAGCTGGCCCGCTCAAGTGGTCAGCTGAAGCGCCGGTCATTGAAGATGAACCAGCTGAATCCATACCCGACGAAAGTCAAAAGGTCGAGGCGGCAGTTGACCCGGTCTTGCCTTCAGAGGATTTATCTTCGAATGACACAGTCACTGAGGAGAATAAGGATGACACCATCCAAATTCTCTTCATCAACATAGACTCCGACGAGCACGGGGGCAATCCACCCATTCCCTTATCGCAGGAAGGAAGTTCGTCAGAGCCGTACCTAGCCGTCTACTCGGTCCCACCTCCAAGCAACCTAGTTGTCTCCTTCGACTGGAACCAACTAGGCAGACCTCGTTTGCCAGCAAGCATACCATTCAGAATTATCGTCCAAATATACAGAATGGTCATGGCTGGCACCATCATTGATGAGGGGGCATCTGTGAGTATCCTTTCCTCTATTGCTTGGAAAGCGCTTGGTTCGCCATCACTTTTGCCTGAAATGAGAAATCTGATAGGCTTCGATAAAGGAACCAGTTGACCTTTAGGGATCCTCCCCAATGTGCCCATAACATTGAAAGGGAAGACCGTTCAAATGAACGTGATGGTCGTTCAAGGACCCTTGGATTATAACCTACTCCTTGGACGAGACTATATATATTGCATGGGAGCCATCGTCTCCTCACTCTTTAGAGTAATGTGTTTTCCGCATGAAGGAAGAGTGGTCAAGATCGTGGACCAGCTTTCATTTCTCGGATCACGCATCGCAAATAGTCATATACCATCCCTAAATGGTCTCTTTACGCAAGAAATGTCTCAACCCATGGTCCGTCCTCCCGGTGAGCGCGAGTAATTCGGAGGGATATGACTGGAACCCAGGGGGCATGCGTCCTGGTCTGCTTCGGCAGGAGAACTTTGGGTATAGGGTAGGTTTCCGCGGGAGAATATGACTAGTTTGTAACCCGTCCGTGATTGGAAGAGGGGTTGTTCTAGAATAAGATTCTTTTGTCAAAGTCATGTGAGTTGGCGGGCATCGTCGCTCATCTTTGTTTATCTAGGTAGACATTGCCGAAGAAGTGTTTTGTTTGAAAGATTAATAGAACAATCTTTGGGTGACCTGAAAGAGGTAGGCCTCTCTCGGTAAAACAATTGTTTTGGCGGAAGTGAAGTAGAGGTAACCTTGAAACTCTGTTTTATACCTGGGGGCATGCAAACCTTTTGGAATGCAAGCAAGGGGTTGCTATTTATTTTTTAAATTTTTAGGTCCTCCCTTTAAACCCGTAGGTCTAACCCTTTAAACTCGTAGGATTAGTCGTTTCGAACTTGCATAAAGAAAGGATGCGGGGCATAGCTTTGTAAGGCGCAAGCCCCATAAAAAATGGAATCTTACATGAGACATTCTTATCATATGACTGGAAGATCGAGCAGTGTTACCGCAAGGTTCAAGCTCGTTAAAAAATAAACCCGCATCGAGCAAATGTTTCCACCCGCGTTTAAGCTCGTTAAAAAAAGAACTATCCCCGGTAAATAACCACCGTGAATGAAACAATATCAGCCATTAAAGCCTTGGTTGTGTTTGCACCATCACCTCCACTTTTCCATTGGCCGATCATTCACCTCCATTTGATTGTTTACCCATTTTGAGGAACAGCTGCGAAGAGTGATTTCACTAGCCATCCTTGTGACACTGCCGTGCTTGGAAAATTCCAACCCTTACCTGGAATCAGCTGCTACCCATTTTTATCACTCGTTCCTCAAAAGACGAGTCTTCTTTAAGCTCTTTTCAATTGACTCGTAAAATATGAAAAGATTGCCGAGTTTTGGCCTTCCAGCTTGTTAAAGCGACCGGAAGAGCTATCCCTCCTCTAGATTTTAATCTTTTTGGACCTGAAGGATTATTGCACAAAAAGATCGAGCGCTTGTTTTGTTCGGCTCGTTAAAACTATCGAAAATTCATCCCTTCTGTATTGTTTTATACTTTTTCGGACTTAAGGGATTAGATGACGAAAAAGGACTTCCGGAGTTAACTTTACGTACCTTTTCAGACTCTCTAAAAATGAAAAGGATCGAGTTATCTTTGTCGTTAGACTCGTTAAAAACATTAATAGCAACAAACTTGTCTTTAGACGAGAATGAGTTTCACTATCGCTAGGCTCGTTAAAAAATAGCGATGGGTTTGCCCGAAGGGAAAATTATAGAACAAGCATATGTTATCCTCCTCAAGCTTGAAAAAAATAAAGAGGTACTGGTCAGCAATGACTGGGAAAAATTGGGAAGAAACTCAAAGAACCTTTATTGGTAGCAAGTCGCTCTTGAACATGACACTTCCACTCCGTGCCTGAGTCGGGTTGGGTTGTTTCATTCACCGGTCACATCGCCATGGTCTCGCCATACCATCCACCTTTGGGGTAAATGCTACCAATCCATCATATAAGTGTCGCTGATATGTTCAAGAGAAGTCATCCAGAGAAGTCAACCGTATCCCATCCACTACCATACATTATACTTCATTCCTTCATGACCGCCACCCTGAACCATATATCATCAAATCGTTTTCACCTCCATAAAAATCATTTGCTCCGTTCCGTGTCACTGATGTGGGATACATCAAGGCCCTCCTTTGACGGATCATTTCTTGTCGACATCAGCTCATTATCCAAGAAGTTGATCTAGGAACACCCCCTTCAGTACTTTGAAGCTTGCATGCCTCAATGGCAAGTTTCTCACTTCCGGCGACAGGTATACATCAATGACCTTCGACCGAAAGATTTTGCGTGGTGTTCGATGCCAAGTCCTTTATTCACACCATGTGAATTGTACTGCAGTACCTTGAGGGTCATTATCATTATCGGTGATTCCTCTCGCGCTTGTTAACAGTTTACATCATTGACTGGTAATCAAGCGATGTCTTTCCATGTTCGACTTCAAAACATTTCTCACATGGATCGACTTGTACTTAGAGTGAAGATCGGACGATATTGAAGACCCTGGATCTAGTTTCATCCATCCGGGCTGCGATATACATTCAGGAAAAATAAAGACATTGACATGTACAGCATTGCAGAACAAATAATCATCCTACCAAAAGGATGATGATTTCATCAGAATCATCAGTCTACCATCAGACGATTGTCTGTCCTATGTACGTAAATTGAATTTATAAAGCTGAGCATGGGAATGCCCGCCTCAGCTAGATCATGAAAACAGTATGAAAAATAATGTATTGTATTGTATCTTATTACAGGTCTCCTCCCAGCATTGAATGAACTTCGGATCCTCCTAATAAAGCATTTCACCCGATAAACGGCCTCATACTTTAGGGGGCAACTGTTATAGATATTTTTGTGCCTTACAACTATAAGCATGAAATGTCCATAATTCAAGGGATCCAAAGTCCCTAAAGATGTTGTTACAGCTCCTAAAGGAACAAGGTCAACCAATGACAGCTGTTACACAGTAATTTGTCACCATCCCTGTTACTCCTCTTGTCGTACTTTGGAGGACTCATCCCGGGAGTTATAAGAAGTGAAAAAGTCTAAAAACACTTGCATTATGTTCCCCTGAGTATGTACTTCATGTTCCCTGAAGACACCTTCTACAGATTATCCCTGAAAAGTGCTCTTTTTCCATTGGCGCAGGTCCACAGTATCTTACCCGCGCCAATCATGGAGATCCTCAAAAGAGGGCGTGACCATTGGCGCTCTGTCTTAGAGCAACAGTCGCGCCAACCAAGTTTGGTCATGCTTTTTGCCTTAACGCACGCCCGACTGTTGTTTCCTTCATTACATGGAGCTTTTTGAGGATAAAAAATCAGTCTTATGTCGAGTTCTATCCTATCTCCATCCTTAATGGCTTTTGGGGATAATGTTAATCCACAATAGGTGTCCCGGTTCATCGTATCCTCCTCCCTTCTTCATCTATATAAGCTTGTCCTTATGCATTTGACAAGCTAGTCATGGAGTGCTAGTTGTTGAGTTCTTGAGTTCTTGGAGGAATGCTAGTTATGATTATCATGAGTGATAATGAAGCATAGAGAGGTTATGCCGCCGGAGAGGAGATACATTGCAAGACACATATAGTTGCTCACCCAGCCAGAGGAGAGGTTCAACGTCAGAACCTTGGTTGTAACTTTTCCTGTCTATTATTAATTAATGAGCGACTGCTATTATAGTTCCAATCTCATTGTCTATTATAGTAATGTGTGATTTATTTCCTTTCTGACTGAAATATAGTTGTGCCTTGGTGGATTTTATGCTGGTATCTGTTTCTTCCTTTGCATGTGCAGGTGTCCGTTTATAATCTGCTGGAGCGAGGGAGCGGGAATATCAACTTTTCTTCGACTACAGCGTTGGATTCCAGGTTGGTCTTCTTAATTCACCTTTGATGCATAACTAGGAACTTGCGTGGCAACATGGTTTGATTGTGGCTAGTTCTGTTTTAGACTAGTGGGATCGCCTCTGTCTGCAGAGGGGATTTACCTAACCAACAATTTGGCGACTCCACTGGGGAGAAGCTATTTGGAGTTTGTCTTGCATGTTAATTTTCTATTGCTTGCTTGAGTGGATGAGCTTCCTGGGTCAGTTTTGAGTTTATTCTTTACTGTTTGATCCATCTGAGCACTGTCAACCCGACCTGAGGTCATGTTTTTTATTTTTCTAGCCGGCAAGCTTGATTGGCGTGGTTATTACTCTGACAGTCGCGCCAGTTGGCGCATGTTGCTCAAAAGCAACTCGCGCCAATCCTTTGGTAGCGCAAGTTGCAGGCTGACAGTCGCGCCAGCCCTGTAAATTTTGCCTGTGTATGGGTGGAAAGCTCTTTCAACCTCTTTTTATATCTCTTACAACCTCTGGAAGTGTGTTGAACCTCTGTTTGACTGGTTTTAGCCTTTATCCTTCAGTTGTTTGCTTATTTCTATTGATTTTCGTCTCAGCCCTAGAACATCTAGTGACTTTGCATGTCTAGCCTTCTGTGGGAAGTTTCGGTCTCTTGATTATCCAGTCAACTTGTTGGTTGTGTCCTGCACCTATCCAGTGATTTTTTAAAGCTTGACCTTCTATACTCTGAGTGATTCACTTCTAGCCTCCTTGGATTTTACTTGACTTCATTTGAACTTAGATTACATGGTTCATTGAAAGTCTTTGTGTTTTTCCTTGCTTGCATAGTTCATTTTGGTGTTTCAGAGTTGGTTCTATTTTATTGAGTGAACTTGGATTGTGTATATCTCTTAAGATTTGTTTAGATGCATCATGCCATCTTAAAGGAAATAAAAAGAAAAAATTTCATTTCTTGTTATTAGTTGCATTAGGATCTTTGTTGTTTGTTGAGTGATCATTTCGTTTGTGTAAAGATCTCAACCCTTCTGTAGATAGAATTCATCGAATCAAATGATATAGTTTTGGCATATAGTTTGCATTTAAGAAGTTTTTTGAGATATCACATACGGTAGGACCAAAAAACTGAAACATAATCGAAGATAAACTTTAAAATAAACTCAATGAACATAACAACGCATTGGAACATAACGCAAATACTCTAGAGGTCTAGGTTAGAGACGTGTTCCGGCGTCTTTAAACCTGGTAGTTTATCGTCGAGTGGTTGGGTGATTCCTCCACGGTGAAACGATAGGTGCCAATACGGACTGAGCTCCCACGTACCGTCGCGTATATACGGGAGACCCCACTAGGCTATTATCCTTTATCCATAGGAAGCCGAGTCTGCCGCCTTACAAGCCGTAATGCACTGAACACAGCATTCGGGAAGATTGACTGCAGTACGGGAAGTCCTTGGTTTTCATCTGATTGCCAAGGTGTATAAGCAGTTTTACGGATTGTTTGGTAAACCTTATACCTAGAGTCTCCAGAGTAGTCACTTTTGATCCTTTTCGGACTCCCTAAAAGAAAAGGTGCCTGTGAGCGTCTTGTCACTTCGTGCTCATTAAATATTCGAAGGAGACTAGAGTCATCTTTTATCCTTTTCTCGACTCTTAAAATATGAAAAGGTCAAGTTCAGTGTCTTAAAATTTATTGGCCACGATAACATCTACCCAATTAGATTTTGTTTGCGTTAGCTTGAGTAGGATTATTTCTCGTTCAATGGCAGCCTTCCCGGCGCCCACCGGCCAAGGTGTTCCTCCTGATGGGAACCCTCGTCCATTTCCTTCTGTTGGAAATGTCGGTGTTCAGTATATCGCAACATTGTCTTTGCCTGGGTTGACCATTGGTTTACCCGTATGGTTGTTTTCAAACTCGGTGGTCTCGAGTGTGATAACTCCTGTTCCGCCACCACCTCCTCCACCCGAACAACACCATGTTGATTCTAAGGTGGACCCTTCCCCTTCTTCGCCCATTGCTGCGTCCTCATCTTCTACTTCGCCTGGTGAAACCTTGGATTTCAGTAACCAGGTGGCTAAAAAGAAGAAGAAGAAGACCAAAAAGAAGAAGTCTCCTAAGGGAAAGGTCGCATCTACCACAAGAATATCTGAAGTGGAACCACCTTCTGCTCCTCCGCGGAAGGCTAAGTCTCCTTGTCGATTATGCAAGGAGGACCATTTTCTTTCTGATTGTCCCGGTATTCCCAGGATCCTAGATATATGGTCCCGTGACCCGCCTCGCCCCTTGTCGTCACAGATCGACGATATCTTATCAGTTGGTAAGAGAAAAGGGAAGGTTCGTTTCCCTTGTCGACTTTGTGAAGGTAATCATCTCCTTCGCCTTTGTCCACTTATGGACGAAGCCTCCCATCTTTTGGAAAGTCTGTCAGTTCCCTTACCCCAACTACCCGCTGGATATCAGCGTCTTTTTGCAACTGCAGATCATCTCTCCGCCAACCAAGTGATCAAGCATGATTCCTCTTTGGTCCAGCCCTCTCTTCCCGAACCTAGCTATGCTCCGCCTGTTCCAGACCAGTCCCTGGTCAGAACGAGTGTTGATTTACATTCCTCATCTATGCACCACTTTATCATCAAAGATGAACCACCTGAGTCCAAACCAAACGAAAGTCCAAAGTTCCAGATTACAGTTGACCCGGTCTTTCAAAAGGTCCAGCTTACAAGTGACCCGGTTTTGCCTACAGAAGTTCCATCCTTAGATGATCTTACATCTGAATCCAAACCAGACAAAAGTCAAAAGGTCCAGCTTACAAGTGACCCGGTTTTGCCTTCAGAAGTTCCATCCTTAGATGATCTTACATCTGAATCCAAACCAGACAAAAGTCAAAAGGTCCAGCTTACAAGTGACCCGGTTTTGCCTTCAGAAGTTCCCTTCTCAGACGATGTTATCACTGCAAAGAATGAAGACCCCACCGTCCAAATTCTATTCATCAACATAGACTCTAATGATCAAGTGATCATCCCTCTCATTCCTTCGCACCAGGAAGAAAGTCCATCAGAATCATATCTGTCTGTCTATCCAGTCCCACCTCCAAGCAACCTAGTTGTTTCCTTCAATTGGGATCAACTAGGCAATCCTCGGTTACCAGCCTCCATACCATTTCGAATTATAGTCCAAGTCTACCGCATGGTTATGGCCGGTACAATTATTGATGAGGGATCTCCTGTGAGTATCCTTTCTTCAACAGCTTGGGAAGCACTTGGTTCCCCACTGCTTCTGCCTGAGATGAGAAACCTTACAGGTTTCCATCGAGAAACCACTCGACCTTTAGGAATTCTTCCCAATGTACCTATCACATTAGAAGGGAAGACTGTTCAAATGGGTGTCATGGTAGTCCAAGGTCCATTAGATTACAATTTACTCCTTGGACGAGACTATATTTATCGCATACGTGCAATTGTGTCCTCACTCTTCAGAGTGATGTGTTTTCCGCACGAAGGAAGGACGATCAAGGTCGTAGACCAACTTTCATTCCCCGGTTCACACTTCACATATAGTCATCTACCATTCCTAAATGGTCTTATTTCCACAGGCAATGCCTCAAAATCCACTCCGTCATTCTGATGACGGCAGTTGACCCGGGCGCGTGACTGAGGCCCGGGGGGGCATGCATCCTCCTTCAAAATCGAGTCTTTCCAAGTAAACCTTCATTCCATCCACTTCGTGAATGCCATGAAGCTTGGGGGGCATGTACCTCGATTTGCATTATCATGCTGGGGGCATGCAAATTTATAGCAAGCATAGTTTTTCGTTTCAAGCTTGTGTAAACATGAAACCAAATCCAAGCAGAGTTCTCCATGGTTCAAGCTTGTGAAAAAAATGAACCCATACCTGATTTACATCCCGTGATTGCCTTTTATCTGCTAAATTCTGCTAGATGAGCCTTGGTTGTTTCATTCCATCGCCACCATCTCTTTGGCCGATCATATGCTTTCACTTGGTTGTTTCTCCTTTCCTGAGGAACCACAGCGATGAGTGGTTTTATTAGCCAGCCTCTTAACCTTTAAATGTTTCGAATAAGTTCCACCATTACCGGAACCAGTTGCTACCCTTTATACCACTCGTTCCTTCAGGACGAGTCGCCTTTACGCTCTTTTCTGACTCGTAAAATATGAAAAGATTGCCGATTATTTTTCCTTTTTGACTCGTTAAAGAAAATAAAAATGGAGGTCTGCTTTTAGCTCTTTTCTGACCATTTAAAGAGGAAAAGATTGCCGAGTCGCTCCTCTTGACTCGTTAAATGTTAATAAGGGGCGGTCGTTTTAAGTTCTTTTTGTCGACCGTTAAAACATAAAAAGATTACCGGGTTTTTGTCGTTTCAAACTCGTTAATGGTTACGAAACGACGTGGTTTTGACCGCTTTTTTACTTTTTCAGGTCGAAATCACTAATTATGAAAATTACTCCTCGATCGTAATGATCAGGTGGTTCTTTCGGGTATTATTTTATACTTTTTCGGGCCCGAGAGACACAACTTTACGAAAAAGGACATCCCTGGAGTTTCCTTTTCTGCTGTCTTTTCAAACTCTCTAAACATGAAAAGACGCCGAGTTCTTCCTTCGTCAGACTCGTTAAAACTTAATGACATCGGATTTTGTCACACCACAAGCATATGCTATCCCCATCAAGCTTGTTAAAAATAACTGGGGTACTCGCCAGAAATGGCGAGGGGAAAAGAAAATTTTTGAACCATAATTATTACCGTGACGGCAGTATGTCGCTCTTGAACATGGCACTTTTCTGCTTTCGTGTCCAGGGTGGGGATATCTCATCTCATATCTTTCACTTGCTTCCATGGACTTGGGTACCTTATTTGACCTCTCATCCACTCATTGCCTCATCATCATGACCTTTGATACATTGATGTCAAATACTGCCGATTCCGTTAATGTGCCGCCGATATGTTCAAGAGAAGTTGGCCTCTGCAAAGAAACAACCTCCCTCTGATAGTTCGCACAATCTTGATTCACAACATTATCTCTCTGTCTCGTGTCGATGATGTGGGAAACCTTATGGCCCACCTTCGATCAAGGTCACTTCCTGTCGACTTCAACTCATTATCCAGGAAGTTGATCTAGAGACTCCTTTCCGGTGCCTTGGAGCCTGCATGCCTCAATGGCAGGTTCTTCGTGTTCGACGTAAGGTTTTCATCATTGGCCTCCGATCGAATGATTCTGCGGGTGTTCGACTTCAGATCATTAATTCACACGCCGTAGATTGTACCTATAGTACCTTGAGGACCATTGTCATTATTGGTGGTACCTCTCGCGTTTGTTAACAGTTTCCACTATTGACTGGTAATCAAACGATGTTCATGCATGTTCGACTTCAGCTCATATATTCACATGCTTGAACTTGTACTCTTGTTTGGGTCGAGATGGAGCGCAAGACCCTGGATTGTGTCTGTTGTAATCCAGGCGTGATTCTTGATACTTGACTCATTCACTGGATGGCTGCGACCATACCTGAGTCAATTCGTTGATCCTAACCAGATGGCTGCGTCCATACTATGGATCTAGATTATTTATGTACTCTCTTATGGATGGTTGCGACCATACCAAGTACATCATGTAATTGAACTATCAGTCATGTCTCTTAACACAGATCCTCAGCGGCAGCTCTATATATGTGTTCTTGTGTGTTCTTGTAAAGCATTTCACCCCTCTCCACCTCTCGGACCTCATGCTTTAGGGGGCATCTGTTACACAGTAATTTGTGACCATCCCTGTTACTCCTCTTGTCGTACTTTGGAGGACTCATCCCGGGAGTTATAAGAAGTGACAAAGTCTAAAAACACTTGCATTATGTTCCCCTGAGTATGTACTTCATGTTCCCTGAAGACACCTTCTACAGATTATCCCTGAAAAGTGCTCTTTTTCCATTGGCGCAGGTCCACAGTATCTTACCCGCGCCAATCATGGAGATCCTCAAAAGAGGGCGCGACCATTGGCGCTCTGTCTTAGAGCAACAGTCATGCCAACCAAGTTTGGTCATGCTTTTTGCCTTAACGCACGCCCGACTGTTGTTTCCTTCATTACATGGAGCTTTTTGAGGATAAAAAATCAGTCTTATGTCGAGTTCTATCCTATCTCCATCCTTAATGGCTTTTGGGGATAATGTTAATCCACAATAGGTGTCCCGGTTCATCGTATCCTCCTCCCTTCTTCATCTATATAAGCTTGTCCTTATGCATTTGACAAGCTAGTCATGGAGTGCTAGTTGTTGAGTTCTTGAGTTCTTGGAGGAATGCTAGTTATGATTATCATGAGTGATAATGAAGCATAGAGAGGTTATGCTGCCGGAGAGGAGATACATTGCAAGACACATATAGTTGCTCGCCCAGCCAGAGGAGAGGTTCAACGTCAGAACCTTGGTTGTAACTTTTCCTGTCTATTATTAATTAATGAGCGACTGCTATTATAGTTCCAATCTCATTGTCTATTATAGTGATGTGTGATTTATTTCCTTTCTGACTGAAATATAGTTGTGCCTTGGTGGATTTTATGCTGGTATCTGTTTCTTCCTTTGCATGTGCAGGTGTCCGTTTATAATCTGCTGGAGCGAGGGAGCGGGAATATCAACTTTGCTTCGACTACAGCGTTGGATTCCAGGTTGGTCTTCTTAATTCACCTTTGATGCATAACTAGGAACTTGCGTGGCAGCGTGGTTTGATTGTGGCTAGTTCTGTTTTAGACTAGTGGGATCGCCTCTGTCCGCAGAGGGGATTTACCTAACCAACAACAGCTTCTCCCAGAAGTTCTCCACCAGAAACCACTCAGAAACAGTCAATTCAGGATCAATTCAAGTGTTCCACTAGCTGCTTGCGTTGCAAAGCACCCCAATACACTGTCTAGGTGCGTTGCAACGCACTTGAATGCGTTACCCAGGTGCGTTGAGCGGGAAATGACAAGTGGCAGAGTCATCCAACGAGGTGGAAATACCATGGAAGCTTCCAGAATCTTCTCCAATGACACTTGCCTCACTGAATTCGACCAAGTGATGAGTAAGAGGCTCTCAGTCTCCAAGTGGAAGCAAGAACTGACAGAGAGAAGCCACAAGTCAAAACATAAGCTGACTCATCCTCTCTGCTTACATCTATATATGGATCCCTCATCCCAGAGATCTAGAGGCTGGAATTTTGTACTTTGCAGAGAATTGCTGTTGGTTTGAGATTGAGATTAGTACATTGGGTGATTTATGCTTTGTTGGAGGAGAGGAAGGGATTCCTTTGCTGGGAGGTAGATGCTGGATCGGGACTCACTTGGTTGTATCTCCTCTTGGACTTTCTTATTCTATCAATAAACTATTTGAGTTTCTCCTACATGCTTTGTACCAATGATGTTTTGTTATATTTGCATGTTTAGCTTAATCTGATCCTGAGCTTTTTATGAATGTATATCTATATATATTCATGTAGTTTCTCTCTCTTGTGATCTTGCAGGAATTCGGTGAAGCTGGGCCGGAAAGGGAGCTGGGAATTGGGAGCTATTGAAGAGAGGAGTGATTGGATCAACAAAGTAGCGAAAGACACAGGTTAGTTACATCCTTCCTCCTCATTTACATTTCATAAAGAAGAATACTCAAGTAGTTTGTCTTGTTTGTTGCTAAGGCACTATCACACCTTAGAGTGGGATAGGGGCATTCTGAATTAGATACTTTTCCCAACAACAAGCGGTAGAGAGAGCGACAGTGTAGGGAATCCTAGGACAGCGCATAGCTAGCAAGCTGCAACAATGCGAGAGGCACAAGTGTTTTGCACAGTGCTAGGTGGCACAGAGAAGTGTGCAATGGTGCGCGATGCATGGAGATGTTGCAGTAGCGTAGATGTCAGAGAGGGAGCACTTGTTAGCAGCAGGTAGAGCTTCAGCATCAGAGTATGTTCCTAGCCAATAGAGTGGTCAGTTGGGAGTGTTTTTGTTCCAAGTGTTGTCGGAGCAAGTGGACCGGGCAAATGTGTTGCATGCAAAACATTCCAGAGTTGTAGGATAGGGGTTGCAGATAATCCATATCTTGTTGAGAGGGAGTGTTGAAAATGCAACAAGATGATGGAGCTTAGTGGAAAGGAGTCGCCTTCACTAAGTGGGCCCATAGGCTATTTTTGGCACAAAGTCTATTTTTAGACATATGGATCATGGTCTATGAGTTGCAGGTTGCTATTTGTGGATGATTGGTCATGTTGGTAAAAATAGATGGACTTCTATTTTTAGACATATGGGCGGTTTCTATTTTTAGACTGCCAGGCTAAAAATAGAATAGTCGAATATTATTAGCTCATAATAATATTTGGACTATAAACATTATCTTATCCTCTTGAAGCACTTCAGTTTGAGCTACAGATGTGGCACATGTAGCTGTCAGAAGGAAATATGCTTTTCTTGTGGGTCAGTTGAGCTATTGCATGCAGGACTTCAGTTAGAACTCGTGGTTGAGTTTGGTGGAGTTGATTATGGAGTTGATGGAGTTGTGTTCAGTTTGACTTGGTTAAACTAGTTGTATTTAGTCTAACTGCAAAATACACTAGTGATGAGTGATGTGAATTAATTGTTAAATTAATTCACTAATTATTAACTCATAAAGCAACTAAAGAATACATCAGTTAACTTAGTGCATGGACAATTCAGTGGAGACAGGTGTTAGAGGTTGAGATTGCTATCAATTGTGACTATAGTTGTGCATGAGATCTTGCACAATCAATGGGATTGAGTAATTCCAATGAGGATTGTGTGGTTCAGCCAAGGAAATATGAGTTTGCTTCAGCCATTCATCATTATGCTCATGCAGGATTGCGCAGTGGAGGCAGGGAAACAGTGGAGGAGATTTGAGGCTTCAGATCTAAGCTAGTTTGTGTGTAACAGGTGGAGATAGTACTGAGTACTTGAGAGGAGTATTGTACTATGTATTTTTACATGTTCTCAATCATTATAATATACAGATAGTGTGGGGTTTTCAGCTGTATGCTTTCCCCAGGTTACATACTGTGTTAATGTGCGCATGCGATTGATGTTTCATTGTTTTTAATGCTGCTAAATTGATGATCAACGTAGAGGAGGTTATGTATTGTGCATGTATTCAGCAATAGTGTATAATCGGGATAATCTCTATGAATAAGTGTTTAATTATTCAAAATTTCTACATCATACATCCTATAACAACACTACCATTAAGAAGAAAGTTGGTGATCAGATGGGATCAATGCTTGTTTGCATCAAAGGTGAAAATAAGAACAATCAATACAGGGTTGGAGAATGGAGAATGCCTCATATATTTTACATTTATAAGATACACACATACTAATAAGATGCACAACATATGATTCCATAAAGAATAAACAAAATTTATACAGAGGAAGGTAATGGAGATATGCCATATAGTATACTCTTAAAAAAAGGTATGTTAGGATCACTTCCAAGCATAGGCACCAACTGCTACGTAAAATTCAACAATGAATGTAACCCTTGAGACATTAGAGTCTACTTGTGACTTTGCATAGTAGTGACAAAGGAGATAGATTTCCTTAGTACAAAAAACCATTGTCACATTGAGATAAGAACAAAATCCCTATATTGACATATTTATGTTATTTGCAATCTTTTGTATAGTTAATTTACATCCAGTAATTCCTATGAACATGAGTGACTATCTATCTCTCCATTTTATGGATAGAAAGGAAAGGCCTTGTATGAGAATTATGTCACTAACTAGCTTTTGTATCCACAACCGAAATCTTTGCTACAAAAAGCAGAGCGTACATTCCCTCTAGTCTTTGTGTGGACTTAGAAGAGCCACTTTTAGCAAGTTGAATTAATGGCTCCACCAAAGGTATCATCTGGTTGAAAAATAAAAAGAAATTAATTCAATTAATACCATCTTCAAAAGAAATTTCAAGATGGGGATATTTCATTTAAAACAAAATATTTAAAGCTATAAAATCATTTATCACTTGAAACTTTTGAACCATTAGAGCCAGACCACAATTATTACCCGTATCAAAATCTTTGAGTTCTGACGTGCTAATTTCAGACTACGAAGGTGTGCTCTTCACAAATGTTCCTTCTCTTTAAGTCTCATAGCAAAGAAAAAAGCAACATCATGTACAAAGCCATTTGTTGATTTTGCAATCTAAGAACCCAAAGACAACAATATTGCAATGCGTGCCTCGACATACCTGTATCTTCTTTCCAAGAAAGTTACTAAAAAAATCAAATAGCATACTAGAAAAGAACAAATCAAAAAATAGAAAAAAAACCAAACCTGCACAATGGTTGTAGGACCAGGAGTTATGTTCATGCACATCTTCAGTCCTTCTTGGATTTGTCATTCAAACGGAGAAGTTATCCATTGTTTAAATAATTTTTCTAAGTTTCTCTTGTCAACTACCTCGATACAAAAAGATTCATTTCTCCTTCTGAACCACTAAACAACTATCACCATGCAAAATCCTAAGAGAAAATTCAAGTGCCATGTCAAGAAAAAGGACTAGGAAACCACATTTGCACTCCTCCAAGGGAATAATTATGGATTTCAAACATCAACATCATAGTCAGCGTACATAGGCAGAAAATGGGATACAATTGCAAATGATGAAAAGTCTATTGGGACTTAAATCTCTCATATAGACCCGTTTTCCATCAAAAAGTCCTTAGACCAGGCAGTTAATGCTTCCAAAAGACCCTCATTGTTAGTATTAATGAATAGCAATGTGAGATATTCAAAGAAGAGCACTTGACCTTTGATTCCTTTCACAATTTCAATAACAAGGCATGTGAGTGGCATGTTTGACATGTTGTTGCCATTTTTCCTAGGATTATGACTTTCTATAACAAGTTTCTTAGGGGGCACTTATGTTTTAAAAGTGAACATTGGGCGCTTATCCTTGTCCTCCACTCTATCTTACAAGTTTTGATCAACTCGTATTCCTTCATCACAAATTTATTTATTTGGGAAATTGTTGGTCTTGCTTCAACAATGGCCCAAACAACTAGTGATTATCCACATCTATAGTCACCAACAACAAAAACACCATCAGTAATTGTTGCAAAATCACTGAAGTTGGATTTAAAATTTGATGTGTTATCGCTTTCTATATCAAGCTTCTCTGCAATACTCTGTCAAACCAAATAAAAAACTAAAATTAGAGTAAGGAGGTAAATGGAGAAATTCTAGAAAATATAGTGTGTATGTCCAATATCTTTTAGACATAGAATATAAATGTTGAAAATATGTCTATTCAATGTTATGGATTGGGAAGGATGCAATTTCAATTAATTACTCAATTTTCCAAAGAAGAAAACATAGTCCAATAATGAATGTTGTCAACTAAATTCATATTGGATCTGAATCGTTACATTGTGCTTATCAATAAAAATTTAAAGGTTTATGTCACCTTAGTCGCAACTTTGATGCTTAGGAAAATATAACTTACTTGTTCTAGTCCAAGAAATCCCATTGCTAAGAAAACAAGTTTTGCTTCTATATTCTCCTTTGTGCCCTCCATATATTTCAATTGGAACTTTCCACTCTCAGCTTTTTCCATTTGACCTTGATCAATTCAACCCCTTTATCATTTCCATTTTCATCATCTATAAACCTTTTTTTCAAAACTTCATATGACTTGGGATCTTTACCAAACTTGGTAATAGCTTAATCGGAAAGCCTTAGGCCACTACCAAAATGTGAACAAAGACCCATAATCATGGAATTGTACTATGATACAACATGCTAGAAAATAATAGATAGCTAATTTTTATTTAGATGAAGATGAATAAAGACAAGCCTAAGGCCAAAGATTCCCAAGAGCACGTGAATTGGGGGGTTGTGGAAGGAGCTCCAAATTCACAACATTTCTACATCCATGTCTTATGGTTTTTGCATACAATCAATTCCAGTGTCTCCTCTAATGGAAACCACCCTTTTCCCTTTTGCAGAAATAAACTTTCCATCTTGCATTTCATTGTCCAACAAACTCTTGGTATTTGAATGAGGGAACTCCATAGAAAAATGTATTCCCATTAATTCACGGCCAGTCATAGGAAGATCCCTGCAATTTATCTATATATATATATATATATATATATATATATATATATATATATATATATATATATATATATATATATATATATATATATATATATATACATATACATATACATATATATACATATACATATACATATACATATATATACATATATATATATATATATATATATACATATATATATACATATATATATATATATATATATATATATATATATATATATATATATATATATATATATATATATATATATATATATATATATATACAGTGTACAACAAGGGCCTGACTCCTATGGGAAAATTCTGAATTAAAATCAAATATAGAAAGTGTACCTTGTTTTTGTTGCACCACATGCCAAAAGAAGAACATCATTTTGAGTGTGAAGCTTCTCCATAGAGAAAAGAGAGTGAACTCCTACATTTTCATTCATAAAAAAAATTAACATCTTCCTCTACCATCAGATCAACACGTCGTCAGATAAAATCAAGTTTGTTTTTCATATTAGGAAATCCATACATCGTCAAACCTCCAATTTGATCAGCACGTTCATAAATAGTGATAGAGTGCCCATGAGATTTATTAAGTTGATCAACAACAACCAAACTAGCTGGCCCACTGCCCACTATAACAAATTTCTTCGACCTACACCCAATGACCCATCCATATCAAGATCTATGTCACCACATCGTAGAAAACAAATATATTATTTTCAAAATAATAAGCATCATAAGAATGACATTAAGACTTATAAAGGAAAGACACATACCCTGTCCTCTTCTCAAGTGGGCATGGAACCATGTAACCTTCTCTGAAAGCTTTATCAATGATGGTACATTGAATACTTTTAATAGATACTGGATTTTCAATTATTCCTAGTACACACAAACCTTCACAAGGGGTAGGGCATACACATCCAGTGAATTATGGAAAATTATTTGTTTCTAGCAGTCGGTCCAATGCTTCTCGACAATGCCCTTGGTGCACTAATTCATTCACTGAGGTATTTTGTTCCCAAAAGGACATCCACTATTATCCTGAATGGATGAAAAAGTTTCACACGTTCATAATACAAACAAGTGTACAATCTATCAAAAAACAAATGTACATGAACAAGGAATCTAATTAAGCAGCTTTGCATTATACAAAAAGGAAACCACTCAAATAGTGAATATAAGTTATAACATATGAAGTTTGAATTGTATGACTACATTATGTTTCAGTTGCTATTTTAATAAATAAATCGGGGAAAATAAATGATGTCTAGATTTTAACTTGATGACAAAAGTGGGTTCCAAAATTCATACACCTAGCAAATTGTGTCTTCAGCAGTGGCCCTTGCTTGTTTTCCTCAACCACTTCTTTCCAATCATTCATCTATGCTGCAACATCTCTATATGCAAGACTCTCACTCTCATACATCAAAAAACCACTTTTGTAGGTCTTTGTGCCACCACTTTCTGTTCACTTAGTTGCAAAATAGATAGAAATATTAGCCCCATGACCAAGCCATCACACTCAACATTTATACAAGTTAACATTTGATGACATTTTCAAATCATTTGAAAGAGTCAAGGATTTTATACGGCGGAGTTAATATTTGATGATGATATACATGCTATACAATTGAAATTAAAATAAACAAAAAATGAGTTGAACTACATGAAAATGTACCTTGTAAGCCTTGTCATTTTTTTATGGTGATTTGAAGAAAGTTTTTCCATCCTCTTCAATTCCTTAAAGGAATATTTCTTCATCTAGTTAACCTCCTCTTCTTCCTTCACAATATTCCTAGCCTTCATTTCTTGGAACATGCTTTTATAGTATTGTGGGAGTACTTTCACAAACTTTGGGAGGAAAGATTCAAAATCAGCAAGGACTTCTCTTGCCAACTAACTGTTAGAGTGATGCTAGTACTGTTGTATCATCATCTTCAGTGTCATGACATCATCTTCCTGTTCAAAATTTTCAAGGTCTAGCAACTCAATATTGCATCTTGAATCAAAGTTTCCATCAACATTAAGAGCATAGGAAATACCTCCACTCATTCCAACTTCAAAATTCCTCCTAGTTTCTCCCAAGATGACCATAGTTCCACCAACCATGAATTCACATCAATTATCTCCTGCTCCTTCAACCACTTCTTTCGCACCTAAATTCCTCACACAAAACCTCTCTGCTACCATGCCATTGAAGTACGCTTCTCCATTTGTTTCCCCATATAGAGAAACATTCCCAATGACAATGTTTTCTTTAGGATCAAAATCGCTTCTTCTAGGAGGGTAAACCACGATCTTGTCTCCTGATAAACCATTACAAACATAATCACTTATGTCCCCTTCTAACTCTAGGGTAACACCTTAACAAAGGAATGCCCCAAGGATCTGACCTGCACTGCCTGTTATTTTACAAGAATCATGTCTGTGGGAAAACCTGTCATATTGTATCTTTTTGTAACTTCATGGCTAGGAATTGTACAAAAATCTCTATTGACATTCCTTATGGGCATCTCCACGTAAGCAGGTTTACCTTTTTCTAGATCTGCCATTGAAATCATGATCATCTCTTGGTCCAAGGCCATATCTAGACCATAATCTTGGGCCTAAACATGATATTGAGCAACTTCTGGGTGAATCTCCATTACAGGTTGAAGTAGAAAAGAAAGATTGATATTTTAAAGCTTCTAATTACTGTCTATAACCTATTTATCCATATCTAGCATATCTGCATGGCTAACCATATCCTTTAAAATTTTGAAACCCATTTCAAACATAAGCTCACAAACCTGTTTGGCAAGTATGAATAAGAAATTAATGACATGTTCGAGTTCTCTTGCAAATTTTTCCCTTAAAATAGGATCCTGAGTAGAAATACCAACCAGACATGTGCTTTTGTGACATTTTCACATCATGATGCAAACTAGACTAATAAGGGGTGATGTACTAAAATCAAACTCTTTTATACCAAGAAGAGAAACTATGACAACATCTCTTCCTATTTTCATTTGACCATCTATTTGTAGAACTGTACGACCATGCAAGTCATTAGCCACCATTCTATGTTGAGTCTCTGCTAGCCCAAGTTCCCATGGCAGCACACCATTTTTTATTCTTGTCTAGTGAGATGCTCGAGTACCACCATCATGTCTTGAAATAAATACATGATTTGCATGGCCCTTTACTACACCACTTTATATCACTCGATATGCAGCTTCAGAGACCAACTTTATGTTGATTGTAGCTACTGGATTAAGATTTTGCAGCAAAATCCATCAAAATAGTCAGATACATCTTTATCACCTTCTAAGACTACAAACCTCATATCTCGAACATGAAACCTTACAACATTCAAAGGCCCCCAACATTTGGTTCAGAGGAAAGCAGATGGTTTTGACCCACTTTTGTTGACGATCCTTTTAGGAGATGTACATTTCATTGTTTAGTCTAACAAACATTGGAAATTGTGTGTGGTTTATGTTAGGCGCCTATACTACTAGTGTAACCCCTTATTGTTATTAGTACAGCCTCCTTATTATATTGTTGTACCCATGTAGTCCCCATATTGTTACTATTGTGCCCCATAGAAGCCCACTATTTTTATTATTGTGCCCTTACATTATTATTGTTATGTCAGCTCTGATTATATTATGACTCCTTAGACTCCTATATATAGAAAGGAGGTCTTGTCATTTGTATCATCGAAGAATTGTTTGTTGAAAAGTGTGCAACAAGAAATGCTTGTTGAGAATGCAACAAGATGATGGAGCTTAGTGGAAAGGAGTCGCCTTCACTAAGTGGGCCCGCAAGCTATTTTTGGCGCAAGTCTATTTTTAGACTATGTCTATTTTTAGACATATGGATCATGTCTATGAGTTGCAGGATGTTGTTTATGGATGATTGGTAATGTTGGGAAAAATAGATGGACTTCTATTTTTAGATCACAGCGGAGTGACTGTCAGTCTAAATATAGAACAGTCGAATATTATTATCCCTTAATAATATTTGAACTATAAACATTATATTATTCTCTTGGAGCACTTCAGGATGAGCTACGGATGTGGCACATGCAGATTCCAGAAGGAAATACGTGGTTACCTATGGGATGACTGATCTTTACATGCAGGACTTCAGTTAGAACTTAAGTGAGTTGAGTTTAGTGGACTGGAGGTGGAGTTAATGGAGTTGTGTTCAATTTGACTTGGTTAAGCTGGTTGTATTTAGTCTAACTGATCAATAGACTAAGTGATGAGTTGGGTGAATTAGTTATTAATTAATTCATAAATTATTAACTCATAATGCAACTGAAGAATACATCAGTTAACTCAGTGCATGGACAATTCAGTGAAGACAGGTGGTAGAGATAAGTGAAAGGGTGAGTTGTAGCTATCAGTTGTGCATGAGATTTGCACAAGATTGAGTATGCCCATGAGAATTGCCCAGTAAATAGCCTGTGCCCACGTGATTCCCAGTGTGAGTGACTTTTACAAGGTAAATAAGAACTTGGAACGAGTTTGAATTCATTCATTCTCAACAGGTATTGTGCAGTGGAGGCAGGCAAGCAGCGGAGGAGATTTGGAGATCAAATCTGAGCTGTATTGTGTGTAACAGGTGGAGATAGTACTGAGTACTTGTGAGGAGTATTGTACTATGTTTGTTACATGTTCTCAATCAATATAATATACAGATAGTTGGGGTTTTTAGCGAGATGCTTTCCCCGGGAAAATACTGTGTTGATATGTGTGATTGATGCTTCTATGTGCGCATGTTATTGTTTCTGCATCTGTAAATTGATGATCAACGTAGAGGAGGTTATGTACTATGCATGTTTTCTACAATAGTGTATAATCGGGATAATCTCTGTTGAATAAGTGTTTATTATTCAAAATTTCTACATGGTATCGGAGCTGGTTGATTTGTAGAAAAATTTCTACAGGATATCAAAGCGAGGATTGATCATCGGATCTATTATTCAGAAAGCGTTTACATTTTATTTCTTCAGGCAGAGTCTATAATCAGGCCAGGTAGCCTCTGGATTCATCCTTCTTTTGGAAGGTGAGATATCCGGTGAATGCCCATACAGTCGATCTCTGTACAAGAAATACTTTGTTCTCACGAATTTTAGATCAGAAGCGGTTGAGTTTTGAGCTGGTGGAATGGCGCTCAAGGATAAACTCAGAAACATTAAGTGTGAGAATGGAGACAGTATGCCCCAGTATCTCACGAAGTTCACCCAATGCTGGGATGAGCTGGGAAGTGTGGGGGTAATTGTTGAGGATGAGGATATGGTGATTCTAGCACTCCTTGGCCTTCCTAAGAGTTGGCATAGCTACTAGGACTCGGTGAATGGAAGGGAGAAATTGCCAGGATGGGAGAGACTTTGGTCGGATCTTGTGCAAGAGGAGATTAGATGACGCACTAGAGATAGTTCTTCATCTATGCATGATGAGGAGAACTATGCCGTAGCGAGTAAGGAAAAGAAGGGGAAGGGGAAGGTTTCTCTTTCCGAATCCAGTTCTTCCAATGATGGGAAGAAGGTTGACAAGTCGAAGGTGAGATTCTTTCGTTGTCATGAGTTGGGCCATTATGCTACTAATTTCCCAAAGAATAAGTCCAAGAAGGGATCTGAGGAAGGATCTGAAGGTGAGGCAACCTCACTTGCTTCACAGTTTGAGTTGGACTTCACACTCTTCGCATGCATGGTTTCATCCATGGTGGGAAGTGGTTGGTTTCTTGACAGTGGAGCTTCTTTCCACATGACCGGTGACAAAAGTTTGTTCAGTACTTTGGAGGAGAAAGATCTCCAGATACTCATAAGGATGGGTAATGATGAGAAGTATAGTGTCTCAGGTGCAGGCATGGTTATTTTTCAGAGGGAGCATGGAGCTCGCCTTACCTTGACCGATGTCAAGTATGTACTAGGACTGAAGAGAAACTTGGTGTCGATTGCGATGCTGGAAGACAGAGGCTATGGCGTAGTCTTCAGTAAGGGAAAGGTTTTCCTTAGACACATCATCACTAGACAGGTGAAGCAGATTGGTTCACGGGTCAAGAACCTGTATGCTCTTGAGGTTCAAGATGCATGCAAAGCCTTGAGCAACAAGGCAACTGATGGAGACTTGGTGGTTGAGAGGGAGCGTATATTACCTCTCAACATGCAGAGCCAGAAGAAGTCTCAGACGATTGTGGAGGAGCCATGATTGGTGCAATAGCTTCAGGAGGTTGTGGAGCAGCCACAACAAGGGAAGCTGAGAGGAGATCGAGTAGAGACATCTACTCATGCAGAGACCTCCAGTAGGGGGAAACTTCGAGCCAGGTGGGCTGAGGGATCACATGCAGCCATACCTCCAGGTAGGAGGTGGGGTGATGTGGATTGATCGTCCCAAGGAGGAGGGGCAGGATCCTTGAGGTACCCAACCTCTTGGATGAGACCTTGCTACGAGATCCCTAATGTGGAGTAGCAGGAACTGACTGATTGGGTAGAGACAGATGCGGATGGAGCGGCAGAGAGAGCAACAGTGTAGGGAATCCCAGGATAGTGCATAGCATGCAGGCTACAACAATGTGAGAGGCACAAGTGTTTTGCACAGTGCTAGGTGGCACAGAGAGGTGTGCAATGGTGCGAGATGCATGGAGATGTTGCAGTAGCACAGATGTCAGAGAGGGAGCACTTGTCAGCAGTAGGTAGAGCTTCAGCATCAGAGGGTGTTTCTAGCCCAACAGGGAGGTCAGTTGGGAGGTGCAGTGCGGATGCAATGCTGGGAGATAGAACCAGTAGCAGCATGGATGTAGTCAGAGATCAAAGTAATAGAGGCTAGAGCAGTCAGATACTGAAGAGCACAGAGATGCAGATTTTTCAGTCGACAGAGGCAATAGCAGTCAGAGACTTTGATGACAGAGCAAGTGGATCGGCCAGATGTGTTGCATGTAGAACATTCCAGAGTTACAGGATTGGGTTTGAGAGGAAGCCTTTCTTGTTGAGAGGGAGTGTTGAAAAGTGTGCAACAAGAAATGCTTGTTGAGAATGCAACAAGATGATGGAGCTTAGTGGAAAGGATTCGCCTTCACTAAGTGGGCCCGCAAGCTATTTTTGGTGCAAGTCTATTTTTAGACATATGGATCATGTCTATGAGTTGCAGGATGTTGTTTATGGATGACTGGTCATGTTGGGAAAAATAGATGGACTTCTATTTTTAGATCACAACGGACTGACTGTCAGTCTAAATATAGAACAGTCGAATATTATTAGCCCTTAATAATATTTGGACTATAAACATTATCTTATTCTCTTGGAGCACTTCAGGATGAGCTACGGATGTGGCACATGCAGATCCTAGAAGGAAATACGTGGTTACCTATGGGATGACTGATCTTTACATGCAGGACTTCAGTTAGAACTCAAGTGAGTTGAGTTTAGTGGACTGGAGGTGGAGTTAATGGAGTTGTGTTCAGTTTGACTTGGTTAAATTGGTTGTATTTAGTCTAACTGATCAATAGACTAAGTGATGAGTTGGGTGAATTAGTTATTAATTAATTCATAAATTATTAACTCATAATGCAACTGAAGAATACATCAGTTAACTCAGTGCATGGACAGTTCAGTGAAGACAGGTGGTAGAGATAAGTGAAAGGGTGAGTTGTAGCTGTCAGTTGTGCATGAGATTTGCACAAGATTGAGTATGCCCATGAGAATTGCCTAGTAGATAGCCTGTGCTCACGTGATTCCCAGTGTGAGTGACTTTTCCAAGGTAAATAAGAACTTGGAACGAGTTTGAATTCATTCATTCTCAGCAGGTATTGTGCAGTGGAGGCAGGCAAGCAGCGGAGGAGATTTGGAGATCAGATCTGAGATGTATTGTGTGTAACAGGTGGAGATCAGATCTGAGATGTATTGTGTATAATCGGGATAATCTCTGTTGAATAAGTGTTTATTATTCAAAATTTCTACATTGTTCATTTTTGTAATGTAAAGGAGGTTTCCCACTCTAAGACACTGATTTCTAAGGCATTGATCTTGCTTTTCTATATTTTTGTGAGCTGGTTTCATAACATTTGGTATCAGAGCTTTGGATTCTAGGGTTTTGCTGCTCCAAATAGGTCATCATGGCATTCTCGCTATAAAAAAAATTTCTACGACGTTTCAAAATAAAAAAAAAAAAACCCATTTGAGACGAAATCGCACTGAACGTTGGGTCTGAATTTCAGATCATTTTGCGCTATATTTTCGGAGATATGATCTGAGGAAGTTGGCCTTTTTCTAGAATCCCGAATTACATTCCAAACAGGTGACCTGGGGAAAATAGTCATAACATTTGTTTTGAGCATCAAATTGAAATTTCATAAGAAGTTACAGAAAGAGGATGGACTTTAGTTTCCTGTATATATTTTTCAGATCCTAAGGTCGAAACAGTGACACCTGGCACTTCCTACAAGTTCGCTCTACTGAACTAGTTTATAATCAGGTCACCGTGGGAGATTTGGCATAACTCTTTCTTGGAGAATCCAATTTGGATCAGAATGGTGGCATTGGAAATAGGAAACAGAGGGCTACTGTAGGTCGCAATTTCAGAACTGGAAGAACCAAAATTACAGAGTTATAGTCGTTTCAAGATCGAGCTCCTAAAATCAAGAAAAGTCGATATGAGGAAGTTTGATGGCAAGGATCCGGTAAATTTGATACTCTAGATGGAGCAATATTTTGATCTACATGGTGTACCACTGTTACAAAAGGTATGTATTGCATCTTCATATTTAGAATCAGATCAATTTTTATGGTATAAAGGGCTTTGTTCTTGTAAAAAACTTGTTACGTGGTCAATTTTCACGGAGGAAATGATAGCACATTATGAGGATACAAAGAGCAACACCTTCTTTAGAGCAACACCACAACAATTGGAAAGAGTAAAAGAGCTTTGTTACATAGTGGAAAGTAAAATTATGGCAACAATGAAGTCTACCCCTCACAACTATAATAATGGAAGTGTTTTTTCTCCTAGCCTTCCACAACCTACAAGGGTTACACCACAACAATTGGAAGAGAAAAGAGAAAAAGGGCTTTGTTACAATTATGATAGCAAATGCACTAAAGGTCATAAGTGTGCTGAGAAGAAATTATTTTACATAGATTATGAAGAGGAGGAAGAAAAGGATCAAGAAACATCAAAAGAAGAGTATATACACCAGGAACCAACCCCAGAGAAAGAAGAAATGAATCCGACCATATCTTGTAAAGCATTGGCAAGAATTACCACTCCTCAAACTCTCAGGATAGAAGGACATATCAAGAAGAAAATGGTTCAAGAAGTGAAATATCACATCAAGAAAGAAGAAATGAATCCAACCATATCTTGTAATGCATTAGCTAGAATTACCACTCCTCAAATTATCAAGATAGAAGGACATATCAAGAAGAAAAATGTTCAAGAAGTGAAAGATCACATCGAGCATCAAGAAATGAATCCGGCCATATCTTGTAAAGCATTGGAAGAAATTACCACTCCTCAAACTCTCAAGATAGAAGGACATATCAAGAAGAAAAAGGTTCAAGCAGTGAAAGATCACATCGAGCATCAACAACAAGTTCTCCAACTTTTAAAGGATAACGCTACTTTCGAGCAAAATTGAATGAAACAACAGGTAGATCAACATTGTAGTGAAAAATGTTTTGATGTAGGTGATTGGGTATTTTTACTGCTACATCTCAAGCAAGCTATTTATGAGAAGGAAATGTTGGAAATACTACATGCAGTTAAGAAATGGCGACCTTACCGAATGGGAAGACACTTCAAGGTCAAAATGGATCATGATAGTCTTAAATACTTTTTAGAACAAATATTATCTATATAAGAACAGAAAAAATGGGTCACAAATATATTGGGTTATGAGTTTGACATCATCTATAGAAAAGGGAAGCAAAATTTTGTTGCAGATGCACTCTCAAGAAAGGATGAGGATGTGGAAGCATTGTTTTGTGTTATTTCTACTATCCAACCAGATTGGATAAATGAAGCAAGGGATGAATGGAAGAAGGACGAAGAAGTGTGGCCACTCATTCAAAGGTTGCAAAAGATCCCAATTCAAACAATATTGCCAAAACTTGAAGAGGAAGGAAAAATCATATTAGAACCTGGAGCAGTCACAGAAAAAAGAACCAGACAGCTATGAAATCAATCAATTTCAGAGTATCTCATCAAGTGGAAGAACTTACCCACTGAATATTCCACATGGGAGGACAATAATATTCTACAAAAGCATCAATAACTACTCAAGCGTTGAGGACAACACTTTTTGAAGGAGAGGGGCATGTTAGGCCCCTATACTACTAATGTAACCCCTTATTGTTATTAGTACATCCTCCTTATTATATTGTTGTACCCATGTAGTCCCCATATTGTTACTATTGTGCCCCATAGAAGCCCACTATTTTTATTATTGTGCCCTTACATTATTATTGTTATCTTGGCTTTGATTATATTATGACTCCTTAGACTCCTATATATAGAAAGGAGGTCTTGTCATTTGTATCATCGAAGAATTGTTCATTTATGTAATGTAAAGGAGGTTGCCCCCTTGAAGAGGCTGAATTCTAAGGCGTTGATCTTTCTTTTCTATCTTTTTGTGAGCTAGTTTCATAACATTTGGTATCAGAGCTTTGGATTCTAGGGTTTTGCTACTCCAAATAGGTCATCGTGGAATTTTCGCTATAACTTTTTTTCTGCGACGTTTCAGAAGCGAAACAAAAAAACCCATTTGAGAACAAATCCACTCCAATTGATAGAACAAATCCATTCTATCTCTTTTGAGCTGGTTTCATAACAGTTTAAGAAAAAAGGATTGGGAAAAAAAGATAATACTCAAAGAAGACTCCAAATTCCAGACATCCAGAACACGCACATCAAATTATAGTCTACAGTTTAGATGAAATTTGTGCCTGTGCATTTCATGTCAGAAAAAAAAATGGCTCTACTAGTATTTAAGCATAAATTATGAAATGAATTTTGCACAGATTAGTTGATAGAACTACATATAAATTTCAGGAATAAATCCTTTTAATCTTCAACTAGAATGCCCAACCCATCTCCTTCTAAGATATCCCAAGGCATGCTAGATTATTAGACCACTATAAGTACTGAATAAAAATAAAATAGCGCATAATAGAACAATGTGTACATAAAGTAAAACAAAAAATCTTCCTTTAAGTCATTACTCTATAATTTCCTCAAAATCATAAATAAGTTGTGCTAGATCTTCAATGGAATAAATATCATGATGTGGAGGGCTAATAACCCCCACATCGGTAGTTGAATTTCTTGTAACAACCATATCACCAATGACTTTATGGCCATGAATTTCACCACAGTCACCAAGCTTTGCACCCTGTAGAGGAACATTTAAAATAAATGTTAATAGAAAATATCCAGTCTAATGTAGGAAGGAGCATTCACATGCATGACTGAAAGTATACCATGCATAAAACATAATAAGCCTAATAACATGTCTTGGCAATAAGTGCAAATCGTGGTGTTATCTTAGAATATGTGCTCTCCCAAACTGCCACCTGCATCATCTATGAAGTTCATTCATGTCTAAAGAAAATAAAAATGAGAAGTTGGTCAAATGGCCAATGGAGCAGCATCCATCATAGATGGGATTCTCAAACTTCTGGGCACATATACACATGAATGCACATATTTTCTAGTCATCTTGTAGACCTTGAAACTTGATAAAAGTCGACAGAATTTCAGAAAGATCAAGCACACAATAGAGAAGTAACATAATATCTTTGATGTGCCAAGTGACACTGAATGAAGGCAACTTTAATTAAAATTTTGAACCACAGGAGGCAGAGGAAAATAAGTTTGAAAAACATTTAATAAAATTTGGCTACAGTTAATAAAGAAATTGATGTTTTTTAGTATTTCATCGTTTTTGTAACCATGAAAAGTGTCTTTGAGATTACAAAAGTAGTGTCTATGTCATGACAAAATCAATGTGTCTGTTTTCCAGTAAAAGAGATAGAAATGAAGTTATGTGAAATGCTAGAAAAGGAAAGTTCATTTATGCGAGAAACCAACAAAATGATCAAGATGAGTGATTCATTTTCATCCTCATAAACATACAACTGGTTTATAAGGAAATATAAATACTCTTCTTCTTGTTAAAAAAGGCCTGCGAATTTTTTACAAAAAATATATCAAAATGGGAAGTTTTTCCACTTGCAGCGAACTCTAGGCAATATAGAATTCAAGAAGAATGCAGAAGAGTACACCATAATTCCATAACTAAATACCTTGGAAATATTTTTAGAGATTAATTTTACACATACTCCTTGAGGATACATGAGTTCACTAAATTTTTCTATCATATTCCTCTCGATCACCATGGTCATCGAGAAGACAACTGCCCATTTCTCACTTGACCCAAACCAAGCCTTGCATAAAACTATATACCCATCTCCCATCTTTGTAACCAAAATTCCCCCTACAATGTACCCTATCTTCAAACCAATGACACCGAAACCATAAGATTCTTTTTTCTACTTAAACATAATTTGTCTCCTAATTAAATACAAATGCACGCAGTCCATCCCCAAAGAAATACCAATGGTTTTCATTTTCACAACAACTCTATGTTTAGAGGGTGGCATAGAGTTTATGGCCATACCAATTGTTAGAAATTCCTTCCAGCCCAAAAAGCACAGTCCAATTGATAGAACAAATCAACTTCACAGAACTCACTATTAAAGACAATGATCTGATGCCTACAAGACAACCTCTAAAACTCAACAATTAGCAAGTTCTATTGGAATTACACTTGATCATAGCACTAGTTAAAAATGCATTGGAAACAAAGCCAGTTCCTTTGATATCCACAACATAATCTCTCATCGTCCTTCTAGCTACTAAAGAGCTAGAGGAACCATCCATACTTAACCAACCAGTTAGTGCAATATTGATTAATGTTTCTATGAACCTTGGCAATATTAAAGAAGTTGTGTTGTATTTGTTCTTTAATTAAGGAAGCAGTCTCATATTCTTCTACTAATAACATTGACTACCCTTTTCCACTCTAGGAAATGAAGTTAAAAAAGATATCCAAACCCAATACCCTCACTTCTCTATCTACTTGACCTGAGACATATGATCAGCAACATTATCCAGTCATCATCACCTGCTCCTCTAATTGGAATGAAGATATAAGTTACTCTTTCCAAATGAATTATGGATCAATATCAAATATTTCAAAAACTGCAAGGGAATCGACCTCTTAGTCACCTTTGTCAATCTCCCATTCTACACATGAGACAAGCCCTGGTTGCACCCATGGCATTCTTTTCCCAGGAAACACAAACATGGAAGTAGGCACATGATGTCAAACAATCATTCAGAGTTCCAAATATTTGATGAGAAAGCATGATTGTGGTCTCTTCCTCTGTCCAAGACATAATGCATCCACATACCCCTCCACATCTACATATCTCTGGAGTCTGCAGTGATTGCTACAGAATTTAAAGGAAGGAATTGGAATGAGATGGACTTCATAGCATGGGCATGGTAGATATATTTCATGAATTCCTTCATGGAAGGATGGGACATGTTGTTATATCATAAAAACATCAGGAGAATAATGTGTGCTCAATATAAACCCACTTATGCCTTCAGTTTGGGATCTCTTTTGGTGGCTGGAACATCTCTCTCACTGATCTCTGAATCAAGCCTTCCTCATAACAGGCTTGTAATAAATTTCCCACACAAGCGAATCCCGCTTCAGAAAACCCAGTGGTTCCCCTTACAACTTCACTAAAGCTAGTCATTGTATCCATCCAAATATGTTTATGATAACCAACATAATCATGCATCAACTTCTTTCACTGTTAAATACCATCATTTCAAAAAACACTAGAGTGTGAAATTTTCCGAACCTCTGAGAATAAAAAATCATTCATCGATCAATCCATTTTTTTTTCCTCCTTGCAAATGCTAATTTGTTCCCTTAATGTTTAATTCTGCCTGTTAGTAAAGGAAATTACTTAAAATATCAAGGAAAATTTTATCTACTTTTTCAGTAGGAAAAGAAAGGCCTTACATACCAAAAATTGGTAAAATTAACAAACCATGAAAGGTGGAGAAAATGACTCCTTGCAAATTCTAACTATTGCCCTTAATGTTTAATTCTACCTATTAGTAAAATAAATTACTTAAAAGCTTAGGGAAAATTTTATCTGCTTTTTCAGTAGGAAAAGAAAGGCCTTACATACCAACTATTGGTAAAATGAACAAACCATGAAAGGTGGAGAAAATGAGGAAGGTAAAATTATCAATGTTCCAATTATGAGGAAGGTGAAATGTTCCAATGTCTTATAAATTATGTTTTGGTCCTTCTATGATTGTTCAACATTCTTATATCTATTTTTCCAATCCTCTATTTCCCTACAGTATGCTTCTTAGAAAGTAGTATAGTTTAAAGTCAGGAACTCATAACTTTGCAAAAACTACAATTTTAATGCCCACTAATTTTCTCACTCTTAACTTGTTCTTGCAAGATACGTGTAAGTCCACATACCACTAGAACAAATCATATTCTCACCATATGCAGTGATCAAATCTTTTCTACCTAAGAAATTCGTCCAAACCATAGACACTCCCTTTTACAATTTAACCAAAAATATTTTTACAACTTGAAAGTTGAGACAATAGAAAAGATATTTTTGGATATGCCTGAACTTTTGTCCTCCACATAACATCTTTTTTTGTCATTTATATAGTTTCTACTACTTTCCAGAACTATGTTATTTTCCCCATGACATGGGTAACACTTTGAAGTAAATGCATTTTTGGTTCATAAACATTATAGTTTGAGAAAATGCCAAAGCAATGACTCCTAATCATAAGTGCAGAGCTAAAACTAAATAGAGAAACATGGATGAAAGTAGTCCATGATGAGCCTTTCCACCTTACTCCAGAAAAGCCAACCCTGGGATAGAGGTGTTGTGTTCTCCTAAGACCAGGCATCTACACTTGTTCGTCCATTAAAACCCCTTTCATTTCAGTTTTTGGGCATGAAAAGGGCAACAGAGAAGCATTTCATCCAATTCTGGGCATCATTTGAAATAATTTCCTATGGCAACAACCTCAAATAAGTCTACCTATGGAGTAAAGGATGCAGATCATCTAGCACTGAAGCCCTCTTGGACATATTTTTCCTTGGACAGTCTTCACTTCATAATTTATACCCTTGAAAACTCGTTTTATAGCATACATGGAGAGTATTTTAACAGTGTCTAACAAATGAACACAAAGTAGGTTAAAGACACTTAGGGTTACATCGAAAGCAAACACTACGAGACTTAAAAATGCATAATAAATGGTTGACTATAATTAAAGGAGCTAAAAAGTAGACTCTATTCCAAAAGAAGTAAATTGGAATCTACATATAAGCTAATCATGAACTTTTGTAATTCTAAAACCAAACAAAGAAATATGGATGAAAGTAGTCCATGCTGAGCCTTTTCAACTTACCGATCAATAAGTCATTCATTATTATTTGTAAAAGCAAGCCTACTCAAGACAAGAAAGCCTGTGATAATTGGATTTATAAAAGAAATCCTACTCCAGACAAGCCAAGCCTGGGATAGAGTTGTTGTGTTCTTCTAAGACCAGGCATCTACACTTGTTTGTCCATTAAAACCCCTTTCATTTCAATTTTGGGCATGAAAAGGGCAGCATAGAAGCATTTCATCCAATTATGGGAATCATTTGAAATAATTTCCCATGGCAGCAACCTCAAATCAGTCTACCTATGCAGTAAAGGATGTAGATCAGCTAGCACTGAAGCTCTCTTGGACATATTTTGCCTTGGACAATCTTCACTTCATAATTTATACCCTTGAAAAATCATTTTATAGCATACTTGGAGAGTATTTTAATAGTGTCTAGCAAATGAACACAAAGTAGGTTAATGGCACTAGGAGTTACATCGAAAGCAAACACCATGGGAATTAAAAATGGTTGACTATCATTAAAGGAGGTAAATAGTAGACTCTATTCCAAAAGAAGTAAATTGGAATCTACATATAAGGTAATCATGAATTTTGCAATTCTAAAAATGAATAGAGAAATATGGATGAAAGTAGTCCATGTTCAGCCTCTCCACCTTACCAATAAATAAGTCATTCATTGTTATCTATAAAGGAAAGCCTACTCCATACAAGCAAGGCTGTGATATTTGGATTTATAAAATCAAGAATACTCCAGAAAAGCCAAGCCTGGTATAGAGGTTTTGTGTTCTCCTAAGGTCATGCATCTACACTTGTTTGTCCATTAAAACCCCTTTCATTTCAATTTTGGGCATGAAAAGGGCAGCAGAGAAGCATTTCATCCAATTTTGGACATCATTTTAAATAATTTCCTGTCACATCAACCTCAAATCATTCTACCTAAGCAGTAAAGGATGCATATCAGTCAATACTGAATCCCTCTTGGATATATTCTTCCTTGGACAGTCTTCACTTCATAATTTATACCCTTGAAAACTCATTTTCTAGCTTACTTGCAGAGTATTTTATAGTGTCTAACCAATGAACACAAAACAGGTTAATGGCACTAAGAGTTACATTGAAAGAAAACACTATGGGACTTAAAAATGCATAATAAATAGTTAACTATAATTAAATGACGTAAATAGTAGACTCTATTCCAAAAGAAGTAAATTGGAATCTTAATACAAGGTAATCATGAACTTTTGCAATTCTAAAACTAAACAGAGATATATGGATGAAATTAGTCCATGTTGAGCCTTTCCACCTTACCGATCAATAATTCATTCATTGTTATTTATAAAAGCAAGCCTACTCCAGACAAGCCAAGCCTAGGATAGAGGTGTTATGTTCTCCTAAGGCCAGGCATCTACACTTATTTGTCCATTAAAACCCCTTTCATTTCAATTTTGGGCATGAAAAGGGAAGTAGAGAAGCATTTCACCCAATTTTGGGCATCATTTGAAATAATTTCATGTGGCTCAGTCTACCTATGTGGTAAAGGATGCAAATCAACCAACATTGAAGCCCTCTTGGACATACTCTGTCTTGGATAGTCTTCACTTCATAATTTATATCCTTGAAAACTCATTTTATAGCATACTTGGAGAGTATTTTAACAATTTCTAACAAATGAACACAAAGTAGGTTAATGGCACTAAGAGTTACATCGAAAGAAAACACTATGGGACTTAAAAATTCATAATAAATGGTTGACTATAATTAAAGGAGGTAAATAGTAGACTCTATTCCAAAAGAAGTAAATTGGAATCTGCATATAAGGTAATCATGAAATTTTGCAATTCTAAAACTGAACAGAGATATATGGATGAAAGTAGTCCATGCTAAGCCTTTCCACCTTATTGATTAGTAAGTCATTTTATTTTTTTATAAAAGAAATCCTACGACAGACAATCCAAGCCTGGGATAGAGGTGTTGTGTTCTCCTAAGGCTAGGCATCTACACTTATTTGTCCATTAAAACCCCTTTCATTTTAGTTTTGGGCATGGAAAGGGAAGCAGAGAAGCATTTCATCCAATTTTGGGCATCATTTGAAATAATTTCATGTGGCAACAACCTCAAATCAGTCGACCTATGGAGTAAAGGACACAGATCATCCAACATTGAATCCCTCTTGGACATATTCTGCCTTGGATAGTCTTCAATTCATAATTTATACCCTTGAAAACTCATTTTATAGCGTACTTGGAAAGTATTTTAACTGTGTCTAACAAATGAACACAAAGTAGGATAATGGCACTAAGATTTACATCGAAAGCAAACACTATGGGACTTAAAAATGCATAATAAATGGTTGGCTATAATTAAAGGAGGTAAATAGTAGACTCTATTCCAAAAGAAGTAAATTAGAATATACATATAAGGTAATCATGAACTTTTGCAATTCTAATATAAGATAATATAATGTTACTAATGTCCAACAAATGACCACAAAAATAGGGCAATGGGAATGAAGAGTACAACCAACATGAATATAATGTGGGAGTGCTAGTGCAACTCCTAGAAAGTGCCAAAAATAATATAAAGCAACAAACCAACATAAGTATAACATAAGAACATATGTATAGTAGACAAAATACATGTGGGAACCAAGCAAGAGATCAACCTTCAGATATCTATATGAATTTTGAAATGTTGCAACCTTTACACCTAAACTTATTTTTGTTGAAAAGGAGATCATGTGCAACATGATATTTGTACAAGTCTCAACCTAAACAGAGATTCCTAAGATCAAATGACCAAATTGATTTTCTAGTATTTTCCCACTCTACTACTTAGAATCAATGGCAATGGATTGTTCCGGGATAACCTAAATATGTTCCTCAAATTCATACTAAAGCCTCTAATGATTTCTGAATTATCTATAGACTCTGGCTGGAAAACCCTAATTGGAAAAATGGTGGCATTGTAACCTACTTGAGTACATTATATGATGATATGATAAGAACAAGGTCTTTAAGAACAAACATTTTCTAAATACACAATCATGAACACTCCTTGCAAGTGATACATACCAATTGTACAAACTCATTCCCATGGAAACTTACACCACTAACCATTACTTTATCTATTGTGCTATCATTGATAGACCAAGAACAACAGTCTTCCAGTCAAGGATTTTGAAGCAATGAAACCAGAGTTGTCAAAGGTAGCCATGAATAACTTCAAATCCGAAATGTGAAAAAAATCTTACAATACCCTAGTCTAGAGCTAAGTGGCGTTGAAGGAGAAACATATAGGGCATAAATTAACTCCCAATAAATGTCATCCTTAATGGCCACATTAATCTCATTTCTGTTTAAAGGAGATCAGTGTGGTGTACATAGTGCAAAATTACAAGGATATATGTAATCTACAAAGGCACTCATTTTGCAAAGAACCAAAACTTATTATGCTCAACACACCCACCAAATAATTTGTAAATTCAATAAACTATTAGACACGTATGTTTTTGAACAGTTGCCTCCCACGAAATTGTTCGTATGTGAATAAGATATAAATTGTATCTAGAGAAAAGAAGCAACAACACCAAAGTTTGTGTGAACACAACAAAAAATTGACAGTTCAACTCATTATGAATTCAAGCATGATTTTGTCAGCCTCCTCCATGTATGCCAACTTTTTTTCTTGAACCAAATGCCCATATTTTAAAACAATATAGCGTCATAGGTATCACCAAAACAGCCAAGAATTTCATCTTAGATGGGATGCCCAAAACATGAAGTTTGAAACACTGCTTATTTAAAAATTCATGGGGGGAACTTTGGCATTAACATAATTCAGACTTAGGTGACATGCTAATAGTTCATCCTAAATTGAACTCTCAAGAAAATTGAAAGGTGGGATATGAAACCTCACCCTTATATGTTACATGAATTCTCAATGGAGTTGTCTTTAGTGCGACTTTTTGGACTTTCTGGTGCCATAATTCACCGGAAAAATTTGAGGTGAAATGTTGATTTGTGTTATTTAAATTGGTTTTTTGACTATATATATAGATTCAGTAGCCTGAAAAACTCCTAGGGCACTTCGATTGTGTAGAGGTTACCATCAAGCTTGTGATTTAAATAAATTCTTGCTAGATTTTAAAGAAATTAGACCACAAAAACCCACCAGAAAAGCTTCCAAAACGTCGCACTAAAGACAACTTGATTCTCAATGGAACATCTTCGAAATTCTCAATAACACATCTTATACTGTTAGATCCAATATTATGGCGTGTGTTTGCTAGCTTATATATTGCACTTATTTGTACCCACTACCCAACTGATATTTCAACATCACATAGGTGGATTCACTCTACATGTTACTTTTTATTAACTAACACTTATTGCATTTAACAAAGCAACAAATGTAGAAATAGTAAAGACTAGCTACATTTGATTTTTAACACCAAAACTATAATGATTGGGGAAATAATAATGACACAGACAAAGCAATGATGTCGATTAACTAGGATGGGTAAAGGTGGGGATAATGTCCTCCAAATGCTATTGAGGAACAAGAACAAATTAAATGTAAATTGTTGGGTTGTGTTATATTCTTTCCACGACTAACCCATGTAGTGAACCGGGGGGTTAGAAGGGGGGCAAAGCCCCCCCTTCGTTGCGCCGATTGCACAGCGGGGGGGTCACGGGGGAGCGGCAGCCCCCCCTATCCAGGGGGTTTGAGGGGGGCGGTAGCCCCCCTCTACGAGGTCCGGGGCAGCGCCCCGGGAAATTTTTTTTTGGACCCTATATTAGGTTGGGCGAACCTACCTATGGTTTTCGGTCCTTGGTTTTGGATGCGATGGTTTTTGGTCCATGGTATTGGATGCTTCGGCATGTATAAATATGTATTGTAACATTGAAAGGAATATAATGAAAAATCAAGCTGGTAGTCCCGATTTTGGGATCCAGGGGAAAATCTCTGTGTATATGTGTTTTATGTGTTATGCTCTCGCATTGTTTATTTTTCTATTATTTAGAATTCGTATGCAGGTAATTTATGTACGGGGTTAAAACCTACATAAATATCCAAATATCTATATCAAATGTAAGTTTTGGGATTTGATCATATGTTTCCATATTCATGTCTTACATTATATGTAACTTCTTGATCACAAATCTAGCTAAACTTTATTCCCAATTTGAAATGAGATGAAAAAGGTTAACTGTGGTCACGTTTATCCAAAGAATATATGTGTCCCTTGGGTTTCTCCTTGTTGACGGTGCTAGAACCGCCAACATTCAAGGGATCACCCAGGTATGAAGTCCCAACTAGAACTCACACTATTTGGAGTGGGAGTCCCATCCAGTATGATGGTCGGGTTTCCATTATCTTAAAGATTTGCCTTAACTCTTGCTTTTCAGTACAGGAGAGTGGTTTGCTTTGTCTTTAAGTAGTGAGGTTTGCATGCCTGGTGATTGCTAGTGTTACTTGTGTCTATGGTTCTTTCACTGTAGAGGGAGAGGGTGGGAGTGAGTCCCAAGTTAGTTGGGAGGAAGTGCCAACTCTGTTAGGAACACACAACACAACAAGATGTGCATAGCTTCCAGAAGAACAGTCCACGCGGATGCGTCAGTCACAACACACAACGGATTATAACACGTACAACACTCAGCGGATGAGTTCGCGCGAGTGCAATGGTTGTTATATCAAGTTTTATGTGAAAGGTCTTTCTGATGTCCAGCAAGGTAACCAACATGGTCAGGACAATGTTAATAACATATACAACACATTTTCATTAATATATATGTATTACAAAAAGTGAATGAGTTCAAGTGTGTTAAACACGGGTTAAAGAAACATGCATTACAAGTGTTCAAGTTCAGTCTTACAACAATACAATACATGTTTGAAAATGTGTTGGCATGTTAGTAGGCTTTTGAATTAAGCGAAAGTTCCAAGACACATTGTTTCACCATACATCACTAAACCGATAAGTGGGCCGTTGGAGCCAAAACTTACTCCTCAAAGAAAATATTACAGACTCTCAAGGCTATGTGGGAGGAGCTGAGGTGAAAAGTCCTTTGCATGTACAAATGAGGGGGTGTTTATAGCCAAGGGTGAGACTGACCCTTGTGGATGTTCGACTACCCTCATGATTGTTTGACTTCCATGACTTTTTGACTTTCCATGACTCTTCATACAAAAAGTGGGTCTCTTGGTCTTCCACGTTACATTACATTGATTGACAGTATGGCCCACAATAGAGATGTGGATGACATGACTCATGACAAGAATCAACATGACAATGTTGGTACATTCGTGTTGCTGCTGGTCTGCATGTCAAGCTACAGTGTTGCTAGGTGATGGATGTCCTCATGGTGTGTCACAGCTTCACCTCCACATGGAAACATGCGCGGAGTCTTCGATGGTCGCTGGGATTGCTTGATGTTGCATTCACACATTTCTCCTTGCTTATATGTTGGTAAGATTGACAGGTTTGTCCGTTCACAAAAAGTGCATGTTCATTGTTCGTCTATCCGTGAAAACATCTTGCATGTTTGCTCGTTCGTTCATCCGTCCACGAACACATCTTTGCATGATTGTCTTTTCGCAAGCACATCTCTTTGCATGCATCGTTTGTTTATCTGTTGGCGAACATGTCCTTTTGCATGTGCTCCCTTTGTTCATCCCATCCATCATCGCGTCGTGTTTATTTGTGTACCTGTCTCTGCAATCACTCATGACGAGATGACATCAAATCCATAAACTTCCTAGTCTACCATGATGCATGATCGTTTCAGATGGAGGTGACCAGGAGAGGAGACAAGGTTGAAAGCTGGGATGGAGCCTTTAGGCACTACTGGTGAAACGCGCAACAGTCAATGGGTGATGGAGATGGGTAATCCAGATTGACAATGACTATCTGCGGGGTATGAATTAGCTGGGGACAAAACTGCACAATTTTTGAGAGGAACAATCCCGGCTGCAGGAACACTGGCATGTAAAATCTGCTCAATTTTCGAAAGGAGCGTACAGCGGGAGCTTGGCAACCAAAACTGTGCAATTCATGTATGGAACTGGCAGCTGGCTGTTGGGTCACTGCACGCAAAAACTGCACAGTTATTTAGGGTAATTGGCATTCAGCTTCCAGGAGCTTGGCAGTAAAAACTGTGCAATTCTTGGAGGGAACTAACAGTCAGCTATTGGAGCTTGGCAGCAAAAATTGCACAATTCCTGGAGGGAACTGGCTGTTAGCTGCTGGGAGCTGCTAGAAAGAAAATATGTGATGATGTTGGGAGGTAGGCATGTTGATCACCTCTGCATAGTTTCTGAGCTAAGTGGACTGTTGGGTAGTAGAGGGCTTGGTTATGAAAGTTGCACAGTTTTATGGGTGAGCAGTCAGTTGACTGACTGGTGGGCTGGCTGGAAAAACTGTGCAATATGCTAAGGGAGATAGGGACGAGCACTGGGTGTTTGTCCGGCCTATCTACACAATTTTCTTAGTCAGCAGAGTGAGCAAGGTCTGCAACCTCTGCACAATTTTTTAGGGGAGTCAGTCCCGGGGTGGCTGCTAGGTCAAACTCTTCGTTTGACCAACATGAAGGTTGACTGAGCTGCTTGCATGAATTGCAACTTGAAATGGCTTGCATTGTGCTTCTGCACTGTTTTGGGTGACAATCGATCGAGCCGATGGCAGGGTGATGGTATGGCTGTCAAAGGGGAATCAGGTCGTCAGAACTTCAGCAAAGTGAATAAGTGTGTGAATGAGTGAAAGATGCATACCTGTTCTTGCAAACACACACTTACATGACTAGACGACGAGACGACTCAAACCATCCAGACACATTTTCTCAACATGACTAACCGACGGTGTGAGCGACAAGTGAAACGCTTGTGATTGATCGTTGGGTGATCATGACGACGCTTGCGCGAGAGTGAATATGACTTCATGCATGACCACGACAAATGCTTACATAGTGAACACAACATGTACACACGAAGCAAAGACCTTGAGTATCACCAGAACATGATCGCAAGCATGACATTAACATCAACATGCAAAAATTTGGGTGGAATGATCAAGCAAGGTGGGTGCGAAGACTCACACGAGCTCATGGAGTGAACTCGAGTGCATTCAGTCATCAAGTGAAACTCTCATAAGAGGCTCCGAAATTGGACGCAGGCCAAAATTTTGGTGGGTGTTGCAACTGCTACAACACTTGGTGACACACTGGTAGAACTCCAGATTCTCTGTTTTGGTTCATTGTCAACATACGGCCTCGGTCTTTTGGGGAGTATTGAATCATTTTCTAGGTTACTTTGGCTTCCCCACTTACCCCATGGACATACATGATTCACCTTTTGCCAACTCAGTCAAACACAATCAAAAGTTCAGCGTGATCACAGTGTTTCGAAATTAGGAAGGGTAGTTTAGCTCAAGAGTTGAATGTTTTCAGAGTATAATTTTTCATCTCTGGTGTTGCTCCGCTGCCAGCAGGCCTGGACATTACCCCGGTCAAGTCACGCAGGAACACACTCATTGCTCCACTGCCAGTGAGCCCGGTTAGTACCCCGGTTGAGTTGCATGCTTCATGTCTCTGCGCAGGAATCCTTTCTCTTCTTTCGGCCTTCTATATTTTTTCAAGAGGACTGTGCATAGGCACTTATTTATTTTTTGGGCAGGAGAGGGATCCTGACTTATTAAGAGCAAAAGAAGTTGTTCCTTCACAGAAGCATGTAAGACCTCTGACATAGGCTTGCTCATTTAGATTTCCCCCTTCTTTGTTTCTACTAGTTGGATGAGCTTGAACATACAGAGGAGAAGGCTAAGTACAGGCATGGGGCTTCCCAGTGTGGACACAGGTTCATGGTTGGCCCAAAACCTCCCTTGCAGACAGCTCATATTTTCCGTCAAGACTTCATCAGCTGAAGGTTATAACCAAGCACAGAGAATACAGACACAAGACTAGCCAAGTGCTATAGTGTCACAAGTCTCTTCATATCTCAACCACATACTCATTCAAAAGCCTAAACGCAGTAGTTGGCAACACTTATTTCCAGAAAAAAAAAAAGTATGGTATTAAGAAACTCAAACAAATGAAAACAAAAACAGTAAGAGAATAAAACCAAATAAAAACCAAAGATATTAAGGAACGCAAACAAAATGAAAATAAAAAGCAGCAAGCATACTATGTACATAGCACGGGGTGTAGCCCGGCCTCCTAGAAATAATGCTTGAGGTCTTGGTCATTGATAGGAAGGTTGTCAATCCTCTTGTCAAGTGATTTCAGATGGTACATGTGTGGGCCAAGCTTCTCATGGACTGTGTACGGACCAATCCATAGGGACTGGAACTTTGAATGTTTGCCTTTGTCTTCATGGGACTTATCCCATTTCAGAACGAAGTCACCAACATTGAAGTTAGCTTTCCCTATAGACTTCTTATCGAACCATCTCTTGATACGGTTCTGGTGGAGTGTGAATTTTTCTTTTTCTTTCATCCTTTCTTCCTGAAGCTTATGGAGAGTATCCATCCTACGCTGAACTAGCTGGAAAGGCTTACCTTGGGATTCTTGGGAAAGCTGAAGTGCAGACAAGTAGATGTTGGGTGGAAGGATGACTTCTTTACCATAGACCAGGAAGTATGACGAGGTATTTAGAGAGGGTTTGGGTATTACATGGTTAGCCCATAATTCATTCATCAGGGTGGTATGCCAATTGCGCTACTCAGAGAAAATGGTCTTTTTGATTATGTGGATGAGGTTTTTATTCGTGGATTCTGTGAGACTGTTTCCTTGCGGGTAATAGTTAGATGAGTGTTTCAGCACAATACCATTTTGTAATGCAAAAATCATAAAGTTTAAAAGATGAAAAGTACATTGCATTATAAAAAAAAAGTGATACTAGAACGCCGAAGCGTGAGATGATGTTTTGCTGGAGGAAGTTGATGACCTCCTGGTCGTTCACTTGTTTGAGTGGAACTGCTTCTGTCCACCGCGTGAAGTAATCAGTTGTTGTTAGAATGTAGTGGTGTTTCTTTGATGAATGTGGGAAAATTTCCCCAATGATGTCTAGGCCCCACTATTGGAATGGTTTGGTCACTGCAACAGGGTGTAGTGGGGCTGCTGATCTTCGTGTCCTGTCGGCACATCACTGACAGACTAGGCACTTGTGGGCATAAGCATGTGCATCCTTGAATAATGTGGGCCAGTAGAAACTGGCTCGCATAACTTTGTGCGCAGTGGTGTTTCCCGCAAAGTGACCCCCGACGGGTCCATCATGTAGATCTTGTAATACCTTCTCTGATTCATGTGCCTCCAGGCACCTGAGAAAAACTCTGTTACTGTGCTTCCTGTAAAGCACTCCATGCATCGACTGATATGCTAAGGCTTTGAGGCACAATGCCCTCTTCTGTCTAATGAAAAAGTGACAGGGTATAGTGTCATGCTCGAGGTAATGGCGCATATCTGTGTACCAAGAGGTTCCGTCTTCAGTGGGTGTTGCTCGTCGTATATCATACATCTCAATTTCCTGCTCCCAGCTAGCGAGCTCTTCTTCACTCTCTGGTGCATGTACTGCTTCAGTTGCAAGTTTGCAGAGCCCATGTCCTTTGATCGTGTGAACTGGTTTGATTTCAAGATCATACTCTTACAAGCCTTTCATCCAGTTCACACGTCATTCACCGAGTTCTTATTATACAATCAACATGCGTACTACTGAGTGAGGGATAAAGACTATGCAATGGTTCTTCAGCAAGTAGGTCCTGAAGTGTTTCGCCGCCTTGTAAACTGCATATGCTTGCTTTTCAACAACAGGGTATTTGAGTTTTAGTCCCTGCATGCTTTTGCTCATGAAGGAGATTGGGCGTTCATCATTCATCTCATCCTTCTAAGTGAGTACTGCAGTGAATGAATTATCGGAGGCGAAGGTGTATAGTAGGAAGTCTTTCTTGAATTTTGGGTTGTAGGGTGCAAGCACTTCTGCAATAGCCTATTTGATCCAAGTGAATGCATACTTTTCCTTCTTGCCCCATCTATAGACTACATCTTTCTTGATCATGTCCTGCATGGCCTTGACTATCTGCGCATAATCCGAGGTGAACTTCCAGAGGAACTTAATCTTGCCCAAGAAGGACTGCATGGCTTTCTTGTTGGTTGGGTGAGGGATGTGTGTAATGGTCTGGACCTAGTACAGATCCACCTTGATCCCGCTTTTGGCAACAATGTGTCTGAGAAGGTTCCCCTCAAACACTACGAATATGATCTTTTTGGATTTAAGAAAATCTCGTATCTTCGACATCGCTCAAATATTTTCTTCAGATGACGTATGTGGTCCTCATGTTTTCTTGATAACACAGTCACATCATCGAGGTATACCACTACACTCTATCCGATGAGTCCATGAAAATAGATGTCCATGGCGCGTTGAAATTTTGTGCCTGCATTTACAAGACCAAACGGCATTCATTTGTAAGCAAACGTAGCCCACCTAGTACAGAAGGTAGTCTTAAGTCTATCAGATTCTGCTACCAGAACTTGATTGTATCCTGAGAAACTGTCAAATAGGGAAAACATTTGTGCCTGAGATATTATTTTCAGAATGTGGTCCATAGACAACACGGGGTAGTTTTCTTTGTTTGAGGCGCGGTTCACGTTCTGGAATTGAACACACGGGCAGATTTCCCCGCACTTCTTGCATACAGGAACAAGGTTTGAAACCCACATGGAATGACGAACTTTGTATATGATCCAGCATTCAACATCTTGGTAAGCTCTTTCTGAATGAGGGGTTCAAGTGACGGGTGTACTTTCCTTAGTTTCTGCTGATATGGCTTGACCACTTCTTTCACCGGAATGATGTGTTGGATGATACGTGTGTCATAGGTTTTCAGATCATCATACGTCCACGCAAACACATATCGGTATTGTTTGAACAAGAGGACAAAGGCTTTCCGCTCTTGTTGTGTGCAACATGTACCAAGACTGACGAACTTTGGATCTTGTTCTGTTTCCAGGTTTATCAATTCATGCCTCATGGTGGAACTTTGGGTCTTTTTGTTCCTCGACCCCTAAAAATGTTCTTCCAAGTCATAAAGCTTTTCCAATGTTTCCACACCTTTTGTGATAAGGTGGCCTTTCCTGTTACCAGCTTCTACTTGCAGAGAGCACTCGTGCTCGTCATCATCTATCGTTGCATCTTTGAAGATGTTAGCGTTGGAAATGAAATGCAGTATCTGTTGATCATCATTAAACACACGTAAATTAGTTATGTTATCCAGGATATATGGCTTGTACAAAATTTCAATAGTAAATCTATCCCTAATCGGTGACATTCGTGAAGCTGGATTTTCTAGAGCATTGCCAGCTGCATTATGCATACATGGAACAACAATGATGTTAAATGATTGGAAGTTAGAGATTAGTCACCATACCTCTTGTTGGTAACTTTTGAGATGCGGTGACAAACAGTGAATGGTGTTATGTACCTATCATACCACTATCTTTAAATCACCTACCACTTTGAGCGCGGCCACATTGAGGAAAATGGATTTATGCAAGCCCAACACGAGTGCTTCGTACTCAGAAACATTGTTCATGCACTCGAACTTCAAGCGACTTGAAACCAGATGCTTTCTGTTTTATGGGTCGATCAAGACACACACAGCTCCTGAGCCATCCTGTGTCTTTGATCCGTCAAATTGCATGGTCCACAACTTGTCTATGCATGGACCATTTGACGCACTAGTACTACTACTACTACCATTGCTACTACTGCTACTACTACAAGAAAGGAGTCCCAACTGTGTGTCTGGTGGGGTTGGAGCTGGCCGGGCAGGATAACACCCCAATACTTTTCCAGGAGGTATTTTCCAAACATGATTTTTGTGAAGGCCAACGATTCATTCTCGTCATTAAGGGGAGTGACATTATCCTTCATATACTTCTCAGATAACACCGAGATTTGGTTGCATTTTCCCTTGTACGGAAGCCACATGTGCGACCAGTTTGTAGAAAAATATCCGTTTACCTTGCTGGACCAGTCTCTGCTGAGTAGTAGACCATATTCTCCTTGTATGTCCACAACAACAATGTTAATGCATTGGTGGACTCGATCATCATGAGATAGTCGGATGGTCCCATCTCGTAGTTCACAAATGGTTAGTACTGATGTTCGATCAATTTGGATGATTCACGTGCATTGATCTTTTTGGCAATGGAGAGTGCATGAGGTTGGTTGTTGCACCAGAATCAACCAAGCAGTTGTGAACATTGCAGTTAAGAACTTCAAATGAGAGAAGGAATGGAGGGAAACCTGAGTTCACTTCTTCCATTCGGAGTGTGTTAATCACAATAGAAAGTGATCTGGGAGGTGTGCTTGCTCCCTTACTGGTATAGGTTGCATTGTCCATTGCTTTCTGTCCCAATGCATGCAATAGGATGTCTCGATGACTCTGGATCTTAGATAACTTGAATAAACTGATGTTCGCTCGAGTTTTCTTAATGTCATCTACAATGTTGTAGTCCAAAGCTAGTAGACTCACTGAGGTGTCTGGGGTAGAACTGATGTTGGTGTTGTTCGGTGAAGTGTTTTGCAGTTTGTTGCTCATGGACGTACTCTTGTCCGCCACTGTCTTCCTGGACTTTTTTTGTGCTTTCTGCTTTGGGGCAGTTGGTGGATCAACCTTCCTCAACAACAGTCTCATCTTTTCTTGTACTTCCCCAAGTGTAGATGGAGCACCTTTATTCCTAATATTGTAACAATAATTTTGCTTTTGGGGCTTCTTCTCAGTGTTCATCTTCGGCATTGCTTGCGAGCACTGATACGCGTTCACCACATCCCTAGAGCTTGATGCTTCATCAGGTGTAATACCTTCGTCATTATCAATGTCATCTGACTGCTCTTGCATATTGTTTTCTGCATCGAATGTATGACTGTATACAGATTTTGCAACTCGCTTCCAGTCTGAACAAGGGCTCTCAGGGTGATGTTCTTCATGAATTGAACAAAACGTAGCATCTGTGCACTGTTCGAGCTAGAACACAGAGCTTTGCACATTTTTTGGAGCGAGTTGGTTGTTGCCTAATGAACTGTTTCCTTGTCTCTGTCTGGGTGGATGGATGCTTGTATATGTGTCCGTTTTCCCTTGTTTAAGTTCGAACACTTCTTTTGTCAAGTTCTTGATGAGGCAAGTGAGGGTTTCAATATCATTTTCTTCCTTATCTCCACCCTTGCTCACGATCGCTTGGGACTTCCTGCTCACGTCTTTGGTGTCCTTTGTTGGTTTATCATCCTTGATGACTCCAATCACGCACAGGTATTTCTCAATAGAAATAGTCTCCTCATAGTTTTCCAATTGTGTTGGTTTCACAACTCTCTTGATGAACCGCGCAATGCTGGTTATTAGTGCGGATTTGTAGTAATCAACAGTGATGGAGTCATGAGGTTTGGTGTCCATTGTAAATTTGTTCAATATGCATGTAAAGCTCTGATTGAAGACTTTAACCTTTTCTTTCCCCTCCATCTTCAGGCTTCCCAATTTTTTGAGTAACATGGCTGGGGTCTTTTCATCAGCAAATTTTTCAAGAAACATGCATTTGAATGCACCCTAGTTATGTATGGAGTTTGGTGGAAGGATGTGATACCATGCAGTTGCACGATCGTCTAAGGTACATGGAAACAATATACATGCTACATCGTCATACTGTACCTTAAGGGTTTGCAGCTGTAGGTATAAGTTATCCAAATGGTCTTCTGCCTTCACTGTGCTATCAAGGCTGAACTTGATGTTCATTCTCTCTGCTTGCTTTGACATCTTGTGCAAAGCACCTAGGAGAGCCAATGGTCCCTGAGTCATCCATTCCAGATTTTAATCACCCATATCTTCTTCTTCTTCTTCCTCCTCCTCTCCTTCAGAATATGATGGTTTCGGCTCTGAGTCTGTTGGTTCGTCTCCGCCTCCACCTCCTCCACTGCCTTCCCCTCCACCTCCTATACCAGAGTCTAATCCCAAGATCACAAGGGTGTCTCGTTCCCCTTGTTGGAAGACCAGAGGTTCCTCTCCATCTTCAATAGCTTCTGCCAAACCTTCAAGTGTGGCAGGAACCGCTTCTTCCACTGATGATACAACAACCCCTGTGGAGTGGCTTTTGGCCTCCTTGATGTGTATGGAAGATGTTGTATGCTTGGGATCAGTTCAACTTCTTTCGTGAACTGGCATGTGATGGGACGAATGGAGCGAAGGCGATGATATGGAATTTCTTGTTCAGTCCTGGGAGGTGAGAAGTAACCAACTGTAAAGTCACGCATAGGTGAGAGGGAGTGTGATTTAATTCCTTGACCATATGGTTGATGAGTGAGTCTGAGAGGATCTTTAGCCATATACAACTATATGCCCTCCTTTTAGCGCCAGAGATGATGACGGTGTTGGACCTGCCAACATTCAAGGGATCACCCCGGTATGAAGTCCCAACTAGACCTCACACCATTTGGTGTGGGAGTCCCATCTGGTATGATGGCTCAGTTGCTATTATCTTAAATATTTGCCTCAACTCTTTCCTGTCATCACAAGAGAGTGGCCTGCTTTGTCTTCGAGTAGTGAGGTTTGCATGCCTGGTGATTGCTAATGTTACTTGTGTTTATGGTTCCTTCACCGTAGAGAGAGAGGGTGGGAGTAAGTCCCAAGTCTATTGGGAGAAAGCCCCAACTCTATTAGGAACACACAACACAATAGGATGTGCAACACTTCTGGAAGAATAGTCCACACGGATGTGACAGTCACAACACACAAGGGAAGATAACAGGTACAACACTCAGTAGATGGGTCCGCACGAGTCCAATGATTGTTGTATCAAGTTTTATGTGAAAGGTATGTTTGATGTTCGGGGAGGTAACCAACACTAGAAGGACAACATTAACAACATATACAACACATTTTCATTAATATATATGTATTACAACAAGTGAATGAGTTCAAGTGTTAAACACAAGTTAAAGCAACATGCATTACAAGTGTTCAAGATCATTCTTACAATAGTTACAATACATGTGTGAAAACGTGTTGGCCTGTTAGCAGGCTTCTGAATTAAGCGAAAGTTCCAAGACACATCGTTACACCATACATCACTAACCCCGTGGGCGGGGCATTGGAGCCACTACTTACTCCTCAAAGAAAAGATTACAGACTCTCATGACTATGTGGGAGGAGTTGAGGTGAAAATTCCTTTGCATGTACAAATGAGGGGGTATTTATAGCCAAGGGTGAAACTGACCCTTGTGGTTGTTCGACAACCCTCATGACTGCTTGAATTCCATCACTTTTTGACTTTACATGAATCTTCATACAACAAGTGGGTCTCTTGGAATTCCATGTTACATTACATTCATTGACAGTATGGCCCACAGTAGAGATGTGGACGACATGACTCATGACAAGACTCGACATGACAATGCTGGTACATTCGTGCTATTGCCAATGTGCATGTCGAGTTGCAGTGTTGATGGGTGATGGATGTCCTCATGGTGTGTCACATCTTCACCTCCTCATGGAAACACACACAGAGTTTTCGATGGTTGTTGGGTTCGCTTGATGTTGCATTCGCATGTTGCTCCTTGCTTGTATGTTGGTAAGCTTGACAGGTTCGTCCATTCACAAAAAGTGCATGTTCGTCCGTCCGTCTATTCGTGAACAAACCTTTCATGTTTGCTCGTCCATCTGTCCGTGAACACATCTTTGCATGATCGTCCATTTGCTAGCACATCTCTTTTCATGCATCGTTTGTTCGTCCATTGGCGAACATGTCCTTTTGCATGTGCTCCCTTTGTTCATCCCATCCGTCATCGCGTCGTGTTTGTTTGTGTACTTGTATCTACAGTCACTCATGACGAGATGACATCAAATCCATAAACCTCCTAGTCTACCATGATGCATGATCATTTCAGATGCAGGTGAGCGGGAGAGGAGACAAGGTTGTGAGCTAGGATGGAGGCTGCGGTCTGGCTCAGCTGGGGGACAAAACTGCATAGTTTTTGAGAGGAACAGTCTAGGTTGCGGGAAGGCTGGGTAGAAAAAATTAGCTCAATTTCTGGAAGTAGCGGGTAGTGGGATCTTGGCAACCAAAACTGCGCAATTCCTAGAGGAAACTGGCAGCTAACTTCTAGGTCACTGGCAGCAAAAAATTCTCAATTCCTGAGGGGAACTGGAAGTCAACTGTCGGAGCTTAGCAGAAAAAACTGTGTAATCCCTAGGGGGAACTAGCAGTCAGCTGTTGGAGCTTGGCAGCAAAAAATATGTAATTCCTGTAGCGAACTAGTAGTCGGCTGCTAGGAGATGCTGGTGGGAAAACTACGCTGATGTTGGGAGGCTGACTTGCTGAACACCTCTGTGCAGTTTCTGAGTTGAGCAGACTAATGGGCAACAAAGGGCTTGCTCAGGAAAGTTGCGTAGTTTTCTGGGTGTGTAGTTGGTCGACTGATTGGTGGGATGGCTGGAAGAACTGCACAATTTTCTGAGGGATACAAGGATAAGCACTAGGTGTTTGTCTGTTATATCTACGCAATTTTCTCAGTCAGTAGAGTGGGCAAGGTCTGCAGCCTCTGTGAAATTTTTGAGGGGATTCAGTCCCTGGGTGGTTGCCATGTCAAACTCTCTGGTTGACTGATATGTTTGCAGGCAAAGTAGCTTTAAATGGCTTGCTTGGTGCTTCTGCTCTGTTCTGGGTGATGGTCCAACTATCAGAGCGGAATCCGGTCGTCAGAACTTCAGCAAAGTGACTAAGTGTGTGAACGAGTGAAAGATGCATACGTGATCTTGCAAACACACACTTACATGACTAGAAGACAAGACGACTCAAACCATCCAGACACATATGCTCAACATGACTGATCGACAATGTGAGTGACAAGTGCGACACTTGTGATTGATCATTGGATGATCATGACGATGCTTGCGCGATAATGAATATGACTCCGTGTGTTAGAGCCACAAATGCTTACATAGAAAACACAACATGTACACATGAAGCGAAGACCTTGAGTATGACTAGAACATGGTCACAAGCATGACATTAACATCAATATGCAAAAGATTGGGTGGAATGATCAAGCAAGGTGGGTGCGAAGACTCACCAAAGCTCACGGAGTGAACCCGAGTGCGTGTAGTCATCAAGTGAAACTCTCAAAGGAGGCTCTGAAATTGAATGCAGGCCAAAATTTTGGAGGGTTTTGCAGCCGCTAAAAAACTTCTCTAGACCACTTAGGTCTAAATTATCCTTCTATGTAAATCACTTCCTCAACATCTTTATTACCCAAACAATTTTTCCAGCAACATTCACCATACACATTTTCAACTTAAGCCAATATCAATCTCTTGATATCAAAACTCTAAAAAGGTAAAGCATCTTATTCTTCAAGATCAACATCTTCATCACTCATCTATCTAGAAAAATAGATGAAAAGTCACTTCATCCTTTGTCAGCCTGTATTCGATCATATTTGAGACATATTCCAGTGCTAATCTATACAAGTCGTGGGAGGATTCCTTTGACCTATGAAGAGGTGGAATGCCATTTAAACATTTCTTACATGTGACCACCAAACAAACTTAATAGCCATGACGACTCAACCACTTATCACCATTTCCATACCAGCCACTTTTTTGAGAAATAAAACCTCATGGGCGATATGAGACTACCCACTTCACTTACTAGGTTGTCCTTTGGTTGCAAATTACTTATTTATAATAGAAAAGAAAACACATTCCATTGTCTTGACTCTTGAGAATAGAGAACTATATAAGCTAAGCCTAAGGAAAAGACACATAATTCTTATTGCTTCAAACAATCTACTTCTCTTATTGAAGAATAGTGAAGCTTGGACCCTAGAGAGACCCACAGATCCAATGTAGAAGATCCCTACAACAACCATCAAGAAGAAATAGGATAACTGTTAGAGATTTTGATTAAAATAGCATCATTGGGTTATTCACCTCTTTATGGAGGATATTGGAAAACTTCCATGGCATAAATATGCACAAAAATACAAAACTACTTCAACTCAACCAATGAATTAAGGGATATGAGGTAGGGTAATTAGTTTCTTCATGTCTTGTAAAACACACACTAAAAGACACAGAAGCAGATCAATGCAAATAGAACCTGACAATAGGGAGTCCAAAGTCAATTTCTTGATTCACCATACTCACTGCTCCATCAAAATTCAAAGGAAATGGCCTCTCTGAGTGCTCATTATCACCTGCAACATCCCCCGCTCCCTTCGAGCATTCACTATCTAGCATTGGGGAGTTTGAGTGACTTGAGTTTCTGACCCATTCCACTCTTCAATGCCCCTAGTTTTCTACACCACCCCACTTCACAACCCTGCTCCACGAAAATGAAAAAACATGCCCATGGTTACAAACTTATTTTAGAAAGGAAATCATATAATAACCTCGTTGAAAGCCATTAAACCAATGACATATTCAAATCCATCATAGTGTTTAAGTTATTCTATGTAATTAAAAGCCAATACTGGATATGACATAATAACACTTAAACATACATCATATATGGACAATGTCATTCCAAACATCTCCGAAATTCACCTCAACATTACATAAAATCCTCAGGAACCTTAGGAAAAATTTAGTAAAACAACAAGGAGTTACCTTAAATGTAGATTTCCACCACATTCAAAATAAAACCCTAGAATTGAAATCTAGCAAATGCAGTTAGTGTGTGGAAAAATCTAGCAAATTCAATCAAAATTTGGGATGATAAGCTTTACCTCAGGATCGGGCAGCACAGACTCTTGATGGCTATTTTTTTCCAAGGTGGGACAACAACAGTGGAAACAAACTCTAAAATGTTATAACTCCCACCAAATTAATAAATACATGGAGGGAAATATAAAAGTGAAAGTAAAGCAAACTCGTGATCACTAAAATGGGTAAAAATAGGGCTCGATAAACGCAGGGAAATAAGGAGGGCTTTGTTACCTTTTCACCAACACCAAATTCTAATAAGGAAAAAGGACCACTTCCCAATATTCAACTTTATTCCACATTGATACATACCCCCTTCTCATTCTATGTAGACTAATATATTCAATTGTTAAAAACTAAATTAGCAATTGCATCGAGAGGTTCAAAGGAACGCTGAAAGGAGGAGCCAGGAATGTGGAAGGAAACTATCTCCTTGTGCTACATATTAGGGTACATTGTCAATGTCACCTTATGGGGTGCACAATACCACGCTGAAGGGGAAAAACTTTCTAACCTCCAAACCTCAAGAACCACTCTATTCCTTGAAATCAAAAGGGGTTGTGTCAATGGATGTGATCTCTACTTGAGTCTTACTTTTCTATAGCATCCACGGATGTTATAGATGATAGCACATCCAACAAAATGCCATGGATTTTGGGCATCGACAAGTGGTTTTCCATATGTATGTTATGAGACCAAGTTATGAAATCGGATAAATAAACAAGGATAACGATTTTTTTTTTTGTCCTTTTAAAGATAGAATAAAGTTTGATAGTCAATTTGACTATTGCGACAATGCTCTAGACCAAGTTATCTCTTAATGGGCCTGATTTGATTCTTTCCCCAAAGATTGGAGTCAAACTTGAGTCAACTCAACCCTGGAGGAGTTTGGTAAAGAGGCAATTAAAAGACCAGTATAGTGCCAGTGGGAGAAATACCTCAACTCCAACCCAAAACAAAGGGGAGCTAGACTTATAACCTAAAAATATATACTTTCAAGTTTCAACCATTTTACCGTAATAGAGCACCAACGATATCAGGAGAAGAGTGGCTCACCTGGTCAAATTGGTTTTCACCGATCTTTTATTCCATCTCATTGGAATCAAAACAAAATGTTTGCGATGAGAATACGGTATGGTTTCCAAGATTGAGATAAAAATACTAAGAACTAGACCTGAGCTGAGAACTACGATAACCAAAAGTTGTCATGGATTGTTAATCCATCGTCGCGACCCTCTTGGTCTAAATTGTTGTAAAATTTATCTATCGAGATAGTAGAATCACCTTCCCTACCCTATACTTCAAGTCCAATATGGCCCAAAGCAGTGATTGAGAGCTATCCTTCCTTGAATCCCAGTCGACAAAAGAGAAGGAATACTAAATTTATCCACCTCATTGTTTAAGGTTTTCCGCAAGGAATTTGAGGGATGTTCCCCATATTTCCAGCATTGCCCTATAGCAGAGATGTCACCTTTGTTTACAGTGCTAGAATACCTACAACCTAGATCATTTACGTAATCTAAGGGATTTCGAAAATATCTGCGTGTTATACAATAACCACCCTCTGATGACCCAATTTCACGACCATGAGTGACTCTTCCATTCAAACTGAGAGGTGAGCGGCTAATAGTGGAAAACCTCATGTACACTAAATCAACATCCTATTTCAAATTTGTGGAAGTCTAATATGCGACCATTGGGAGACAAATATCATGCTACGTAGCAGACAAGCGACCTGATATCTACACTGGGATTCTATACTTTTGAAACGTGACTCAAATCAAACCCTAAAATCAAGCTACGGTCGCTACTAGTGACCATGTTTAATTGATTTTAAGATTTCACATTTCAGACATCGATTGAAATCTTCACGAGTTCCACTAAATTATACATGAGTTCATGATAGTGCAGAATCTTACGTGTTGAATTTAGAGGACGACTCTGAGAGCGCAACTTCCTCTTCATTGAATAATCCTCATGTCTCTAAAGTCTACATTCAGATCCTCATGTCTCTAGAGTCTAAATAAGCCTCATGTCTCTAAAGTCTACATTCAGTGATTTAATTCGTATTGGTGTTGGATGTGAAGAAGAGGAACCTCAGTGGCATCGTTTGGCAATCAAAATTATGGTGGTTGTCTTTTGATTCTATTCATTTCTAGTTCCAGACCTTGAACTAGACTAGTTTCACCCCCAAACCGATCAAACTGGACAGTTCCACCTATTTCAATTTGGTTCTAATAACATTGTTTCATGCTTCACATTGCACACTCCCCTAGAATCAATCACTAACTCACCCACTTGAATCAACACACTCTCCCAAACATAATTCTTCATGATGGAATTACAATTCTCCATCATGGCCTTTTGCTATACTTTCTCATCCACTACTTCCCCATAACTAAAAGGATTAGCATCGATGATGTAAGAGATAAATGCAGCATAATTAAAAGAAAAATTAGGAGGTTGGCGCACTCAAAAGTATATCTTTGGAGCTCCAATTTGCTTATGTGCACCTTGCAAGTCTAGGTAAGACACCTAGGCTTCCTAGCTACACTAAAAGGTTATGAAGCTTCAATCCATTTTTAAAACCTTGCTTATCTGATTTTAAAAGTTTTGATTTCTCCATATCAATTTTTAAGACAGCAAGTGTTTCTCCCTCCTTATCCTCCACTATAGGCTCTTGAGACCTCGACAACCAAGTATCCTCATTGAACTTCACTTCTTGACTCACTATTATTTTTCTCTATGATAAAATGTAGACTCTATAAGCCTTGAAGGCATCACTATAACCAGAAAAAGTACCCTTCCAACTAAAGAAATCCAATTTCATTACTCTCCTCAAGAATTTGAACATATACAAGACAACCAAAAAAGTGTGATACCTAGGGTTTCTCACAAATGAGAGCTTCCTTCGATATTTTTTTCCTTCAATACCCTAGTAGAACGTCTATTAGGATGTAGTTAATTGCATTGCATACCTCTATCAAAAGTTACATAGGGAGATCTAGGTCATGAATCATAACTTTCATTTTCTCAACGATGGACCTATTCTTCCTTTTAGCAACCCCATTCTATTGTTGGTTGTAAGGCATTGTGAAGTCCCTCTTGATACCCTACTTCTCCACAAAAGCAATCAAACTCATTTGGGGGACACTCTCCTCCATTATCAAATCTCAATGCCTTCAGCTTCTGATACGAGTGCCTTCAGCTACCAGAATTATCTAAGATCTTTTGCTTTTGTGATGTTGTTATAATTTCATTTTAAAGAGCATAAAACAACATAGGTTCATGCTTAAACAAGATGAAACATGACAATGATCAGAAAATCATGAACACAACACATTTGGTAACGAATTTCATCTAGTGTGGATTACGTCTCCAGGCCCAGTGTCAAGATGGTGGAGGCCACTTCATATACTGCTGGAAATGATGATGAGGTACATGGAAGACTCTTTTTCATAGCAAGGACACACACCCTCAACAAGTGTGGCTTGTATCTCCACAAGAAATTTCGCTTACAGGAATTCTCACTCAAGAAGGCTTCCTCTCATCATCACAACTAACTAGATCTCACACAATGTGGTAATAAGTATCCCTTCAACATAGCTACACAGGGATCTCAAAAACAATGCATAGCAATACAAGCTAAATACATCTCACATAATGTGGCAAAAGTGATCCCACAACATAACATCAAGCAGGGATCTAAAAAAATAATACATCATCTCCGCAATTATGAAGGAAAACATGACACGACCAATTCATGTACCTGCACCTCTAAAATTGGCCGAAAAATGGAAGGATCATCTACAAAACCTGACTACACCACTAAATTTCTGTCTGCGAGAGGTGTAAAAGCGACTATCCATTTGTCAAATTCTGACACTGTCAAAATCTGGGGATGTAGGAATCTTTTAGATTCTGTTCTCTAGCCTGTCTGAAGATCTACAAATCAGATCAGAAATCTGATCTCGCCATCATGATCCTTACGAGATTCTGATACTTTTGAGTGTAAACTCGGATGCATTCTAATTCTGTCCATATTCAGCCTCCAAGGAATCTAGAAGATTCCCTCAAGATTCCTTAAAGATTTTGCTATGCTAGGAATCTGCAAATCTGCTTCTTAGATGGTAATTCTGATTTCACCATCGGGTTCCCTACGAAATTCTCGTTAAAATGACTATAAACTTCATATCATTCTAAAGAAATAAAAATTTACTTCCCTAGAGAATCTTTCAGGCATCAAAAAATATTCTCTGTAAGATTCGTCTCGAAATGCGTGCAATCATGGTTCCGCCTCTAGCCTGGCTCATGATTCCATCACTCTGCTTTCCACTTCCTTGTTCCATCGCGCTACTGGTCCATTGATTCCTGCCCCATGCAAATGAGTGAAGAAGGGTTAAGTATCGACATTCCAATGGAGACACCAAAGAAACGAGCCATGGCTTATTCGTTGCAGAGGCAGTTATGTTGGTGGAGGTTGGGTTTCGATTCCCTTGCCACCCCCAATTTGGTGTTTTTTTATATGTAAAGATGCAAATTTTTGGTGTGTTCACCAGTTAGGCATGCATTTATCATATTGTTTGTTGTAACATACGTGGCAGTCAGTTATACTAAATGTAGAGGCATGTTATTTTAACTTGGTTGACCATATAATGTGCCAACGGTTTGAATTTTTTTGGAGGTTATGGCTATGGTTCCGAACCATACCAATTATATACAACCTTACCTTTATTTAATTTTTTTGGAGGTTGTGGTTATGGTTTCGAACCATACCAATTATATACAACCTTACCTTTATTGAATTTGTTGCATGGTCTTTGTTATGGTATTATAACCATATTAATCCAATATATTTTGATGTGGTTTATATATGGCTTCCACCATACATGGTTTCTAAACAAATCATGTCGCCAAATCCTTCGTTGGTTTTCATATTTAATCATAACTATTATAACCATGGCATAAGGATATATTATATGATTGATTTTATGATAACCATAAAATGATTTTTTTAATTATTTTGCCTTTTTAGGGACTTTGTCTCATATGAGTTTTTTTATATGAGATTATGTATTTTTTTGTATTTTTGCAAGTGTAAGAAGCTAATGATGGAGTTCCATGTGTCAGTGGCTAACGGGCTACAATGTGGGTCCCACTTTCTGATTAGGATGCCATGTGGCATACTGTGGCTCCCACATTTTCCATGTCTTGTCAAGCTTTAAAGAGGCATAAGTTGGTCATATAGACTCATATTGGAGTGTCGTTCACACCATTTGAATTAGGGCGATGAGCACTTCGATCTGGTCCTAGTTCGAGATAACTATGACAACTTTTAATTTTGAGATATTATAAGCCCTCTTTGACCTCTGAGTTTGTCTCGAGACACCTGGATCAACTTCTTAGTTACCTAGTTATACACAAGGTCTTTGAAATATTGGAACCTATCAAATACCTTTGAGATTCAAAAAACAAATCTAAGTTTTCCTATTATCAACGAAAGAAATGTAATATATATTCTCTGTCAAGAAAGTTGATGAAATTGGTCAACACACATCTAGATCAAGAGCTTCTCTCAATCTATACTCACTACTTGGGAAAGTGTTGAGTTACGAAATGGGAATGTATTTACTCTTAATTCCATCACCTTTTTCCTCTTTTCTTATCTCTTTCATATCTTGATACACTAATATATTGATGGATTATGATAAGAAATGGATGAACTACTCTCGATTAATATTTAGCCACCATAACTAACTTTTACTCCTTTTTATGCAGAGAAACGACGAAAGGAACAGTTGTTGTTCCCTAGAGACGGAACAACATAAACCAACAAAGGAAGAATGGGGCACATCGGTTGCGGTCAGGTCGGAGGACAAATCAGGAGGATCAATGCTAAATATGAAGGGTGTCAGAAGATAGCATTCAGTTGCGAATCCCTCAGGATCTCCCGATCCTGAGGGATCACATTTATCTTTTACCTCTTTCTGACTATAAAAGCAAAAGACTATAGGATGAAAGGGGATCGATCTCCGTTTATTTCCAATTGTAATTTTAATTTACAGACTCGTCCTATTGGAGAACACAACTGTATTGTAATGAGACTTGATTTCAATGGCTAATATATAATTTACATTGCTTTTCATTCATATTCTCTAAGGTAGCTCAGGAGTATTCCTTGGTGGCTAAGGGCTAGCCTCTGGTGGATTAAACCACTATCCCTTGTGTTATATATTTCTGATTCACACAAGTTTGTGTGGTTTGATATTTTTCCAATTTTCTGTGAGTTTATCTTATTTGCTATTTACCAATTTCCTATATTGAAGTAGTACATTTTCTTTACATGTTTTGTAGCATTGTCATTTGATTCTATTTACGCTTATTGTAGATTATCTTAATTAGTCGTTAAGACAATGAACCTTATTGATTTAATTAGCTGAAAGAGTTTGGTTATCGCTATTGAACTCTCGATTGACATCATTTCCATTTGGATTTCTTAATTGAGATTGAATGTGATTTAGATTGAATCAGCTAGATGAGATTGGTTATTGCTACTGAACTCTCGATTGATGCTATTGTCAATTGAATTGCTTGTTTGAGATTTGATTACGATTTCAGTTGAGGATTAAGTCTTGATGCTTAGATGTAATATTTCCTTTAGCAGTTGCAATTTGAGTTTTATAATTGCATCCGTTTACTCTTGTATCAAAGGTTTATGCTTCATTTTAAGAAACATTACTCTCTAGATTCATAGCATGCACATATTGTGTACACTCTTGGAATAAAAGGACTTGCCCGGGTTGATGATTAATGTGAGGTAATTGGGAGTTTTAAAAGACACCTTTTATCACGCAACATTTTGGTGCCATTGCCAGGGAGAGTGTCGCCATTTTACAAAGAGTGATGTATACCTGATAATTGATGTTGAGAAAGAATTGGGTATTGAAAACGGAAGGTAAGAACCTACGTAACGAGCAAGTAAAACGCTTGTTCCTCTGCCCGCTTTTCAGCACAGTTACAAGAAAGTAAAGTAGGTGTTTTTTGTTTTTCTGCCGAGAGAGAAATGGGTATTAAAAATGGAAGGTAAGAACCTGCTTACGAAGCAAGTAAAATACCTACCCCCCCCCCCCCCCCCCTGCGCCCGCTTTCTAGCAAAATTGCTAGGAATTGAAGGTAGAAATAAACATTTGAATTTTTTCATGAATGACCAAGAAGAAAAGACCAGAAAAAAATATAATCCCACACCCCAAACCTGAAAAATATAAGGGACCGGTGACCCTTGGACAATCAACTTTTATCGACGAAATCTTAAGAAAAGCTGAATCTCAGCCATCAGTAGGTCCCCGAACCGTTGCTTCTAGACAACCTACTGTCTCCCTTTGGGCCACAAGCTCACCATATGTAGCCTATGTTGAGGTCCACAGTAAAACTAAAGGGATTGAACAGAGTTTTCAAGATATTGAAAATTCGCGATCTATTCCCTCACAAGAAGGGAATTCTTGCAACATCCATGAAGGAGGAGGACAAACAAGGGAACCAGAGGAACCAAGATCCCCTGAGGTAGTAATTGATCAGAGGACACTCAGTGTCCCAGATCAAGGGAGTGTTGTTAGGATCATTCCTGCCTCTTCTAGACATCCAAGGGATAACTCTCTAGCTCCAGAGATCTCAGAAGGGTACTGGCATATCTTTGATCAAATGGCCAATAATCCACAAACACCCCAGAACTCTACATTATAGTATCCTATTGTTGACACAGTTGTCAACGCCCCCATGAAAGCTATCCCTCTACAAAATATTCCCACCTTTCATGGACTCACTTCAGAAGATCCGGATGCATTCATGTTTGAGTTTGATGTCCTATGTCGGGGTTATGATTACACCACCGATCCCCAGAAACTTGAGTTGTTTCCCTCCACTTTAAAGGGAGTAGCCCTGCGTTGGTTTATGGGACTGGGAGGAGGCACCATCAATGATCCAGATTTAAATAGGAACGCAATAAAATATAGAGATAACCATAAAGACAGATATGCAGCGGAAATAATACTTCATTTCATTAATGGAAAATACTGAAATATGCTTACAAATAGAAATAGAAATAACCCAGCTAGGGCGATGGTAGCTTATCTCTGAGAAGAGATGTGTCAGCTACATGCCTCTGAACTGTTCCGAACTGTGTTTACAATGAGTCTCGAAGGCCTATTTATTATTGAGAAACAATGGAAAACCCTTCACATTCCAAAACCTAACCCTAGAAGATGAAACGCCAAATTGTGGGCCCCGTTTTGGGGTGAGTTGGACAGCCAACTTCCCGGGGTGGCGAATTGGTCGTATTATCTCCGATTGACGCACATGATAGCCCGTTGGAAAGATCTCTCCGAGGAATACAATAGAAAAGATGATTTTTATCAAAAAAATCGTTGGTCGTAGATTTCCCAAAAAACGTCGTTTAGGGCCTCAAAACGGCTCCAGAAGTTTAGGACCCAAAAAACTGCTAAAAATAGTAAACTGCGCTATAATTAAGGAAACTGAAAAACTGAAAGAGACAGTTGTGGGGGTCCAAGTGGGATAGGTGGGTGGCCACCAACATCCACCTGGATCATTCCTCCCCCCTTAGGAAGCAATGGTCCCCATTGCGTTGAGTTCCTCCTTGAGATGAGGAAGCTTCTGCTGAGTTGGGTCTCTAGTGAGCTGTTTTGCAATCTCTGATGTGTCCAGAAATGGTGGGAAGCATGGTCGACGATGGTCCACATTGAACAATTGGTGCAAGCGAAGGAATGGATGAGTGCTGTGCTTCAAAGCATTGTTGCCCACAGCCTTGTTACTGGTGTAAGAACCATGTCGAAGTGGTCTGAGTTTCTGATGGGTTCTGGTAAGGCGTTCTCTCTGCAGATGTAACCAAACTTTGTCACCCACCTGAAACTTGTGTGGTACCCCTTTGGGTAAGGATAAGTTGTTCCTGTGTTCTGTCATGACTGTATCCCTATGTTGTTGTTGTTGCGTGGAGGAACCCTTTGTGGGGGTCATGGATGTAGCAACGATCTTCCCCTTACTTCGGGAGCGAACCAGATAGAAAATAAATTTCCTAGTCTGTGAGATGAGCTTGCTGCCTTTCTTAGCAATGATCAAAGAGGTGGCGGTAGGTGGAGCTACCTCTGGTATCCTGTATAATGAATTATCCAAAGAAATAATGACAGCGCGAGGCCTTGAATCATACACATCATGTCACCGCCACAAGTATGGCTGGCCTAATAGTACATCACAAACATCCAGAGGTGTAACATCACACAATACCTCATCTGTGAAGGGCTTGATGCTGTAGGGAAGGCGGCACTGCTGGCGAACTTTGAGATCTCGTCCTTCGTGAAGCCACCCGATACTGTACGGTTGTGGGTGTGGCGTAGTTGGTAGGCCCAACCGCTTCACGGCCTCTGCTGAAATGAGGTTCTTTTGGCTGCCACTGTCGACAATGAATTGCAGCGGCGAACCCTTCACCCACATCTGTGAGTGGAAAAGACGTTCTCCCTCCTTTGGATCTTCGGGTTCATTCTTCTGGATCTTGGTAGTGGCAACAGTGGCACTAGGATCCACATCAATGATTTGCTTCCCTTTGTCGTCCCCCTTGTCGGGTTCTGGCTCAGAGTCGGAACATGCATCTGATTCGGAAGGCTTCAACTCGGCCACCAGCGACTGCTTGGTCCGACACTCACTTATGTTATGAGTGGGACTCTTGTGGAACTCACACCACTTTCCTGTGTCCTTCTTCGGCTTTGTGGTGTTGTTCTTTTCTTGCAGCTTCGAGGGGTTGTCTTGGGTCACCCCACCTTGGCTTTGTCCTTTGGGTTTCGGATTTGCAGATCCAAAGTCTCGCTTCTTCTGTTTGAACTTTTGCTCGATTTTGACAGTGTATCGGTATGCTGTGCCGAGTGAGGAGATGTTCAAGAACTCCATCTCTTCCTGGATGTATCTGTGTAGGCAGCCGTGGTATTTGAGTACCAGATGTAGCTCAGAATCTTTGATACCCAATTGTGTGCGAAGGGTATGAAAAATATTTGTGAACTCTGGCACATCTTGGTCTCGTCCCTGCCGCAGTGTGGTCCATTTGATGTATTTGTCCTCATAGCTTTTGACAGGGTAGTACTGCTCCTTGATGGCATCCTGGAAGTCATTCCAAGTGGGGGCGGCTGAAAACAGTGAGCCTGTACTTTCATCCTTCTACTCGCAGTATGTTTCCCACCAGTCCTTGACGTGGGGGGCTGCTTTGAGAAGAGCGAAAACAATCTTTTCCCAAATTGAAAATTCATGAACAGAAAAATACCCATCTAGCAGATTTAACCATTTATCTACGGCATCTGTGTCTATTTGACCCTCGAAGATGGGGATTTCAAAATTAACTTGTACCTTAAACGGTGTGGCGTTTCCAGAGTAGCTGCTAGAAGCCGATGTGTCACCTCTGGGTAGCCGCTGAAGGATCTGCGCAAATCTATCCATCATCGCGTTCCTTTGCCGCTCGAGGGCTTCTTCGAGCAAGATTCTGATAGGATCTCCTGCCCCCTCATCTTTCTTCTCATCCGCCATGGGAGGTCGTCGATATTTGCAAGGCTGGTCTTGCAAAGGTTCGACCAATTCAAGCCCTAACTCCTTATATCCCGACCTCGTTGGGGACATGCAAGAAAAACAGAGAAAAAGCAGACCGCTCTAATACCACTGGTCGGGATTTAAATAGGAACGCAATAAAATATAGAGATAACCATAAAGACAGATATGCAGCGGAAATAATACTTCATTTCATTAATGGAAAACACTGAAATATGCTTACAAATAGAAATAGAAATAACCCAGCTAGGGCGATGGTAGCTTATCTCTGAGAAGAGATGTGTTGGCTACATGCCTCTGAACTATTCCGAACTGTGTTTACAATGAGGCTCGAAGGCCTATTTATTATTGAGAAGCAATGGAAAACCCTTCACATTCCAAAACCTAACCCTAGAAGATGAAACGCCAAATTGTGGGCCCCGTTTTGGGGGTCGTATTATCTCCGTTTGACGTGAATGATAGCCCGTTGGAAAGATCTCTCCGAGGACTACGATAGAAAAGATGATTTTTATCAGAAAAATCGTTGGCGTCGTTTAGGGCCTCAAAATAGCTCCGGAAGTTTAGGACCCGAAAAACTGCTAAAAATAGTAAACTGCGCTATAATTAAGGAAACTGAAAAACTGAAAGAGACAGTTGTGGGGGTCCAAGTGGGATAGGTGGGTGGCCACCAACATCTGCCTGGATCAATCAATGATTGGGACCAAATGAAAACTGCCTTCCTTAAAAAATATCAAGATTATTGCATATCTAGTGAACTAAAAGATGAGATATTCCAAATGATAGCAAGGCCTAGCGAAACTTTGGAAGAGCATGTGGAGCGTTTCCAATATAACCTCCAAAGGTCTCCCTATGCAAATCTGCTTTTCCCTAATAATGTGTTAAAAACCACGTTGATTAAAGGGATGAAAGACCAATAGATAAAGACAATAAATATCATGGGTAAAGGTGATATCTATCAAGAAGACTATGCTAACATTATTGATTTGTGTATCAGGTGCTCGAGGGGCAGTACAAGATTGAAACCAACTGAACGCGATATGATCACCAGGGACAGTAAAATCTCTGGCGGAAGCATTACTTGTACTGAAATCGGCAACTTGCTGGAAGATTTCAAAATGGATATCCTGGAAACTTTGACAACACAATTAGATATCATGCAAAACAAGCAGAAGTAGGTCGAAGCAGAACAGAACTTGGTTATTTTTTGACCTCGATGCAGGAAGAAACATAGTCATAAAGAATGCCCACTGGATATGGCACAGACCTGTGCCATATGCACTAAAGAACATGCCACAAAAAATTTCCCATCGCTCCCAAGATTAAAAGTGGTCTTCAAAGAGGTAGAGGAAGAAGCGGAACTAGTCTACCTGTTAAATCAGCATCGCCAATGGCAAGCACGAAAAATAGGTATGCCTACCAACCCATCTTCATTCTTTCAGCCTTCACAATATAATTCTCAGCAATACACAGGAGCCACATGGCAGAACCAACCACCGTTTCCTAATTGGTCACAAAAAGCATTTTCTATGCCACCTTAGTCCAATCAGTCAAATCCAAACAATAGTTGGCCAAATTCCTCTTACTTTCCACCATTCTGGCAGAACAATCCATATCCATCTCAATGGTCCCCCTCCACTTCACAAAACCAAAACTGGAAATCAAGCTGGAAAAGACCTATGAACCAGCCAGTAGGGACAATCCCCCTGCCTCAACCTACACTACCAGTACCTTACATGTTGCAGTAGAATCCTCAACCCAATCTACGACCGCAACTCCTAGCACAACCCAACACAAATCCTAACAGCAGACCAGTCCAGTCGATACAAATTATTGAAGGTCTGGATACAGAAACTGAGTTGAGAGAATGTAATGAACTCAAATTGAGGTCTGGATGAATAATCGAGTCAGAGGATGATAAAAAAATACAATTGGAAGAATCACTACCTGTAGAACAAACACCTCAAAGGGAGAATATAGTCAAGCAGAAAAGCCACGAACAAACTATTACCTCTTCTCTGCCATTCCCAGAAAGATTGATTATACCTCGCCCAATCGAATATCCCGACTTCAATCTCCTGGGAGAATTAAAAAATCTTTGTGTAAAAATAACCCTCCTCCGGGCTATTCAGGACATTCCAATCTATGCAAAACCATTAAGGAATTGTGTACCAAAAAGCCTACGAGGAAAATAAAAGTAACACCAATTGTCCACATAGTCAGAACTTCGTCTGATTTATTATTAGGCAGAGAGATACTGATGAAATATGAGGACCTAGGAAACCCTATTGTCACAGTGAAAATAAATGGATGTTCCTTTCCCAATACGTTAGTCGATCTAGGGGCAGCCATCAATATTCTCACAACAACAACCTGTCAGAGACTTGGCATCGTAGCCTTAGATCCAACTACGACCTTGCTGGAATTTGCTGATCATTCGGTTATTAAACCAGAAGGGAAATTACAGGATGTAATGGTGTCTGTAGATTCTTGGGAGTACCCAGCAGATTTATTGATTATTAATCCTACAAACTGGCTAGATGGACATCCTCTAATATTAGGAAGACCTTGGCTAGCGACCGCAGATGCTTATATAAGCTGTCAAACAGGCAGTATGACTATAGCCAGAGGAAATAATGTGAAGAACCTAGCTTTATATCCTCCAGCTCAGCCAAGCTTAACCATAATAAAAACTAGGAAGCAACCTGTAACATATTTAACCGAAAATATTCAATCACCGCTAACTGTAGCAGATGCTCTTGAATTTAAGAATCAGACAGAAGATGGTATTATTAACACTTAGATTAACCACCCAGCTACTGTATCTAATCTGAAATGTCACGTGATTGAAGCAGCCCTGGATAACGAAATTGAAGAAGATCCTTTAAAAGACATCAATGACCAAACAATACCAACAACAACTGTCTATAACAACAAACCCATTGAAATTGAGCCAGGGAAAGTCCTTAACATTAACAAAAACCTGAGTGATGACCAACAGCAGAGGCTTATCCAAATCCTTAGGAAATATAAAGGGGATTTCGCTTGGGATTACCCAGATATGAAAGGGATTGACCCCCAATTATGTATGCACCACATCTACACTGAAAAAGATGCGAGACCCATTCGACAACCTCAGCGAAGATTAAACCCTCACCTAAAGGATGTTGTTAAAGACGAACTACAGAAACTGTTAGATGTAAATTTCATCTATCCTATATCTGATAGTAAATGGGTTTCTCCATTAGTTGTGGTTCCTAAAAAGAATGGGAAATGGCATATATGTGTCGATTACAGAGAGCTTAACAAAGCAACGCAAAAAGATCATTTTCCCCTTCTGTTTATCAATCAGTTTCTAGACACATTGGCTGGTAAAAAATTCTTCTCTTTCCTAGGTGGCTTCAGTGGCTACAACCAAATCCAAATTGCCCCTGAAGACCAAGATAAGACTACCTTCACCTGCCCCTAGGGGACGTTTGCTTACAAGGTATTACCTTTCGGACTGTGCAATGCACCTACTACATTCCAGAGAGCCATACTCAGTATTTTTGCAGACTTGATAAATGAGGGATTAGAGGTGTACATGGACGATTTTACACCCTATGGAGATGACTTCAAGCAGGCATTACAGACATTGGAGAAAGTCCTAGAAAGATGCATTGCTACTAGGCTCTACTTAAGCCATGAGAAATGCCACATGATGATGACCGAAGGCCTGATCCTGGGTCATTACATCTCAGCAGCTGGAATTCAGGTAGATCCAGCAAAAATTCAAGTAATCCTCTTACTACCTACCCCCTGCACTCAAACTGAGGTACGTAGTTTTTTGGGATTTTTTGGATATTATCGAAGATTTATAGAAAGCTTCTCCCAAATTGCTACACCATTATATGCTTTGATAGGAAATATCGATTTTATATGGACTGACAAATGTGACATTGCCTTTGTAGAATTAAAACGGCTAGTATCAACAACCCCAGTACTACGGGGCCCGAACTGGGATTTACCATTCCAGATTTCATCTGATGCATCAGATACGGCCATTGGAGCAGTTCTCGGCCAAGAAGAAGACAAGAAACCCTATGCGATATACTACATCAACAAAAATTTAACTCCTACTGAGTTGAATTACACAGTGACCGAGAAAGAGTTTCTAGCTGTAATCTATGCTATTAACAAATTCAGACACTATATAACAGGATACCCTATGGTCCTGTACACTAATCACTCTGATATCAAATATTTAGATAATAAACCTATTACGAATGGAAAAGTGACATGATGGTTAATATTTTTGCAGGCATTTGACATAACGATCAAGAATCAACTAGGAAAGGAAAATCTGGTGGCAGACTTCTTCTCACGTGTGCCAAGAATAGACGACATAGGGGTGGTAGAAGACCAATTCCCCGATGAGCACCTATTTGTTGTGACCGTGAAAACACCGTGGTACGCAGATGTCGCGAATTACTTAGCAGTGGGAAAACTACCCAAACACCTGACACCCAGAGAAAGAAAATTAATAGTGCAACACAGCACTCGGTTCTCCTGGATTAGAGGATACCTCTTTCACACAGGAGCCGATATGTATATCCACAGATGTGTCAGGGAAGACGAAATCTACGATATCCTAAAAGCCTGCCACAATGGACCTTATGGTGGACACTTTGTAGACCACAGGATTGGACATAAAATCTTACAAATGGGTTATTATTGGTCCATGATTTCTAAGGACGCCAAGAAATTTGTCCAGGCATGTGGCAACTGCTAAAGAATGGGCTACCCTAGCCAGTCCAACGAGATGCCCCTACATCCACAGTTAGTCATCGAACCTTTTGAATGTTGGGTGTTAGATTTCATTGGCCCAATAAATCCATCATCTAATCAAAAAGTCATATATACTGGTTGCAATGGAATATGTGACTAAATGGGTGGAGACAGAAGCATTACCAAGGGCAACAAAGGACAAAGTAATCCACTTTCTTTCCAAATTTTCGTGCGGTATGGCTTGCCCAGAGAAATAATTACGGATGGAGGACCAAAATTTGTAGACCATAAGATTGTTGCTACACTAAAAAACCATCACATTTTGCACAGAATCACATCTCCATACCACCCGCAGGCAAATGGCTAGGTAGAAAGTACCAACAAAGTAATCGAGTCCATTCTAACAAAGACAGTCGCCTCGCATAGATGCGACTGGGCTACCAGATTGCTAGAAGCCTTGTGGGCATATCGCATGAATTGGAGGAATGCCACAGAATACTCCCCATATCAGCTAGTGTTTGGAAAGGAACCTATCTTCTCCATAGAATTTGAAATTCAGACATTGAGGATAGACCAAGAAGTAGGGCTGGATTTGAATGAAGCACAGATTAACATATTACAACAAATAAATGAATTGGATGAAATCCGGCTATCATCTCTTTAGCATAGTGCACTTATTCAACAACAAAGAGCAAAATGGCATGACTCCCTCATTAAGAAAAATATATTCCATGAAGGTGACTAGGCACTTCTGTATGATTCTAGGTTCCAAGATTTCCCAGGCAAACTCCAGACTAGATGGTTAGGTCCCTACGAGATAAAAGAGGTGCACGATAATGGAACCCTTACATTAGCCACCATTGATGGGTCTAGCTACTCTTTTAAAGCAAATGGGCATCAGGTACACCTCTACCACAAACCACTTACAAGGGAATCCTTTTGCCAACAGATATGCGAAGACTCTACGATACAAATTCTCGCTGAAGAGGGCAACTCTTCGACAGCACCAGTCCAGTAAAAAAAAAAAAATTGAAACCTGTATATACAATTGTTTTTCTATTTCCTTTATATTTTATTGTATTTTCTTAGAACAGTAGAGATGTTTGTTTGTCGACTTTTTTTTCCTGTTTTTCTTTGTGTTCCCTACAGGGAACAACAATTTTCGTGTGCATTTTTCTTTGTTTTTCCCTATAGGGAACAATACTTTTCATGTGCATTTTTTTGTTGTTCCCTAGAGGGAACAACTGCTAAGGAACAACACTTTTCGTGTGCATTCTTCTTTGTTGTTCCCTACAGGGATTAGCTATTGTTCCCTATAGGGAACAACACTTTTCGTGTGCATTTTTATTTGTTGTTCCCTATAGGAAACAACACTTTTTTTGTGCATTTTTTTTTGTTGTTCCCAATAGGGAACAACACTTTTCACGTGCATATTTCTTTGCTGAGTTTTTGTGTGTATTTTGCTTTGCTATTCCCTATAGGGAACATCACTTTTTTGCGTGTTTTTCTTTGTTGTTCCCTACAGGGAACAACACTTTTTTTTGCGTGTTTTTCTTTAGGGAACAACACTTTTTGCGTGTATTTTTTTCTTTGTTGTTCCCTATAGGGAACAACACTTTTCGTGTGTGTTTTTCTTTGTTGTTCCCTACAAGGAACAACACTTTTTGCGTGTGTTTTATTTTTTTGTTCCCTTCAGGTAACATCACCTTGTGAGTATTTTTTAGAACACCCTTTCTTCCCCTTGCATGATCATTCCTAGCCCACCCCAGTTCACACTTTATGATCCTCTTTATGGCATAAAAGTACAATACATATCTAAGGACAACAAGTATGGAGTCTAGTGAAGTAGGCAAATATCTTGAAATTTATCATCTTTAACAAGATTGCTTTGTGATGATTGAAAAAGAAAGGACACAATTATCTATATCACTTCATTGTCCTCATTTCCACTATAAATGAAACTAATTGGTTATCTTTACCATGTTGGTTCTCCCCCGTCTCATATAATTCTCTCTATTTATCATCAATAATATTATGGGTATATTTTTTTTTCTATTGATATGTTCAAACTTCTTCCACCATCCCTACTCTTAAGGAGTATAGAGCCACCCTCTATATATAAAACAAGGAGTGTTAAAAATATATGTGTGTGTGTGTATTCACTAACAATTTTATGATTTTTTTTGTCCACAGATGGAGGATAGGGGGTCTCATCATGAGCCAACCTACCATGATCATAAGGAAGGAGTGAAGTGGCATTCCCACTATGGCCACCACACCAAGGATATGATCCAATAGATGCATCAAGAAACAAAGTCCTTGGAACATGAGGTCTCATCATGAGCCGGCCTGACCACTTTCGCTACTTCCCAGTGAATGGCAATGTGTTCATCTGGTTACCATGCTAGCACATTGGTCTCTACTATGGACATCATAATGCACTTCTCCAATTATACATAGAGGACCATGGCTCCCAAGCATTAAAAAGCAACTCTATCGAGGCTATGGATGCCTGCAGGCAATAGAAGCTTTGCTTATGGTATTGAAGTTTTATTTTCTACATCAATAATTATTACAATGCCCTCTTCTTATGTTTCTATTTTTTCTATGGAGAGATTATGTCCTTAACTTACCTTGAACCTTTATGCATGAGTTAATCTTTTAAAATCAATCACAACATTTTCAAGTGGAATAACGGTGGTAAAGTATCATCTCTTGCATATGCTGTCCTTTTTCTTTATCACATCACCTCATGGCTTCTTATCACTTATTAATAATTCTCGTTACACGCCTCATTTTCATTACTCCAATATCCTTTATGATCCTTTCATTAATATACGTACCTTGCCACTTTTGTTACCCAATCCATCACCCTTGTACTTCGCAACCAGCACATCATCCTTTCATCCATTCGTTCGTAAGCGACCTATAATTTCGATAGGGGGCGAGGACCTCCAGTATACTCATGCATGTGCTACCATCTTTTCATTTGATTTTGAAGAATAATACGAAATCCCATAATCACAGAGCGTGTGGCATTATAACAGTCCTCGATAACGGTATTTATGTTTATAAAGCATCACCTGATAGAGCCATTACAACCATTTGTTGTTCCATCTCTTGGCTCTGCTCGTTGTTGTGCTTTCTCCACTGCACTAATCATTTGCAGAAGTTAAGCATCATGGGAGGAAGAACAGTGCGCCGAGAACCTTTAACACTAGCTGTCTCCGATGAAGCCAAGGAAATTCTAGCTCGCGTAGGATGGACAACATATTTTACAAGATTTCAACCCCCCAATGAGGAAATCGCCATCGAATTTTTACGGCATCTACAGAATGGAAAATCCTTGGTAAGAGGTAGACAAATCACTATAACAGATGTTGTGATAGCAAAAGTGTCTGGGTTGCCGGCAGAAGGACCAGTATGGGCTAGCAAGCGATTAAGGCTGCATGATGCTATGGAGGTTTTTAGGGACAAAGGACAGGAGCTAATCAAGAAGGGTAAAGGAATTCGGCCATCTTCTCTTGGAGAGCCATGGGGAGAATTGGCACGAATTACCTACAATGGGCATAGAGACGTGGTAAGTCTGCGACAACTCAAAATTTTAGCAGTTTTAAAACAAAAATGCTCTGTTAATTTTCCTACACTGTTAAATTCATTATTCCATGACACTGCCAAGAGGCTGAGACGGTCTCAACATCCAGAAACAATAGTTAGCCACCATTGTCTGATCAAGTTAATAGTTAGTCACAACCTTGCCCAACAACAATCAACCTGGGATGATCTCATATTGGCCCTTGAAAGAGGTGAAAACTTGCCAACACCTAACCCTATTCCAAAAAGAAAAAGGACTGCCACTTCAGGAAGCATACCTCACAAACACAGACGATCTACAAGGTTGAAGTCAAAACAGGGAATGCTCGAAAATCCTCAAGGCAGTGCTAGTCAACCCATAGAATTATCCAGCCTGGTAAATGAACAAGACTTGCAACCAGAGTCAGGAGGACAAGATAACCCTGAACGAGAACCTAAGGAAGGAGCAGGGCATTCTAACAATGAAAGAAGAAATGAAGTGGGACCTCCTCCAACACCAAATATGGGTTCTCAAGATGATCTATTGCACGATTTCAAGACAGGGATGGCCCAGGTCTTGGCCAACATGAATGTCTACATGCAGCCTGAAGGACCGCTTAATATTAATTTAGGAGAAACCTAATCTCCCAGGAATTCTGGCTATAATAGAATTATGTTTTCCTCAAAAGATACAAACCGCGAAGCGAAAACAGATACAGAGGTTATTCAGAAATTAGAGAATCAATCTGGTGACACGTTCCCAGTGGAAAATAAGCATGAAGGTCTAGACACATAAAACATAGGCCAAGAAGAGGAAGCAGAGACAGAGATTATTCGGGAGTCTGATAATCAATCTGGAGACACAGTCTTATTAGAACAAAGGCAGGGTGAAAAATTGGGCTCTTTAGAGACAGAAGCCATTAACGAGACTATTAGCAGACCAGTTACTCCTCAGAAAAGGGATAGAGCCGGAACAAAATTGAAGAAGCTAAGAAAAGAACACCAGAAGCTTCATAAGATGGTCAAGAGGCTCTGAATAAAAATAAAAGAAATCACAATGGGAAAGGTTCTGAACAATACCCCTGAGGTTGACCATGCAAATGGAATCATATGAAGGTAGGGCTGCAGGAACTCAAATGGAGCTCATACCTACTCAAACAATCGTCACTCAAGAAGGACCACATCTAGATTTACTGGATGTAGCTACTCAGACGAAGGTTTGGAACTCCTACAATAAATAAGTACAGACATAAGATATCCCCTCTTATAGCATAGGCACTCAGATGGACATACAAGCCAAAGACATTATGACGCACCATGACCCCCTTCTACTAAATCTTCAAGAGGAATTGGCACAAGCTCGGCTCGCGTTGGAATGATTTGAACAAGAAACCATTTCTCAGAAGAAATATCAAGAGCTGCAAAAACAACTTCGGGAAATGAATACAACAGAGAGTGAGACTTTTGACAGATGTAGAAAGGTGAAAGAAAAAATGGAGAAGATCAAGCTCAAGCTAGATAGAGTCATAAGTCAGACAAACACCATCTACTCACTGTACTCGGATGTCCTGGCATGCAGGTCTCCCGCCACCAATTATGCCTTGTTTTTATTAGAACGGTACCTGTTATTGAAAATTAAAGTCGTAAGAGCTGGTAAACCAATTGAATTAGGAACAATTGAAGATTTTATAAATTGTTGCAAGCAACATGGTGTAAAGGTCCAAAGGCTTCTTTGTGATTTTTATCTGCATAATTTTATATTAGAGAACGAGGTGGAAAAGAACCCTAACCCTTTTGTAGGAGATTTTCAATTCCAGGCTTTTATTTCGTTTGCAATTAACCAACTCAAATGGTTTAAAGCTTATAATGCATTTCAAAGACAGGAACATGGATTGGATCTTTGGGTGAGAAGTGAACCTAAGCACCCCTTACAAATGTTTGCCAACCATAAGAGTCTGATGACACGAGAAGGGGTGATTAAAACTTTAGGGCCCATACATAAGGAGATTGTGCAGAAAGGAATATCATATTTCCTCTCCATTCAAGAAAGATCTCTGACTGCATCTAAGCACAGATGGATGATCTCCACTAATAGTGTGAAAGATAGGGAACCATTTAATTACAAACATTTTAAAGTTGTTGTGGCCCGTATGGTCACTTATAGCAATCTTATTTTGAGAGAAGGACCTTATTGGTTAGGATGTCGGTTTCAAAGCCCCATTATTTGGTATCCCCCTGAAGGGTATTGGGTTTACTACGAATTTCCTAAAGGAAAGGAAGGGCCTGCCTTTGCGCACCTGGCTAAACATCATGGTTTTAGACCAATTTTGACGCTTTCTCTCCAGCCTACTCTTTAACTGCACTGCATAAGAACTATTTACTTTTCATGAGGACATGAAACAGGGTAAGCAGGGGAGTATGTTAAGTTACAAAATGGGTATGTATTTACTCTTAATTACATCACCTTTTTCCTCTTTTCTTATCTCTTTCATATCTTGATACGCTAATATATTGATGGATTATGATAAGAAACAGATGAACTACTATTGATTAAGATTTAGCCACCGTAACTAACTTTTACTTCTTTTTATGCAGAGAAATGATGAAAGGAACAATTGTTGTCCCCTAGAGACGGAACAGAATAAACCAACAAAGGAAGAATGGGGCGCGTCGGTCACAGTCAGGTCGGAGGACGAATCAGGGGGATCAACGCTAAATATGAAAGGTGTCAGAAGATAGCATTCAGTTGTGAATCCCTCAGGATCGGGATCGCATTTATCTTTTACCTCTTTCTGACTATAAAAGCAAAACACTGTAGGGGGAAGGGGATCAATCTCTATTTATTTCCAATTTTAATTTTAATTTACAGACTCGTGCTATTGGAGAACACGACTGTATTGTAATGAGACTTGAGTTCAATGGCTAATATATTATTTACGTTTCTGTTCATTCGTATTCTCTAAAGTAGCTCAGTATTCGCTGGTGGCTAAGGGCCCGGTCTCTGGTGGATTAAACTGCTATCCCTTGTGTTATATATTTCTTATTCATGCAAGTTTGTGTGGTTTGATATTTTTCCCATTTTCTATGACTTTATCTTATTTTCTATTTACCAATTTCCTATATTGAAGTAGTACATTTTATTTACATGTTTTGCAGCATTGTCATTTGATTCTATTTATGCTTATTGTAGATTAACTTAATTAGCCATTAAAATAGTGAACCTTATTGATTTAATTAGTTGAAAGAGTTTGGTTATCGCTATTGAACTCTCGGTTGACATCATTTCCATTTGGATTGCTTAATTGAGATTGAGTGTGATTTAGATTGAATCAGCTAGAAGAGATTGGTTATTGCTATTGAACTCTCGGTTGATGTTATTGTCAATTGAATTGCTTGTTTGAGATTTGATTACGATTTCAGTTATGGATTAAGTCTTGATGCTTAGATGTAATATTTCCTTTAGCAGTTGCAATTTGAGTTTTATAAATGCATCCGTTTACTCTTGTATCAAAGGTTTATGCTTCATTTTAAGAAACATTACTCTCTGGATTCATAGCATGCACATATTGTGTACACTCTTGGAATAAAATGACTTGCCCGGGTTGATGATTAATGTGAGGTAATTAGGAGTTTTAAAAGACACCTTTTATCACCCAACAGAAAGTAGTCTTGGCATGCTTGTCAAGAGTACATCCTTTACACACTCCTCTATCCTCTCTACCTTGAAATCAAGCAATCTTGCCACCCTCTCCTTCAAGAGAGGTAAAGGTCCATAGTTTAAATGACTTGAACGTTTATGCCAAAGCTCACATAAATTGTCACTACTCTACACCAAAACTCCATGCTTCATAGGGTATGCTAGCAACTTGTAAAATCCATCCTCACGCACTCCTCTAGTTAAATTCAACACAATCAAGGTTGTGCTTTATGATGATTACTCACCAATCATCAATCTCAACCATACACTTGAAATATATTATACAAGAAATCAAAATAAATTGTTAAACTAGGGACATACTATACCTCATTTAGCTCAATAACCTCTCCTATTGGCATGTGGGATGATATGGAACTCATCCCAATGACTAATCACTTGACATTGTCACCAAGCTCCACCTACATGCTACAAACACCTTCTTCTAGTCTAAAAAAGCTCATATATTAGCTACCATGTAAAAGATCATTGTCTACATACTAAATAAACACCCAAAACAATGTTGGTGGAAAGACAAGACACATGAAAAAGGTTATTTGCAAGCTAGATGCAAGACTACTCCTATGTAATCTTCTACACTTCCTCCAAGTTGTTTCTACTCCTACCTGCCCCTTCCCTTCTTCTTAAGACACTAAGAGGCATACTAACGACTCCTATGACACTTAAAGTACTTCAAATGGCTCAAATCTTTCATCCCCTAGTTTTAAGATCATGAGCCTTCTCTTCTTCTAACCCTTCCCAAATCCTCCCTTCTTTCCTTATTTCCTCACCATTCCAATAAGGGTTAGGTCTTGAGCTCTCTCAAAACCAACTGAAATCATCTCTAACCTTTTGTCTCCTCTCAAATTAAGTGGACCCACAAATTTTCAAAAGTGGGTAACTACTCATGAGCACAAATACACTGAAGAAACTAATTTTTTGATAGACATAGGCCATTTAGAGTGATCTAAACTAGCTCTCCCATCAAGATGTTCTCGAATGGTAGCCAGTTATCTCTCATCTCTATGATATTCATTGATTAACTTGCTATAGTATTGATTTTTCTTGTGCAGGTTACTACAAGTCATCTTGTTCTTTAGAATATTTTTGGAAGACTAGGAAGACATATTAAGTTTTAACACTTTGGTACAAAATGACCAAGGTATAAAACATCTCCTTTGTCATCTTCTTCTTTGCCATATGAGGGGTCAGTGATCGTTCACAGAATCAAGGAAGATTCTGTTGCCTTGACTAATTTCTTAGCATGTTCTGCTAAGTACTTGAGATCAATGAACAGTGCCACTTTCCTATCCACAAGATTCCCTATTTCAACTTCCTCCATGAGATTTTGCAGCTTGCATTTCCTTAGTACAATTTTAGAAGCACCCTCCAATATGTGACACTCTTAAAGACCAAAACTAATCATCACTACAAACCCTAAAATCACACTTGAACAAACAGATCAGAGAAAGGAAATCATATATGCAACATATTGTAGGGGTATATTGTTTATCTTAGGCTAATTACAACCTTCCAATCACCATAAGATCCTAGAAATCTCACCCAATAACCTATCACAAATATGAATCTGCTTCATTCACTAAAGCTTGGGCATCAACCTACTGAAACCCTTTGAGAAATCCCTCTCACTGTCAGTAGCTCGTTACATACGTGACTCTAGAGTATTTTAGTGAATGTGTTATGATACGATGCTAAATTTTGGACCATGGTAAACAAATTTTGCACTAAAATAAATCAACCTGAAGAAAGGTAGATTAAAAACCAAAAGCCTCAATCAAAATGACAATATTGAATATGTTGATCTACAAACACATATGACTAGAAATTACATAACGATGAACAAGCAATATAGAACACTAAATACTACATGGATCTTCTATTTACAGAAAAAGCAGAAAAATTGCATTTTCCAACATTCAAACTAAATCTCTCCAACCATTACAGTGGTGCACCCTAGCCTCTTTTATAGAATAAGATACAGAGAGGAGATGCAATGTATCTAGTCATTATCATCAAGTCCACAAGGTGAATCAATAAAACCCTACCCTTAATCTATTCAACAATGGATAAAGTGTCAGATGTAGCTCATCTTAACTAGAGGACAATAGTCACATGCATGCATGCACACCCCTCCTTTGGATTTTCACCTCCTCAGCCCCTTGGGACTCAATCAAACCCTAACCTTCATCTACTCAACAATTACACCCTCTTGCATGTATAAAGTTCCAAATGTAGTTCATCTTAAGTGGAGGACAATGGTCATATGCATGCATGCACACCCTTCCTTTGGATCTTCACCCTCCTCAACTCCTCATGCGAGTAACCTAGCATATCTAGGACTCTACGCCCCATTCTAACGTTGGATAATGCATTCAGAAACAAACTTTGAAATAGAAAAGAAAACATAAGTGGATCAATAGTCTAAAATAGGTGTTGGAAGAGGTTTGCACATCCATACTAGAGGCATGCATGCATCCTTACTCTCTCTCCTTGCATAACACCAATGCCGCTCCAAATAACACTAGTGTTGCACCATCATACTGATTTGTTGTAACCTCAATCTAACTGCATTGGAATCAAAGTAGCCTCTGCTAGAACTGTTGTGCCATAGAGAAGGAGAACAACAACAACTAAAAATCTAATGCTGCAGGGCGTCGAACTCAAGACTAACTAAGGATTTAGATCCTTAATTAAAATTCCAAACCAGGGCATTTGACAAGGTGCCACCAACGTACAGATAGAAATTCAATACATGTAGTTGGATCCAGAATTGTAGCAACACATTAGAAATGCAAGGGGATCAACCCACGATGAACTACCCATGGATTTGTAGCAAAGCACAATCATCACAAGGAGTTGAACTCAAGACAAGCTTCATGCTGATATGGATCCTTAATCAAAATTCCAAACCAGGGTATTCAACAAAGTACCCATGTCATTGGTGGATATGGGATTGAAGTCAAGAAGATACAATAACACAACTTGATGAATATCCAGTGAGATTATTGTTTTTAAATATACAATAGTACAAGCTGATGAATATCCTATGTTTTTGGTTGTCTTGATAGATGGACATTCATCTATAGATGCCACAATGAAGGAGTATATGTTAGTTGAGATAGGTCGCATCTGTGGACCACTAAGGTCCAATCCATTGAAATGTGCCACATCCATGGCCTGTCAAGAATGGTAGTACTTCAACCTAGCCTCAAATGCAACGATTAACTCTGTCAGCCATATTAAAGCAAAAACATGTCTTTTGGGGATTTTGAAACCAGATCAGTGCTCTGATTTAACCACAGACATAACCAATTGACAAGAAAATGAATATCTAGACAAAATTTAACACCTAAGAGTTATCAGAGAACTTTTACCCATCACAGTATTTCGTGAATAACCAAACCTCGCAGCTCATGGACACCAAAATCCTTATTTCTTGGATAACCAATACCTGACAATTGAAATATTTAGTCTTGAATACCTAACATTTTTCAAATTCGTCTGGCATTCTTGAATACCCAGCATTATTTAAAGTTATCTTCTTGCTAATTGGATAGATGCAAACTTGAATTTGATGAAAATGAGGAGGAATTCCTTTGCCAAATTCTGTGCCACCAATATGATTCCATCACCTTCTCTTCCCCATCTCCAAATTTCTCCATATTCTCTTCCCATTCTCCAGATTTCTCCATCCATCCATCTGAATCCTTCTGTTTCTTTTTATTCCTCCCATTTAGAACTCTCCTGGGAGGAGCCATGTTGTAGAGCTAAAATAAAGAATTGAGAATGAGCTTTTGAAAAGAAAAAAAAATTACTATATATGCTCATGAAAAAACATCAAGGCACTAATTCATTTAATGCTCAGTGACAACGATTCCAGAAGGCTTGAGAGAAAATAGAGTACCCGCATGGAATTTGAAATTGGGGATGCAAGAAATACAGGAGTTGTTGTCACTCCACAACAGGCTTACAGTGTATGTTGTAAATCTATATAGTGTGTAGACATGGCACCTCATAAAGAACTTAGTCATATAGCCTTTTAACACTGCTTGAGCCTTTATCTCTAAGATGGATAGATCATGCATTTAAACACTGAGATCAAGGATGGAGTATGAATTTAAACACTGCTATTGAGGATGGAGTGAGAATCCAAGATACTAAGGGACGAAGTGCTGAATATTGATGGGAGAGAATGAGAAAATGGCACAAAGAGGTTAGTTGGGTTGAACAGTGTTTGCCTAGCCAACTTTAGAGAAAATGGTTTTGGCTTAATTAGGGTGAAATTGTGGTTTTGGTGATAGTTTTTGAGAAAAAATTAGTGTGTATATATATATACTTTTTCTATTTACAACAAATATATTAGCAATGTTATTTTGTGTTAAGGTTAAATTTTTATTAGAATTATGGGAAACTATAATGTTGGTTTAGTAGTGAATTTTCCTTTGTTATTTAAGATTCAAACATATGGATTTTTAAAGTTAATATTAGTCCGTAGAACAGTTAGGCTATCAAAATAATAGTTGAAAAATAAATAGTAATGTTGTCTATCTAATAGAAAAAATACACATTTGTTAATCCAATTTTCTTGGAAAAAATAATTTTAAAGGCTTTGATTAATCGAATATTGTTCTTGTTTCTCTGAGGTTTTAAATCTAATCAAAGATTCGTAAACACTTTTAAGCATGGTAGGGCCATAAGCGAAACTATGATCCAAATGTAACAATAATCCATCATTGAATTCCATTCTAAATCATGGCTATAAATTGTTACATTTTGTGTGTCATTTAACCTATGTCATAAATGGCTAGAGTTCAAACTTTGATAGATATCAAGTAATCAATTATTTTTTTAATCATCACTTTGGTTTGATCTCTAAGAATGTAAGAATAATAATCTAAATTAATACAATATAAAAACCCACTTTAACTTTGAGGCAAGAGGTTTGCCATGTTATGGTTTGCTAGCAAGTTGGAAAACTTATTATAATGATTGCCCAAGTTCAAGTCACAACTTGAAAAAGTGTGCTCCTATGTCAACATATTCAACACCAAGTGTAAGTCCTAAAATAATTTGACAATGCATGGATACGGTGACTTTTTTTTATTGTGACTTAGTTTCTATAACCATTTTAGTGAAGAGAAAACATGGGAAATGGTGGGGGGGGGGGGGGATTTGAACCTTGTGCCTCTTACTTGCAAGAGTAATGAATTTCAAAGCACCCACTTAATATGGGTGCGGGGGAGAGAGATTTGTTGAGTTGTGGTCTAAATATAAGTTGGAGTTCTTACCTTAAAGATGACCTGAGATCAAGTCTCAATCCCAAAGTACATGCTCTTGTCTAATTGTATTAAAGGTTTAGGTGGAAGTCCTAGATAGAATAAGTTAATGGCCCATGGATATGGCCATAATATTTCCAACACCAAATAATTATGGCCTTAGTCGTAGTAATCATTTCAATGTTGAAAAAACATGGGCAGAGATTTGAACCTTCCACATCTCTCTTGCCAGAATAGTGACATTGCCAATTGGTTATGATAATCCTCCATAATTTTGGTGGGCTTTAAGGACAACATGGGTAAAATTTAATCTATATTTCTACGTGTGGTAAATGTTATGTGTGTCTCACACACTACTAGGCTACCCATGGCTACCTTAACGTATTGAATAAATATGTCTTTTGGCAGATGTTGAGGAGACCATGGGTCAACATTGGTCCATATATATGTGGGAAAGGGTTGTGTTATATGTGCATTGCACATTCAACCACTACCTCTAAATGTTTGCATTTTTGCTTTTAGTCCTTAATGTTTGCATTGTTGTGTATGTTCATAATGTATGATCAAGCTAGATAAACATCAATTAATTGATATCCAAGTTAAAAACTAGTACCCTGAGTTCAATGGATATGACCCTAATAATAAAAAATGTAAATATACATAAAAATTAAAGTCTTCAACTAAAGAAAATGTGTCATCTACTAATTAACCAAAATTTCTCCTTGCAGGTATTCTTCATAATCTATTTGACCCAGTTGTAAGCTCACTCCCATTTTGGATAATATGTAAACTTTTGAATTGAATTGCCTTTGAATGTGATTGAAGGATATAACCCTGAAGATTATAATTAACTCCATAACTCTAATCATCCATTGATCCAATAAAGAAGTGTTTAAGGAAGTATAACCTTTTAGCCAATCTATAATAGCCTTTGAATCCCCTATCATTTGTAAGTTTAGATTGTTGAAGTGACACAATTAAAATGACTAACATAAATGAATAATTTGTATTATTGTAGTACTTGTTAGGTAGTCGTATTTTTGTTCTTAGAATAAATCAGTCATTCAGGTTAGTCATTTTTAGTTGTATTACTAATTAACTAGTCATATATTTTAACCCAGGACTAAATTAGCTGTTTTTAGTTGTGTCACTTAACATTGTTCATTTTTGGTAGTATTTCACCTGGAAAAGTTGTGTTGACTAATTTTTTTAGTCACCTAGTCATTAATTTCTCATTTTCTACTAGCGCATTGATGAGTGATCATAGTGGTTTGTGGTATCTATTTGATCAATTGAATCTAAATGGTAGGTAGGCTTGATGGTTGGATACGATCAGTGAGTTTGATTTCAAGATCCGATATATCAAAGGTAAGGAGAACAGAGTGGCAGATGCTATTAGCAGATGAATACATGTAAATGAATTAGCAACTATGAGCTCCTATGGGATAGATGTATAAGATAGGATCTTGCAAGCAGGTCAGTGTTGATTTGGGGTAGCATCGGATGTGATCTAGGCCTCAAAATTTGCAGGGAGGCTTAGACACATACATTCTCCAATACCCATAATCGTTTTGGGAAATTCCACCCGGAGACAATTTTATTAAAATAATTAATTATTTTTAATGGAACCCTAAGTCTAAACTTAGTAAATTAAAATAATTAAATGGTATTGATATAAACTGTGGGTGAAAATTCTAAAATAATGTGGAGATCAAGTCACTATGATCCTATCCATTGATTATAATCTAATCTGGGTCGTCGATTGATGAATGAGAGGATTATAAGAGGAAGCTTGATGGGCACTTGGAGAACACACTAAGAGATCAAGAGATCGAATTTCTGAAGTGAGAAGTTCTGAGGAGGAAATTCTAATCAAGTAGATTTCTTGCAGTTGAGGGGTAGGGATAGCATCTGGAGAGAGAGAGAGAGAGAGATTTTATGAGCTAGAGAATCATCAATAGAAAGAGGTAGAGAGTGATCCATTAGCTCTCACGTAGAGGCAGACGCAGGGCCATGCAGAGGGTGAGAGAGAGTCTAAAATTTTGCAGCAGAGTCAGTTTCAGAAGCCAGGAGCCGGGGTGTGAGACCAGGAGGTTGAGAGCAGTGACACCGGGTAGAAAATCGATTAGTTGGCTGGGTGAAGCAGTGCCTGTAGGGTTTGACGTAGGGACTGCATGAGGACTACTCAGAGGTAGCGTAGGGCCTGCCATAGGCACCTCATCCAGTGACTGGATCAACTATGATTTTTCTCAGTCATTGTGTGAAGTAATCTCACAAATCTTTCTGCCATTATTTCTCTCTTTGTAACTAAATAACCCTTGAGGTATTCTAAGATGTATTCAAAATTTCCTACTGCTTAATATTAATAAACCCTGAGATCTGTTGCACCAGTTTTCCCGCATTGGGTTTTTCCTGGGATATTTGTCCAAAAATAACGATGTTATTGTGTTGTATTTTTTTCTTGCTCAATATCTTGTTTCCGCATATAATTTAATAAGTGAAGGTTGTAGTAGTGTTTACTTCGATATTTACTGTAGCACATAGTAAATAAATTGTATAAATTAACAAGTACGAGAAGTAACATCAGGTTGCTTCAATAGGAATTCTGGTTGAGAAATTTTCACATAGTATCAAAGCTGCAGGTGAAAAAAGAAGAGCAAGCCGGTAGATCCAGCTGAGAAGAAAAGGGAAATCGAAAAGTTGTAGGAGGCAATAGTTTGAAACCCTAGAGGGTTTGCGCAGTTCTTAGTCAAAGGGATGAAATTTCGAGGCAGTATCTCTCTATGAGAGTCGATGGAGAGAAGGGCTTCCAGATCAAATTTTTGTCAAGGCAGAGGGAGTAGCGCTGAAGCCTCAACGTGAGGAAAGATGGTGGGATGTAGATTTTCCTACAGACAGATTGTTGGGAAGAAAATTGTTAGAAAAAAGAGCAGAATCACAATTGAGGGAATTTCTTCCTCAGAGAATTCCTAGCCAAGGAATTCAAATTCTCTAGAGTTGAGCAGCAGAAAGGTGCAATAGTTTTACTAGCTCCAGCAGGGAGTGCATAGGCTAGCCCATCAGTAGCACAAAGGAGAGATGATGATCCGGATTTAAACAGGAACGCAACAAATTACAGAGATAGCCATAAACACAGAGATGCAGTGGAAATAATACTTCATTTCATTAATGTAAAATACTGAAATATGCTTACAAACAACAATGGAAATAAACCAGCTAGGGCGATGGTAGCTTATCTCTGAGAAGAGATGTGGCGGCTACATGCCTTTGAATTGTGTTACAATGAGGCTCGAAGGCCTATTTATTGTTGAGAAACAATGAAAACCCTAAACATCCAAAAACCTAACCCTAGAAGATGAAACGCCAAACTGTGGGCCCCGTTTGGGTAAATTGGTACATCAACTTCTCGGGGTCGTAACTTTGGCATATGATCTCCGTTTGACGCGCACAATATCTCATTAGAAAGACCTATCCGAGAACTAAAACTTTGGGAAGAGAAACATCAGTCCATGGACCCATGCTCCTCCTCGTTTTCCCAGAAAACAGCTCCGAAAATTCAGGACCCAAAAAACTACTAAAAATAGTAAACTGTGCTACAATTAAGGAAACTGAAAAGCTAAAAGAAACAAGGTGGGGGTCTAAGTGGACTTGGCAGGTGGCCACCAATATCCACATGGATCATTCCTCCCCTCTTAGGAACCAATGGTCCCCATTGTGTCGAGTTCCTCCATGAGATGAGGAAACTTCTGCTGAACTTGGTCACTGGTGAGCCACTTGCCCTGGTGAAGGAGTTGGCCTGCTTTGACAACTCAATACAGTTGGATACTCTGTTGGTGAGTGTGCTTGATCTGTGTGTCCATGATCCGATTAGTTGCAGCTTGTTCCATGCAATCTAGATTTAACTCTATGGGTGTGAGATGTTCTTCAAAGTCGGATGTGTCTAGTAATGGTGGAAAGTATGGCCGAAGGCGGTCCACATTGAACACTAGGTGCAGGTCAACGAATGGGGGAATGCTGAGCTCAAATTCATTGTCTCCCATAGCCTTGGTAATGGTGTAAGAACCATATCAGAGTGGTTTGAGTTTCCGATAGGCTCTGGTAAGGCGTTCCTTTTGCAAATGCAACCCAACTTTGTCGCCCACCTGAAACTTGTGTGGCACCCGATGTTGATCATGTCACAACTTGTACTTGGGATTTTATTTCTCCAGAATGTCATGGACCTGTTGGCAAATATGTTGGATGTGCTCAATGAAGCTAGTTGCCTTATTTGTTTTAGACTGTACATGAATCGAATCTATGTGAGTAGCTACAAATGGCATGGCCACATCAATGGAACATAGTGGCTGGAATCCCAAGCCCACCTGAAAAGGGTTGTGGCCAGTCGAGCTATGAAGAGCTCAGTTATAGCTATGTTGAACATAGTGGAGGATATTGTCCCATGTGCATGGATGCTTTGAGTTGTACATGCACAGAATGTGTACGATCATCCTGTTGACAACCTCTGTCTGGCCATCAATTTGAGGATGGAAGGCTGTGGACTTAGTGAGTTTGGTGTCCAGCATCGACCAGAGACTGGACCAAAATGTACTAAGGAACCTCTTGTCCCGCTCTGAGATGATAGACTGTGGGATCCCAAAGTGTCCCCACACTCATTCAAAGAAGATTTTAGCAGTGGCTTCTGCTGTGATATTCTTCTTGTAGGCCGCCATAATGGCCATCTTCGAGAACTTGTTGACGACCACAAAAACACAGTTGTTTCCATTCTTGGTGGAAGGAAGGCCTGACATGTAATCCATGGAGAGGGATTCCCAAGGTCGACTAGGGGTAGGCAGCGGGTTATAGAGGCCTTGCTTCTTGATGGTCGGTTTGGCAATGGCGCAGGCATTTCATGATTTGATGTACTTCCCAACATCCTGTCGAAGATTCGGCCAATAGAAATACTTCTGCAGTACTTCCACCGTTTTCTTGACCCCGAAATGCCTAGCATCCCAACTGTAGCGTGCTTCCCAAATAATCTTGGCATGCTCGCTTGAAGGAACACAAAGGTGACCCAGGTGGAATAGCAAGGCATCCTGGAGGTGAAAATCTGGAACATGCTGACCCTCCAAGAGTGTCTGGTATGTGTGGCCGAATTCTGGGTCGCTTTTGTAGAGAAGTGGCCAATCAAAAGTATCGTGCCCACAAGAGTTGAACACGGTGGTTAACGCCATGATTGGTGGTCGACTGAGGCAATCTACAACATTATTGGTGTTGCCCTTCTTATATGTGATATTCAAATGGAACTGTTGCAGGTATGTAGACCACTTCTGATGGCGATCATTCTGCAATTTCCCTTGGTCCTGTATGAACTGCAGGGGTCGGTGGTATGTGTGGATGACCATTTCCTTCCCCAAAATGTAATGCTTCCATTGTTGGCAGGCCTGCACAATGGAATACATCTCTTTGTCATAAGTGGGATACTTCTGGACTGTGTCTGAAAGTGTCTCATTATGATATGCCACTGGATGCCCATGTTGAGTAAGGACTACCCCAATAGCATAGTCAGAGGCATTTGTCTCGACCTCAAATCGTTGTTGCAAGTCTAGTAATGCGAGCACTGGTGTCGTGCAAAGGCGATCTTTCAACTCTGTGAATGCCTCCTATTGAGATTCAGACCAAAAGAATTTTTCTTTCGCTCCTCCCTTGGTGACTTGACTCAAGGGCCAAGTGATATGAGAAAATCCCAACACGAACCTGAGGTAGAAGATGCAAGACCTAGAAAGCTGCAGAGCTCTGTCAGAGTGGTTGGAGATGGCCAATCTTGAATGGCTTGGATCTTGGTTGGATATACATGCACCCCCTTTTCATCAATAATGTATCCCAGATACTGAACCTGGGTCATGCCAAAAGTGCATTTCTCCAAATTGGAACATAACTTGTGTTGCCGCAATGTTTGGAGAACCTGTCGGATGTGGTGGAGGTTCTCTTCCCAACTCTGGCTGAATATCAGGATGTCATCCAAGTATACCACTATAAATGAGTTGGTGAATGTCCGCAAGATGTCATCCATTAGCCTCATGAAGGTTGCAGGAGCATTCGTTAATCCGAAAGGCATAACCAACCATTCAAAAAGGCCCTCCTTGGCTTTGAAGGCAGTCTTCCATACATCGGAGGGTTCGATTGGTACCTGGTGATATCCTGACTTCAAATCAATCTTGTTGAAATATTTTCCCCCCTTTAGTTGGTCCATGAGGTCATCAATATGTGGGATCAGGTACCTATTACGGACAGTGATCTTGTTCAACACTCGATAGTCAATACAGAGTGTCCAAGTCCCATCCTTGTTTTGTACTAACACAATCAGGCTCCCACAGGGCAATGAACTCAGACGGATGTGACCTTTCTGCAGCAGCTCCAAAATCTGCCTCTTGAATTCATATTTCTCCAGAACGGAGCGCTGATAGATTGGTCCGTTGGGCAGTGGCGCACCTGGGGTCAGATCGATGGAGTGCTTGACCTGACAGTGCAGAGGAACCCCTGTGGGGGAGGTGAAGATGTCCTTGTACTCCTCCACAACCTTGTCCATCTGTACTTGTCATGTGGAGGGGCCCTGTCTGGAGGTCGTGGCCACTGTCTTCTTCTTTCCTTGAGGGTGTATCATTAGGAAAACAAATTTCCCAGTTTTGGAAATGAGCTTACTGCATTGTTTTGCAATTACCAAAGAGATGGCGGTAGGTAGTGCTACCTCCGGTATCCTGTACAACTTATTTCGCAAAGTAAAAATAACAGCACGGGGCCTTGATTCATACACAACATGTCGCTTCCAAAAGTATGGTTGTCCTAATAATACATCACAAACTTCAAGCGGAGCAATGTCACACAATACCTCATTCGTGAAGGGATTGATGTTGTATGGAAGGCAACACTGCTGGCTCACGCAAAGATCCTGTCCTTGGTGAAGCCACCCGATGGTGTACGATTGTGGATGTGTTATGGTCGGTAAGCCCGGCTGCTTCACAACCTCTACCGAAATGAGGTTCTTTTGGCTTCTGTTGTCGACAATTAACTGTAGCGAAGAGCCCTTTACCCACATCTGGGAGTGGAAGAGACACTCCTCCTCTTCTGGATCTTTGAGTTCCTCCTTCTGTATCTTCGTGGTGGCAATAGTGGCGTTGGGCTCCGCATCGATAATCTGCCTCCCTTTGTCATTGCCCTTGTCGAGTTCTAACTCAGAGTCGGAACATGCATCTGATTCTGAAACCTTTAGCTCAGCCACCAGTTACTGCTTGGCCCGACACTCACTTGTGTTGTGAGTGGAGCTCTTATGGAACTCACACCACTTTCTCGTGTCCTTTTTCGGCTTCATAGCGATGTTCTTTGCTTGCAGCTTTGGTGGGTTGTCTTGGGCTGCCCCACCTTGGATTTGTCCTTTGTTCTATGATTTGGGGGCACCTTTCCCTTGCTTCCGATTCGCAGATCCAAAGTCTCGCTTCTTTTGTTTAAACTTTTGCTCAACCTTGACGGCATATCGATATGCCGTGGCGAGCGAAGGGATGTTCAGAAATTCTATTTCTTCTTGGATGTAATTGTGCAGGCAGCCATGGTATTTGAGTACCAAATGCTACTCTGAATCCTTGATACCCAACTTTGTGTGAAGGGTATGGAAAATATTGGTAAACTCTGGCACGTCTTGGTCTCTCCCCTGCAGCAACGTGGTCCACATTATGTATTGATCCTCATAGCTTTTGACAGGGTAGTAATACTCCTTGATGGCATCCTCGAATGAATCCCAAGTGGGTGTGGCTGAAAATAGTGAGCATGTACTTTCATCCTTCTGCTCACAGTAGGTTTCCCACCAGTCCTTGACATGGGGGGCTTCTTTGAGAAGAGCGAAAATAATCTTTTCCCGACTGGAAAAATCATGAACAGAAAAATAACCCTCTAGTAGATTTAACCATTTATCAACGACATCTATGTCTATCTGACCTTTGAATATGGAGATTTCAAAATTAACTTGTACCTTAAATGGTGTGGTGTTTCCAGAGTAGCTGTTGGAAGCCAATGCGTCGCCCCTAGGTAGCCGCTGAAGGATCTAGGCAAAGTTGTCCATCATCGCGTTCCTTTGTCGCTCGAGGGCTTCTTCGAGCAAGATTTTGATAGGATATCCTACCCCCTTGTCTTTCTTTTCATCTGCCATGGGAGGCCATCAGGATTTGCGAGGCTGGTCTTGCAAAGGTTTGACCAGTTCTAGCCCTAACTCCTTATATCCCAACCTCGTTGGGGACATGCAAAGAAAAACAGAGAAAAAGTAGACCGCTCTGATACCATTGATCCAGATTTAAACAGGAACACAACAAATTATAGAGATAACCATAAACACAGAGATGCAGCAGAAATAATATTTCATTTCATTAATGTAAAACACTGAAATATGCTTACAAACAACAATGGAAATAAACCAACTAGGGCAATGGTAGCTTATCTCTGAGAAGAGATGTGGCGGCTACATGCCTCTGAACTGTGTTACAATGAGGCTCGAAGACCTATTTATTGTTGAGAAATAATGGAAAACCCTAAACATCCAAAAACCTAACCCTAGAAGATGAAATGCCAAACTGTGGGCCCCGTTTGGGTAAATTGGTACATCAACTTCCCAGGGTCGTAACTTTGGCATATGATCTCCGTTTGACATGCACAATATCTCGTTAGAAAGATATTTCTGAGAACTAGAACTTTGGGAAGAGAAACATCAGTCCATGTTGCTCCCAGTTTTCCCAAAAAATGTCGTTTAGGGCCTCAAAACGGCTCCGGAAGTTCAAGACTTGAAAAACTGCTAAAAATAGTAAATTGTGCTACAATTAAGGAAACTGAAAAGCTGAAAGAAACAATGATGGGGGTCCAAGTGGACTTGGCAAGTGGCCACCAATATCCACCTGGATCAGATGAGGTCATTCGACTTTCTATTTTTGGAAAAAACGGCAACCAATGGCTTGAGGGATCAGGATGGGTTGGACAAAGCATCCAACTATGTCATCTAGAAGGCCATATTTTTATTCCTTCTAGATGAGCATTCCCTCAAGACATATGTCGACAGCGTGGTGGTTTTTCCTACAGATGTAGTTCCATTAAAAAATTACTAATAAGAAATGACAAAGGCCAAGAGGATGATCCTTGATGGAGTAAAGGATCATGTAGTGTGTCATGTCGCTAGCAGAGGGATTGCTACAGAGATGTGGGATGCCTTAGCAATGATATATCAAGGATATTCCGAGTAGCGGAAGATGTACTTGGAGTAGAAGTTGAGATCTTCTCAGATGCAAAAGGGGGAGCATGTGGATCCATTCCTCACGAAGCCTAAGAAGACCCGTGATGAATTGTCTGTTGTAGGGCATACACCTCAAGATTGAGAGTTAGTTAGACTGGCCCTCAATTATGTCTCAAATGAGATGCAAGTCTTTGTCTAGAGTATCTTGGGCAGAGAAACCTTTCCGAATTGGAATGAGATGTGGGCAGCTCTAAAACAAGAGGAGCTGAGGAGAGACTTAATCAAGGATAAACTTGACGGAAGCAAAAATAGTGGGTTGAAGCCAAATGAGGAGGAGGATAATGCAGCCCTTGCATGGAAGGGACAATAGGAGCAGTGAAGATGTAAGAAGGATGTCTCGAAGATCAAGTGTTTCAAGTGTGGTGAGATGGTTCACTACACTACTCAGTGTCCTCTCAAGAAGAAGGAAAAGGATGAGAAGCATGATCTGAAGGCTGCACCTACGAAGATCGAAGAGGAGGATTTCACCATGACAGCCGAGATACCTCCAGGAGCGTGGTGGGATGATTTAGAGCTGTAGTTTGAAAGAGATATAGATGGGCAGGATCCTTGAGGAGTCCACCTCTTGGATCAATACCTTTCTACAAGAGTCCATATTTGTGGTAGCAGGATGGACTAGTGTCGAATGGTTCGAAGGAGTGTCAGAGAGACAGTTGCAGTGGCTAGGAGCACCAGAGTCTTAGCAACACAGAGCAGAGTTTACATCAGTGCAGATGGCACAGAGCAGAGGTCGGCAACAACATATTATATTCATAGGGTCAATGCAAAGACTAGTAGCAGTGAGACTCCAACATTCAAGTGGTATCATACTAAACACAATTAGTTCAATATTTGGATGTTTTTCCATTGTTGATAGAGTAACAGTAACAGTTTGCAGTGCAGTGGCAGTGCTAGCAGAAGCACAGATGCAACACTTGAGAGGGATTTGTGGTACGGATGCAGTGTTGACAGTGGCAGTGTCAAGAGAAGTACAGTTGCAGCAGCAACGCAGTGTTTGGTGGAAAGCATGTCAGACATCATCAACGCAGAGGACGATGCTTCAGAGTCAAAGGAGTATGCAACAACTTATATTACTAGAGCACATTCCTCGTTAAGAGGAAGTGTTGATTTGGGGTAGAATTGGATGTGCTCTAGGCCTCAAAATTTGTAGGGAGGCTTAGACGCATGCATTCTCCAATACCTAGAAATCGTTTTGGGAAATTCCACCCAAAGACAGTTTTATTAAAATAATTAATTATTTTGAATGGGACCCTAAGTCTAAACTTAGGAAATTAAAATAATTAAATGGTATTGATGTAAACTGTGGGTGAAAATTCTAGAAGAAGGCGGATATCAAGTCAATATGATCCTAGCCATTTATTATAATATAATATGGGTCGTTGATTGATCAATGAGAGGATTATAAGAGGAAGCTTAATGGGCACTTGGAGAACACACCGAGAGATCAAGAGATCGAATTTCTAAAGTGAGAAGATCTGAGGAGGAAATTCTAATTGATTATATTTCTTGCAGTTGAGGAGTAGGGATAAAATCTGGAGAGAGAGATTTTACCAGCTGGAGAATCATCAGCAGAGAGAGGCAAAGAGTATTGCAGCATCTCTCACATAGAGGCTGACACAAGGCCACATAGAGGCAATGCGGAGGGTGAGAGAGAGTCCAAAAATTTTGCAGCAGAGTCAATTTTAGAAGTTGGGAGTCGAGGTGTGAGACAGGGAGGCTAAGAGCAGTGACTTCAAGTAGAAAATAGATCATTTGGTTTGGTGATGCAGTGCCTAGAGGGGTTGATGCAGGGACTGCGTAGAGGTAGCACAGGGGCTACCAAAGGCACCTCATCCAGTGATTGGATCAACCAGGATTTTTCTGAGTGATTGTGTGAGGTAATATCACAAATATTTCTGCCAGTATTTCTCTCTCTATAAATGAATAACCCTTGAGTTATTCAGAGATGTATGCAGAATTTTCTATTGCTTAATCATAATAAACCCTCATATCTGTTGCACCAGTTTTCCCGCATTAGGTTTTTCTGGGGACATTTGTCCAAAAATAATGGTGTTATTGTGTTGTATTTTCTTTCTTACTCAGTCTCTTGTTTCCGCATATAGTTTAATTAAGTGAAGGTTGCAGTAGTATTTACTTTGATGTTTACTGTAGCACATAATAAATAACTTGTATGAATTAACAAGTAGGAGAAGTAACATCAGGTTTCTGCAATAGGAATTCCAGTTGAGGAATTTTCACAGTCAACAGGATGTTAGGTATATGGATATTGTGCATAGGTTACAGTAGAGCACATGTACATGTGCATGTGATAGTACATGTATAGTTACAGGTGACAGTACAAGTACAAGTACAAGTGTAGGTTCACAAGATATAGACTATTGCCTTACAGCAGATGGATTGGTCACATTCCGAGATAGGATATATGTGTTAGATAGTAGTGAGCTCAAGAAACTGATCTCAAGGGAGTTTCATGCGAAAAATTATTTAGGTCACATAGGTTATCATAAGACATGGACTGCAATAAAGAGATTTTACTATTGGCCAAACTTGAAGAGGGATGTGGCAAAGTTTGTGGCTAGATGTTTTGATTGTAAACAAGTGAAATTAGGGTATAAACATCCAGGTGGAATGCTATAGCCAATTGCGATTCCAGAATGGAAATGGGAAGTCATTTCCATGGACTTCATTACAAGTTTGTCGAGATAGTGAGATAGTATGATTCCATCGTGGTTATTGTGGACAAGTTGGTAAAGGTTGCACACTTCATTTTGGTTAAGTCTACATTCTCAGCTAGCGACGTGGCACATGTATTCATCCAAGATGTGGTAAGATTGCATGGTGTTCCGAAGAAGATTGTGTCAAACAGGGATGCGAAGTTCACTTCTAAGTTTTGGAAGGAATTGTTTGCAGGTTTGGGCACAGAATTGGCCTTCAGCACAACTTATCATCCACAAACAAATGGACATATAGAGAGGGTCAACAAGATATTGGAGCACATGTTGAGGATGTATGTGATTCATCAACAACAAATGTGGGAAGAGTACCTTCCATTGGTTGAGTTCGCATACAATAATGGGTATCATGAATCATTGAGGATGAGCCCTTTCGAGGCATTATATGGGCGAAGTTGCAATACTCCTATCAATTGGAGTGATCCGGTTAGCATGGTGTTGATTGGACTAGACATGTTGGCAGACATGGAACAAGAAATGTAGGTGATCAGGAAGAATCTAAAGGAAGCACATGATAGGCAGAAGAGATATGAAAATTGGAACATGTTGTTGTTCGCTTATTGGGGCCTGACCCAAGTTCGGAATTAAGTTAGCCAGACAAATCTCGGTACTAGTGGCCCTTTTGGCAACAGTCTGCGGAGTACGGACTAAGGTCTCACCCAAAGTAGTATGGGAGGGTTCCAGAACCAAGTTTCCACACCCTAGAGATGTCTGATGATTTTAAGTGGTCCGCGGTTTGACCCTACGTGCAAGTCGCTTCGCGCACTTTCCCATACCTCGCAGCCTGATATACTGCCTTCGCGCAACCCTAATCGATGGCCAAACATTGCGCTTCTGCGTTATTACCCAAGACCTTACCGGTATTCCAATATTAGTTGATTATTTTAGCCCACTTGCGTGCTCTAAGTTATACTTAACAACATAAACCATTCATACAGGTGCGTGCACTAAATAAACAATATACTTGCAAATTATATCAAACATGCATTAACCCAAGAACAGATACACAGAATTATGATAAAACTTCTCTTTATTAATTCCTTCTTTGTTTACAGACTTGACTCCACCCTATGCACCCAACTGCAGGGGTCTACGCACTCAGCTGCAGACTACTAGGCTTCTGTGCACTCAGCTGTAGAGCCTTCTCCTACGCTACGAACCAAAGGCACACTTCACCTTACTTCCTTAGCCTCTCTTCCTATCTCTCTACTTCCTCTCCTTTTACACTTAGAGCCTCGCTCTATTTATACAATCTCATGGTCCGCGGACCATGGCTAGGTATATCCAGCCGACATTACATTACAAAACTATGGTGAACAACCCTGTGACTCTATCATACTTTTCGCACTCTGCGCCCACAATTCACGAAGCTTTACAACAAGATTGGGTCAAAACTTGGGCTTTGAGCCCCAAAACATGCCTTGGGGGGGATTCCATGCCCAACAAGCCCCCAACACAAACATCATGACTTGCCCTCGAGTCACTCTGTCGGCGCAATGATCTTTGCGCAAAGTCCCTCCAACTATTCTTGAACTGCGCGGAGGTCAGCAACGCACTGACCTGCTGCTTGTTGGATCTGTTGCATGCGTTGTTCTGAGACCTCTTTGTCTGGAGTGCTTCTCTGCATTAATGTGTGCCTCCCCTATATGTGCGTGAATAGTGACTTCAATGGTCACTTTCTAGCCAACCCGCGCGGCAGTGCAGCCCCCTATGCACGGTCGTGGACCTTGTGACTCTTTGCTTCTGTGCGCATCTGTGATATCGCGCAGCTCTCGGGCAGAATAGTTTATTGTCCTGCTCTCCCTTCCAATTTCCTGGAGTGCTAAGACTGTCCTTCCCTCGGCTAGTCAGGTGGTCGTACCACCCGTGTAGAGATCCATCCTATCCTCCGTCCTGGTTCCTGGAGAACCCCCACCTTGACTTATTACGGTCAGCATCACGCGCTTCACCATTTGCAACGCACTACCCTGGTCACTATGCTTAGCATTATGCGGTCCAAGCCAAGGCATCAGATTGATCATTTGCGGAAATAGGCCTTCACCTTGTTATCGGGATTGCACACACCCTGCCTTACCATTCTGGTCTTTTTTCCGAGAAAATATTTCTTTATCTCGTCCTCCATCTTCTTGATTTTCACATCCATCAAAGCACTTTTCTTCCTTAACCATACCCTTTCTTCTTCAAGTTTGTGGAGTTTAAGGTTTCTCTGTTGGATTTCTTCCTCAAGTCCCATGCGTTCTGTTTCTTGCGGCTGTGTGATCCCTCCTTTCCGGCTTCGCAAACCATCGTGTCTACGGGTGCTGCTATGCGTAGAATAGGCTTCGCATGCTCCATAGGGATTACAACATCTGCTTCATACTTCAGCTTCGAAAGTGCCCGCGTGGTCAAGGTTTTGCACATGGTCGTATAATATAATTGAATCGCTGGTAAGCGCAGGTCCCAGTCAGTTTGCTTCACATGGTGGACTGCGTTCAGTACTTCGCATACTTTTTCAAAGGCTTCCATGCGGATAATATTCTATACGCTTGGTCTTATCATACTTCCTAGTCGTCGTTTGCGCCATCGTCTTGCCCACTCATGCTTTTCATTCGTGTTTCCTATCGTGAGGACAGTGTGCATTCGTGTAGGTTGCGCACCATACGCCTATACCCATCTAGAAAGGAGGTCGCACAGGCTGTTTCGTCTGTCATACCCTGCTTTCATCTACATCTGAGGCTTTCCAAACTGCATGAGCATCATCCTTTTGTATTCACGCCAGTCCTCAAAATTCTGCTAGTGCGTACCCCAGTTGTTCCGGCACTTCTTTTTCAAATTTATTCAAGAACTCCTCTACCTCACTTAATCCGTCATACATAGGCAGGTCTCTTGTTTTTGTTGCTATGCAGTGCAGTGACCTTATCAACCTGTTGCAATTGAGCGTGGTTACCTCGTGTAACCAATTCTGCCATCATTCTATTTCCTCGTCCGAATCTGAGGTGCAGGAGCTTTCGCGCTCCCATGAAATCCTGCCATCCGCTATTGGATTCACCCAGTCCTACTCCCACGCGGTTATCTTGTAGATATAGTCTAAATCATCATCACTGTCGTAGCCGCGCACTAGCTCTGTGTAGCGCGATCCTTCCATAGGGTCTAAAGGTACCACTACGCGCAATGATTTTTTCTCGAAGATTATCTTGCACTTCTTTAGATTTATCACTCCATTCATGTCAGTGGCCCAATCTATTCCCAGTAACGTGGGATAGGGATTGTTGTCATCAACAATATCTATCACTTCGAAATATGCAAGCGCGCTCGTACCTTCGATATCTACCGTTATTCCCTGCAATCTTCCCATAGGTAGGATCTTTTGTTGGTTCACCATTCGCAATTGGATAGGAGACCATTACAGTGCATGCTTGCCCATGTGCTCCCATGTCTGCTTTGGCAGGACGTTCGCATCCGATCCTAGATCCAAAATCACTTGATCCATTTCATATTCCCCAATCTGCGCGATGAATCTCATTTCCCTTCCTGTTTGTGTTGTGTTCTTCCTGAGCTTCCAGACTACGTGCAGTTCTCCTGTTGTGGTTCCAGCGCATCTAGTGATGAGTTCTTACAGTCCTTCACAGCTTTTCTGTCATGCAACAGCTTCATGCATGTCTCCAAAAACGTAGTAAGCATTGACGAGTCCATTTCCGGTTCTGGTTTGTCTTTACTTCCTGAAGTGGAGGCATCCGTGAAGCTCTTCTTAGCCTCCATGAATGTCTCCTTAGCGTGCTCTAAATCAAATTCTGGTTCCTTTGTTGGAGCCTTGCGAACCCAGGCACTCTCTTCGGGCTACTTGCCTTTGTCATCTCCTATCTTGATACCACTTCAAAGCATGATATTTACATTCGGGTCTTCCTCGCGCGACTCAGACCTCATCATTTACAGGTTCTAAGTCAGGGGAGGTTGGAGCGCTCCTTTATCGCGCAACCTCGCTATCAACATGGGACAGTCCTTCATCTCATGATCAAACTAGGTACAATATAAGCTTGATGGTCTCATCAGATTTGTACAATTGCAGGCATAATGCACTGGCCCTCTACAATTGTAACAGATCAGCGATCTGTGACCTTTTCCTAGTCCCATTCCACCTCGATCTCATCCGCGCCCCTAAAATCCATTGCATGCCATCCCTACATTTTGATTGAGGGCCCGTGTTTCAGTCTGAACTCTATAGGTAGGAGTCCAATCTATCATCAATTCATAACTTCTACAGGTACGCTCATCGTGGCCTACTAACTTTCAGAAATAACAGAAGAATTGTTGGGAGTTTTGCGTATACTTCTGTAATAGATGGTAGTTATCTGTAGCATGCTTCCCTCCTATCTGACAAATCATGCACCATAATGCAGGAATCACGCTCAGTCCTACTTGTGCCTCTAGTCTCAAGGGCATTGGTCCTCCTCCCGCTAGGTAGTTCGTGAATACTGGACAACGGTCCTTGTCATGTCCCTGGCCTTTGAATTTTATGCATAATACCTCCTCGCACGCTTCTAGGCGGGCTATCTTGTCTTATTTCAAAATCTACATCTCAAGGCACAAGTTTTTCAATTGTGCGTGAATCTGTTGAACTCCCAGGTTAGGATCTTGTATCAGGGTCTCGTGCAGTCTCATTGCGATCTCCAAGGCCTTGGCCTAAGTGGATAGCTTCTGCTATGACAATGTGTTCCTTAGATGCAGCGTTAACGATGCTACAAACCATGTGCGGTGTTGCCCATCTATCAAGGTCATGTTGGCTTCACGAATCATAAAATTCACTCTCTGATCCATCTCCTAGGGGGTTTCACCTGGAAGCATCACGATTTCCTTAAATTCGATGATCGACTGTGTCTCTGATTTTGGCCTGCTAAATTCCTTGTTTAGCGCAGCTTGGATATCCGTGATCCCTACATTTGGATTGTCATTGGAGTGCTTAATGTACCACGTCAGTGCGCAATCCTACAAAGCACTGACCAGCATTGCTTTCTTTATATTGTCATCCGTGACCCCCTGCGCTTCCCATACAGCATTTACCACAAACCAAAACTGGTCCAGATCTTCATTCCCTACTCCTTTGAACACCGACAACTTTATCGCGCTTGCCATATGGAATTGTGGTGGTGGCGGAGGTGGTGTGGGTGAAGACGGGGGTGAAGATGGTGAAGCTGGTGGTGGCGTAGGTGGGGGTGGTATGCGGGGAATTCCCTGCTTTATCAGACTGGTCGCACTTCTTGGTGAAACCTTCACGAGCACTTCCTTGCTTTCCTGCAGAGGTGAAATCAAGGGGCTAGATTCTAGTTCTGCGCTACCTTCGTTTCTGTATATCCTCCCACTTTGCGTAGCCCCAAGCATCAATTTATTCGCATAACCCGCTTTTCACACAGTAGCATTTTAATCTAAGTGTTCAAAGAGTTAACGTACTTACCTCGTGGTCCTTTGAGGAAGCGGTGTTCCGCCTCGCTATAGCTGACTGAAGTATCTACTGCGAACTCGGTGATAAATCCTCCTATAATTTGATCGAGCCAATGGTCCACAGCGCACGCGATCTTATCTTTCGATGCTTCCAGTCTGCGCACCAACTATGGAGTCCACACAACAGGTTTGTCGAGACTACACCTCCCTTGACTGTCTGCTAGCTTCACGATCCACTCATACAACTCAAAGGGGAAGGATGCAAAGAAGATTTCGTGGATTTCCATATATAAGTAGAAATCTAACCACTCTTCCTTTGAAAACCACAGATTCCTGTTTTCCTGCGTTGCGAACTCGTGAATCTTTATATCCAGCCACTCTTCAATTCCTTTCTTTATCAGATTCTAGTGATATGACACCAGACATCTCTATGCAGATCCCGTTCCTGGCAACGAAACCATTTGTTGGCTTACTCGGGCCTGGCCCAGGTTCAGAGTTAAGTTAGCCAAACAAATCCCAGTACTACTAGCCCTTTCGGCAACAGTCTGCGGAGCGCAGACTGAGGTCTCACCCGAAGTAGTATGGGAGGGTTCTAGAACCATGTTTCCACACCCTGGAGATGTCTGATGAGTTCAAGTGGTCCGCCGTTTGACCCTGCATGCAAGTCGCTTCACGCACTTTCCCATAGCTCGCAGCCTGATGTACTGCCTTCACACAACCCTACTCGGGGGCTGAACACTGCACTTTTGCACTATTACCCAAGACCTTATCGGCATTCCAATGTTAGTTGATTATTTTAACCTACTTGTGTGCTCTAAGTTATACTTAACAACATAAACCATTCATACAGGTGTGCGCAGTAAATAAACAGTATATTTGCAAATTATATCAAACATGCATTAACCAAAGAACAGATACACAAAATTATGATAAAACTTCTCTTTATTAATTCCTTCTTTGGTTACAGACTCAACTCCGCCCTGCGCACTCAGCTGTAGGGGTCCGTGGTGGGCTCCAGTATTGTAGCAATAATGCTACAACTCCTGGAACTCCCTTCTTTAATTTTATCAACCCGATAGTTCGTAACAAACTTGGAAGCGACGGTGTTGTATGCACAAGTACTAGCTCCTAGTGGACTTGTGCCAGCTGACCAAGTGACAGCTGCGGCAAGAGCTAGTACTTGTGCATACAGCACCGTCGCTTCCAAGTTTGTTATGAACTACCGGGTTGATAAAATTAAAGAAGGGAGTTCCAGGAGTTGTAGCATTATTGCTACAATACTGGAGCCAACGGAACCAAAAAGATGGTGGGCCCCAGTATTGTAGCAATAATGCTACAACTCCTGGAACTCCCTTCTTTAATTTTATCAACCTGGTAGTTCGTAACAAACTTGGAAGCGACGGTGCTGTATGCACAAGTACTAGCTCTTGCCACAGCTATCACTTGGTCAGCTGTCACAAGTCCGCTAGGGGCTCAAGCCAACTTCTATGAGCTCTTAGAAGAAGCTTTTTAACTGATGGACGAAAGCTAACTCGAAGGAAGCTAATCTAATTGCGAAAAGAAAATGAAAGCCAAAAAGAAACGCAAACCCTAGCAAACCCTAATTCTACCAACTAGTCCTACTGATGCAAAGGAACGAATGCAAACTACGAAAAGAGATGCCATTGCTTCTAGGAAGGTAAAATGCATGTGTCTAAGTTATCACTATCTGAAGAAAACATATTTTTGTATTTTTTATTAAGTTATGAGAATTATCATGCATGTGCTTTTAACTGGCTTTTCACTGTGCAGGGGTGGATCAAGGAGGAGAAATGCTTGGAAAAGGTTGGGAAGACTCGGAGAGGGTCTAAGGGATCCCTATCATCCTTTCAGAGAGTTTCACAAAGTCAGGATGCCATGCAACCGTGTTTATGAACTTCTACAGGAAGTCTGCAGGGGTTTCTACAGGAAGTGTTGTGATTCTTCTACAGGATGTTTCATGATTGGGTTTTTGACTGATAGGTGAGTGGGAGAGAATGCATGAATGGGTAGGGAGGTAGGGTAGGGGCCTGGAATGACCCAATGACTGAGGGATGAGGTGATGAGAGGGTGTGGAAGTCTAGCTTGCATCAAAGAAGGTTTAGGCAATGGAAAGGCAAGAAGGTAGGGTTACGTGGCAAAAGAGCATATGGGAGATGAGGAAACAGACTTGGTGATGGAGGAGCTGATCTGGACGAGGCCCAGATGAACGAGGAGGTGATGAAGGTGCCCTGCATAGTGTTTACCTGATCAAACCAACTACGTCTTGCATACAATCAAAATATTAGATGATCTATCTAACAGTTTAATGAGATCAGTGAACAGCAACCTTATTCATGACAAGAATCACGTACAACATGTGAACAAAACATTATCAAAGAGATATAAACGCATGACTAACTCCTACCAATCCATCCTAAACATAAAAAGCTACTTTAACCAACAAAAATGACCAAAATAACAAAGCAAGATCTAAAGAGCAGATTTTATTTTAAGAACGCAGCAACACATAAAGATAAACAAGGGAGGTATTGGGCGCTTGAGATGGGCCCAACCCCAAGAGCTACAGCCTCCCAAGAGAGATTTAGAGCTGGTGCAAAGCTGGATTCATCTTTATTAATCAAGAAATGAAGAGTTACATCAAAACTTTCCACAAGGAGAGCTTGAGAATGAGCTGAAAGCAAAGCTAATCTCTGCCTACAAATCGAATTACAAAATGACTACAACAAGGCTATGAAATGACTAACTACCAGCTACTATCTACTGGCTAACTAGCTAACATCCACTGGCTACACTGGCTAACCAAAATGAGGCCCTAAGCCTTCTCATTTATACAATTTGAGGACCCAACAATCCTCCTAAAATTTAGGGACTCAGCTGCCCAAAACTTGGAGTTAACAGCAGTCCTACTTGACTTGCTTGGCTGCCCTTGTGTTGATTGATTCGGTGGCCCTTGAACTCCGAGTTGATGGTGGAGAATTCGAGGTAAGGGCCCATAAATGAAGGGGACACCTTCCTACAAATCCTCTAGCTTGTTCTCCCACGAATTTGGCTGCCAAGTGCTCATTAAGACCTTCAATTTAGTCTCCAAGTTGACCAAAAAGGCTACACAAAGCACCCATTAGACTTGTTGGCATAATGACTAACCAAATTCACTCTATTAACATAAATATAATCAAAAACATGCAATAAACTAATGAGAATGGTGGATTAAGTCAAATTAGGAGGTTGAATGAGCCCAAATAATTGCCCATTTTTGGGGCTCATCAGTCCGCGCACTCAGCTATGGACTACTAGGCCTCTACACACTCATCTGCAGAGCCTTCTCTTACTCTACAACCCAAAGACACACTTCACCTTACTTCCTCAGCCTCTCTTCCTATCTCTCTACTTACTCTCCTTTTACACTTAGAGCCTCGCTCTATTTATATAATCCAATGGTTCGCGGACCATGGGTAGGTCTATCCAGCCAACATTACATTACAAAACTAGGGTGGACAACCTTGTGACTCTATCATACTTTTCGTGCTCCACGCCCGTAATTCACAGAGCTTTACAACAAGATTGGGTCAAAACTTGGGATTTGAGACCCAAAACATGCCTTTGGGGGGGGATTCCATGCCCAACTATTGTTCAAGGAGTTCCATGTTGGGGATTTAGTGTACTTGCGCATCAAACTAAAGAAAAACTTCTTGTGGATTGGATCATGTGCCAAGCTGGCACCATGGTTTTGTGGACCCTTCAGTATTATTGAGAGGATTGGGCCAATAGCCTATCGAATTGCACTGTCTCCAAACAATGAAATTCCATGATGTTTTCCATTTGTCATTTCTTAAGAAGTATTTTAAAGATGATGATCATATGATTGGTTGATCTGTATTGCAGGTGGAACCAGATGAAAAATTCCAGCCGGAGCCTCAGTGCACATTGTAGAAAAAGGTGTTCATGCTCTAAAACTGAGCAATCAAACAAGTTAAGATGTATTTGAAGCACTTTGGGCCTGATGAAGCTACATGGGAGATGGCAGATCAGATGTAGGCTATGTATCCTTCCTTGTTTGTCGGTTGAGGCAAAGTAGTTTTGGCTTGGTGTTTTGGTGTGATTTTGGAATATGCTTTGATATATGTTTTGATGATGTTGGTTTATGTACATATCTATATGGATGTAAATACCACCATGAGCTATGTTATAAAGCTCCAATAAGTGGTATGGGTGTCATGTCATCATGATGTTATGTTGTTATATTTTCATGTTGGTTTGTTTCTCAGTAGAATGATCATTGTAAATACTACAACGAGTTAAGTTATAAAGATCCATCGGCAGTATATGTTTTTATTACAACAATTTTGTCGTTATAGGTGTTTTTGAACACCAAGGACGGTGTTCCCCCAAGGGGAGGGTTCTATAACAACCTTGGTGAAAATTCCATGTAATAAAAGTAAATAAACGAAAAAGAATAACCACGGATGATGGGACACGTATTCCAAGTTGAATGTTGGGCATAATCCTAGTGATGGGGATCACTTGTGATTGTTTATGGATAAGGAAATTGGCAAATGCAATGACTAAGGCTTTGGAAAGGAAAAATGGAATTTTTGGCACATTTATTTATGAAAATAATGGAAATTAGGAGAAAAGGAAGGTGAAACGCCACAGGTTGCATGTGAAGAGGAAAATGAAGGAAAATAATGGAAAATGAAGAAAATAGAGGCCTCATTCATTAAACATCTTCTGAGGACCAGTTGGTAACCTTTTTGTTAGTTAAGTGTTGGTGCTCCCTCTCATTATTCTCTCTCTCTCATACTCTTGGAGACTTAGAGTTTTCTTGGAACACTCTTGGAGGGTGTGGCATACTTGGATTCTTGGAGAAAGAAAGAAAAGGAAGAGCGGGAAAGAAAAGGAGGGCATCGAGATAACCAACTACATTAGATTTTCTTGCAGGTACTGAGTTGCATGTATATTTCCTTCACTAGTTTTGGCATGCATGGCATATGCATGTGGTTTGTTGGTTGTGATCTATCATTGCCATGGAGGATGGCCGAGATTCACAGTGGATTGCCTAGCCTTGCCATTTCCTGTATATCCATGGTGATTATGGGTTCATTCATTGTTGTGTTTTTGGTTGGTTCTCATGTTTCCTTAGCTTGGGTTGAGTTATTAGTCTTGTAGCCTTTCATTGGACAAACACTCTAGAGCCCTGGAACAAATTGTGCTGAGTTACTAGTCTGGTAGCCTCAGTTGGACAAACACTCTAGAGCCCAGTAAAAGTTGTGGGTTGAGTTACTAGTCCTGGAGCCTCAGTTGGATGAACTCTCTAGAGCCCTTGATGGATGGGATAGAGACCGATCTGATGATGTTTTTGTGATGTCCAACCGTGAGGTGGAATCACTGTTTGATGGGTTGAGGTGGATGGTCTTTGGAAGCCCTGGATGAGTTTTGATTGATGTGTTTTATGATATCCCACATTCAAGCTTCGAATATGGCACGAGGGTGAATGGTTGAAGAGAGATTTGGCTTAGCGATTCTATGGTCGGGTGGAACATGGAAATCCCATCCAAGGTTTGGATTTTGCATCATTAATGAAAGGTTATTTCTCCTTGTATTTCTATGAGCATTTTGACTGATTATATGTGGTCTATATTGTTGTACTTTCATGAGTTTCTCTACTGCTATTATGTTGTTTATGTATGTGTTTTATGACAGCAACCATGTGTGGCTCTCATCATGTTTTTACTTGTAACTGAATGATCAATGTATCTATGACCTAATGGATGGAATGGAATTTGATGTGTTGAGGCATCAATGGTTCTTAGCGATTCCCAGCTAAGTAAGAGACCCTTATGCTCAGAATTGTTATTTACACCTGTAGATTACACATTCGCAATATGTTTGACGAAATGTTTATCATGGCTAGTAGGGATCCTGTTAAGGTCTTGAATAAGTATTTTCTTTAGTACTACCATTTCCATGTTAATTTACTAATCTGAAGAGATGGTTCAATTCTGGGTAGTGACATGGGCTTGGGGCCTGAAAAAGTGGCTCAAATCCTGGGGTCACTGGCATAGCACTAACAAATTTGGTCTATGGTCACTGGTAGGCAAGCCTGTGAGAGTGACTTTGCGTTTCTAGACGTTGTCATGCCTATAGCATAAGAGCCACTGAGGCTTAAGTTGTCCAAAAGTTCAGTGGGACCCAAGGGCAAGTTATCTAAAGTATTGGATTGGTTCTTGAGGGTCCTGTAGCTGATGTTGAATGTATGTATGGTGTGTTTCCATTGATTCCACTTCCTTAACGTGACTTAAGAGGTCAAACCATATTATAGTGGCCTCTCATCGCATGTTTACCCTGGCTGGCCGATTGCTTGGGTAGATGTAGGAGGAGGGTGTTAAAAGGACACCTGTGACAAGAGGAAAGCATGAAGATGACACTTGCAAAATGTGAATGACCTTGAAAGCGACACATGCAAGAGCGACGATAACATGAAAAAAAAAACTTATTGAAGTGAAAGTGAACAAAAGAGATAGTTGCAAACATAAAAGTGACACTTACGAAAGCTATGGTGCACAAAAGCGACAATTAAGAAAACTGACTGAAATAGAAGTAGAATCGCAACCAAAGTGTGGGGGATCGTAAATCCAATCTCTTATGTTGCTTTGTGGACTTTAGAAAGGCTTTTGATACGGTTCCAAGAAACAACCTATGGAATAGATTAGAAGAGTTAAAGGTTCCTTTTGAGTTGAGAGCTGCAGTTATAAGGTTATACGAGAATGTAATTGCCAAGTTAAAGAGAAAGGAGGGGTGGTCAAAAGATATTAAGTGTAATATCGGAGGTAAACAAGGTTTCCCCCTCTCCCCTACCCTATTTGACATTTACATCGACAAGCTATAAGGTTTTTTAGAGGAAGTAGGATGTGTTGGGATGATCTTAGCTGGGATAGTCATCATCCTTCTTCTCTACGCTGACGATATTGTTCTTATCGCAAGGTTCCCATCTGACCTTGATAAGCAACTTAGACTTCTTAAGGATTTCTACTCTACCATGGGTATGATTGTTAATACTGACAAAACAAAAGTTGTGATTATCAAATCCAAGAAGGACACTTACGCTAATTTTATGTATGACAATAGTAACTTGGAGGAAGTGTCTTCCTACAAGTACCTAGGAATTAATATTCATCACAAGCTCAACTGGAACCATAGCATTTAGAAAAGGATTAATGGGGGGTGGAAAGCTTATTTTGCTTTTGAAAATAATTGTAAAACGGCAAATCTCATAATGTGGGATAGAAAGAAGTTCCTCTTTGAAACTTTAATCACTCCAGTTATCTTATATGGATGTGAGATTTGGGGTTGTAGCATCTCTAGAGAATCCTGGAGAAAGATTGAGCAAATCCAGAAGCGTTTTATAACATATAACCTCAAAATTAAAAGCAACACACCCTATCCTATTCTCCTTATAGAAGTGGGTCTTTCCCCTATCAAGAGCCTAACTATGACTAGGCTTTTGTTGTACAAGCACAAACTCAATAACGTAGGAGACCATAGACTTCCTAAACTAGCTTTAAATTCCAACCAAAACCACCTAAGGCTCAAGCGAGGCTGGTATAGAGACACCAGGGCCTGGTTAAACCATTAGGAGATCGATGAGAATGTTGCATTGCAAAACATTAATAGCATTAAAAATATTGTTACTTCTGAGTTCAAAGAAAAAATGTGGTGTGAGAAAGATTTAGCAGCTAAAAGAAAATTAAGATATTATAAGGAGGTCATCAACCCCACCCTAGAAGATCAAAAGGATCTCTCTATTTTAACTAGCTCAAAGAAGAAAATTAATATAGCCAAGATTAGAATGAACTCTCATGAGCTCCATAGTGAAATGGGTCATTGGGCAACTCCTAAAACACCATGGATGGAAAGGTTCTTCCATCTTTGTGAGAATACGAACATTGAGGATGAAAATCACTTCCTCTTAGAGTGCCCTGCGTACAACCACATTAGATCTCAGTTTCAAAATCTCTGTTGCAATACTGACCTTCCTAGCCTTTTACGATGTCAAAATTATTGTGAACTCGAAAGGCTTCTCTCCAAGCTTTTTGAGCATAGGAATAAAATCTTAAATCAAACTAAATAATTTGTTTCTTTAGGCCCGATAGACCAAAGTTTGGTCTCAGTGGACGTTAACCATCATCATCATCATCATTAACTGTAGATATGAATTGAACATTGCAAAAACATTGTCTTGATGGGCGGTGTTTTGCCTATTAAAACTTGCATAAAATAGAGTGTGCTCATGAGTTCAATAAAGAATCTGCATATGTACAAGTGACTTTACAATTCAAAACTAGGAAAAAGACTTGGACCTTTTAGAAAACATCGATCAACCTTGGAGTAATCATAGAACAATAGAGCATAAGATCCTTAATAAACTCAGAAAAAAAATTAGAAAATATTGATCGCAGCATCAACCACTACTTAAAACAAAAACATGAAATGTAGATACAAAAAAACATAACTAGAAAGAAAAATCCCCATCTATAATCTCTAAGAAAATGAAAAACAAAAAATATAATAGTTACACCGCACCGATTCTTAAATAACATTCATTAAACATTTAATAGTATTAATTTTACATACGTTAAATGCAAATAAAATTATTACAAACACAATATAGTATAATATAAAACTATAAATATAAATATTTTACCATATATAAACATATAAATATAAATCTTTTACAATATATATAATTTGTATTGAATTCGACGTTTCCTTCCCCTATTGTGGGATGTGCTATGTTTAATTATCTATTAAAAAAATAAAAAATGCATCCTAAAAAGTTGAAAATCACTTTTGTTTGGTTGTATAATCCAGAAACTCCTCGGGGCATGATCCAATAGAATTGGTCGCATAACGGAGTTTTGGACCTACTAACTGAGCTACGTCATTCATTACACATGCGTAACGTGTCCTCTTCTGTGATTACACATGCATAATATGAATGGGAATTATCGATGGGAGTCACGGGAGTCTGAGTCAACAGGATGGAATTTAATGGGCACATTGTTGGTCACCGGTTGTTTTGCCATTAGATACAGTTAAAGAATTTGCCATATCATCAAAATTTTCCTTCAGACTTTTAAAACGGGTTAGGAGGAATGGCAAAATTTCCCTTCAAACTCTTAAAACGGGAGGTGTGAAAGTCGTGATGGGCAGGTTTATTTTGAAATTCCAACTTTATTCTGGAAGGATCCCAAGCTCTGTTGCCTTAGCTGGTTAGAAATACTAAACTTAATTAACGGGAAATTTTTTTGTTAATGTCACCATGTCTATTATTTTTTTTTTAAATAATTTAAGTCTATATCTTTTTAAAAATTTAAAATTTAAATATTTAAAATTTTAATTGAAATAAAAATAAATATTCTAAATTTATGATGATGATGATTAATGACCAGCAAGATTAATATGGTCTACCAGATCTTAAGAAATGAACAATTAATTGAGAATAGTTAATATTTTATTTCTGTGATAAAAAAGAAGGGAGAGAAGTGTTCTAAGGTCACTATAGTTTTGATGATTGAACAAGTCAAGAAGGTTGGTAGTGTGCAATTTTTTTTGAAAAGAGGAATATATGTAAGGGTCGGGCAATCCAAAATAAAATATTTTTTACCTTCGACTCTCTTAGTATCACAGAGGAGACATGTTCTTTCGACCAAAGGTGTTTTAGGAATAGACCAATGCCCGGTTTCAATTTGAAGCTCATGGGAATTAGTTCTTATCTTTGCAATGTTCATTTTCTTCTTAGTACTAGTCAAGAGAAAAAGGTAATTATGGTTCACAAGAGTAGGGTTGATCACCTCCTTGTAATACCTTAACTTCCTTTGCTCCTCCAACTCCTTATCACTCCACAACTTATCCTTAAATTTGGAAGTAATAGTATTTTTAATATTATCCTTATTCTCCAAGATGATCTCCTCCTTTATCCCCCAATGGTCGAGCCAGGACTTGGGATCCTTATGTCAGTGTTGCTTTAGCCGAAGATGGGGGTTATGACTAGAGTTAGAAGCAATTTTGGGGAACCTCCTAGCTTCCATGCTAAACAAATTCTTCTTATATATCAGATAACTAAACATATCCATACTTTCAATGGGGGGAAGTCCAACTTCAATCAAGAGAATAGGGTAGGGAGTATTACCTTTAATCTTGCATTTGTAGGTTATAAATTGATTTTGGATCATTTCAATCTTTCTCCATGACTCTCTAGATTTACTGCAACCCCACACCTCGCATCCATATAAAATAACAAGGATGGAAAGAGTCTTGAAGAGGAACTGTTTTTTACTCCAAATCTAAATATCAGTTGACGTATAATTGTTTTTGAGCTCATAGTAAGCTTTCGAACCTCTTATGATCCTTTTCTCAATTCTTCCAGTTGAGCTAATGGTGAATGTCAATACATAAATATTAGTATGAAGAAACCTTCTCTAAGTAATTGTTATCATAAACGAAATTATCATAGTTGACCTTTTTGGATTTAATTATCACGGCTTTCGTCTTGTCAATATTTTTTTTTCCTAAGTTATGCTAATTCTATTAAGGTAAAAAGAGTATTATACACTAAGGCCGAAGCCTGTACTTATCTATGCTAGAGGAAAGGCATCAACCAGCAAAAAAACTAGAAATGAACTGCCCAGAAGGGAAACCAGTTCTTAACCAAAGTGTCTCAAAAAATTATCTTGCTGCCCACATAGGGGAAACTAGCAAATTATCCAGTTTGTATCATTGTATCTGAGGAGACTAGAAAAAGTAAACCCAACTGAAGAGCCTAAAATTTTAAGTTTTCCCCAAAAAACAAAAACCCAGTGAAAGCAGAAACTAAAAACCAGAGTCCTAATGAACCTGAGACAAGTGGCATGATGAGTGGCATTCTACTAGGTAGGCACGTGGCACGTTGAGTGGCAGCAAGGTGGCAGACCAGGCGACGAACAAACAACATCAAGGTGGCAAGCTAGGGACGTGGCGGCGATGGAGGGTGCTCCTCCATGATGAAGCATCTGTACTCGTCCATGTCACCACTTGCCAACGGGGAAGTCTCCATGTCGCTAGCCTGCAACTCCAGTTGTTCTTCCTCGATGAGACAACAGTATTCGTGTATGACCCAGTTCATTTGTGGAGCCACTTGCACTTGCTTCCCTGCGCGTCTGGTTTGCTGCTCCTAGCTCCGCTCCTCTGCGCCCTGAAGACTCGTTTGAGCCAGATGCATTTTGGCTTTGGTTTGGCTGCTCCTCGCTGTGGTGCATCCGCCATCAACAATGTTCGAGAACCCCATTGCTTTGGTGTAACCACCTCCCATTGCTCCTTGTTCTTCAGTTGTCGTGAGTCGTCCTCCAACCTCAGAGTCTTGTGCCTCAGAATTTTGCTTTTCCTCATGAAAGCTAATGGTGATGGTGGCAATGATTAAGCCCTGGTTCAGGGCGGAGCGGAAGGTGAATTGGGCATTCTGGGAATGCAGCTAAGGAGCTGGTGGAGTGCTTCTGGGAGATGGGCCGGAAGTGGAGGGGAAGCTATTGGGAGGCGTAGCAGAGGCCACCGAGTGGAAGTGACCTCTTCCACTGCGTGTAAATGGGTAGCGACCAGTGTTCTGCTCAGCCAGAGAGGAAGTGGTCTCCGAAGCAGAAGAGCGCTTGGAGCAACTCAGGCTCCCACGGCTCCCACCCCTACGGTTGCACATACTAGTCGCACCATGATGTCGGCAATTGTAGGTGAGTTTCGTTTAGAATTGGGCACAATGGCATGCAGCGTTGCAGTGGAGCTAGCAAGCAATTTAGCAGAGGGATGAGCAACCAGGGCCGAAGGGATGATAAATTGAAAATTCAGGTTGTGGATGAAGTGGATGCCCAAGCCAAAATCAATGCAGCAATAAAGATTACAGCGTCTCCCAATGGTTGTGTGGGAGCTGAGTGCCGCCACTACGTGAGGGCAGAGGCATTGCAGAGGTCGAGGTTGCAAGGGAGGATTGGCAGGAGCAGAGGTGGTATTTTCCCAAAAGTTCATGGTTACCTTGAGCCGAGGTTGATAGCAGTTAACCGAATGGTGGCAGCGCTCATTTGAGGTGCATTTATGGCAATGGTTAATGCCATTTTTGGACCACTGTGCCGCTCTGCAAGAGGCCATGTGAACTCGCCACACGCCAACCCAGTTGGCAGCCACCTCACTGTCCTTCGTTGTCACCCGCATCCGGGATCGTCTTGTCAATATTAACAATCATACTTGCCTTGGAAAAATAATCATGGAGGGTTGTAAGTTTCTTTTTAAGATCATCAGGGTGTCTGGCAAGAAGAGAAATATCATCGGTATAAAGGAGAACGGTAGTGACTATACCATCAAGCTTGGGTCCATCACAACCGACATCTTCTAAACACTCTTCAAGCTTGTCAATGTAAATTCAAAAAAGGGTACGGGTGTTAGGTCCCTATACTACTAGTGTAGCTCCTTATTGTTATTAGTGCAACCCCCTTATTGTATTGTGGTGCCCATGTAGTCCCCATATTGTTATTATTGGGCACCATAGAAGCCCACTATTGTTATTGTTCTGCCCTTACAATATAATTATTATGCAGGCTCTGATTATATTGTGACACCTTAGACTCCTATATATAGAAAGGAAGTCTTGTCATTTGTATCATACAAGAATTGCTCATTTGTATAATGTAAGGGAGGTTCCCCCCTCGAAGAGGCTTATTTTGAAGTGATTGATCTATTTCTTTGTCTATTTTGTGAGTTGGTTGGATAACAAGGGGATAGGGGACATCCTTTCTTAACACTAATGTTGCAATTAATCTCTTGAGACCAACCTTCGGTGGTCTTAAACTTGACAATAATGTTCTCATATAACTTATTAACAACAGCCTTTAGCTCGAGAGGAACCATTATCTCATCAAGTCTTTGCCATAACTTTTCCCAAGGAACTATGTCAAAATCTTTTCTAAAGTAAACAAAACAACATAAGAGATCAATTTTACAGTTGTGACATTACTCAACAGTGGTCCTAAGAGTGACAACGCAGTCAGTAGTTGAGTGATTCTTTCTAAAACATGCTTTCACTTTGACTCTTTTACCGTGGATTTCAAGCGAGTTGCTAATCTTCTTTTCCAAAATGAGACTAAAATCTCCAAGAGTATGTAGCTGCAATCTACCTGAAAAGTTAAGATTTGTTTTTAGGTGTATGAGGGAAATGGCCATAACCCCGCCACAACTGCTATAAATCGATCGGACTGTGATCAGTGATACGAGCCTCATTGTGTGGGCGAGTCATCCTATTGCAGAGAGTCACACCTCTTTCCGCTACCACAGCGGTTGGTTTCTTGGGTCGCTTGTCTACGTTGTGCTGAGCCAAGGTCAATGTACAACAGACACGAACAAAGGTGACCCAAAGAAAAATCAGGATTAATAAAGTCACAAAGAAAATATTTCTTTTTAAAAGATATAGTCAATGATAATTATGTGAGCACGTTTTCCATAAGAGTGAGACGGTAAGATAATTCGAGGAGGCATTTGTTTCTAAATCAAAGTGTTATGGAATATGGAAAGGAGTCCTATAATAGCTTTGGGAGCGCTCTAAAAGGTCTTTATTATTATTTATTTAAATGATAATACTTTAAATGGGTTTTATTATAAGGACCTTGTTAAAAAGAGTTTATTAATAGGGTTTGTTGAAAAGGTTTTTGAAAAGAGTTTAAAAAAAGGATTTTTCAAAGGATTTTATTGTAAGTTTCAAAGAATTAAAAAATTGCATGGTATTATTTTATTGTTATTAGAATTTATATATATAAGATTTTAGGGTTTTGTAAAGTTCATGAGTTTATTAAAATATTTTGAAACACGGATTAATTGTGGCAATATGGTAAGCATATGTTTGTTGAAGAATTGAAGGTTGAAGCTACCACTGTAGCAGAAAGTTATAAAGCAGTTGGAACTGCTCATGAAGTAGTGTGTGAACAAGCAACAACTGAGTTTGGCATAGATAAAGCTATCAATAGAGCAACAAGTGGTTTGGTGGATCCAACAATTGGAATTGTTGATGTTAAATTTGATGAAGAACCATTAATTAGTGATGAGTGGTTGCACATGATGCAACAAAAAGAACATATTGATATGTTGTTATTTGGTGAGAGAAGCCCACTTGTGTTTGGAAGCTAAGTGGAAGACAACTATTTGTAGCAGCAGAGGTTGGTAAAATGGCAAAAAATGAAAATTATGATGCAATGATAAAACAAAAGAAGGCAGAGAAGGAAGAGGTAGAGGAGGAAGCTCTCACTGAAGAGCATAATAAAGATATTTTTAACATTGATTTTGAGTGTGCAGGTAAAGATGATAACAGTCCAGCTAAAAGAGAATATGAAGAACATGATGCAGGAAAGGACATGGATGTTTTTGAAGACAAAGATGAATGCATTGAAACCATTTTTCAGCAATGGAGTCAAGAAGAGATAAGATTCTTCTATCAAGAAATATGGCATAAAGAAAGTCAAGAATATGAAACACAAGAAGCAGAGCAAAGAAGATAGTTTGAAGATGAAGAGTGTGGCAGCAGTCCATGGTTGAACAAATATTTGAAGAGGAAGGTGTAGAAGACAAGATCATATTGTTTTTTAGAACAAATTCAAAACAAGTCAAAGAAAAAGTGCAACAACAACAAGTGAAGAAAACCTACAACAAAAAAGTGCAACAAATAATGAAATGATTTCGAGGATAAAGAATTTTGAAAAAACGAAAAAGAAAATGCAAAATTGTAAAACTTTTGAGTCATTGTAAGCCTAATTGAGACATAGACTAGTAGACATTCTTGAGCTATGATTGAGTCAATTTCTATTGTAAGCCTAGCAAGCATAGTTGAGACATTTTTGAGTTATGTTGAGTCATATGGTCATAATTAAGGGGGAGTGTTGAAAATTGTGATTACTCCAGAATGCAAGAGTTGGCTAGATTTGGAGAGTCAGTTAACGAAGTCAAGTTGAGTGAGTTTGAGTTAAGTCATATTTTGAGAAAAGTCTAACATAGAGTGTGTGCCATGTGAAGTTATATTGGGCAAGTTACTAGATGTAAACATTTAAATACCCCTCATTGGGTTCACTATAATCATCAAGTTTGAGTGATCAATAAAAGAGTCGCTATAATCATCAAGTTTGAGTGATCAATAGAAGAGCCCGGTTCGTGTTATTGTTTGTGTGTGTTAATATGTATTTCCTCTCTTCTCCCTTTCCAACAAGAGGAACCATTATCTCATCGAGTGTTTTCCATAACTTTTCCCTAGAAACTGTGTCAAATTTTTTTCTAAAGTAAACAAAACAACAAAGTAAATCAATTTTATTGTTGGACATTCCTCAGCAATGGTCCTAAGAGTGACAAAGAGGTTAATAGTTGAGTGATTCCTTCTAAAACCTGCTTGTCTTTTAACTCTTTTACCATAAATTTCAAGGAAAATACTAATCTTCTTTTTCCAAAATAAACGCATACAACCTAACTAAAATATAACTAATCATAATAATTTTATAATGAGAAAATACATTTTTTCCCACTTTTAAATTATATTTTAAATTTAAAAATAAAATAAAAACAATACCATAAAATAATATAACCCTTTATAAAGTGAATTGTGGCTAAATGTAAATATAACGTGGACACGCGGAAAAACAAAAACGAACATACATAAGAGTCGAAAATAGGATTCGGTCAAGGACGTGGATCAGAGGAAAAATTAATATGCGGATCAAATATCTTTTTAGTTTAGTTTTTACATTTTAATTTATTATTTTTAATTTATAATATTTTTAAGTTCTATTATTATTTAAAATGGTATTTAAATATATAAATCAATTTGATATTTTAATAAATTTGTGATTATATTGAGTATGGATTTATTTTAAACCGGGATTAATTTTTTTAAGATGTAAATATTTTTTATAATAAAAAAGGTTTAATTTTTAGTTTTGTATACTTAAAGTTAAGATTGATTTAGATTAATTTAATTATTGATTTTCAAATATGATATATTAGAAAAAAAATATTATGAAAAAAATTAAAAACAATTTTTTTTTTTTTTTTTTTAATTTAATTTAATTTTATTTTGACTAGACTAAATCAAAATAAATATTACAACATTTTCACCATGAAAAAAAACACAAAATATCACTGGGCACTAAATTTTTATTAAATTAATATAGTTTTAATGCTTGATTTGAAGCAGCGCGTGCTGAGGACAGTAATCTTTGCCCTCACGTTTTCGTTGATGTACTTCTTTGACGGAGCATGGATGTTCACCGCCTTCCGTTTCGACGAAGTTTCTATAGTAATTATGTAATATCCTTTTTGTGGTTTCCCAGTCTGTGGTGAATATGGGAACTATTATTTAGTCATTAGAGCATTCCTTAAGAAAACTATGAAAGAGACTGGAATTGTAGCGATTCAATGACATAAACTATGAAAGAGACTGGAATGGCAGTGATTCACTTTAATTTTTTAGAGATAAAGTTTCACTTTAATTTATTAATTGCTTCACAGTTTCATTTTATTACGTTATTTAAAGTCTTAAAAGTTTGGGAAAGAATATGTCAAAAGGTAAAAATTTATGTCGCTCATTCTTAAACCGTGTGGACCGAGTCATGGTCAATATACACAAATTTATTATGATTCGCCACTCCGTCAGAACAGTATAAAATTGTAGCATTGTTGGTCTGTCTGTGCACTGCTGGTTCTCCATTGCCCTATGTCGAGCAGAGTCCTTACGAATATGAACTTCCATGGCAGGAATTTCGCATACTCGCGCCCGATCGGCCAAACTGTTACCTTATTCTACTTGACCATTGTTGTTGTGGCCTGGATCATTGCTCTTCATGGACAGACCTGCAACGCAGCGGACACTGAGTCGCCGACATGTGTGTGCAACTCTGGCAATACAAGCAGCAGTACATTTAAGAGTAATTTGAATAGTCTCTTCGATATTCTTGTTGCAGGCGCGAACCAAACTGGGTTTAACATCTCTTCCTATGGCCAAAATCCTGACCAGGTATACGGCCTCTTCCAATGCAGGGAGGACATAACAGTCGACGAATGCTACACTTGTTGGAATTTGTCCAAGTCTAACATTCAACAAAAGTGTTCCAATTACAGTGGCGGTAGTATCTGGCCTTTTCACTGCTTCCTGCGTTATGAAAGCTATAATTTCACTGGACAACTGGACACAGATATAGGGTCCGTTTACAATGAGAGCTTCCGCGGGGACGCGGGTATCTTTATCCCGATTGACTTTTCTGCACAGAGTCTTTTAGAGAAATTGTCGGGTGAAGCAGCACCTGTAACGAAAAGATCTGCTATGGGTACAGCCGCAGACTCGTTGTCTCAAACGATCTACGGCTTGGTCCAGTGCACAAGAGATCTTTCTACTGAGGACTGCACAAAATGTCTATCAGGGGCAATCAGTAACATATCCACATCTCTTCCTGGAATTCAGTATTGGAGCCAAAGCTGCAATATTCGTTATGAATTATATCCTTTCTTTAATTCGACTGCGCCCTCCAAGTCCACAAACAAAACACCCATAATTTTAGGTGTTGTGGGTGGCTTCGTTCTGGTCTCAATCGTATGTCTATTCCTGAAATTTGCCATATTTGGAAGGCGATATAAAGGTATTTCTGTCGGAAATTATGAGCTTTTTAAAATTTGCTGAATTTTTATTTGTTATTTTTATACTTTTATTTTCTATAAAAATCATCTTTCCATGCTTTTCTCTAATTGTACCTTTTTATTGTTCAGTAGCATCAAAATAATCAACTTTACATACTTTTGTTTAATTTTTACAAGCCATGGTTCGTGGATTATAACAGGTATATGTAAAATTCATTTATTGTTCCTGTAGTCTTCTCTAATTTATATCCTTTCCGTCATATAGAGCGCAATGGGCTCGAGGAAGACACACTGATTCCTCATGAACCACAAATACTATTTAAATTGGAGACACTGTTAGCTGCTACGGAAAATTTTCATGAGAGTAACAAGCTGGGAGAGGGAGGATTTGGGGCTGTATATAAGGTAACATAGGCGAAGAAAGCTTGTGCTGGCGTTAGAAACTTAGAAACTTAAATTATATCACTTAGGAGGCTTATGTCATCGTTGGATGCAAACTGTTAGTTTAAAGACAAATATGTTGGAAGGCAACAATTGAGGATAAATACTTAACAAAATCCTCATATTGATCTATTGTTTGAATTTCAGGGAACTACTCCGTATGGGAAAGACATAGCTGTGAAGAAGTTGTCGTTGAAATCTTTGCAAGGAAAGAAGGAATTTATGAATGAAGTCAATCTTGTGGCAAAAGTTCAACATCGAAATCTTGTGAATCTTCTGGGTTGTTGTGCAGAGGGATTAGACAGGTTGCTCGTTTATGAGTACTTACCCAATAAAAGCCTTGATAAAATCTTATTTGGTGAGTATTTTCCATCTTATATCTATAGTAAACATTCATGTTTCAACTTATTTATTCCAGACCATGATAATTAATTGATTAATGTATACAGATCCACACAAACGCAGCCAGCTTGATTGGCAAAAGCGTTACAACATCATAATGGGAGTAGCTCGTGGGCTTCTCTATCTTCACCAGGATTCTCAGCTGCGGATTATTCATCGAGATATTAAAGCCGGCAATGTGTTATTGGACGAGAAACTGAATCCAAAGATAGCAGATTTCGGATTGGCAAGACTTTTCCCTGAAGACGAAACTCACGTCAGTACACGAGTTGCTGGAACATAGTAAGATTTCAATGCCATCATCGCTCTAATACATTGCTTTACTGTGCTGATTTCATTTCAAGAGGATTCACGTACAGTATTGTAAACGTACTTTATGGCATCTTTGTTTTCTTGGACAGTATTGTAATTGTACTTTATGCATCTTTGTTTTCTTTTTCAATTTCTTGGACAGTATTGTATTTGTACTTTATGCATCTTTGTTTTCAATTGCATTTTCAGTTAAGTTTTTACTTTCTAAGATTTACAACCACAATTGCTTTGTGCATAACTTATGCTTATACAGTTCTACCTTTTTTTTACCGCAATGTGTAATCTTTGACATTGTACAATGGATATGCAGCGGGTATATGCCACCGGAGTATGCTATGCGGGGACAACTATCTGTGAAAACTGATGTTTATAGCTTTGGCGTTCTTCTCTTGGAAATTATCTCGGGAAGAAAGAACACGGATTACAGTCTGTCCCCTGAAATGCAGATTCTTTTAGGATGGGTGAGATACTGTTTCCGTCCTATGCCGAACTCAGCATATTTACTTTAATTTAATTATATACGTTCTTCCTTCCTATAGAGTCCTGTCCAGGATTCTTTTAGTATAGGTAAGAAATCGTGTTTCTTATATAACATGAGGGCTGTTATATATACATAATCCTATTTAAGATTGGACTACAAAACATATTAAGATCCAACCTCGTCACCTAACCATTAAACCAACCCCGTTACCCAACCATTAAACAACGTCTTAGAACCGTTAGGTAGTTCATTTATAAAACATTTACGCTAGCTAGGATTTCACATCTTTTGAATATGTCCGAAGTCTTATCATAATGACGAACCCGTTGTGTTAATGCAGGCATGGAGATCATACGATGGAGGAAATATTGTGCAACTGATTGATCCAGCCATAATTGAAACGTGCGATGAGACGCAAGCTTCGAGATGCATTCAGATTGGACTTCTGTGTACACAAACCGAATCCCATCTTCGTCCAGCGATGTCTACGGTCACTTTGATGCTTTCAACTGATTCCATGACGTACTTACCGGATCCCACAAAGCCTGATTTTGTGAGTTCCTATCTTTCTCAGACCACCAAAATGACGAGTTCTGGATCGCCACATGCGTCTGCAACCGCATCTTCTTCTGTGTCATCCGCTCACACTCGTTCGGTTCCTGCATCTAACGCCAATGATTCCATTAGTGACTTGGTAGCTCGGTAATGCAAAATCTGCGGTTCAAACAAGATAGAGATTGCAGGGAATGCTTTAACATTAATTTAGTATATAGCATGTTTAATGAAGCAAAGAATGGAACAGATTTAAATGCAAGTTGCCAAGATGCTGTGTGTGGGATAAGTCTGTTGGGCAAACACGGAGAGAACTAAGTTATATTTAACGATGTAAACATAGTTTTATTTATTATTTTTATTGATTTCTAATAATTAGGTTTTTTAACTTGTAAGGTACTATTCATTTTTTTGTTGTTATAAGAATTAAGTTTTTGAAATTTTAAGGTTTTATTGACTTTTTTGTTGTTGTTATTTAGGAGAGTAATTAACTTACAAAGCTCGGAAGAGTTATGTATATACAATTTTATTTAAAGTTGTTAAACTTCAATTTTTTTCTTTTCTTTTATATGAAGGAGAAAAACAAGTAATTTCATTTATAATTAACTGATGAAAAGTACGTTTTGTATATATACTTGAGGAGTGTATTTATGAAGAAAACCAAACAGCTCCAAAATAGTAAACAGCTGCAAAATAGTGTACTTTCATACGGTATAAATATTTTACCGAGTAACTAAGCTACATAAAAATATCACCAACCAACCGGCTTACTGAAAGTGGAGAGCATAATAATAATCTGTACAAAAATCGGTGGCAATGTATATACTCATGAGGAGAGAATATAATTAACTATCCTTTATATATCATAGATAACAATTAATGAGATCAACCTTCCATAACAAAATAGTTAATGTCAAAACCGGGACCTGTGTGCAACTAAAATCCCCTAAAGATTAAAAAACATGTATATGCATGCATTGTCAAGAAATGATGGTGAAAAATATCAAGTCGAGAGATATGAAAGTTATCATCTGCTTAAAACAAAAAAGTAAGCCCCTTAAATGTGACGGGAAGACTCCACAGACTGACGATTGGTCTGCTCCACTACAACCCAAGGATCTTTTCCCATATGAAGGCCATCCTTAAGCATTGTGCATTAACGTTCCTTTCCTTGTAAACGTGTGAACAAGAGAAAGAAGAAAAAAATCAACAATACAAATAATCTCTTCAATAATAAGAGTAGGAGTAAGGTAAATGTTTCTAGAGGAAATAATGTCAGTGAGCGTGTTGATGGATAGCTTTAGGTCCCTAATGATGTGTATATCTAAACACTCTTTCTCTTTTGTGAATAAAAACCTGTATATCTAAACACTCTTTCTCTTTTGTGAATAAAAAAAGGTTTTTATAGATAAGAAGTTTCACTAGCTCTGTCATTTGATTTTCGTTCGCTCTGTCATTTGATCTTAGACCCAATCCCATTTTAAATTTAAAGAAGTGGGAAGAGGAGAGAAATAAAATAAAACTACCACCACACTAATGGCCAATGTCTATAGAAGCTCCATCCAAATAACACAATAGATTTGAAAATCAACTTTTTAGGGTAATCACCTAGGGGAAGTGGAGTCCTTTCCTTGGGGGAAGTAAGATGCAAACACCTCATTAGTTTTGTGACAGGGGACCGAAACCTTATCCATGAAAACCACCTTGTACCTAGCTAGCTAGACCCCATAACAAATATTTAGAGGGATGCATTTGAAAGTATGATAGATGTGATGAGAGTGCCACGAATGCCATGCCCCCTCTACGTCAGTACCAGACCAAAGAATTGTGTGTCCAAGAGAAGATTCAAACAATCACTAGACTTTCTCAAAGAAAGGACATTCCATGAAAATACGGAGGGCAATTTCCTCATTATTTTGATAGAGAGCACCCGAACATAAATCTCCATTGGAGGACATCCCAAGTACGAACCGTTTTCATCATGAGACACCACAAAAATATTTTTGTGATTTCAAAGGACATTTGGCCTTCCATATAGCCCTCCATCACCATTTCTCCAGAAGATTCAATCTGTCAGCAATGAGGGAAACGAAGCCTAATTTAGGCATTTATATATCAGCAAGGGAAATGCATCGGATTATTAGTTTGGCTTTTCCATCAGATGAATGGGACTATTGATAAGAGATTGTGCATAATCTTGCCAACAAACCTTGAATTCTTCCTCGATACCCAAATATTCAACTGAAATCCAACCTTGGCACCGAAATGAGAAGAGGTTTCAATTGGATATATGAGCTAGCTTGTAAAAAGTATGATCTCTGAGCCAAAAAATCAAAGGGGGGAGGAGGGGGTCGGAAGCATGTGACGATGACCGCTGCCATGCCAAGGGTCAAGACCAAGAAAAACATTATCTCCCCGTCTAACTCTCTAAGCAAGCCCATTACCAATAATATCAAAAAAATTAAGGATAACAAGCCAAATAATGGAAATATTTGATCTTGGTTTGTCCAACCCTGAAGCCAATCATCAGGATAGAAAGGGACATTATATTTCTACTTGAAGACAAAAAGGAACAATATATTTCTGCTTGACCACCAAAGTCCACAGACTATCTATAGAGATCACCTCCAACCACACTTTGCATCCAAAGCTTTTGAGAATTGAAATATTTTAATTAGAACCCAAATACCTGGAGCTTTTGGATTGGCAATGAGGTCCCATTTGGCCCAAGGCAAGATCCCTTTTTCATTTTTCCCAGACCAGAGAAGAAAAGATCAAAATCTCCTATTTTTTTCCAAAATGCACTTTGGGATTGAAGCTAACAAGGCCCAATAATACGAAATGGCCTCTAACACTAATTTAATAAGCATCAGGTGACCTGCACGGGATAATCATCCGTGACTCCATCAATTCAAACGACTATCCACTTTAGCAACTAACCAGATCCACTATTATTAACAATAACCATTGAGTTTCAACAAAAAACCCAAGCATTTTAAGCCTAGTTCCATAGGCCTATAGAAGTACGGAAGAAACCAGGACATGTGACATATCTACATCTCAAAAAGATTGTGATGTGAAATTGAGTATTTTTAAACATTTATAGATATGCCTATGGCATGTCTAAATAGACAACAGATCCACTAACACCGATGTATCCCAGACATCACCATAAAAAAAAATAAGGATATCATCCACAAATAACAACTGATTATAAGCAAGTTTTGGGCAATAAGCACACCATGGAAAGCCTCTCACCTCTTTGCATAATTGAGAAGCTCATTCAGACCCTCCACCACTAGTAAAAAAGGAAGAGGAGATAAGGGGTAGCCTTGTTGCAGGCCTCGCTGAGCATTGAAGAAGGGGGGAGCCGAACCATTGCTCAACATAGCGAAAGAAACATACTAAATACATGACATATCTAAATTAATGAAATCAACGCAAAATCCTAGATGAGTAAGCAAGAGTATGATGTAAATCCAATTTACTCGATCATAGCCTCTTGATAAATTGAATTTAATAAAACCCCTTTCAAATTTCAACTTTTGATGTTGTGCAAGAATGGCCTCATGAATTTGTTTACCTTCAAGGAAAGGAAATTGTTCAGGGGAAATGTATCTAGAGAGAATAGGCTTAAGTCTGAAAGTGATTATCTTTGCAATACATTTGTATATAGAATTACAAATGGAAATAGGTTGGAAGTCAGAGAATGAGAGAAGGTGACTGGATTTCGGGATGAGAACCATAAACATAGAGTTGAAAGTAGGATAAATCTAGCCCTCCTATCTGGATTCCTCAATAAAAACAATCAGACCTAGACCAAAAATATCAAAATACTCTAAAAGGAATTATACACCGCAACCATCCTGCCCAAGACTTTTGTCTCTCTAAAAACTATGTAGCATTAATTTAATCTCCTCTAATGATACTTCCTCCATTAAATCACTACACTCCTCATCAGTTGTTCTCGGGAAGGACTGGGCAATTTGAATGACTTCAACTATTGAGGATACTTGAGGGGATTTATATTGATCTTCAAAAAATTGGTTTTCCAATTTTTCTAAACCATTGAAAGAAGAGATCTGAGAACCTTGATCATCCTAAAGGCACCAAATAGTATTCATAATACCATCAGAGGAAAAACTATAAGCAGTGTTGTCATAATTGAAAAGAATGGATAAAACCCTATGTTTATTATGAAAAAACAAAGAGTAAAACTATAAAAATGGGTTTTGAAAAATGTCCACCAAGAGCTTTATAGAGGCATTTTTCAAAATATAAGAGCATATACCTGGAGATTATATTTGACAAAAACCTCCTTCATAATTTTAAAAATCATTCTAAGTTATCTGCAAGAGTGTTCTCAAAATTGGTACTTAGTTTTTAATTAAATTTGACTTGTTCAATAAAATCCACGCCCAAGCCTCATTCTTGAGTATTTTTAACGGTCCCGGTTGAAAATTATTTTCCTTTTAATTTGACACATTCATTTACTTCTAGTTTCCTAATTTTGGATTTAAAAAATATTGTTGTGTCAATACACTACAAGGTACCTTCTAAATGTCAAATGTCTTCTTAATTCATCAAAATGCAAGCCTAAGTTCTATCTTGGGACACTTTTAAGTGCTTCCAGTTGTAGAGAATATGATTTTTCCTCCCTGTAACATACCTGGTAAAAAATTCATGTAAAAGTTAATAAAGGAAAATTGATAACCACAGTTGATGAGACACTTATTCTAAGCTGAAAGTTGGGCAAAATCATAGTGATGAGGATCGATGGTGATTGATTAATGGCTAAGGAAATTCGCAAAGGATTTGGAAAGGAAAATTGGCATTTTGGCACATTTATTTATGAAAATAATGGAAATTAGGAGTGAAGGGAGGTGAAAGGTCACAGGTTGCATGTGAGGAGGAGAGTGAAGGAAAATAATTGAAAAGGAGAAAAATAAAGGCCTCATTAATAAAAAGGTTTCTAAGGATCAGTTCGCAGAATTTTGTCAGTTCATTTTTGGAGCTCTCTCTTTATTCTCTCTCTCATACGCTTGAACAGAGTTTTCTTGGAGCACTCTTGGAGGAGTGTAGCATATTTTTAGTTTTGGAGCAAGAAGGCAAAGGAAGAGTAGGAAAGCGCAAGAGGACATCGCGATCAACAACTACAGTGGGATTTTCTTGTAGGTACCGAGTTGCATGTATGTTTTTGTCACTAGTTTTGGCATGCATGGCATATGCATATGGTTTATTGGTCACGATCTATTATTGGCATGGAGGATTTTTTGGATTGACGATGGATTTGGCTAGCCTTGCCATTTCCTGGATAGCCATGGTGTTGTGGGTTCATTTATTTATTTTTCTAGTTGGTTCTCATTTTTCCTTTAGCTTGGGTTGAGTTACTAGTTCCTAAAGCCTTTGTTGGACAAACGCTCTATAGCCCTATACCAATTTGGGTTCAGTTACTAGTCCTGGAGCCTTGGTTGGACAAATTCTCTGGAGCCCTTAGTGGGTTGAGTTACTAGTCCTAGATCCTTGGTTGGAAAAATACTCTCGAGCCCAACGAGCTGTGGGTTTAGTTACTAGTCCTGGAGGCTTGGTTGGAACAAGCGCTTTGGAGCCATGGAAGTCTTAAGTAAAGACCAATCTAGTGATGATTTTTGATGTGTGATCGCGAGGTGAAAGCACTGTCTAATGGGTTAAGTTGGTTTGGCCTCTGGAAGCTCTGGATGGCTTTGATTGATGTTTTTTATGAGATCCCACATTCATGCTTGGAATATGGCACGGGGGTGATTGGCTAAAGAGAGATTTGGCTCAACCATGCCTATGGCCGAGTGGTTCGTTGAAGTCTTGAACCTGGTTGGCCTTTGCATCATTAATATGAGGTTATTTCTCCTTGTTAATTCATGAGTATTATACTGGTTTATATGTGGATCATATGGTTATTATTTCCTTGGTATTTCCGTTATTATTATGTTGGTTATGAACATGTATTATGATAGTGGCTATGTATGGCTCTCATCATATTTTTACTTGTAAATGAATGAACAATGTATCTATGGCCTAATACATGAAATTACAGCTAATGTATTGAGGCATCAATGATTCTTAGCGATTCTCAAATAAGTATGAGACCCCTATGATCAGTTACGCTATCAAGACCTGTAGCTTTTATGTTTGTGACATGTTTGACGAAATGCATGTCGTGGCTAGTAGGGGTTAAGTCTAGTCCTTGTTGATGTTTTTGCAGATGTATCATTGTTCTATTGTGTAAATTCATTTCTAAAGGTGACATTGAGTTCTGGGCAGTGACCTGGGCTCTGGGCCTGAAATGTGGTACAAATCCTGGAGTCGTAGGCACAACATTGGGAAAACAAGTCCCTAGACACTCGCAACTACATTAGATTTTCTTGCAGGTACTGAGTCACATGTATGTTTCCTTCACTAGTTTTGGCATGCATGGCATATCCATTTGGTTTTTTGGTTGTGATCTATCATTGGCATGGAGGATGATTGGGATTGACATTGGATTGCCTAGCCTTGCCATTTCTTGGATAGCCATGGTGATTGTGGGTTCGTTTCATTGTTGTGTTTTCGGTTGGTTCTCATGTTTCCTTAGCTTGGGTTGAGTTATTAGTCCCATAGCCATGGTTGGAAAAATGCTCTCACTAGTAGAAAAAGATGAAATTAGTGACTAGGTGACTAAAAAAGTTAGTCACCACAATTATTGCAAATGAATTACTACTCAATTTGAGCAATTTTAAGTGACCGAACTAAAAATGACTAATGTAAACAACTAATTTAGTTTAGGGATGAAATATATGACTAGGTAATAAGTGACCAAACTAAAAGTGACTAACTAAAATGACTAATTTAGTCTCGGACTAAAATATATGACTAGATAATAAGTGACAAAATTAATAATGATTGACATTAACAACACATATTCAAACCATGTAAACAACACATATGAAAACCTTTACAAATGTAGAGCCTCCATGCGTGTGTGTGAGGGAAGGTGTTTGATATCTTATAGCTAGTTTCCCTTCATCACCAAATAGGCTTAGGCTGAGAATGGATTGGCCAAGCAACCCTCATAATTCGTTCCATTGAGTTTTTGGGAAATCTCAAGTTAAAGTCCAACTAGTGCTAGTAGATGGTCTCAAAGGTGTTTTCTAGGGTTTTTAAACAAGATCACTAGATCCTAATGCAACAAAGGTGTCGTGGATTTGTTGAAAAGTAAAATACCCCACGTGGCGCCAAATGCGTGATTGATGCATGGTACAAGCCTGAGACCCATTATTACTATGTGAAACATACTAATGACACTAAATATCTCCCTTAGAGGCCTAAGATGCCCTACAGAGGTCAAGTGCTTCTTTGAGAACTACTTCTCAAAGTTTAATCATCAAAGATTTAAATAAGGCCTAAGCCACTTATGTTCCTATTTTGACAAAGCCTACACTTGTAAGCATCATATGTGATTTGAAGGCCTCCTAAATTCATTAAGATCCAATGATGAGGCTCTAAGACCCAATCGTGGTTTGCAAAACCTTTGAATAGTTGAAACATCCCTTCTACATGCTAAATAATATCCCTTAAAGAATATAATTAATGTGTGGTTTGGAGCCCTTTTAATTATGGCCACTCATTATTTAAGACTTAAGTCCCTTTTTTTTAATTTCCCTCGTTGGCCATAGTAAAGGCCATGAGACCCATTCTTATTATGCAAAACATACTAAATGCCCATATTCCTAGCTAGAGGTCATGTTCATTGCAATTGAGCATGAGAAAGATTAATTTAGGAACTGAGACCCTTTTTTTCCTATCCTAACCATAACACAGACACTAACTCGCATATGTGGTGAGAAATACTTCTTATCAAAGATCCATTAAAGAATATCTATGTGATTTTAAATTCTAGCTCATAGCCATTGCGACTAAAAAGCTTCTTGTAAGGCCTAATTCCCTTGTTTACCTCCCCTACCTGTGGTACATTCCTTGACTCCTATACATGGTGTGAAAAAATTCCTAATGGAATTGATATCCCATAGATCCCTAAAATTAGTTAGAGAAGATCTATGTGGTTGTTCAATGCCAAATTCATGGCCCTTGAGCATGAGAAGCTTCATTTTAGAAGTAAACACATTTTTCTCCTTTCTTCATACAAATTCTTATTATACAAATAATAGTAATGGTGCCCATATTCCTAGTCTAAGGCCCTTTTTATGTCCATTGGTAAAGGCTTTGAGAGTTATTCCTAGTGTGCAAAATGTGGTAATGTTGTACAAATATTAGTAAAGATAAAGGCCCCAAAAGAAATTCCTCAATTGGTCATAACCTCTCATAATGCTAAATCTAGGCAATAGGCCTCATTGTGATACGTGGAAGCTTAGTTCAAAAAATTAATTATTGTCAAACCTTTAGAAGGGGGCATGTTATCATACCTTTCTGTGTCTATGTTGAAACAAGAAGAAATCTTGACATGATTTTAATGTTGAGTCGTTTAATTTGTCTCAATACATAAGAAGTTGTGGCGACATAAACAACTAGAGATTGAAGAAGGTTATACTCTTCAACACATATAAATGGAGTATTCTTTAAGTGCGATTTGTTTGAGTTTTCGACACATTTCTCATTGAAATCCGACAAAAACTTTTGTGGCCAAATGTTGATTTGTATTGTTTAAATTGGTTTTTTGACTGCATATATGGATTCAACACCCTCAAAAACCTCTGGGGAACTTTGACTCTAAATAGTTCACCTGTCAAACTTGTGATTTCAATAAATCCCTTTCGGATTTTAGACAAATTAGATCGGAAAATAAACCAGAAAACTTCCAAAAAATTGCACTTAAAGACTACTCACATATAAATATTGTTGCATAGAACCACTAATTATATTTGTTGAAACTTAAGCTTTACATATTAAATGGTTTATATCCAATTTAATATCTTGTTTATTTTTATTGAATCCTTAATTTAATACTTTGCATAATTTTTTGTTTTAAATATTGTTATTGACATTTAAATTTTAAAATTTTATTTTAGATAGTGTATATACAATAATTTTATAAACATTATTATCCTATATTATTGTTTTTTCCCTCATATACCCACTATTATTAACTATTAATGTAATTTTTTTTATTAAAAATATATTTGTATTTATTTTATTGTTATTATTAAAAATGTTATTGTATTTATTTTATTGTTATTATTAAAAATGTTATTGTATTTATTTTCTTGTTATTATTAAAAATGTATTTTTATTTCATTTTATTTGTTAGTTTATGCGGGTGGCATCACATTGACCTACAAGTTCTCTGCAACCCTACATGCCCTGCATCCATCGACAATGTTTATCCGCTCCTTGCCGCACGGGAAACCTGGAGGACAATGACTCATTTCACCATTCCTACAATTAGATAGATCATTAATGAGACGATCCGTGGAAGCCCACATGCTTGTAAGTGATTTTCTATTTTTGTATGCTCTACAAACTTACTGATTTACATTTTTTTCCTCTATAACATAGCATCATAATTAATTCTTTGTAGAATTTTGAATCTATTGATTTTGGGTTTTAATGGAAGCACAACTAGAAAGGTTTTTGGAGTTAGAAGCAGCAGGGCCTGTGCGATATTTGATGGCATTGTGATTATGATGGTGGGAGTGGTATTTCCAGTGGGATACATGATGTTCAGAAACAAATGCATCCCCACCTCGTTTGTTTACTCCAAAAAGACGTAGGTGTGCCCATGCCTCATTTCTTCTAATTTTCATGAATACAAATGAATTATTTGTTAAAGCTTTCACAACCTTGAAGAGGCTATGGAAAACCTATTTTAAATGTGTCTTTTTTTGTCCATATCCAGTACATCCAATGCATAAATTATATGGTGAATATCAAAGCCTCATTAAAATTGGTCTGTGTTAGTGTCCATATTCAATTCACTTAATGGATAGTTGAATTAGCCCATATAAAACCAGGCTTTAGGTGGCCTTGTGCAAGCATGTATATTAAATTCACCCAAGACATGGTCTATTTGGTGCATATGAAACCTTAGTTTCAGTGGGTCATAGATCATTGTTCGTGTTCACATTCAATTCATCGAATACATCACCATATAGATGGTGCATTTCAAATTCTGATTTAAATGGGTCTTTGCTAGTTTCCATATTCAGTGCACCCAATGCACCATTATATAGATCTCACACAAAACCAATGTGATGCACCATTATATAGATCTCACACAAAACCAATGTGTTGAGGGAGTGAGCACCTAGATTCTCTTGATGTAATGATAAATTTGGACAAAAACACAACATTTGAATATTGATATGACGTATTAATTCAGTCAAATAATTTTTCCCACAAGAAATTGATTGAAATTGATTTAGGGAATTTGGGGGAAGAGACATTGTAATTCACAAGAGCACCGAGCTTGAGAAATTGGAACAACATTTGTTTTTCCAATCCAAGAAACAAAGATGGACTAATTGAAATGAATGTGAAACTCAATGCATCATCTGGATGCCTCATATTCAACCCAGGTTTAAATGGCCATGTAATAGTGTCCATTGTCAATTTTCCCCATGATTAATCTAGATGGTTCATATCAAATTTGGGTTTAAATGGACCTATGCCAGTGTCCCTATTCAATTAATCCATTGCATCATCTAGGTGGTGCATATCAAACCTAGGTTTAAATGAATTTGTACTAGTGTCCATATTCAATGCACCATTACACAGATCTGATACACGTTGGGGGATCCCTCATGAATTTTGTAGAGTAGCTTGCTTCTCTTGGCATAATAATAAAATTGGGAAATATATGCCACTTGGATATAAATGGCACATCAATCTAGTAAAAGAAACTATGCCCATAGGAAATCGATTAGGGGCATTTGGGAGGGGAGTCATTGGAAACCTCAAGGATATTGTAGTTGTTATTTGTAGAGGAAAATATTGGGAAAGGAAACATTGGAACAACACTTGTTTATCCAATCCAAAAAACAAAGGTGGACTAATTGAAATTTAAATGAATACGAGATACGAATAATCAAAATGGGATTTTCTTAACAAGGAATTGAACACACTTGCAGACACATTTCTAATACCATTCAACACATATAGAATTAGTTTTTTGTCATAGGAAGAAATATCATAATTAATATTTACGAAAAATGACATAGGCCTTGACTATACCCAAAAGGAGTGTAACTCCTTAAAGTGGATGATCAATTCACTTATAGGTTCTTATGGGGATCAAAGTTCACAAAACTTGGGCTTTAAAGCTCATGTTTAGCACAATTAAAAGATATGTTTCAAAGATTAATGAATCAACAACATTACTATTATTTTATGGGGTGAATCAATGATTCATCATTTACCAGGTCTGAAAGGATGATGTTTTATGAGGTATAATTCCTTGTAGGTTATATATTGATGACTAGGTATGAAGAAAATAGTCGACGACTTTGATTTCCATCTCATCTCAATGCTATCTGAATGGGTCTAGTGATTGAACTTATCGAGGTGAAAAACCAGAATGAGATTAGAATCGATAAAAAAATGGAAACAAAAACAAGTTGACGAAAAAATGCATAAATTTTCAAATTTTGATATATATATATATATATATATATATATATATATGTGTGTGTGTGTGTGTGTGTGTGTGTGTGGCTTTAGTTCACAATTCTTGTTCTTCCACTGGAGTGATAGTTATATTTATGATTTTGCAACCAATTTTATTTCATCTCCAGTTGAGCAATTAATGCATACCAGTGGAAAATTTCCATAAGGTGAACTCCATTTACAAAACAGAGTAGTCCCATTCATGGTTTTGGGTCTCCCAAACATATTTTTCATCTTTGTATAAAAAGTAAGGGAATTTCTCCTCTATAAATCGCAATGATTTCCACTTTGTCGAGCTTTATTGCCCCTTTTGGAAAATCTAAAAATAAATCAATCTATTCGTCACATTGATGATTTGTGGTTGTTTATTGTATTTAGACAAGTTTGTCTCATCTTTAGTTGCAGAGTGCAGTATTCTTCGATCTTGGCCTCTCCATCTAGAATCAATACTTCATGCTCATCTAGAATTGGAGGTTTGAAAATTGTAGTCAACTAGAGACTATTGTGGTCTACTGTGGTAACCAAAGTTGTATAAAAATCTTTGAGAATCCAAATCCATGACCGCTCCAAGCACATTGACACTAAGTAGCATTTTCTCAAGGATAGGGTTCAAAAAGGGATAGCTGCTCTAGAGTATATTTATAGATATATTGACGAAGTCCCTAGAAAAGAAGAAGTTCAAGATGTTCAGAGAGAGACTTGGATTTCTAAAATCACTTTCATCAGTAAGAGGGAGTGTTAGAATGTATCTTGGATAGTCTTCTACAATGCACATGTGGCAATACTAGGCACACCTATGAACATATCTGGGGGCTTTTGTTACAACAACTCAAACTAGACAATGAAAGTGCACTTCTTCTCATCTAGATTCAACAATATGGTGCATTAAATTATGTAGGAGTGTTTGTTGTTCTATTTCCAGCCAAAAATATATCCTCAACTATTGTGCATGTTATTCTTAGTAGTTTACATGAGTTAGTTTTGTTTTATTATAACACTTTTCTAATTCTGACTTAATTCTAAGTTTAGTTAGGTAAGGCATTCTCTTATGTCAGACAGATACATTAACTATATTTTGCTATCTATATTTGGTTTCCCAGAATTGTGGTTCTCGAATATGAGTGCTTGTTAATTTGTGGAGATTATTTTCAACAAATAGCACTTTGACAAAAATTGTTGGCCCTTAACAAACTGTAAAAACTGTGAGGTTCTGGTAGAGCCATTTCTTAACAAAAAATAATATTCCAAGATGGATATTTAAGTTCCTCATGGATTGGTCATTTAGTTTGATTAAATATGAAGGCTTTATAAAATATGCAACTAAACCTTATTTAAATAAGTTTTTCAATGCTTAGGAAGGCTTTCACATTTTCTATGCTTTTAAAACATGTTGATGAGCGTTAGGTCCTTGGCAGAAATGATGACTCTCTCTCAACGAGCTTCATACCGAGACTAGTAAGATCTATACTTAGTTGTTTAGAATTTATGACATGTTATAATAATAAATGTTTGGTAGATGTGTCAACTTTGACCCAAATATTGTGTTTGGGTACAAATGAAGAGAGTAATGAGCTCCCCTTTTTCTTTTCCTTTTTGTTGTGGGGGGGGGGGATTTTGTATCTAGTTGCTCCATCCCTTTTCTAGCTATGTTTTACGGCTACTTATGTGATTTAGATTCATAGTTAAGTCTTAACGTATCATTTATTTTTCCCTTTACTGGGAGATGCATTTGTACACCCTTTACAATTGTTAGTGCATGTTGTAATCTTGGGTTCCATTGACTTAATTTGGTGCATTGTGGCACTTTGAGAAGCATGTCTGGTAACTCTTCCAATCTTGCATCAAACTCTGTTTCTTTTGATGTTGCTTCTGCTAACATAGACATGGTCTCTTCTTCTTCCCTTTTCATGGCAGCAGTCATTGAATCTTCATTTATCACTTATCATATTTACTGAAGAAGCATACATGACACTGAATTATTATTGCTTTGAATCATTAATTGGATTCAAAGGTCCTGAAATTGCTAGTTTCATTTATAACATATCTTTCAGTTTGCAACTATTAAAAATATTGATGATTTTTTCTTGCAAGATTAACCATTTGAGTTTTATTAAAGCATTTGCCTAAAACCGAGGGGAAATTGGTGTTTTTCCCCGATTAAGCTTACAATGTGGGAAAAATATATCCCTCTTGGATATTGCACGGCTGTAAGGGATTCTATAATAACCCTGGCTAATGATTTCTTCCAATTGTTGAACGATTTGTTGAATGGTTAGTTCAAAAAGGGAAAATTCCTTCTAGGAATGGTAGCATGAAAGGGACCCTCAGGTTGGATGTGATGGATAACTTTGCTCCCAAGTACAAGAAAGAATATGTCATTGTTTTCAATACAGGGCATTGGTGGAGCCATGGCAAAACTTCTCGAGGGTATTTTTCCTCTTCTTCTTTTTGCCATAAAACATATGTAGTGAGAGCCAGTGAGAGCTAGGGTCTCAATGGCATAGTTTTGTTTAATTTGATAATTAATATCTCTAGGCCATTTGAGATTCATTTTTATATCATGGTTGTATTGAACCTATACCATGAAGGACTATTATCAAGAAGGGAACAATGTCTATCCACTGCTGGATGGGTTTGAAGCATTCAAGAAGGCTATCAGGATGTGGGGTTGTTGGTTAGGTAGCAGCATTGATTCAAGAAGAACAAAGGTTTTCTTTCGGGGATACTCAACCTCCCATTTCAAGTAACAACCCAAATGGCACACTGAACACTTTAGGGTGGCCATTAAATCTAGTAATCTATGTAGAGTTTTGTAATATAAGTCATGGTGACCTCTGTCAAAAAGCTATGAATGTAAATTTTTTTCTTAAATATCTACAATGCAGTTTAGGGCAATGGAAATTTGTCTGTTGAATACTTCAAAATTGCAAGTCTTATTTTTGTTTTGTTGGGTGTTATTCGTGTTTCACATTGGGAAGTTATTGTGTTTGTTGCAGGACTACAATTGTAGTGTGGAATTTGTGAGGGAACATTTCTTAGTTCAAGAAGGGAAAATGTATTCTAGGAATGGTAGTATGAAAGGGACCCTGAGGTTGGATGTGATGGATAACTTTTCTCCCAAGTACAACAAAGAGGATATCATTGTTTTCAATACAAGGCATTGGTGGATCCATGGCAAAACTTCTCGAGGGTATTTGTCCTCTTCTTCTTCTTTCCATAACACATATGTAGTGAGAGTCAGTGAGAGCCAGGGTCTCAGTGGCATAGTTTTGTTTAATTTGATTATTACTTTCTCTAGGTCATTTGAGATTCATTTTCATATCATGGTTGTATTAAACCTATAACAGGAATGACTATTATCAAGAAGGAAATCATGTCTATCCACTGTTGTATGGGTTTGAAGCATTTAGGAAGGCTATCAGGACGTGGGGTCGTTGTTTAGATAGCAACATTGATTCAAGAAGAACACAAGTTTTCTTTCAGGGATACTCAGCCTCTCATTTCAGGTAACAAGCCAAATGGCACACTGACACTTTAGGGTGGCCATTAAATCTAGTAATCTTTGTAGCATTTTGTAATATAATTCATGGCGACCTTTGTCAAAAACCTATGAATGTGATTTTTTTCTTAAATATCTACAATGCAGTGGAGGGCAATGGAATTATGTCTACTGAATACTTCAAAATTGCAGGTCTTATTTTTTTTTTTTTTGGGTGTTATTCATTTTTTACATTGGGAAGTTATTGTGTTTGTTACAGGACTACAATTGCAGTGTGGAATTTGTGAGGGCACCTTTCTTAGTTCAAGAAGAAAATGCCTTCTCGTAATGGTAGCATGAAATAGACCCTGAGGTTGGATGTGATGGACAACTTTTCTCGCAAGTACAAGAAAGCAGATGTCATTGTTTTCAATACAGGGCATTGGTGGAGCCATGGAAAAACTTCTTGAGGGTATTTGTCCTCTTCTTATTTTTTCCATAACACATATGTAGTGAGAGCCAGAGAGAGATAGGGTCTTAGTGGCATAGTTTTGTTTAATTTGATTATTACTTTCTCTAGGACATTTGAGATTCATTTTTATATCATGGTTGTATTGAACCTATAACAGGAAGGACTATTATCAAGAAGGGGATAATGTCTATTCACTGCTGGATGGGATTCAAGCATTCAGGAAAGCTATCAGGACGTTGGGTCATTGGTTAGATAGCAACATTAATTCAAGAAGAACACAAGTTTTCTTTCGGGGATACTCAGCCTCTCATTTTAGGTAACAACCCGAATGGCACACTGAACACTTTAGGGTGGCCATTAAATCTAGTAATCTTTGTAGCCTTTTGTAATATAAGTCATGGTTACCTCTGTCAAAAACCTATGAATGTAAATTTTTTTCTTTCTACAATGTAGTGGAGGGAAATGGAATTTAGGTGGGAGGTGCCACAAATAATCTCAGCCAATTTTCAATGAGAGTTATATCAAACAATACCCGCCAATGATGGATGTACTGGAGTCTGTGATGAAGGAGATAAAGACACCTGTAACCTACCTAAACATCACCAGAATCACAGATTACCACAAGAATTCTCATCCTTCTATTTACTGCAAGAAATACCTTTCTCAAAACGAGCAACTGACTCCAGAAAAGTATCAAGATTGCAGTCGTTGGTGCTTACCTGGAGTTCCAGACACATGGAATGAACTCTTGTATGCATCATTATTGATGACAAGGAAAGGTTTATGGGCACTCTGACCATACCATGCATTTTTCTTAATGTAAACTAGACTACAATTGTGCTATTAGCCTTGACAAAAAGTACAGATTGTCAGGGACCTGAACTAGAGTGAATCTTAGTGGGTCAGTAGTTACTTATTTTATTGGTACTTTATGACTATTCCCCCCCAATCATTCCAGGTCAAGGCTGGTGAAAACATAACACACCAACAGTACCAGGAAAACTCCTTTTTGTAGGTGTACCCATTTCTCTCTCTAAATGAAAGGTTGGTTGAAAAAGAGTGTTTGGGAAGATTCTAATGTATGAATCAATTAAGCTGCTCAAATCACTCAATGCCTTTCAAAGTCCACTTATGGTATCTATGTGTTCAGCTAAGTTTTGATAGCTTCGAATCACATGAAGTACATTTTCCAAGGATTTTATGTCTGTTATTGAAACAGTGGATCGTTTTTTGTCCTTTCCCCTTTAGTTAATTTAGTTTGGAAAGAAATATCTATAATATTATTCTTGAGCTCATTGACATGCCTTTAGCCTTGTATTAGGGCTTTTTCTGTCTCACAAAGAAGTATAGAAGGCTACAAAAGGTAAAGTCTCCTCACCCTTGTGGCATCAATCAAGAGGGTTTGAAAAAGAGTAGTGTTCGGGGTTTTCCGTTTGGAAGATGCTTATTGAAGGTAAAGGATCAACCTATGCACATCTCTGAGATTTTGGTATCAAAGGAAAGGGGGTTCATGACAAATAAAGATCATTCCAAGTATCTTGAAATCTAAAACACCATGTTCTAAAATCTCAGGAGTTGCTTAGGGAACTTCAACAATTACAATAGATTTGTTGCACTTTGCAAAGCTTGAAGATACAGGATGGCTAAGAAAAGACAAACAAGTATGTGTGGATCTTTCCTAGCCCCATTAACATTAAAAGAAAAGTATTCAGGTGATTATTCGATGCATCAAGCTATCTCTTGTTGAAATTGTCTAGGACAAGCGAAATTTTCTGGTTCTTCTTTCAAAACAGTGAAATCTGATAACCTATTATTCTAGCCTCAAATCATTTGCAGTAAATCCAAGTCTTGCATTAAGACTACTATGTAGATGTATCATATCTACAACCTGCAAATATCATCAAAAAATCTCATTTGTATGGCAATCTATGGTATGTTCTCAATTCACAACATGCTCATTAGTCATCATATGCAACTCAAATATGGATGGCTTTACAAAATTGATATAGCAGTGAGGCAACTTTACATTGGCACAACATCATAGTATGACTCCATTTATATTTTTCAAGATGTTTCTAATGAATTAAAAAATATTAATAGGTATAGGACTGCATATGCTCGTTAAACCTTTCATGGTATTTTGGATATATGGCATCTTGAATACATATATACTATGACGTCAATATCCTGTAGCATTTTTGAGATATATGCTGAAATCTCATCTCCAATGAAATCCTAATGATTGTAAGACAACATTGATAATAAAGACAACATCTCTCTTAGTTATTTCGTTCAGTTCACAAATATAATTGTGAACTGACTTATATTTAGTATTTACTCCAGGAGGTTTGTTGGTATATCTCAGTGTACATTCTATCTCAGCTAGGTAAGGAAGGGTTTGTTCAAAAATGAGGTATAACAGATATAAGGGCAGTCTCCAAGATTGATCTGGCAGTCAATTCCACAAGCTTTTTGATAAAATCAAATCTTCTATAGTAAAGGGTTCAGTTGAAGCAAACTTTCAACAATTAAAGGATTAATCCTTGTAGAATTCTATTCCAAAATAATAAGATTAGGCTCTATCTAGTAGTAGTCCCATTATGTTCAGAATTTCTCCATTGTTACAAAAGTCTGGTGGAAGGACGACTTAATTTAAGTTTGATAATAAAGTTCCTCTTTGATATGATTGGAGATGTTTGGAACAGTACTAATAAATGCTAGTCCCCTTGGTTTAATCAGAATTGGAGCAAATCATTCCAAAGCAATCTCAAATCAAGCCTCTTGGAATATCCATGCAGTCAAAGTACCTGTAATATTGAGGTACTACAATACAACATATTAATATCTCACACTAAAGAAGAGGAGCAAAGATGAATGTCGAACTTAGGTAAGACCTCAAAGGGAGCTATAAAATCCCTGTCATAATGGACAACCTTGGCACTTTGTACAACTGAAGACAAATTCAATATCTATGCTTTGGGAAAGATCATTTGTCTCCGAATATAGTGGGTTCAGGAGATGATCCTCTCGAGAGGGAGTTGTTTTTTTTTAAAGGCCATCATGAAAAAAAAAAACAGGTCTCATGAAATGAAGAAGTTGCTATCTAGATATAGACAACTTGAGAAGATCCTGGCAGACTCCCTGATATTTCACCTCAAAAGGATAGGACCATGAAAGGATCCTCTCTTGCATTATTGACTTATGATGCCTATAAAGCTCCTTTGAAGCTCCCTTAGGAATTTGAGGAAAATGAATAAGAGACTGATGATTACAGAATTGATATAGCAGTGAGGCAACTTTACATTGGCACAACATCATAGTATGACTCCATTTATATTTTTCAAGATGTTTCTAATGAATTAAAAAATATTAATAGGTATAGGACTGCATATGCTTGTTAAACCTTTCATGGTATTTTGGATATATGGCATCTTGAATACATATATACTATGACGTCAATATCCTGTAGCATTTTTGAGATATATGTTGAAATATCATCTCCAATGAAATCATAATGACTATAAGACATATTATGATTGACAAAAGTATTGACACCGTTGATAATAAAGACAACATCTCTCTTAGTTATTTCATTCAGTTCATAAATATAATTGTGAACTGACTTATATTTAGTATTTACTCTAGGAGGTCTGTTGGTATATCTCATTGTACATTCTATCTCAGCTAATTAATGAAGGGTTTGTTCAAAACTGAGGTATAGCAGATATAAAGGCACTCTCCTAGATTGATCTGGTAGTCAATTCCACAAGCTTTTTGATAAAATCAAATCTTCTATAGCAAAGGGTTCAGTTGAAGCAAACTTTCAGCAGTTAAAGGATTAATCCCTGCAGAAGTCTTCTTCAACAATAAGAAGATTGGGCTCTATCTAGCAGTGGTCCCATTATGTTCAGAATTTCTCCATTGTTGCAGAAGTCTGGTGGAAGGACAACTTAATTCAATTCAAGTAATAAAGGTCCTCTTTGATGTGACTAGATATGTTTGGAATAGTACTAATAAAGGCTAGTTACCTTGGTTTAATCAGAATTGGAGCAAATCATTCCAAATCAATCTCAGATCAAGCCTCCTAGAATCTCCATACAGTGAGAGTACCTGTAATATTGAGGTACTATTAATACAACATATTAATATCTCATACTATAGAAGAGGAGCAAAGTTGAATGTCCAACTTAGGTAAGACCTCAGAGGGAGCTATAAAATCCCTGTCATAATAGAAAACCTTGGCACTTTGTACAATTGCAGACAAACTCGATATCTATGCTTTGGGAAAGATCATTTGTCTCCAGATATAGTGGGTTTAGAAGATGATCCTCTCCAGAGGGAGTTGTTTTTTTTTAAAGGCCATCATGAAAAAAAAAACAAGTTTGATGAAATGAAGAAGTTGCTATCCAAATATAGACAATATGAGAAGATCCTAGTGGACTCCCTTATATTTCACCTCAAAAGGATAGGACCACGAAAGGATCCTCTCTTGAATTATTGACTTATGATGCCTATAAAGTTCCTTTGAAGTTCCCTTAGGAATTTGAGGAAAATGAATAAGAGACTTAGGATTACAAATTTAGTCTCAAAGAGCCTGTTGACCTTTCCCAGCAAACAACATCCCTATTTATGGAAGAGCAGTGCCTAAATTATGACATATTTGATTGCATCAAATTATTATCTACAAAGAGCATGGACCTCATGATGAGCAGGCTGCTAGATATACACTTTGAAAAGACAAGCTTAGGCTTGTGGTCCCCATAAGAGGGAGTAAGAATGTCAAATATTTTCTTCATCAAGATATGCAAATAGCAGAGGATTACTGAGTACTGCTAAGATCTCTGCTATATACACATCAATAGAAAAGGACTGGACAATGAATGCAAAGTTAGTTTCAACAACCCATGAGATGGGAGCCCCATCAACATTTTGGGATCCCGCAAACCATTATATTGGATCGAGATAGCAGGTTCCTGAGCACATTATGGTCAAGCCTCTGGACACTATTGGACACCAAGATCATCAAAACGACTGCCTTCCGCCCCTAGACAGAGGTCGTCAATAGGATGATAGTGCACATACTCCGCATGTACAACTCCAAGCATCTTCTAACCTGGGATGAGAGTCTTCCATATGTGAAGTACAATTATAATAGAGCTCTCCATAGCTCAACTGGTCACAGTCCCTTTCAAGTAGGTCTAGGATTTCAACCATTGTGTCCAATTGATGTTTCCATGCCTCATGCGACTACATAGACTGAATCCACACATGTACTGTCTGAGGTTGATAAAGAAACCAGATTTATTGAACACATCTAACACATCTGCCGACAAGTTCACAACATCCTGGAGAAGTCAAATGCCAAGTATGAGCAACGACATGATCAACATCGGGTGCCACACAAGTTTCACGAGGGCGACAAAGTCTGGTTGCATTTGCAGAAGGAACGCCTTACCGGAGCCCATCAGAAGCTCAGACCACTCCGATATGGTCCTTAGACCATTACCAAGGTAGTGGGAGACAATGCTTTTGAGCTTAGAATTCCCTCATTCCTTGGCCTGCACCCAGTGTTCAATGTGGACTACCTTCGACCATACTTCCCACCATTACTGGACACATCAGACATTATAGAAAAACTCACACCAACAAAGTTAAACCAAAACATCATGGAACTGGCCACAACTGATCGAATTATGGACACACAGGTCAATAACACTCGCCAACAAAATATCCAACTGTATCGAGTTGTCAAAGTTGGCCAACTCGTGCACTAAGGCAAATGGCTCACTAGGGACCAAGTTCAACAGAAGTTTCCCCATCTCATGGAGGTACTCAATGCAATGGGGACCATTGCTTCCTAAGGGGGGAGGACTGATCCAGGTGGATATTGGTGGCCACACTCCTATTCCACTTGGACCCCAACATTGTCTCTCTCAGTTTTTTAGTTTCGTTAATTGTAGCACAGTTTACATTTTTTGGCAATTTTTCGGGTCCTCAACTTTTGGAGCCATTTTGAGGCCTTAGACGACGGATTTTTTTTCCTATGGAAAACGCAGATATTGGAAAATTCCCAAAAAAGTTGATTTGTTTCTTTTCGGCCTACTCATCGAGATCTTCGAAACAAGGTATTATGATGGCCAAACGGAGATCGTATGCCAAAGATACGACCCCGGGAAGTTGATGTACCAATTTACCCAAACAGGGCCCACAATTTTGGTGCTTCATCTCCTAGGGTTAGGTTTCTGGATGTTTAAGGTTTTCCATTGTTTCTCAATAATAAATAGGCCTTGGAGCCTCATTATAACACAGTTCAGAGGCATGTGGCCCCCACATCTCTTCCCAGGGATAAGCTACCATCACCCGAGCTAGTCTTATTTCCATTCTGTTTGTAAGCATATTTCAGTATTTGATATTAATAAAATGAAGTATTATTTCTGTTGCATCTTTGTATTTATGGTTATATTTTTAATTTGTTGCGTTCCTTTTTAAATTTGGATCATACTATCATTTCTGTGTTATTTTACTAATCTGAAGAGATGGTTCAGTTCTAGGGAGTGACCTGGGCTCTGGGCCTGAAAAAGTGGCTCAAATATTAGGGTTGCTGGCATAGCACTAACAAATTTGGTCTATGTTCGCTAGCAGGCAAGCTTGTGAGAGCGATTTTGGGTTTCTGAACGCTGTCATTCCTATATCATGATAGCGACTGAGGCTTAAGTTGTCCAAAAGTTAAGCGAAACCCAAGGGCAAGTTGTCTAAAGTATTGGATTAGTTCATGAGGGTCCTCTAGCTAATGTTGAATGTTTGTATGGCGTGTTTCCATCGGTTCCACTTCCTTAACGTGACTTAGGAGGTCAAATCATATCATAGTGGCCTCTCGTCACATGTTTACTCTCACTGGCCGGTTGCTTGGGTTGATGTGGGAGGAGGGTGTTACATCGACATCTGCGACAGGAGGAAAGCATGAAGATGACACTTGCAAAATGTGAACGACCTTGAAAGCGACACATGCTAGAGCGAAGATAACATGAGAAAAAAACTTATTAAAGTGAAAGCAAGAAAAATAGATAGTTGCAAACATAAAAGCGACACTTATGAAAGCAATTGTGCACACAAGCGACAATTAAGAAAACTGATCAAAATAGAAGTACAATCGCAACCAAAGTGAGGGGGACCATAAATGAAAGATGTTCATTGACTACCAATATGAGTTGAACATTGCAAAAGCATTGTCTTGATGGGTGGTGCTTTGCCTATTCAAGCTTGTCATGCGGAAAGAGTCAATTTTGCGGACAAAACCGACCTCCCTAGAAGCTAAGGCTTTCTAGTGACAAACAAAACAATCAAGCACTATCTTTCCCTAAATATGCATTTAAAATAAAAGCAACCAGGTGTTTAAGGTTTACCTCTAGTCCAACGCTTGTTTGTAGCAGTCCAGCCTCTTCGATCCAGATGAGCTCCTTCTCCTCGAAGCCTGCATTCACTAACAAGCGAACGATTACATAGCACCTGAATAACTCATATAATAAAACATATTCATCATAAAGACCAAGGAGTATATGAAACAAATTATATATAACAACTTGTTGAGAAAAATGAACTTAATTGCATTAATTGGAAACAAAAGAAACCATTACAACCAGTGCCTTGGTGTTGTGCAAGTCCCTCCCAGGGTCCAGCAAGAGTTCTCCTTTACTTTGATCAGCTCACCCACTTCCAAATGAAGCTAAGAAAGGATTGGAATCTCTCCTCTCAAGCTTTATAAGGGAGTCCTAATTCCAGCAGCATCTACCCTTAGGAATGTTCATCTTTCAACCTCCCCTCCTCTGGCCCAATGCCTGTATTTATAATGCTTTGGAGGAAGTTAATCAGGTCCACCATCAATGGGATAAGCTCCTCTTTCAAAGGGGTAGCTCCCCTCTTCATGGGATAAGTTCCTCTTTCATTGGGATGCATGAACCATCTGGAGGCGCTCAATATACGTCAAACCATCTTCTAGAATGCTCTAGAATCGACCACAAGTAACTTTTTGAAGTAAAACTTGCGCCTTTTGACCTTTACAGGAGTACGCACCCACCCCTTTACAGACAGAGCGTACAAGTACGTAGGTGTTATGAACTTGAGGTGCGTACACGCAGGTAAGGGTAGGAGAAACTGCGTGACCAGAGTTATATTGACTTTTAAAGACTTTCTCTCTTTTTTGGAGTTTGACATGAGGAGCAGAGGTATAAGACTTGCCAAGGAGGACAGTATGACTATTGATGGAGCCATACTGACTGCAAATAGTCATGGTGACAAATTTTAGTGTAACAGATTGCCCCCTAAAGTGCGAAGCCTGTAGTAGATTAGGGTTTCATATCATCTAGGAAGGGTGAAGCACTTTATCATTTCAAGGATTATCTTGTGGAGAGCCCAGTTGGAACCTGCTAATATTCAACACAAAATACATATATGAGATCATATCATCGCTGAGGTAGGCATTCCCATACTCAGATCACAAACTTTAACTAACAGACTAACTACTGCTCTGATACTGGAATGATTTCACAGTACATCATAATCATAGACTCATGTAGACACAGTATGGACGCAGCCATCTGTTTATAATTAGTCTACTATATAATGAATACAAAACTCCTCGCAGCCTGGATGGTGGAAACTAGATCCAGGGTCTTCATTTCTGCTTCCCGAAACCACTTGATTACCAGTCAATGATGTAAACTGTTAACAAGTGTGAGAGAGACCACCAGTGATGTCAATGGTTCTCAAAGTACCCAGTACAATCCATGAGATGTGAATGAATGTGTTGATGTCGAACATGTCACAGAATCCTTCGATCGAAAGTCAATGATGTAAACTGTCGTCAAAGGCGGGAAACCTGCCATTGATGCATGCAGATTTCAAGGTACTGACGATTTCTAGATCATCTTTCTAGATAATGTGCTGATGTCGATAGAAAGCGATCCGTTGCAGGCAAGCCCACAACACGAAATCATAGATCAAGTTGAAGAAATGTAGCTGTAAGGACTGACTCAGGGATGGTCAAGATGGATGACAGATATTTTGCAGATGAATGGTTTATTTGCAGTGACCTCTTGAACACATAACGACACAACAGATGGCTTGGTGACAATTGACCCAAAGTTAATACCCGGAAACCGGCTGAAGTCTTTCAATGTGGTTTGATCAACTGTTAGGCAAAGGATTTCCCAACCCAGGTGAATGAAAAGTGTCGTGTTCAAGAGTGGTGATAAGGTTTCTCTGAGACAAAGGATAACAAATAGGCTCATTTTTCTCTCTTTTCCCCCACCATTTCTGGCAAGTACCTCTTTATTTTTTACAAGCTTGAGGAGGATAACATTTGCTTGATTATAAGCTCATCCTTCAGATGAGTCCAACTTAGTTTAGATTCGAACCCTAAGAAGGAGTGGTCTGTTCCTGTTTGTAATCGAACAGGTCCTTTACTGTGAAATTTTAACGAGTCCAGTATAGGAGAAACTCGGCGTTTTTCAATTTTAGAGAGTCTGAAAAACTTAAGAAGACTCCAGGGTTGACCTTTTTCGTAAGTTTGTGTCTCCCAAGCCCGAAAAAGTATAAAATAATACTTGAGAGAACCGCTTGATCTTTACGAGCAAGGAGTACTTTCATGATTAGTGTCTCTGATCTGAAAAGTAAAAAGCGATCAAGGACACGTCGTTTTATTTCCAATATCGAATTTGAAACGACAAAAATCCGGCAATCTTTTCATGTTTTTACGGTCAGAAAAGGGCTGTAAGAGGACCGTCTTTTAATTTCGTTTTAACGAGTGTAAAAGAAACGCTCGGCAATCTTTTCATGTTTTAGGAGTCAGAAAAGGGCTTAAAGATGACTCTGATGTTTTTGTTTGTAAAAAATAACAATTTTCCCTGAAAATCCTCTATCCTGCACAAAAACCAACACATTACTCATACCTGTTGAAGATAGATAAAAATACTTTGAAAAATACCTTTTCATGGTGAAAAATAAACAAATTTACCATTTATTTACCCAAAAAACCTATAAAAAGGGCTTTTACCAATTCATTTTTACCATTTTACTGTTGAGGAGAGAAAAAGGGCTTTTGGCAAGAAACTTCCCGTGGACATTGCGGAGAATCCGACCGTCGAAACCGAATGCCATCTCTTTCAGGTATTCTACAACATCCTCCTCTTCATTTTCATCCGTTTAGAATTCATTTTTAGGCCCAAAATTTCATTTTTTGGAGGCTTTGGGGTTTCAAGAACCGCCTCTCGGGGTACGCAGGTGCCACACTAGGGACCCGCGTACCCCGACATTTTCTCAGTTGGGAAAATGTCGGGCGTACGCACCTTGCCTTAAGGGAACCTGCGTACCCACGCTCTGTTCCTAAAGGCGGGGTGCGTACTCCGCGCAAAGAGTTTTCAAACCCCAAATTCTCCAAATTGGACCAAAATTTTTTGATTTTAAGGACTCTAATGGATGTCTTCTGGTGTGTAGATTTTTCACCATGCTTGATTGGCGCAAGAGAGAGCACGAAGATGTTGATTTGGCCGCCATTAATCATCAACCGTCAATTGATGCTTTGAAGGCATGCGGCCTTTATAAATACTGGGCCATACCTGGCATGAGGGCCCAAGTGAGATTTCTAGAGTGGCTGGTCAAAAGGTGGAACGTTCAGGACCAGTGTTTTTATATTGGAGGGCACCAGCTCGAGATGGAGCCCGCAGACATTTACTTTCTCACTGGTTTGCCCAAGAGAGGCGAACACTTGACTCTGTTCGGGACTAGGCCGGGTGGCCAGTCCATCGCTAGTCTCCGATTAGAGTGGTGTAACACTCAGACTCAGGAGAAGGGGATAGAGATCAAAACTATATCCCGACCTGAACTTATGGTGATTGCCTTTACAGTTACCAGACTTTGCGGGGCTGCCGCTTTACACATTGCCACTGGATCCCAGATGCGGATGGCGATTGATTGCTATCGAGGTACCATTTTTAACTGGTGTGATGCTGTGTTGGCCAATGTAAAAGGCCAACTGACTAGAGCCAAAAACGGACAGCTGAAGACTTTTGGTTATGGGCCTTTAGTTGTGAGTTTTGGCTTAGAGAGGGTTCCGATGCTGATCCCACAGCAGCTCACTGTTGGTGTTGGGCTACCTCGAGAGCCCAAATTGATGCGATGGGTTGCGGTTATGGCCCGTCATCCTGATGAGGGAACGGAGGTTGTTCGATTTACTCCGGAGTACTTTCACTGGTTAGAGGACCAGGTCTTTTCTATACAGGATTTTCCTTATGCCGGAGTTGATTTTCGTGGAGATCCGGACATGGTTCTTCCACCGGGAGAACAATGGGATGACACAGGTAACTTCATTTTCCACAAGTTTTTTTTTTATCTATTTTTTTTTTTGTTTGTTTTATATCGTCTCAAAACTGATAGTAATAATTTTCCAAAATGCAGATGTAGGCCCACGACGTCCAGCCAATCTCCGGCCTTTCGAGAGGAGACTACCAGTTGCAGCGGCACCAGCCCCACAGGATGAGGCCACAGAGACTTTAGCTGAGTTGGAACATGACCTAGAGCGTCTTACAGCAGACATACCGGAGACTGCCATAGATGATATTCCTATCAGGCTTCAGCGCTATGTAGTCGGGGTCCCAGGACCTTTTAGGAGGTTCTTGTGTAGGGTAGCCCGTGCAGTGGTGTCATATAGAGATCATCACCAGTGATTGGATGGTCGTTTTGTAGACACATGTGACATTTTGGTTTTTTGTACTTATCATTTTTGCCGATCATAAGGTGTTTTTCAACCTATGATCGAAGACGATGTATTTTTTGACACACTCCTATCTATATATATCATTATTACCGGCTCATCTTGTAAATCATGTTATGAAATGGTTTTAAATTTACATGTATGATTATTGCAAATGTCTATTTAACATTCGAGAAGCAATTGCATCTGCTAATGTATTTAAAGACCTTGGAATATGTTGATATTCAATGTAATCAAACTCACGTTCCAAGAGACGCACTCTCAAAAATAACCTTAATAACACTGGATTTCTAATGGCATACACTCTATTAAGCTGTAATACAACGAGTTCAGAATCTAACCTCACTATCAAACTCCGAATCCCAAATGAAATAGATTCAGACAATAACTCAATCACTGCACTGTATTCTGCAATGTTGTTTGTTGTTTGACCGAGGCTCACCCCATGCATAGATACTAACTTGTCAGAGGGCGAATAGATAACCCAAGCTGCGGAAGAGATATTCCGTGTACTACGACAAGCACCATCAGCGAAACCAATGTACGTTTGGAGAGGCATCGACATCTGCATCATCAAGAGTAAAACCAAGATAAGCTAGAATAATGACGAAAAAACACACTCTCTAGGCTAAGCACACTGTCTAAACTAACAAACACACCAGCTAGAAAGAAAAACTAACCTAGAAAGAAAAAACTAACCTAATTAAAAAATCTCCATACCCATCTTTTAAGCATAATACCTCTTTAGGTAAAGTCCATTTCTGGGTTTACCCAAAGAGTCCCCGTCAAAGTCTACCAGCTCATAGGCCCCTTTTGCTAGCTTTCGCTTGACAATATAGGGCCCATGCCACATAGGAACGAATTTCCCAGCACCTAATTTATCATTAGCTTGATCATATAATAACACTAGGTCTCCTTCCGAAAAATTTCGAGGGGTCACATTTCGATCATACTGAGCTTTCATACGTTTTGCGTGAGTCTCGATCGCCAATGCAGCATCACGTCGATTCTCATCTAATTGAGCTAAGTATAATAAATGCTTCTCCTCTTCGGAAGTAGCTGGAAGTAACTCGATGGCCATTTGCAGTGACGGGATTTCGCATTCAATGGGCAGCACAGCTTCCAAACCATAAACTAGTTGGAAAGGAGTGAACCCTGTTGATGTTTTCACTGAGGTTCGGTACGCCCAAAGCGCTGAAAATAACATGTTGTGCCAATTTGACCGATGAATACCAATGATTCGTCGGATCATGATAACTAAAACTTTGTTGATGGACTCAACCAAACCATTCGCTTGTGGATAATAAGGAGTTGAACTATCGTGACGCAAACCAAGCTGGCCTGTAAGTTCTGTCATCATAACGTTTCGAAAATGGCGCCCATGGTCAGTGATTATCGCTTGTGGGACACCAAACCTAGCAATTATATGATTGAACACGAAAATTGCAGTTGTCTTGCCGTCTGCCTCGAATGTAGGCATCGCCTCGGCCCACTTAGTAAAATAATCTACCGCAAGGATGATATACGCATGCCCCCGGCCGAGTGAGGGTTACATGTAATAAAATCGATACCCCATTTGGCAAAAGGACCAACGGCAATTATAGGGTGGAGAGGAGCAGGTGGAGCGCGCATCTTTCGATCAAACACTTGACAGTTGTGGCATTTTCGGACCGCAATAATACAATCTTTAAACAAGGACGGCCAGAAGTAGCCAGCGCGCAATATCTTTTGGGCTGTGGCATACCCAGACATATGACCGCCACACGCTCCAGAGTGACAGTCATTTAGAACCCTTTCAGCCTCTTCGTGAGTTAAACAACGTCGAAAAATAGAGTCCGCCCCTCGTCGATAAAGAGTATCTCCAATAATTTTGTATTGTTGGGACTGAAATCGAATTTTCCGACGTTCTGACTTTGAAACTTCGGGCCGAAAGGATTGGGTCTGGAGATAGACGATGATATCTCCATACCACGGATCTAAAGTGCTGATTAGAAACAAAGATTCGTCCGCAATGGGCTCCTCTGCCACAGTTTCCGTGTCAGCACGCGGGAAGTCACACATTAACTCTGCAAAAACTAAAGATTTCTTAGACTTAGATTTCTCAAACTCTAAGTTGAACTCCTGCAGGATAACAATCCATTTAGAGTACTTGCCCCCGAGCAATTGTTTAGTCAAAATGTAGATCATGGGGTTGCAATCCGAAATGACTGTAGTTTTACGGAGTAGAATGTAGTGACGAAAACGTTGGACAGCTTGAACGGCTGCCAATGCCAATTTCTCCACATGTGAGTATTTTAGCTCAGTGGGATTTAACGTTCGACTAAGGTAATATATCACATGTTCCGTTCTGAATTCATCTTCCTGAACTAAGACCATTCCAATGGTGGAATGAGCGGCGGCGAGGTACAAAAAGTAATCCTGGTTGTAGTTGGGAGGATGCAACAACGGTGCATGGGTCAACGCGTGTTTGAGTGCATCAAAAGATTTCTGAGCTATCTCATCCCAAGAGAATTGAGCGTTCTGTTTCAACAACCGTGTAAAACCCTTTGTAACCTCGGCGTAGTTAGGAATGAATCGTCGTAAAAAGTTTGCTTTCCCCTGCAAACTTTGGAGTTGGCGAAGACTCGAAGGAGGAGGCAATTTGATGATAGCTTCTACCTTCGAGGGATCGACGCGAATGCCGGCCTTCGAAACCACAAATCCTAGCAATCGTCCCGCTTCTATACAGAAGACACATTTGTGTGGGTTCAACCGAATACGATAATGCCTACACCTCATGAAGATTGCTCGTAAATGGACAAGGTGGTCAGCTCGATGTAACGAATGAGCAGGCAAATCATCGAGATACGGTTGCACAATGTGTTTGATGTCATGAAACGCATAAGACATCGCCCTTTGAAAAGTTGCTCCGGCATTCTTGAGCCCAAAAGGTAATTTGCAATAAGCAAATGTCCCCCATGGACAAATGAAAGCCGTTTTTGGTTGATCGGCAGGTAGAATATTGATTTGATTGTAACCGGAAAAACCGTCCATAAAGGAAAATATTTCGCTGCCGGCACAATCATCAATTATTTGATCGATGTAGGGTGTTGGGTAGTTGTCCTTTGGACAAGCTCGATTAATATCCCTATAATCGATGCATATTCTTATTGTTCCCTGTTTTTTGTTAACCGGAACAATATTCGATACCCAATCCGTTAACGGGATCGGATAAATGAAACCTGCTTTCAACAGTTTCTCAACTTCTGCTTTAATTGCAGCAGCTTTTCGTGGGTGAATCTGACGCAAACGTTGCCGGACGGGTTTAGCGTCCGGGTAAGTCTTGATCTCATGAACAACAATCGCGGGATCAATTCCTGGCATTTCCTCATAGGACCAGGCAAACACGTCGCAGAATTCTTGAAATAGGGCCTTGTATGTCTGAATTTCGTCATCTGTACACGAGGCACCTATATGAATGTTCTCAACAATTCCAGGCTTAACTGAAATGTCAATGGGAATAGTTCGAGAGATATTTCCCAAATTCAGCTCTGAATCAGGATGTTTCATGGGATTCTGAGCTTCTTTGACATATTCAGCTGTAAAAATTGATGAGAAATCATTTTCAAAACGATCATCCTCAGGTAAAAACGAAGATCTATGATGGAGATCGTCCCATGGTAAATCATCTATACACAGGACTTCACGAAGTTGCTCGTCAGATGACACAACTTCGGGAAACACTTTTAACTCCGAGGTTGATGTGAAAAGTGATTCCTCACGGACCACATTCATTTGGTCGATTTTGGTTGAACACAGGTCGGTAAAAGACTGCACGGCTTCATAGGCAATTTCATATGGACTCAAAGGCATAGAATTACCAAATGAGTCTATTTCAGATTCAGAAGGAACGATCCAAGGATCGTCATAATAAATAGTGTCTGATGTAATCATATGAATGGTTGCAAATGAAGATGATGCGTTGAGTGGAGGAAAAGGAAAAGTTCCCAGTAAACCGGAATCTTTAACTAGTCCTACTCCAACATCCTTATATGGGATAGTCGTTTTACCGACATGCTGAATACTCTCTGAAGAGGCTGGGTCGGATGAAAAGTAAGCCAGCTGGTCTATTGTTACGATCTTTCCATTATGTGGGAACTTTATGACTCAGAAGACCGATGAAACGACCGCTGTCATAGCGTAAGACCAACTTCGACCCAAGAGAAGGTTGTAGTCTAGAGGGGCATCAACCACCTCCACATCTAGACTAACGGTTTTTCCTTCAACCCCTATAGGCAAATCCTGTAGAATGCCAAAAGGATGAAACCCACAGCCATCAAAGGCCTTAAGAATTGTCGGGGATTGATTAAGTGAAGGAGAACCAAGCGATCTCCAGCACTGTATCGACATAATACACGTGGAAGCTCCCTCATCAATTACAGTCCGATGAATAGGCCTGTTTTTGACTATCACTGGGATCTGGAAAGCCATTTGATGAGGTAAACGCGGTGTACTATTTTCTAGATCAAAGATTATTAGATTCGGGTCCTGAACATCAACAGCTCCTATAGCCGACAAAAGTAATTTGCGTTGTGCTGGGCATGATTGCAGCACTTCCAAAGCCAACATTGCTGAGGGTGAAACAGCTAAATCCTCAACAATGTTGTAATTCTGGGCTGCTCTCGCATGTGGATTGAAAGCAGACCTTCGAAGTACACCCTTGGCGGGCGGTTTGATTACTAAGTCTGGGTTAGGCTTCTCGATCTGTAGCGGATCAGAGCCGGGAGCTGAGGTTGATGGATTAGAATGAGAAGATTCTGCTTCTTTGCCATCAACAGGACTTTTACTACCATAATCTTGCGATCGAGTCGCAATCCTTACATGGGACATCATCAAAATGGGTTCTTCATTGGCACTCGAGGAAGAACCTATCATTTTGCTATCTTTTGGAAATGGATCCTTCAAGACAGCAGGAATTTGGGAACCCTTGACGATCTTCGCAACCTCTGCTCGATGAGGGCAGTCTCTTGTAAAGTGATCTTCTTCACAAATGAGACATGGATAACGAGGTTTGCGCTTTTCATCATTGGATTCCGCCTTTTCAGTTTTCTCCTTTGGAGTTTTGTCTGCTTTATTCTTCTTCTTCCCTTTCTTCTTTCCACCGGATTTTGATTTAGCCGTAGATGACTCTACAGCGTGAATATCGGCGGAAACTTCAGCAGAAGAATCTCCTGTCGGGGAGTCTGGTAAGGTTATAATAGGAGAAGAATTCTTTGAGGATTTCTTCTTGCTTTTAGTGTTCACCGTACCAATCATGCCATCAGCAGCATGAGATCCCGAAGGAGCTGCAGCGATTTGATTTGACTTTGGAAGATCTGGGATCTTTTCGTGTAACGTACCTGACTGAGTATAAACTAAGTCAAGGTACTGCACTTGAGCAATCACTTGCTCCTCAGTAACTACTCCGGCCTTAGCTACGTCTTCAGTAATCTTCGGTAACAATGATTTAACAAACCATTCAGCTAAGATCTGGTCCGGGATAAAAACTTTCACTAACCGCCTTCGACGTCTCCATTCATGGATATGATCGGAAATATATGTGGACGTCGATTGTTTTAATGAAGTTAGTAACTCCGTGCCATTATCGTATCTGACCGGCAACTGAAAATGAGTTAAAAACGAGGTAGCTAACTGACTAAAATTATAAAAAGAGGCCCGTGGTAACTCAATGTACCACTTGGCCGCAAGACCAATGAGAGTGCGCTGGAAAAGACGTAAGCGGATCGAATCATACGAGATGGAATTGGAGGCACACCAGAGGTGGTAAGTCATCACATGATTCGACGGGTCCTCTCCAGACTTACCTTCGAACTTGGGAATGTCACTGGGCAACTTATTCGGCATTGGCGGCCAAAACGGAAGATAGTTTATTGGATCATTCATTAGGCGCGACAAGTCTGGTAAATCCAAAGTTGCGATAAACGGTAGCTGCCGATTAGGATCCCTAAAACTCTGAGTCATTATACCAGCCCCAGGAGGAGGATATCCAGGATAACTAGGAATGGGAATCGCGTTCGGGATATTGTATCCTCCTGGAAAACCAGGATTAACCGGACCGTACTGGGGTTGCTGTGGTTGTTGATAAGTGTACCCAGGATACGGTTGATACTGGTAAACTGGCTGCTGGACAGCAGGACCAAATTGGTACTGTCCCTGGTACGGTTGATAAGTGAATTGTGGTTGACTAGTGACAACCGTACTTAAACCAGGTTGTCCTACAGGCATCTGAACCGTAGTTTGAATCGTGGATCCAGATGATGGTAAAGATGTCTGAGGAGTAGATACAGGAACAGTAGAAACCGGAGCTGTCGATACTCCAGAAGTAAGTGGGGTAGATTGAACAGATGTTGCGGCAGTTGCAGCAGTCGTTTGAGATGGAATACGAGGCGAAATAGGCCCAGACTGAGAAACTGCCGAAGGTACAGAAGTTTGAATATTAGACTGGACTGGTTGCTGGGTTGAACCAGAAACTAAGGGTTGTCCAGTTTGAGATGACAACTGTACACTTGGCTGCAACACCTGTTGAACTTGCGATGGATCCCACACTATGTTTATTCTAGGGTATTGACCCATAGCAGGTTGAGGATATTGAGATCCATAACCGGGTTGAGGGTAGGATTGATAAGTGAAAGGTACATTTCCCGTACCTTGAACATAAGATTGACCTTGGGGTGGTTGGAAACCTTGGTTCGAGTACTGACCTTGGGGCAGATACCCTTGAGTCATGTACTAATACTGGGGTTGACCTTGAGGTATAAATTGATACTGGGGTTGACCTTGGGGTATAAATTTCGAGGGGTCACATTTCGATCATATTGAGCTTTCATACGTTTTGCGTGAGTCTCGATCGCCAATGCAGCATCACGTCGATTCTCATCTAATTGAGCTAAGTATAATAAACGCTTCTCCTCTTCGGAAGTAGTTGGAAGTAACTCGATGGCCATTTGCAGTGACGGGATTTCGCATTCAATGGGCAGCACAGCTTCCAAACCATAAACTAGTTGGAAAGGAGTGAACCCTGTTGATGTTTTCACTGAGGTTCGGTACGCCCAAAGCGCTGAAAATAACATGTTGTGCCAATTCGACCGATGAATACCAATGATTCGTCGGATCATGATAACTAAAACTTTGTTGATGGACTCAACCAAACCATTCGCTTGTGGATAATAAGGATTTGAACTATCGTGACGCAAACCAAGCTGGCCTGTAAGTTCTGTCATCATAACGTTTCGAAAATGGCGCCCATGGTCAGTGATTATCGCTTGTGGGACACCAAACCTAGCAATTATATGATTGAACACGAAAATTGCAGCTGTCTTGCCGTCTGCCTCGAATGTAGGCATCGCCTCGGCCCACTTAGTAAAATAATCTACCGCAAGGATGATATACGCATGCCCCCGGCCGAGTGAGGGTTACATGTAATAAAATCGATACCCCATTTGGCAAAAGGACCAACGAAATTATAGGGTGGAGAGGAGCAGGTGGAGCGCGCATCTTTCGATCAGACACTTGACAGTTGTGGCATTTTCGGACCGCAATAATAAAATCCTTAAACAAGGACGGCCAGAAGTAGCCAGCGCGCAATATCTTTTGGGTTGTGGCATACCCAGACATATGACCGCCACACGCTCCAGAGTGACAGTCATTTAGAACCCTTTTAGCCTCTTCGTGAGTTAAACAACGGCAAAAAATAGAGTCCGCCCCTCGTCAATAAAGAGTATCTCCAATAATTTTGTATTGTTGGGACTGAAATCGAATTTTCCGACATTCCGACTTTGAAACTTTGGGCCAAAAGGATTGGGTCTGGAGATAGACGATGATATCTCCATACCACGGATCTAAAGTGCTGATTAGAAACGAAGATTCATCCGCAATGAGCTCCTCTGCCACAGTTTCCGTGTCAGCACGCGGGAAGTCACACATTAACTCTGCAAAAACTAAAGATTTCTTAGACTTAGATTTCTCAAACTCTAAGTCGAACTCCTACAGGATAACAATCCATTTAGAGTACTTGCCCCCGAGCAATTGTTTAGTCAAAATGTAGATCATGGGGTTGCAATCCGAAATGACTGTAGTTTTACGGAGTAGAATGTAGTGACAAAAACGTTGGACAGCTTGAATGGCTGCCAATGCCAATTTCTTCACATGTGAGTGAATGAAAAGTGTCGTGTTCAAGAGTGGTGATAAGGTTTCTCTGAGACAAAGGATAACAAATAGGCTCATTTTTCTCTCTTTTCCCCCACCATTTCTGGCAAGTACCTCTTTATTTTTTACAAGCTTGAGGAGGATAACATTTGCTTGATTATAAGCTCATCCTTCGGATGAGTCCAACTTAGTTTAGATTCGAACCCTAAGAAGGAGTGGTCCGTTCCTGTTTGTAATCGAACAGGTCCTTTACTGTGAAATTTTAACGAGTCTAGTATAGGAGAAACTCGGCGTTTTTCAATTTTAGAGAGTCTGAAAAACTTAAGAAGACTCCAGGGTTGACCTTTTTCATAAGTTTGTGTCTCCCAAGCCCGAAAAAGTATAAAATAATACTTGAGAGAACCGCTTGATCTTTACAACCAAGGAGTACTTTCATGATTAGTGTCTCTGATCTGAAAAGTAAAAAGCGATCAAGGACATGTCGTTTTATTTCCAATATCGAATTTGAAACGACAAAAATCCGGCAATATTTTCATGTTTTTACGGTCAGAAAAGGGCTGTAAGAGGACCGTCTTTTAATTTCGTTTTAACGAGTGTAAAAGAAACGCTCAGCAATCTTTTCATGTTTTAGGAGTCAGAAAAGGGCTTAAAGATGATTCTGATGTTTTTGTTTGTAAAAAATAACAATTTTCCCTGAAAATCCTCTATCCTGCACAAAAACCAACACATTACTCATACTTGTTGAAGATAGATAAAAATACTTTGAAAAATACCTTTTCATGGTGAAAAATAAACAAATTTACCATTTATTTACCCAAAAAACCTATAAAAAGGGCTTTTACCAATTCATTTTTACCATTTTACTGTTGAGGAGAGAAAAAGGGCTTTTGGCAAGAAACTTCTCGTGGACATTGCGGAGAATCCGACCGTCGAAACCGAACGCCGTCTCTTTCAGGTATTCTACAACATCCTCCTCTTCATTTTCATCTGTTTAGAATTCATTTTTAGGCCCGAAATTTCATTTTTTGGAGGCTTTGGGGTTTCAAGAACCGCCTCTCGGGGTACGTAGGTGCCACACTAGGGACCCGCGTACCCCGACATTTTCTCAGTTGGGAAAATGTCGGGCGTACGCACCTTGCCTTAAGAGAACCTGCGTACCCACGCTCTGTTCCTAAAGGCGGGGTGCGTACTCCGCGCAAAGAGTTTTCAAACCCCAAATTCTCCAAATTGGACCAAAAAGTTTTGATTTTAAGGACTCTAATGGATGTCTTCTGGTGTGTAGATTGTTCACCATGCTTGATTGGCACGAGAGAGCACGAAGATGTTGATTTGGCCGCCATTAATCATCAACCGTCAATTGATGCTTTGAAGGCATGCGACCTTTATAAATACTGGGCCATACCTGGCATGAGGGCCCAAGTGAGATTTCTAGAGTGGCTGGTCGAAAGGTGGAACGTTCAGGACCAGTGTTTTTATATTGGAGGGCACCAGCTCGAGATGGAGCCCGTAAACATTTACTTTCTCACTGGTTTGTCCAAGAGAGGCGAACACTTGACTCTGTTCGGGACTAGGCCGGGTGGCCAGTCCATCGCTAGTCTCCGATTAGAGTGGTGTAACACTCAGACTCAGGAGAAGGGGATAGAGATCAAAACTATATCCCGACCTGAACTTATGGTGATTGCCTTTATAGTTACCAGACTTTGCGGGGCTGCCGCTTTACACATTGCCACTGGATCCCAGATGCGGATGGCGATTGATTGCTATCGAGGTACCATTTTTAACTGGTGTGATGCTGTGTTGGCCAATGTAAAAGGCCAACTGACTAGAGCCAAAAACGGACAGCTGAAGACTTTTGGTTATGGGCCTTTAGTTGTGAGTTTTGGCTTAGAGAGGGTTCCGATGCTGATCCCACAGCAACTCACTGTTGGTGTTGGGCTACCTCGAGAGCCCAAATTGATGCGATGGGTTGCGGTTATGGCCCGTCATCCTGATGAGGGAACGGAGGTTGTTCGATTTACTCCGGAGTACTTTCACTGGTTAGAGGACCAAGTCTTTTCTATTTAGGATTTTCCTTATGCCGAAGTTGATTTTCGTGGAGATCCGGACATGGTTCTTCCACCGGGAGAACAATGGGATGACACAGGTAACTTCATTTTCCACAAGTTTTTTTTATCTATTTTTTTTTTGTTTGTTTTATATCATCTCAAAACTTATAGTAATAATTTTCCAAAATGCAGATGTAGGCCCACGACGTCCAGCCAATCTTCAGCCTTTCGAGAGGAGACTACCAGTTGCAGCGGCACCGGCCCCACAGGATGAGGCCACAGAGACTTTAGCTGAGTTGGAACATGACCTAAAGCGTCTAAATACAGACATTGGGCCAGAGGAGGGGAGGTTGAAAGCTGAACATTCCTAAGGGTAGATGCTGCTGGAATTAGGACTCCCTTATAAAGCTTGAGAGGAAGTTAATCAGGTCCACCATCAATGGGATAAGCTCCTCTTTCAAAGGGGTAGCTCCCCTCTTCATGGGATAAGTTCCTCTTTCATTGGGATGCATGAACCATCTGGAGGTGCTCAATACACGTCAAACCATCTTCTAGAATGCTCTAGAATCGACCACAAGTAACTTTTTGAAGTAAAACTTGCGCCTTTTGACCTTTACAGGAGTACACACCCACCCCTTTACAAACAGAGCGTACAAGTACGCAGGTGTTATGAACTTGAGGTGCGTACACGCAGGTAAGGGTAGGAGAAACTGCGTGACCAGAGTTATATTGACTTTTAAAGACTTTCTCTCTTTTTTGGAGTTTGACATGAGGAGCAAAGGTATAAGACTTGCCAAGGAGGACAGTATGACTATTGATGGAGCCATACTAACTGCAAATAGTCATGGTGACAAATTTTAGTGTAACAAAGCTTGCATAAAATAAAGTGTGCTCGTGAGTTCAATAAGCACTGTGCATGTGTGTGCAAGTGACTTTACAGTTCAAAACTAGGAACAAGACTTGAAACTTTTAGAAAAAATCAGTCGACCATAGAGTAATCATAGGGCAACGAATTATAAAATCTTCAATAAGCTCCAAAATTCATGTGTAGGAAAAAAGTTGAAAAGTGTTGATCACAACATCAACAACTACTTAAGACAATAACATGATATATGAGTCCCTGAAAAACATAACTCGAAGAAAAAGCCCCATCCATCATCTCTAAGAAAATAAAAAACAAAAAATATAGTTATTTTATAATAGTTACACCGCACCAAATCTTAACTAACATTCATTAAACATTTAATAGTATTAATTTTACAGACGTCAAATGCAAATAAAAATATTACAAACACACTATAGTATAATATAAAACTATAAATATAAATATTTTACAATATATAAACATATAAATATAAATCTCTTACAATATATATAATTTGTATTTAATTCGACGTTTACTTCCCCTATCGTGGGGTATGTTATGTTTAATTATCTATTAAAAAAAAACATCCTAAAAAGTTGAAAATCACTTTTGTTTGGTTGTATAATCCAGAAACTCCTTATTCCAGCGGGTTATTCCAGGTGGCGTGGTTTTCCTTGATAACAGTGATGCGTCAACCGACATTCGCGGATAGCAGCCAGAGATGGCTGTCCTCACTGTTGGTTTGACAACTGAGTTTGATAGGTTTTTCCACCTTATGCATAAAAATAATCCATAAACTCCTTGGGGGGCATGATCCAATAGAATTGGTCGTATAACGCAGTTTTGGACCTACTAACTGAGCTACGTCATTCATTACACATGCATAACGTGTCCTCTTTCATTATCACCCCTAGGAATATGAATGGGGATGATAAATGGGAGTCAAGGGAGTCTGAGTCAACATGATGGAATCACCGGTTGTTTTGCCCATTAGACACAATTAAAGAATTTGCCATACCATAAAAATTTTCCTTCAAACTTTTAAAACGAGTTAGGAGGAATGACAAAATTTCCGTCCAAACTCATAAAACCGGTTAGGGAGATGTGAAAAGTTTAAAGTGAAAAGTTATTAGAATATATATATATATATATATACATAGAGTTTTTTTTATTGAACAAGAGTTTAGGGCTTTGTAAAGTCTATCAATCTATCAAAATATTTTGAAACATGGATTAATTGTGGTAATATGGTAAGCGCCATGTTTAATGAAGAATTGAAGGTTGAAGTTACCACTGCAGTAGAAAGTTATAAAGCAGTTGGAATTGCTCATGAAGTAGTGTGTGAACAAGTAATAACTGAGTTTGGCATAGATAAAGCTATCAATAAAGCAAGAAGTGGTTTGGTGGACCCAACAATTGGAATTATTGATGTTAAATTTGATGAAGAACCATTAATTAGTGATGAGTGGTTGCACATGATACAACAAAAAGAATATATTGATATGTTGTTATTTGGTGAGAGAAGCCCACTTGTGTTTGGAAGTTAAGTGGAAGACAACATGTTTGCAGCAACAGAGGTTGGTAAAAGGGAAAAAATGAAAATTATGATGCAAAGAAAGAACAAAAGAAGGCAGAGAAGGAAGCTCTCATTGAAGAGCTTAATAAAGGTATTTTTAACATTGATTTTGAATGTGCAGGTAAAGATGATAACAATCCAACTAAAAGAGAATATGAAAAACATGAGGTAGGAAAGGACATGGATGTTTTTGAAGACAAATATGAATGCATTGAAACCATTTTTCAGCAATGGAGTCAAGAAGAAATAAGATTCTTCTATCAATAAATATGGCATAAAGAAAGTAAAGAATATGAACAAGAAGAAGCAGAGCAAAGAAGATAGTTTGAAGATGAGGAGTGTGGCAGCAATCCATGGTTGAACGAATATTTGAAGAGGAAGGCATAGAAGACAAGATCAGATTGTTTTTCAGAACAAATTCAAAACAAGTCAAAGAAAAGGTGCAACAACAACAAGTGAAGAAAGCCCACAACAAAAAAGTGCAACAAAGAATGAAACAATTTCGAGGAGAAAGAATATTGAAGAAACGAAAAAAAAAATGCAAAATTGTAAAAGTTTTGAGTCATTGTAAGCCTAACTAAGACATAGACTAGCAGACATGTTTGAGTTATGATTGAGTCAATTTATATTGTAAGCCTAGCAAGCATAGTTGAGTCATGTTTGAGTTATTTTGAGTCATATGATCGTAATTAAGGGGGAGTGTTGGAAATTGTGATTACTCCAGCATGCAAGAGTTGGCTAAATTTGGAGAGTCAGCTAACCCAGTCAAGTCAAGTGAGTTTGAGTTAAGTCATATTTTGGGAAAAATCGAATTTAGAGTGTGTGTGCATGTGAATTTATTTTGGGCAAGTTACTAGACTGAAAAGTTTAAATACCCCTCTCTGGGTTCATTGTGATCATCAAGTTTGAGTGATGAATAGAAGAGCCACAGTTCGTGTTATTGTTTGTGTGTGTTAATTTGTATTTCCTCTCCTCTTCCTTTCCAACAAGAGGAACCATTATCTCATCGAGTGTTTTACATAATTTTCCCAAGGAACTATGTCAAAAGCTTTTCTAAAGTAAACAAAACAACAAAAGAGATCAATTTTACTGTTGCGACATTTCTCAAGAATGGTCTTAAGAGTGACAATGTGGTCAATCGTTGAGTGATTCTTAGTGTTGCTACATTCCTCGACAATGGTCCTAAGAGTAAGAAGGTGGTCAATAGTTGAGTGATTCCTTCTAAAACTTGTTTGCCATTTGGCTCTTTTATCATGGATTTCAAGCGAGATGCTAATCTTCTTTTCCAAAATAAATGCATACAACTTAACTAAAATATAACTAATTATAATAATTCTATAATTAAAAAACACATTTGTATCCGCACTTTTAAATTATATTTTAAATAAAAAATATTGCATACTGACAAAAATATAAAATAATGTAACACTATATAAAGTGAACTATGGCTAAATGTAAATATAACGTGGACACGCGAAAGACAAAAACGAAGATACATAAGAGTCGAAAATCGGATTCGGTCAAGGATGTCGATCACTGGAAAAATTAATATGTTGATCATACATCGTTTTAGTTTAATTTTTTAATTTTTTTTAAAATATTATTTTAAGTTTTATTATATTTTTATAAACCGATCTCTCTATGCAATATCTCTTTCAAAATCATCACAAAGGTTATTGCTGAGAGAATCAAAGAAACGTTGGCTTCCTGCTTATCATCGAATCAACATGCTTTTCTGAAGGGACGCAATATTTTGGATGTCGTGGCCAATACTCAGGAGTGCCTGCACTCTATGTCCTCTCAAAATACAGAAGCTGCCATTATGAAAATTGATTTGCAAAAAGCTTACGATTGCTTAGATTGGGGGTTTATTGAAAGTCTTTTGGCAAAGATTGGCCTGAAATCCAACTCCATTCGATGGATCATGGCTTGTGTAGTTAATGTAAACTATGCGGTTATCATCAACGGTATTCCCTCTCATTTTTTTCAAGCAGAGAGAGGCTTGCGTCAGGGATGCCCCCTCTCGCCTCTTTTGTTCATTCTGGCCATGAATTCCCTGAGCACCCACATCAACAAAGCGGTTGCTGAAAACAAGTGCAAACCTATTAAGATCTGCAGGCACAACTTCATTTCGCACAACCTCTTTGTTGATGATGTCCTCTTATTTGCAATGTTATGCAGAACATCATGGATATGCTTAAAAGATATTCTCGAAAGATTCCAAAGAGCGTCGGGGCTTTTTATCAACAAAGCGAAATCTTTACTATACCACAATGATACCAATATGGAAATGGTAAATTGGATTTCTCAGCTTTTTGGTATAGAGTCAAAATCGCTTAAGGAAGGCCTCATATATTTAGGTTTTCATCTCAAAGCTAAAGCTTACTCAAGGAACGACTGGCAATGGCTGATTGATAGATTTTTTAAGAAGATATCGGCATGGGAACATAGATGTCTATCCTTGGCAGGCAGAGTCATCCTTTCTCAATCTGTTTTGTTGCAGCTGGCGGTTTTCTGGGCACATTTGTTTATCCTTCCGGCTAGCATTATTCAAAACATGACCAAGATCACGGCTAACTTTATTTGGGGAGCCAAATCTGAACAGAGAAAATTCCATCTCTCCAAAATGGACAGTATTTCATTGCCTAAGCATCTTGGGGGCTAGGGACTAATGGATCTGAGGCTTTTTGGGAAAGCCCTCGTTTGCAAATCGCTTTGGAGAGGAATATTTGGGGATGGTCCATGGAGTATTACGGTAAAGCAAAAATATATGAAAGGCAAAGGACTAGAATATTGGTTCAGAACAGGTGCAATTGGAACTAAACAAGGATCTGCCATATGGCTCAGCTTCAGGAAGGTCGAGAAATATTTTTTGAAGAATCTAAAATGGAGGATGTTCTCTGGGAAAAATATCTTAATTGGTTTGGATCCTATTGCATGCTCTCAGGGAAGCATATCCATTCCAGACAATCTCATCTTTACCTTTCATAGGATTGGTTATTTTACATGGGACAAGCTCATTTCTGATTGGAGCGGCCTTTCGCCCTTATGGAAGGACGCCTCTGATATCGGTTTGCCAGCCGATTTGTGTTCATCCTGGAACAATGTCAAAGCCGCTTTAGTATCAAGTGGGATTCTACGTGCAGGGTTAAAAGACCACTTAACATGGTCACTATCAAATACTCATATGACAGCTCAAGTAAAAGACATTTATTCTGATATTGTTGCTGCAAAGGCCTCGTCTTCAAGATCAAAATTCCTGATGGCTTTCTGGAAATTGGGCTGCCCTCTTAAGATGATTCTCTTCTCATGGTTGGTGTATAACAATAAGAACCTGACATGGGATAACTTGAGGAAGAGGAGCTGGCATGGCCCAAGTAGGTGCTCGATGTGTGAAGCTGACGAGGAGACAAATCTTCATATGTTCTTCCAATGCAAGGCTTCCCAACAAATCTGGTATGAATTAGCCACCTCTTTTGGTTTTCCTCATATTGTTTTTGTTTCTATCCATGCAGCGTTCGAGTGGTGGTGCAGGCAAAAGGAGCCTACGCGTATTCTGGTAGTCATTATGTTATGGAGTGCGTGGAAATGGAGAAATTACAAGATTTTCAAAGACTCAAAGATCCCTTACAAGTCTATCCTGCATAATATTTATGCAATCTATGATTCAGTCCCAAGAAAGCCGCCCAAATAAGTTTTGGGTTAATCTTATGGCCGTTGTGTCTTTTTTGTTCTCGGCATATCTGTCGCTTTTGCTTTATTTGGCTCATATATAGACTGCAACAGGTTTCTTTCGGCATCTGCTATCATGTGTACATTGCTTTGAATCTGTGACTGGTTCCTCTCAGTCTTTATCTCTTTTTTCTGCTATATGTTTTATGTGCTGGGTGTTTCTCTTTGCACACCTGTATATTTATGTCTGTTGGGATGATCTTTTTATTGTAGCCTCTCGGGCTGCTCCCTTTTGTATCTTATCAGGCTTTTTATATTGTCTTAATATAATCTATTGACGCTTTTTCTTCTGAAAAAATAAATTTATTTTAAGTTTAGACAGGGATTAATTTTTTTTAAGGTGTAAATATTTTTTATAATAAAAAAGGTTTAAATTTTTAATTGGGTATATTCAAAATTAGATTGTTTAGATTAATTTATATTAATTACATAACACATTACATATGAATAAAAAATTAAAAAAAAAAAACTAATTGTTATTTTTATTTTTACTAGATTAAATCAAAATATTAAATATTACATCTCCTCCTCCATTAAAAAAAACCTAAAAATACCACTAAACACTAAATTCTTATTATATGTACCTCTTGTCACCGTATCTTATAAATTAAATTAAATATATATATATATATATATATAAAACACCGAAGAGCGCGTGCTGAGGACACGCAGATTTTGAAATGGCGAAAATGTAAGAATATGTCAAAATATATCGCATACCTCGGCGGTATCTTTGCCCTCACGTTTTCGTTGATGTACTTCTTTGACGGAGAATGGATGTTCACCGCCTTCCGTTTCGACGAAGTTTCTATAGTAATTATGTAATATCCTTTTTGTGGTTTACCAGTCTGTGGTGAATATGGGAACTATTCCTTAGTGATTAGAGCATTCCTTAAGAAAACTATGAAAGAGACTGGAATGGCCAGCAGAATGCATCGAAGCTTGTAAAACTCTACACTGATAATAGCCCACCTGGGCCTATCTACCCTTCTACTCTATATAAGAGATACCTCATCCTCATCAACCATCTAGAATCTATGTATAAATATATAAGACTTTATAGATCCTAAATCCAGAGATTCAATAATGATACAAATATATTTTTTTAGAGATAAAGTTTCACTTTAATTTATTAATTTCTTCACAACTTTCATTCTCTTGCGTTATTATTTAATTTCTTGCAATTTCATTTTGTTACCTTACTTTAAAGTATTACAAGTTTGGGAAAGAAATTGTCACAGAACTTTCCACTTCACAAAACAAAAGGGAAAATTTTATTATTAATATGTCTATAAATGTTAAGTTTATTAATTTATTATTAGATATCCAAACGCTTTATTTACTTATTTCAATTATTCAAAAGTCAAATTGCTCTTTCCACTTAATAATCCATATTTAAACATTGGACCTGGTAATCGCAATTAAGTCCTCGACACGTGCACACTAGGTCACTCATTTTTAAACTACCGTGTGGACCGAGTATATGGTCAATATACACAGATTTATTATGATTAGCCACTAGGTCAGAACAGTGTAAAATTGTAGTATTGTTGTTCTGTCTGTGCACTGAAGGTTCTCCATTGCCCTA